>OY987228.1:6066753-6666753 GCA_963920705.1 Odiellus spinosus | reverse complement strand
TAAAAAAACTAGCCCGAAGGCGCTTTTCCCAATGGACCGAAAACCGCCAAACGGATAAAAGAAACTAGCCCGAAGTCGCTTTTCCCAATGGACCGAAAACCGCTTAAACGAAAAAGGGAACCGGCGTTTTCCCCCATAAATAATATGTTGTGAATAAAGCCTTACGGTTTTCTCTATCTTATTTCCCTATGTATTGTTAGTTAGGTTAGGTTAGGTTAGGTTAGGTTAGGTTAGGTTAGGTTAGGTTAGGTTAGGTTAGGTTAGGTCAATTAATTTGAGGGCGTTTTCGGCAATAATTTGTCTACTAGGGCTATCGACAAATAGGAATAATAGTTTATTAAAAAAATGTTTATTTAACATTTTTAATTCAATCTCGGCAAATATGAGCAAGTTCCAGTCCCAATCGACCGACCGTCCCAATGGACCGACAAAAACCCGCACTTCGTGCGGGTTTTTGTCGGTCCATTGGGAAGGTCGGTCGATTGGGACTGTCGGTCCAATGGGCCGGCAGCTTCTTTCTAATGGTGCAATCGGTTTATGCCTAGTTGTTAAAAGAAAAAGGTTACGGCCATTTCAAGATAGGGGTCATTTTTGGATTTTTGCTTGATTTCCATCAGTGGCGGAACAGTCTTTAACGAGTGGCTCATGTTAATTTTATTATTTTAAATAAATCTAGGAAATACCTTCTTTCTAATGGTGCGATCGGTTTATGCCTAGGTGTTAAAATAATAAAGTTACAGCCATTTCAAGATAGCAAGATAGGGGTAATTTTGGGATTTTTGCTAGATTTCAATCAGTGGCGAAATAGTCTTTAACGAGTGGCTAATTTTAATTTTAATATTTTAAATTAATATAGGAAATACCTTTTTTCTAATTGTGCAATCTGTTTATGTCTAAGTGTTAAAATAAAAAAGTTAAGGCCATTTCAATATAGCAAGATAGGGGTCATTTTTGGATTTTTGCTATTCCCATCAGTGGTGGAATAGTCTTGAACGAGTGGCTCATGTTAATTTTCTTATTTTATATTAATCTAGGAAATACCTTCTTTCTAATGGTGCAATCGGTTTATGCCTAGGTATATAAGAAAGTTACGGCCATTTCAACCTAGGGGTATTTTTTGGATTATTGCTAGATTTCAATCAGTGGCGAAATAGTCTTAAACGAGTGGCTCATGTTAATTTCATTATTTTTTATTAATCTAGGAAATTACTTCTTTCTAATGGTGCAATCGGTTTATGCCTAGGTATTAAAATAAAAAAGTTACGGCTATTTCAAGATATGGGTCATTTTTGGATTTTTGCTAGATTCCCATCGAGGGCGGAATAGCGAGGGGTCGGTCATTTAACGAAATCCCGTACGCTAGCCGCGAAATCAAACTTTAGAAATCCGGAATCAATATCAAAATCAGAAATCCAGCATGAAATCAAAAGAAATTTCGCTGATTTTGAAATCCGATAAAAAATCCGAAATCAGAAACGAAATCACGAAATCAGAAACGAAATCGCGAAATCAGAAACGAAATCGCGAAATCAGAAACGAAATCGCGAAATCAGAAACGAAATCGCGAAATAGAAACGAAATCGCGAAATCAGAAACGAAATCAACAGTAGCCGTGTAGAGTGAACTTCGTTAGCAGACCAGGAGACGAGACAAGACGAGACCAGACGAAAGAGAGCTATAGTGACTTAAGTGAGAAAATCAACCAGCGCAGAATGTCATCACCATTTGAAGTCAACAGAGCAGCGACACGGAAATCGCGAAATCAGAAACGAAATCGCGAAATAGAAACGAAATCGCGAAATCCGAAACGAAATCAAGAAATCAGAAACGAAATCACGAAATCCGAAACGAAATCACGAAATCAAAAACAAAATCACAAAATCAGTAGAAAATTTCACGAAATCAATTCCAAATTGATATGAAGCGGGCGGGGTTAAAACGGGAACCCGTGTTAAAACCAAGTTTACGCTGCTTAGAAAGGCCTGGGCATCGCTTCGACTATCCAATGTTTATACACACTTAAATACTCACTTTTTACCTCCCCGACTGAAGGAGGTTTTACACTGGTCGTGTCTGTGTGTGTGGCACTTCCTGTGTAAGCGGATATCCTGTGTAACCGGAAATCACGTGGAGCCAAAAGTCTAGAGACATTATCATACCAGCTTATCGTTCAATTCCGTTTAACGGGAATTACCTCCTTTAAGCGTGGCTGCCACAATGAGTTTCAGGTGTCGTGCAATTATAGGCAACAGGACGTCTCCAATTGCATATTATCGCTTTTCACCATCCACTTTACGGTCAGTTGAAGGCGATTATACGCAATGGGACGTCTCCCACTGTTATAATCACCTCCGACCACCCTCACACCAAGGTCCAACCTCTAGTGTCCGATCTCAGCGGGCCATATTAGCGAGGCGTCCCTCACTAATATAGTCCACATCAACCTTCCACTCCAGTCATCTCCTCCCTCTACGGGTCTTTGTGGTGCAGTTACCGAATGCCTAGGGTTACGATGTTGAGAAGGGGGGGTTTTCCCCAACTCTTCTCGGTTACTCGCTCGGTGAATAAAGGTTATCGAAAGCTATATATACCCCTTTTCCATGCCCTAACTATTTTGGCCTTATGCCGCGATATCTTTTAGTGAATTGAAGCGTATAATTCATTTCAATTTTAATTTAATATAATAATATTGTTAAACTGAATCTAATTAATAAAGAAGCTGAAAAATCAATTAAAAATTCCAGATAGTTTAGAAGATATTTAAGAAATTTCCCAAAAATTTAATGAAATGTGACCGTTTAATACCAGCTTGAGTTGGCAACACGCGCTTAGCTGTTTTCCATATATCATTTAGTCCAAAAAGCAAAGGTATAACGGGCAGTATAGGCTTAGTCTTGCTGCAAACTTGGGGTGGATTGAAGAATCTAAATAAAAGTGCGTTTACACGGGTATCCCACCGTCCACTGAATTCGAATTAATACAGACAAAGGTACTTTGACAAAATTTGATAAGACTTCTTTCGGTACGAGCGTTTCTCTAGTTAAACACAGATTTAAATAATGAAATATTGATAAATTATATGAAGTAATAGAGAGTAAGGTGCCTGAATTGGTTACAAAAGGGTGAAATCATAAGCTTAGCCGATTTTTATTAATTGCTTCAAAATGATAAACAAAAATTTTATTTCTTAAACAGTAGAATGATAAGGAATATCCATTGAATTCGAGCTAATAGAGAGAAAGTATAGTTTATTGTTTACGAGTGCTTCTCTTAGTTAAACAAAGATTTCTATAATGAAAGATTGATAAGGTATATGAAGTAATAGAGAGAAAGGTGGCTGAATGGGTTACGAAAAGGTTAAAACATAAACCTAGCGATCTTTATTAAGTGGTTCTAAATTGATGAACAAAAATTTAAAATATTAAACTGTAGATAAGCTATTTAAGAAATTTCCCAAAAATTTAATGAAATGTGACCGTTTAATACCAGCTTGAGTTGGCAACACGCGCTAATCTGTTTTCCATATATCATTTAGTCCAAAAAGCAAAGGTATAACGGGCAGTATAGGCTAAGGCTTGCTGCAAACTTGGGGTGGATTGAAGAATCTAAATAAAGGTACGTTTACACGGGCATCCAAGATAGAAACGACATAAGATTTAAAGCTGAGGCGGATTGATACAAAATGTTAAACCTCTTAAGAAAAATTATAGTCGTGAAAACTCCCCTTGGACAGAAGTACAGTAGGTTTCCCGTGTTTAAAAAAACATCAGTTTTGAATAAAAAATGGTTATCTGATGTTGGAAAAAAAATAGGCTTCAGATTTCTCCACTATAAAACCAAGAAACATTTCCGATTATTTTCATAATCAACAGTAGCCGTGTAGAGTGAACTTCGTTAGCAGACCAGGAGACGAGACAAGACGAGACCAGACGAAAGAGAGCTATAGTGACTTAAGTGAGAAAATCAACCAGCGCAGAATGTCATCACCATTTGAAGTCAACAGAGCAGCGACACGGCTTTCATTTATCACCAGAAAGAGACGGCCTGGCTACGAAGAATTGAAACATGCAAGCAGTGAGTGTTTTCGGACTCGACATATGAGATTCTTACAGTCAGTAAAAGCTCAACAGTTCTTCATACGGCCTCGTTATTCTAAACATAAAAGGAGCTATTCAAGTATAAATATTAACGGTATGGAAATTAGTCAATTTCAGTATTCAAGATATTTTTTTTATCATAGGAGTGGAAGCTAACGTCTTGTCAGCCGGTTTGGAAAATAACCTCTCGACCAGCTCAATCCTTTGATTCTTCCAATGACTGGGATCACTTGCATGATGAAAATATCAGTAATGGTCCTCTAGTAGCACGTCAAAACAAGAATTTTAGACGAAAACTGTACCGGAAGTAGTTGCCGATCATCTACCGAAAATGGGTTGTAAATGAAACATTCAGTCTACCATATTTATTGGTTTGTCTAAGAGGAACTTGCTACAAAATCTTCGTCGTTTTAATTCCTTGTCTTCATTGCTATCCCAGACTAAATCCTTCGTCTTTATCAAATCAGTGGATTATCTCAAAGATAATCACACAGTACAGCCTATGCTCTAATGATAATTTATATTATAAGAACATGTATTTTACATATTTATTTAGAAAATAAATTTCATTTGGTGTGTCTATTAAGAAATCTACGCCATGCCGCATATAATTATGGGTAACGCAGGACATTTCATTTAGTGTGTATATTAAAGAGTCTACGACCTGCCGCATGTAATTATGGGTAACGCATGACACTCTTTTGCATTCTCTGTATCCTTGAGGTTAAGGGAAAATACTTATACTCCGTAAAATAGAGAATAATGATTGAAATGCACGCTGTTTCCTCTACTCATCTAATACTCTACATTTCTTTTCATCTTTTATTTTAGGTAAGGTTAGGTTAGATTACCTTAACGTCGGGGTCGGGGAGGTTATATTTTGGTTTCCCAACTTGTTTCCTTTGTAAAACTGTAGGGTACGCTGTATCAAGAAGGATCAGACAAGGAGAGGAAAAGTGGGAACGGCGCGGTTCCTACTGCGTCAGCCTAAACCCCCACTCTGGGAGAACGGGGGTAGAGATGCTTCGTGGTAAATTGTTGTCACGTGAGTAAAATGTATCCTTTATGAGACGTGTAGTTGCCGACGACGCTAGCGACCACGTGACAACAGTTTACCTCGAAAATTTCCTATCCCCCCTTTCCACCCGAGTGGGAGGTTGGCTCTTCTCTCTCTAACTTAACGCAGCCCTACTTTTCCTCTCCTTGTCTGATCCTTCTTGGCTGTATCGTGGGAATTTAGTGAGAATCCTCGTCTCAGAAATTTCCCACGGATCCCCTTACTCTTTCCTTCCCCTGAAATAGAGTTAAAATATGAATATGATCATAAAATTATGAGGTTTGTTCCATAAGTGTAGTACTGGTTACTGAGACCTAATCGTGGAGTGACGTATGTAGGTAAAACGTCTAAGATTCTTGTAAAGCAACGCCTGATGTGGCGTTATCAAGGGTTTAATTAGGGCAGACTGAATTGGGGGACGGACTGCGAGGCACTTGTAGTCAATTCTCGCGTCGTTCTCGAACAAGCTCTTGGTAACGGTGTCATACTTATAGAATATATCTTGAATGGTAACGCTTTGAGTAAGGTACACTCGCCAAACAAAAGCATGCGCTTTTGTAGGGCTAGCATTGTGTATTCATGTGCCTGTTTCCCCATTTCATTCCTTTTTCTAGTGCTATGTACGTTTTTTATCGTCTACAAGGTTTGAAACTAAAAATGCAACTTTGGTTTCGTTAGTCTGCATGCGAACGGTTTCGAAAGTTGATTGAAATTTAATGTCACAGATTGAAATTTAATGTCACAGAAAAATTTCAAAATCCAACGAAATCATATGAAAAATCTCAAAATCCGACAAATCACGATAAAAAAACCAAAATCCGACGAAATCACGGTAAAAATTTCAAAATCCGACGAAATCACGGTAAAAATTTCAAAATCCGACGAAATCACGGTAAAAATTTCAAAATCCGACGAAATCACGGTAAAAATTTCAAAATCCGACGAAATCACGGTAAAAATTCCGAAATCCGACGAAATCAGGAGAATTTTTTTCAAAATCTGACAAAATCAACTGGAAAATTTAAAAATCCGAAATCAAACGAAATCCACGCTATGATTTCGAAATCACACGAAATCAACGGAATGATTTCGAAATCACACGAAATCAACAGAATGATTTCGAAATCACACGAAATCCAATTTGATTTCGAAATCCCGTACGTTTTTTTAGAAATGTCCGACCCCTCGCGGAATAGTCTTTAAAGAGTGGCTCATGTTAATTTTATTATATTAAATTTATCTAGGAAATACCTTCTTTCTAATGGTGCAATCGGTTTATGCCTAGGTGTTAAAACAAAAGGTTACGGCCATTTCAAGATAGGGGTAATTTTTGGATTTTTGCTAGATTTCCATCAGTGGCGGAACAGTCTTTAACGAGTGGCTCATGTTAATTTTATTATTTTAAATTAATCTAGGAAAACATTCTTTCTAATGGCGCAATCGGTTTATGCCTAGGTGTTAAAATAAAAAAGTTACGGCCATTGCAAGTTAGCAAGATAGAGGTCATTTTCGGATTTTTGAGATTCCCATCAGTGGCGGAATACATTATTTAAAGGGAAGCCCAAGAGCCTATATTGCACCTTGCCTAAAAATTTATTTCTTAATTTGGAACAAAATCCGAGCTGCCATCTTATCGTTAAAGGCTTGGATGGAATCATGGCTAAATTCTTAAAGAGAACCGTCTAAGATACAAAATCAGCCTAGTGCAAATTCTAAGCACCATAAAAAGTGCGAAAAAAATTGATTTAAAGGGAAGCCCAAGAGACGTGCCTTGTGAAAAAAAAAAATTTCTTCATTTGGAACTAAAACTGAGCTGGCGACTTATCGTTAAAGGCTAGGATGGAATCGTGGCTAAATTCTTAAAGAGAACCGTCTAAGCTACAAAATCAGCCTTGTGCAAATTCTAAGCACCATCAAAAAGAGGGGAAAAATTGATTTAAAGGGTAACTCAAGAGCCTAGCCCGCCTTGCCAACAAAATTATTTTTTCATTTGGAACTAAAACCGAGCTGGCGACTTATCGTTAAAGGCTAGGTTTGAATCGTGGCTAATTTCTTAAAGAGAAACGTCTAAAAAAAAAATCAGCCTTGTGCAAATTCTAAGCACCATCAAAAACACCGAAAAAAATTGATTTAAAGAGAAACTAAAGAGCCTAGCGCGCCTTGCCAAAAAAACTAATTTATACATTTGAAACTAAAACTGAGCTGGCGACTTATCGTTAAAGGCTAGGGCTGGATCGTGGCTAAATTCTTAAAGAGAACCGTCTAAGCTACAAAATCAGGATAGTGCAAATTCTAAGCACCATCAAAAATACGGAAAAAAATTGATTTAAAGGTAACTAAAGAGCCTAGAGCGCCTCCCCAAAAAAATATTTTATTCATTTAGAACTAAAAATGAGCTGGCGACTTCTGGTTAAAGGCTAGGGTTGAATCGTGGCTATATTCTTAAAGAGAAACGTCTAAGCTACAAATTCAGCCTTGTGCAATAAGACCGAAAAAATTTGATTTAAAGGGTAACTAAAGTGCCTAGTGCGCCTTGCCAAAAAATGTATTTATTCATTTGGTACTAAAACTGAGCTGGCGACTTATCGTTAAAGGCTAGGGTTGAATCGTGGCTAAATTATTAAAGAGAACCATCAAAGCTACAAAATCAGCCTTGTGCAAATTCTAAGCACCATCAAAAATACCGAAAAAAAATAGATTTAAAGGGTAACTAAGGAGCCTAGCGCGCCTTGCCAAAAAATTAATTTATTCATTTGGAACTAAAACTCATCTGGTGACTTATCGTTAAAGGCTAAGGTTGAATCGTGGCTAAATTATTAAAGAAAATCGTCTAAGCTACAAAATCAGCGTGGTGCAAATTCTAAGCACCATCAAAAAGAGCGAAAAAAATTGATTTAAAGAGAAACCATAGAGCTTAGCCAAAAAAACTAATTTATACAATTGGAACTAAAAGTGAGCTGGCGACTTATCGTTAAAGGATAGGATTGAATCGTGGCTAAATTCTTAAAGAGAATCGTGTAAGCTACAAAATCAGCATGGTGCAAATTCTAAGCACCATCAACAGAGCGAAAAAAAAATATTTAAAGGGAAACCATAGAGCCATTGCCAAAAATGTATTTCATTATTTGGAACTAAAACTGAGCTGGCGACTTATCGTTAAAGGATAGGATTGAATCGTGGCTAAATTCATAAAGAGAATCGTCTAAGCTACAAAATCAGCTTGGTGCAAATTCTAAGCACTATCAAAAAGAGCGAAAAAAATTGATTTAAAGGGAACCCATAGAGCCTATGGTGTGCATTGCCAAAAAATTAATTTATTCATTTGGAACTAAAACTGAGCTGGCGACTTATCGTTAAAGGCTAAGGCTGAATCGTGGCTAATTTCTTAAAGAGAACCATCTAAGCTACAAAATCAGCCTGGTGCAAATTCTAAGCACCATCAAAAAGAGCGAAAAAATAGATTTAAAGGGTAACTCAAGAGCCTAGCGCGCGCCTTGCCAAAAAATTTATTCATTTGGAACTAAAACTGAGCTGGCGACTTATCGTTAAAGGCTAAAGTTGAATCGTGGCTAAATTATTAAAGAGAAACGTCTAAGCTACAAAATCAGCGTGGTGCAAATTCTAAGCAACATCAAAAAGAGCGAAAAAAATTGATTTAAAGGGAAGCTATAGAGCCTGGTGTGCATTGCCAGAAAATTAATTTCTTTATTTGGAACTTAAACTGAGCTCGCGACTTATCGTTAAAGGCATAGGATTGCATAAGATCCCTTACTATCTCGTTCGCGGGGACTTGTTCGTGTTTTTCTAGTTTTAATTACTGACAGACTAGAACGGAAACATTCATAAGCTACCTTTTTATCTCGTTCGCGACAACCCCCTTAATATCGACGAATCGTTTTCGTATTGTATACCTCTGAAGATACAATGGATTTTTGTCTAATGTTTTACAAAGAACCTGTGGTAATGTGGTAAAGGTTCCGACACTCGATCGTGTAGTTACGCTGGTTCGAGCGCTGGCGGGAAGAAGACCACTTAAAAGTCATATATATTAAATACAATATATATAGTAAACTTGGCCCGAACATCACGTCGTGACGTCTAGTGGATAAAAGACTAATGTTTTTTTCAATCCGATGACGTTTTTCGTCTTCTTGCACAACGCCGACGTCGTATTGAATACAGTACCTAGACCCTACTAGGGTTGTGGTTAGCTAAAAAGGCAGCATCTTCCGTAGAAACGGGTTCTATTTAACGGTTCTTTTTGTTAGTTTCAAGGCTAGCAAAAGTATAGAAAATCCTATACTTTGAACCAACCTAGAAAAAAGGCAACATCTTCGATACAAACGGGTGCTTTTTAACGACTCTTTTATCCGTTTCTAAGGTTATTTTATAATAAGGCCTATTGGCCGCCTCTGTAATATTGAAACAACTCCCGATACGTAAACTATGATCGGTAGAAGTACGAGAGTCGTAAGAGAACGCATACGCCTACGTAAAGCTAATTTTAATCAAATTACTGTCATCATTTAAGACGCGTTCATACTAGATCTTGGAATCGATTTAAATCATTTCAAAACGTTTCTTTTTAGTCGCGTGAACGGGAAATCGTCTTTTCTCGAAACGACTTGATTCGATTTCTCAAAACTGATTCGCGAACCAATTTCGTACCGATTCGGTTCCAGCAACCGATAGATGAAGCTATACGTTAAATCGATTTATAAAGATATCGCGTGAACGCGTGACGCTTAAAATGATTCCTGTCGATTTGAGTATCGGTTTGATTTTACCGCTTCAAATCGATCTTGAAATGACAGAGTGACCTTAGCTTTAGAAAGTTTTGGTTCCAATATAGCGGGTTTTTAATTATGCGTAAAGCTACGGTTACACTAGCATTTTCTTAATCGATTTGAAACGGTCAAATAAAACCGATATTCAAATCGCCAAGAATCGTTTTAAGCGCCACGTGTTCACGCATTATCTTTATTAATCGATTTATTGCAGCTTAATCTATCGGTTGTTGAAACCGAATCGGTATGAAACTGGTTAGCGAAGAAAAAACGGTTTTCCGTTTACACGACTTTAGCGAAACGTTTATAAACGGTTTAAATCGATTTCAAGTCCTAGTATGAACGGAGCTTAATTAAACTAGTTTTTATTAATTCAATTTGCTTTAAATAGTATGATTGATACGGTTATCTAGTCCAGAAGACTTAAATTGAATTAGTACGGTCTCTAATTACTAATTAAAATAATAAAATCGAAGTTAAAAATAAAATCATAAATCCAACGCCTGTGAAAGTGTTTCAACCTTCGCTCATAGTCAATCGAGACGAAGCCAACATATAGGCGATAAGTAACTAATGTATTTTCTACCTGGCCCCTGTAAAAATGTTTCAACAGTAGCGCGTCCGTGTTCGGAGGAAATAGGTCCAACAGGGTCAATTGGGAAAGCATTAGGGTCACTCGACCTTAGTTAGATTTTTAATTCAGGGTGACCACTGAAAATTTGAAAATCCTATAGAGGAAATTTCTTTGCGAAAAATAGGAAAATATAGGAAGAATTTTATGTAAAATATAGGATAAAATAGGAAGAAATAAGTGTAAAATATATGATAAAATAGGAAAATAATTAAAAGTAGGAACCATGTTTATTATTGCATCACAACTCTCGCCACCGGTTTAAACACGGTATTAATATGATCCAATTGCTTAAATAGTATGGAATTTTACAGACTATTTTAACTGGAAAATGTACAGTTAAGCTAAAATAATCTTATACAGCCACGGCTGACAGTATGATTTATAACTTTACCCTTAACTAGAGATTTTGAATAGAAATATAGAAGATTATAGGAATTGCCATTAAATTATAGGAGAAAATAGGAAGGAGGTGAAAATATAGAAAAAAACAGGAAGTATAGGAAAAGTGGTCACCCTGTTAATTGATTGATGTACTACAGGTTTTTGTTACGATATAAAATTTCAAAACCAAGTAATATTACAGGTGTTACGAGCTAAATAGGCTTTAAACCCTGTACGATAATAATTGCAAATAGGGTTGTAATACAGATCAAGGACGTTTTACACAACTGATGCGTATAAAATGAATTTCATTCAGTCATAACGCGCCGCAACAAAAGCTAGTCGTTTTTCCAATGGCAAAGACCAATTTATAACTTAAAGAAAATCAAAATGATAAGCCAATCAATTATAATTAAGGTGGCCTTGACCTTAGTCTATTGGACAGTAATCTACGGTATGGAATGCCCCGCAGACTATTGCGATAATAAAGATTTTCGATGCCCCTTAGAGGAAACTGACGAGGCTTGTGTGAAAAAAGGTGGCAGAATAGAATTTAATCCCACAATGTGTATGTGTTGTAAAACGTGTATTATTAGACTGGGTAACTAATATATATCTATATTTTTTAATATCAAAATATTATGGCTTTAATCTTTATTGATTGAAAATTTACGTTTTAAAAAAAAATAGGACTCGGAGCAACCTGTTCATCTACTGAAGAGAAACCAACTGTAATTTGCGACAACAGAAATAATCTTTTTTGTAGCGAATCTGGCAAATGCGACTATAAGTCGTACTAGAAGATTCTTTCATATATCTGATTTAATGTACCCTATTATAAATGCATTTTACGTATTAAAATAAAGTTACTTCCTTACTAATTTTTCGTTTTGAGAGTTCTTCTAATTTATAATATTATTATATACTATATATATATTACGCCTTCATTTGGCAGTATTTTTTCTAGTTTTTGGAAACCATTGTTGGCCCATAGACTACGATATTTAGGCAAACGCGACTTGTTCTTTCTCGTGGAAAGTGGTCGAAATCGTTTAGAAAACGTAGTTTCGTTTAACTACAATGGGGTTCACGAAATCTTTTATTTGGTGATGTCATCAAACTCTGAGATTTGAAGCGTGCCAACCCCTTAATTTGACAATGTCCGCGATACTAAAAAAGCGCGTGCAACAAATGCGATGGTAAATGCCAGTTGGCAAAAGGCTGATAATACTCAAAATCTAAATTTACCGGCATTGCTATTTAAATTATTTAGAACCAATATACTTCCAAAAAGAGTACGGTTTATAATATTGAATGTAATAGCTAAATTATTCGAATCGTTTCAGTTTGCTAATTATTAATAAATGCAGATTTTTGTACCGTTTTATTGGTAATTAATTAAAATTTCGTTCGAGTAGATTACGAGCATAAAAAAGGCATTTTTGTTGTCGAATTCTGATCGAGGGGATTTATTACACAACCACGTAATTCCGGGGTAACACCCTCAACAAGGTTTTAATCGTGTACGGGAGCATGTTCAAATTGGGTCGCGATACGGAACTAGCGTTATTATTAATACAATTATTTCATTCTGTTTTAACGCCTAGAGGCGGAAGTAATTTCCAAAAATTCGACGATTTTCTAATAGTAAACGCCAATTATTTACGAAAGAACCAGAATGATAAGTAAATCAATTTTAATTCGGGTGGCCGTGGTTTTAGTCTATTGCAAGGTAGTATACGGTATCGTTTGCACTCCCAACTTTTGCGACGACGTTAGCTGCACGAATGCCGAAACTGCCGATGATTGTAAGAAGAAAGGTGGCAACATAGAACCTAATTCTACAGAGTGCAAATGTTGTCCAGCTTGTATTATAAGACTGGGTAATTATATTTTAATAACTAATTTTGTTGATTAGTAACTTAAATTTAAAAATATATATACAGGACTCGGAGCCGAATGTTCAACTATCGCGTCAAAAATAAGGGGCGGCCCACCACCAACCGTATTTTGTGACGACAAACAAAATCTTGAATGTAGCGCCAATGGTACCTGCACCTATACCTCGCAGGCTCTTCCGTATTATTGATTTAAAACATGTACGATATTTATGCGTTTGAAGAATTAAAATAAAACCATATTCAAGAACATATTTATCCACTTAAAGGGGGATCATCATACTTGGGTAAACAGGGAGGGACTAATTTTACGCGTTCAAGGTCGTTCAAGGTCAATCAAGGTCAAATTATTATAGGGTAGAATTAACTATAAAGTAGGCTCTACCACTGCGTCGACAAATTAAAACACCCTTCAAAGGTCAGAGCTCAAATTTAAAAATTGTTAAATTAAAGCGATCAAAAATAATAATGCCTGATGAATGAGCTTAAAAATTATAAACCCGTCCATTTACAACGGGTTATGTAAAGTTTTTACAAATGTCACGTTAATTTTATCATTTTTAAGATCGATTAGAAAATACTTTACAGAGAAAATACCTTCGCCCAATACTCAATGATACTAGGTTTCCAATTATAATTTTAAATTAATCTAAAGAAAGTCTACTATCATTATAATGGTGCAATCGATTTATGCCTAGAATATCGTAGAGAAACAAAACCAGGTCAATCATTGGTAAAAAGGCGGCCCACTAAGCTTGATTGTTTTTTTCTTAATTGCATACTTCGGATATTTTGTTACTTATAATATAAAATTACAAAACCACGTAATGCAGGTGTTATATACGCTAAATAAGGTTTTTCCCGTGTACGTGAAAATTTCACAATCGGGTCGCAATATAGAGCTTGAGCTTTTAACAACGTTTACGTGTATAAAGTGAATTTCATTCATATAAAGCGACAATTCAAATAGTCGACTTTTTATAACAGCAAAGACTAATTTATCATTTACAGTAAAATGACAAGTAAATCAATTATAATTACTGTGGCCTTGACCTTAGTCTATTGGACAGTAATCCACGGTATGGAATGCCCAGCAGACTACTGTAATCTTAAAAAATTTAATTGCCCCTTAGTGGAAACTAGTGACGCTTGTAAGAATAAAGGTGGTAACCTAGAAACTGATCCAACAATGTGTATGTGTTGTCCAACTTGTATTATTAGATTGGGTAATTACTTTTTTTAATTTCAAATTATTGCTTTTTGTTGGTTGAAAACTTATAAATTTAAAAACTATAGGACCTGGAGCAACCTGTTCGTCTAAAAATACAACCGTAATTTGTGACAACAAGCAAAATCTTGTGTGCGAATCTAATAGATGCGCCTATTACCCGTACTAGCGGAGTCTTTCGTATACCTCATTTAAACAATGTACGCTATTTTTAAGGTATTTTAAGAATCAAAATAAAGTCACTTTGGTTTACCTATAGCCAGTGTTTATGCCTAGGATACCGTAGAGAATAATTTCGGTTATTTTAGGATACAGATTATTTCTGGACTTTTGCTCCGTTTCCATTAGTGTCTAAATAGGTTTTTCGTGTGTTTTGTCTCGAATTAACAATTTTAAATTAATCTAAGGAATGTCTACTTTCTATTGACGCAATCAATTTATGCCTAAGAGAGCGTAGTGAGAAATTACGGGCATTTTTGGATACGGATTATTTCGGGAATAAGTCGATTTGTACCACAATCAAGCTGTGGGCTTCCGAAATATAAAATTCCCAGTGCTCACAAAGCTCGCAATACGTGAAAAGTTGGCCCTACTACACTGAGTTTCCATTATATGTAAAAATTCTCTGAAGGACCATTTTATTAGCTTCAAAAGGAAATACAAAATCCATCTTATAAATTAAACCATTCTAGAAAGAGGCGATTCTAACCAATGTGGAAAAAAAAAAAAATAAATGGAGAAGATTCTGCGTTTCGATATAGATTTTTAAAGATTTTTCCTTGACAGAGAGGAGTGATTTCGGCTCCCTTTTAAGGAGTACATCGGTCAACAAAACGCGGGTAGAGACAAGAGTCTCGAATGTGGAAACGGTTCATCAAGTAAGTGATAAACCTCTCCAAGCCTAGGCCGTATCCTCCGTGAGGACAACTGCCGTACTTGCGCTGCTCGACGGAAAAAAAAAAAAAAAAAAAAAAAAAAAAAAAAAAAAATGAGCATTCGTTTTAGATCTCAGTTTTGCGAAGGATTTAAATAAACTCTCGTACCAGTGGATGTTTAACGAAGTAAACCACGAGATAACAAACAACTGGGAAACCAAATTTTTGGGGAAAATATCACCCAAGATCCCATAAAATCAAAAGCAATAGTAGGCAATAAAACCAAACATTGAAAAAGGTGCTTAGAAAGCCATAAAAACAAAATCCAAAATCCAACAATGCGTGAAAGTCTTAAAAACATAAAACAACCATTTGCAAAACTAATCCCCACCAAGATGTTGCGTGTTTCGTGAAGCAATAAAATCCAATTAGATATCGCCAGAAATAAAAATATAATTTTGCTTGCATAGAATGCATTTCGCGGCAAAATGTGGGAAAATGGCGACAATTCTTAAAAATTTGTATCAATACTTATTAGCTTTGTCCATTTTCTACAACACTCTAAAAGTAGGTATAAGTCGATAAAACCAACTACATAAACTAAGTATCAGTGGCGTATATAGGGGGATTTAAAATTTTGTTCCCCTTCAGCTTGAATTCGGGTTATTTGTGTTGGAATTTTACAATTTGTACCGTTTTCAATCAAATAGGACGATTTATCCTGATTGCGTAAGCAGAGTTCTTTCGTTATTCTACGAGAGCGCATTAATATTAAAAATAAAACTAACGTCAAATGTAAGTAAAACAGCAATTTCTCATAAGGCCCCAATCGAGTCTAGTGGCCGAGTTTCTACTTTAACATACATTATATAACTGTACCGATTGCTATTCGTAAGAGCTAATAAAGAAGTTGCAACCAAAACAAATTCCCGTAAAAGCTTCAGGAAAATAAAGTTTCGAATATGATAATTGTAATTCAAGCTTAAAATTTGCATATGTAAGCTTTAAGCGGTAAATGAAATGGTATTTACGAATAAGGTCAGGTATCAAGCTTAAACCAACAAAAAATGTTATTTCTTCTCAGCGCATGCGATATATAATACCAAAATGAGTTGCCAAGGAAATAATAAATATCCCTTATACGAAATTCCACTGGTAATTCAAGTTTTTAAAGTAAGCTTAGATCATTCATTAATCATTCAACTTTGATCTTAAAAATTCATTCATCACGGGCAATCTCGCATCATTCATCAGGAATATTAAAAGGTAAAAAGATCCTACCTGATCGCTGTACCAGAAGTAATTCTTGGGGTCAATGCCTTCCCTCTTGTAACCAGCCATTAGTTCATCATAATCCCAAATCCTCATGGAGCCGCCGACTATTTCACCAACTCCTGGCACCAATACATCAACCTGTTTTTAATTATACAATAAAACAAAATGCATTTAGAATAAATGATTGTTTAAAGGGAGAGTGAACAGGAAAATGGATTCTGATACTAAAAATAAGACGCGTTCGTGTAAGAAAACATTCAAAATGTACTGAAACCTTCAGATTTGGGCTTTCAATTAAAAGGAGGGCTTCCGATTGTCTTAATAAAATGCAAGCAACACATGCTGACGCAATAACTCAATTAGTCTCCTTCAAAAATGGCGGCATCGCGCCCCCTGGCGGCGAACGAGACTTACTTTTAAATCTCATACTGATAAAAATATTCATCAGGGTTTATAAAACATTTGAAAAACCAATTTAAGATATTTCCAGATTTTTCTCTGATATTTAAAAGTGTGTAACCTTTTTTTCCCCAGGTTAAAATATAGAAAAGCGCATTAAAGGGAGACTGAAGTAAATCGTGTGATAATTAAATTTTTAGATTTCTTAGACCATAAAATATATTATTTAGTACCAAAAGAAGTATATAAAATGGTTAAATTTATAAAAACCGTATTTAAATAAGAACTTTTTAATTTCGAACTTACAGGCAGGTTGACCACCATTTTGAATCCCATTGTAAAGATAAGGGCAGGCGAGCCAATCAAATCTCGTCTTTTTATTCCAATAGTGTATATATATATATTGGCGCCACTTTTCCCATAAAAACCGAGACTGTGGCGCCATCTAACATAACGCGTACATAGAGGGTAGAAAGAAGAGGAGTAGAAGGCCTGGCTTTGGCAAGGCAATTTTAGAGTTCTCGCTTTTTTTGTGTTATTCATTTGAAAAATTTGTCTCTTTACATTCGGTTCATCGCCAATGAACCAATCAGACCCTCTATGATATAATAGAAAAAGTCGCCCACATACCGGAAGTTGAGATGCAAAATGTCAAGCGAGAACCCTCCAAGCCAAGCCTTCTACTCCTCTTCTTTCTACCCAGTGGCGCCGCCAGGATTTTTCCCCATGTAGGCACAGGTATTCGAGGAGCCCCCCCCCCCCCTAAAGTTTAGGCTAATTTTCTTTTCTCATCCTGAATGTTTTTTCTCCACGTAGGCACAGGTATTTGAGGAGCCCCCCCTAAATTTTAGGCTAATTTTCATTTCTCATCATATCTTATAATTTTGCATAAAATTCAATTAAAAGTATCAGGTTTTTCATTTAGCAAGTAAACTATGAAACTATGCGCATGTTGACAAAAGAAATGTTTACATAGAAACATACCCTCAAACCCCCCTCCCCCTTCTGTTGTGCTATACTGTTTTTAACACTTATGCACTGACCAAAGCTAAAGTTTCAAGCATTTCTTACTTTGAAGAGTATGTGTATATAAATATTTTGAACTATACACAGGTGGGGTCTTTTACCTACCCTCTATGACGTGTAAGACTTTCCCAAGGAAAAATTCTGGTTGGCTTGGTAAATTAGCAACAACAATTGATAGTTTAAATTTGTCAGGGTTGGGGGTCAAATAATAGTTTTAAACGTTAATTTCAATGAAATTAGGTATAATAAAAGTATTTCAAGGGCAGTAAAGAGTTATTTCGATACTGCATCACCATTTAATCATCAAAAAAAGGGCTTTTGTTACTTCCTTCAGTCTCCCTTTAAGGTCAAAATAAAATTAAGTACTCAAAAGTGTGAAAAAATCCCAGATATCCTTAATTTTTCTATACGTTGATTATATTTAGGGATAACTCGGGTTCAAACACCTATTTTTCTCCCACATTGTCATTCCGTCTAAAACTTCTAGTCTTTTAAAAGGTAATATCTTACCGATTCGGTTAATCTTTGATCCTCGGGACATTTTTGCATGTAGAAGGACTTTATGGCCACTGGAAAACGACACAGCATAATGACCTCGTTAATCTCGTCAGTCATTTTACGTTCCGGCATTTCTGGAATGTCTTCGCCAAATTCGTAGAAAGAACCGTCTTCTTTCGTAATATTATGTTCTTTTAGATAATCTATCGCCTCAGTGTAGTTCATGCGACGGAATGGCCTTTTCAGAGGCTTGAAATCCTATTCGTTAATGCGAGCATCGTTAGTTTTAATTACGATAACATTGAGATGGATAAATGGAGAAGAATAGACTCACTGGATTGAATTCGTACACGAGATGTGCTAAAGGCGATTTTAGAACTCTATCAATAACGTCACAAAGAAGATCCTCTAGACGATCTAACATATCGTTAAAAGATATAAACGGACATTCCGCTTCGATATGTGAAAACCTGCGGATGAAACGGAAGGTTCATTGTGAGAACAACGCTTTAAAGGGAGGGGTGAAAAGAAAAATGAAGGTTTTAATTGATTCCACTTTTAAGATCATTGAGAGTAATCGGTAATCAATTACTTTACCAGATAATTGTAATTGGTAATCGACCCTTTCAATCATGACACTTCATTCTTTTATTTATGAAAGTTATTTTCAAAAATAATTACTCGGCAACGTGTCTTCTCGTTCGCGATTGTTCGGCTCGGTACGATTGCGCGATACAATAAACGTCTCCTAACGAAGGGATAACGGTTTCGAGGTATAATTGCGAAGACTGAGTCAAGTAGGCTTCTTGTCCAAAATAGTCAAGTTTAAAGAGGGTGGAACCTCCTTCTACTTGGGCCTGCACCAACGTTGGCGGAGTCACTTCCACGTAACCTCTACTGTAAAAATGATCCCTAAAACATCTCAGAACGGTTGCGCGCATTAACATCATTTTGGATAGCTGAAAAATAATCCACCAAATATTAATTTAGCTTCAATAATTAACCGGAACCATTAAGGTTTTTACCGTTTCACCCCTGAGCATTAAATGTCGGTTATCAAGTTGGACATCAACGTGTGATTCTTCGTTCAATGCGTTATCAATGCCACCAGCGGGAGAATCCGAGACCAATTCCCAGTAATCACATATTAGTTCATGATTTCCGGGAGCGGTTTTGCCTTCAGGAACTTCGTTAATCACGCCGTAAAGGCACACGGTTGATTCGGTGTTCAACATTACAGCATCAAAACACTGACACTGAACCAAAAAAAAAAAATATTTTTAACCATCCTGGAAATTAAATAAAATGGGAAAATCTTACCAGGTTATCTGATAAAAGCGACTGAAGGAAGCCAGTTCCATCTCGAAGAACTATAAACATCATTGATTTGCCTTGCCTCCTTAACCTATGAACCCATCCGTAAACTTTGACTCGTACATTGCGGTTAGCGGTAGAGTCTTTAATTTTAATTTGTTTGGGCTCTGGTAGAGATAGATCTTGTTTGATGACAATTTTTTTGGCTTCTTCCAAGTTCTTTTCTCTTCGTTCCCCGTCTTCCGATTCCTTTTTTGCCTTTTCAACATTCTTAGCCATTTCTCTAGCCCATATTTTCTTAATTTTTTTCAACTGGGATTGCGAAGCCACGTCCCAAGCTTTGTTATCATCCTTTGGGTCAACGTAGATGGTTGGAAATGGTTCTTTGCCCGCTTTTCTCATGGCCTGAAGAATAGTTTTAAAGGGCTCGTTCTCAGATCCATCACCGGTTTCGTCATTTCCAAACTTATCAGAAGTATAAATACCTAGAAAGAGAAGAAAATAATAAACAATTTGGGATTTCAGAATATCATACAATGCCACATCAAGATTGCATCATCTCCCCCTCCCCCCTACCCGGTGCCGTGATGAAGCCATAAGGCAGCCGAGGCCCAAGTGTGAAATTTTCAAATTAACTTTTATTATATAAAATGTATAATTACCCGCGTCAATTTCGTCCATCGTAATAGTAACTCTTTATAAATCTTAAATGTATTATTAAAATAAATTATTTCATTAAATATCTTATTTTCTATTGATTTTTCCAAGGAACGTAATCGCAACGTGTTGGTACTAAGAATGTCAGAAGCAAACTGCAGATTGCAGAAGCAGAACACATACACAGACCGGAAGAGGATTTTACTACACGGGAACGGAAATAAGCTCAGGTTTTTGAATCTCGTAACAATTTAATAACTATTCATTTTTGAGACGGAATCAATGGACATTTATCCGATAAGAAAAACTACAGGAAATCTGGCAATGTCTGATATATATATTTTTTTTTAATGTCCGGATAACTTTGAATAATCATCAAATGTAAAAATATTCTTATTTTCGTCCCTGTTGCCAGATTGATCCGTTTCTGAAGGTTAAAGGTCACTTATAAGTTAGTCACGATTTTGGTACGACCCGTCTCGATTCGAAAGTTTATTATTTTGAACGGGACCATCTAATTTAAATAAATTAAAAACATGAACACTAATAATGAAAATTACGATTGGCTAGAAATAACCCAAGAATTTTTCGAAGCAACTGCGGGTAAGATATTACATCATTTTCCAATGAAAAAAATATATCTAACTCATTGTATTTTATAACTGTAGAATTAAATTTAGGAGAACTCCTAAATGAAGAAACGTAAGATATTCCTAACATCTAACGAGACATTTGAATAAAAATAAAATCTTGTTTCGTTCATTTAGTTTTGGTTTATACGAAGCCATGTCAGCTATCGAAATGATGGATCCAAAAATGGATGCGGGCATGATGTGTAATAGAGGGAACAAGAAGATCATGAACTTCGAACAAGCCTTAAAGGCCGAAAAATTAAAGATTAGGGACTTGACGATCGAAGAACTAATCGGTATCATAGACGCTACCTTAGCTTGTCTCGTAACGTGGCTGGAAGGTCATTCCTTGGCGCAAACAGTATTTACAAACCTCTATTTACACAAACCTCTATTAATCGAAGACCGGGTTTTAAAAGCCTTTAGCATCTGCATTTTAAAAATGATCGAAGTGATTCGAGACTTCGTTAATAAAGCTAATGTTTTTGAAGAGGTAAAAATTCCGCTCCAAATTAAAGAGTTCCGTAAAAAGTTCATAGTATCAGCGTAATTTTAGGAAGATTGTCAGCCCGTAATGTACGGCTACACCTTAGCCGATACCGTTACGGAAATGAGAGCGGCGGGTATGATGAGGGAAGTAGAAGAAGAATTACAGAGAAAAGTTAAGGTAAATAAAGAATATTGGAGAAATATCATAAATGTCGTTAAATTCACTCGTAAATTTGCATTTTAAGAATACTAGAGCTAAACCCGGCGAACAACAGGAATTGGATATTCAATTAAAGGTGAAAATCTTATACGTAGTTGACTATATTCATTTTTAATTCTCACTCTTCTTTCATTTATAGCACGAAGGCTCCGTCGCAGTTTTCTCCAGAATTAAATTTTGTCGTTTATTGTATCAAGCATTTCTGCTTCTAAATAAGAAAAAGGTAAAGCTCTCGCAATCTAGCTGCCCTTAAAATTTGACTAATATTTGCCAAATTCTATAGAGCGCTGGTATAGAAGAAGCCGAAACTCATTTAAATCATTGCCTCGAATTATTACCAGTCGTGATAAAAACTATAGAATTGGGAATACAACCCGATACGTCAATCGAAACTACAAATAGAGGTAAAAAGAAAAAACTTTTAAAGAAAAGTTACTGAAATTTTGCGCTTAAACCTCTCAAATTTTCTTTTAGCCGATTATCCAACAATCATGGGCTTCGAACCTTTGGTTAATCAACGTCTCCTTCCCCCAACATTTCCGCGATATACGAAAATAAAAACTAGAAAAGAGTCAATGCGCTATCTTGAGGCTTTAGTCTACAGATTAATTCACGTGGGAAATATAACAGAATGTACGACTTTCCACGCCGCTTTGGTATAAAACTATTAATCAGATTAAAATTTACAATTCAGTCCCAGTTTTAATCTCTTTCGACCCATTTTAAATCAGGATTTCTTTACGGAGTTCAGTAAAACGTCTCCGTGCGTTCTCTCCCGCTCGATTTTGCAGTTACTCTATCAATCTCAAACCCCCAAAATGGTGGAAGTTCTTCGAGAAGCGGCGAAAGCTTTTATCAAACCTCCCGCGTTAATGACAAAGTCGCCTCTCACGGCCTGCAATCAACAAGTAAAAGAATACGTTGAATCGTTCCTTAGTCATTGCGTTCGGCCTTACAGCGATCTCCTACAAATCTACGGTCACAATCGAGCCCGACAACGGGATAAATTGGCTCATTTGTTAGAGGATTTTGCTCTACTTCAAGATGAGGTTAAATATATTTTTAAAATATAAAGGGTATTGGAAATTCGCCAGTTAAAATGACACTGTGGATCCTTGTTAAGCCTAAGTCACTTTAAGGTTAAAATTTTCATCTTTAAATCAACGCGAATTTTGTTTTTCAGGCGGATAAGGTTGACGCTTTTCTTCATAACGTCTCGCTAAAAATGGACAATCCATTTCCTCATCTGGCTTGTTTTGGAACGTGGATTCTATATCACACCTTAAAAATCATGATTCAATACGTTTTATCGGGATTTGAGCTCGAACTCTATTCCACTCACGAATACGCTTACGTATTTTGGTATTTGTACGAATTTCTATACGGATGGTTAGTCTCGTCCTTAACCAGGGCCGAAAACTTTCTTTTGGAACAAGAATCCAGACTCGGTAATTTAAAAATTTTGTTACGACGAGCGTTATTGCGTTTCTGTAACTTAAGTTATTCCCATTAATCTAATTTTAAAGTTTAATAGAATGGCGCTATAATTATTTAAATTGGCAGAGCAACAGCAACTTAAAGGTCGCAACACGAAAAAGAACAAAAAAAAGAAAAAGGGTCGTCCTCACAACAGAGAGATTTTGCTTAATCAAGCCCTACAGAATCTATGCGGGGGATATTACAAGGCCGTAGCCGGTTTCAGTTTGGAAGGAAAAATACAAAGACCTCACGTGGAATTTGACAACGAGCAAGTTCGTTACGAACATCGCTTCGCCCCTTTCAGTGGCGTCGTTACTCCTCCCCCTGTTCAATACGCTCAATATCGGGAAATGACCGATTATAATCGATACACGCCTCGACCATCCTCCCAAGACCTCTTTCACGCAGCTTGTAAATGCTTTCAACACGCCAGGGTTTTATTAGAGACGATATCCGAACCTACCGAAGAAGTAATTAACTGAAAATCTGTCTTAAAATATTCAAAATAATTTTAAAACTAATTCGTTTTGATATAGATTTCATCCTTAACTAAAGTTGCCAAAACAAACTTCGTCGTTGTCAAATTACTATTAAGTGGACATAAAAAGCAAACTAAAGTAAGAAATTAACGCGGCTTACTTATTTGAGTAAAAGTTTGTCTAATGGGAACCTTTTGATTTTCCAGGATAAACCGGAATTTGATTTTTCGTTGCATAAAAATTATCCCGTGATTAAAATTATTTAAATTTTGTTTCGATGAAACTAAACGTATTCGACATTAAAATATATTGCTTTTTTTACAAACGTATTTTCATTTTTAATTATTTAATAATATAAACTGGGTGGAAAGGGTTAATGAGAAATATTCTTTGACATTTACGACCAAAACAGTACCGAAAAAGCCATGGCGAAACAGCAGAGTGCCACGTACGGGCTCTTTCTTTCCCCTATTCGAGCGCATTTCCAAAATATGCCTAAGAATCTATAAAAACCCTCGTTATAAACCTATTTAAAGATTAGGAATAATAGATTTTCTTCTTACCCAGTCTTATTACGATCGAGTATGCTTGGAGCCATCGCTCTTACGTAAGCGCAAGTACATATTAATAAAAGGACGACGCTTAATAATGACTGGAAGTTGAACAGAGCAGACTGTAAAGAGAAAATAATACTTAAATTAGGCGTAGAATTGATTAAATCAAGATTGGTCATTTTGAAATGTAGCCGAGGCTTAAGAGATTCGTACGTCTTTCTCGATAATTGCGATTATTATAAACATAAATGATAAAATATATTACCATAGTCTTAAAATCCTTCGTAAATTAGCGATAGATATTATTTTTAACGTTTAAAATTAAATATTTACAGCTTTAAAACAAAAATACATGCTCATAATCGTAAGCGAACTACGGAAAATGAGTTTCGTGGCCAACGCATAGCAGACGACGTATTTTTTTAGTCACGTGATTATGAATTACGCGGGCCCTTTGAACGCTGATAAATACGGAACCATTTTGGAACGTAATGGGGAAGCCAAGTTTCCCAATTTATTGATTTGTGGGGGAGACAATGCTTTCTAGCGCTCCGTAACTAATCAATATTTCCCGGGGAAAACCCCAAAAACTACGCTTTTCAGACTAGACGCAGAGTTTTAGATTGTTAAAAAAAACGGTTTTTGTAATCAGAAGTCGACGCTCTCCTTTGGAGCCTGCTTTTATTCTGAGGGGCCATCGTTGCTTAGTACTTCAAACAGGAAGGGGCAAAACTCGTTAAAACCCCACTTCTTCCTCTCTGGGTTTTTTTATAATATCTTACAATTATTTTATTTGAGCTAAGGGTTAGATCGCTCTTTGTTGAGCTTTAAATATATAAAAAAAGCTTTTTCCCTTCCTAGCCATGGAATCTTCCTGCTCCCGTAAAAGCGTTCCACCCGCATAGCGGCGTAACGTTGGCGACTACGTAAAAGAGCTTACGAGGCTTTTAGGCGCACGCTGTAAAAGGGATTACTTTTTCGAATAAAATATTAAGCGAATTTTGATCCAATAAAACAAAAATTACTTTAGGCATAAGCTTGAAGGTTGCTTCGTATATGTATATTTTCTTATGGAATTTCTCGTTTGTACTCTTTTCCCTTTGTATAGACACAAATTAAGGCGTGCTTTTGGACACTCCTATTATTATTATTACTATGCCTATATTGAAACAATTATTTAAAGGGAGATCGAAAAGGAAAATAACGTTATTTGTTTATGGACCCTACAGTTCAAAATTAAAATATTCGGGTACCTCCGTTAAATTTGACGTAGATTTGGTAAAATTTAATTTATGCAATGTATTTAACCCCATATATTTCTACTATCTAGAACGAAAAATATTATTATAATGAGCGCCAACGAGAGAAATGATTAAATAAATATTTCAATTAATAACGAAGCCAGTTTTAATACCAACACAGCCGCTTTTAGGCGTTATCGCGTTTTGTTTGATATCGAATGTAATTAATATTTGCGAATAAAGTTCAGACAAATCTCACAAATGTTTACTACATCGCAGCGTACTCATTAAAGAAAATAATAAATATTTGGAAATTTTATCCGTGTTATTTGTTTTATCCGACTCTCTAGTACTCAATATTATTCCAACAAAAACCTGAGGAGTACTAAAAGTTACTTCGTAATAAAAACAAGGTTCCAATAAAAGTATTACAAACCTTCTAGTACGAGTAAAATTGTTCTGATAACTAAAAACATTCCCAGACTAATCGTACGAAAGATTATCTTAATCCCAAGTGTTTTTTGGTTAATTATAAACTGTAATCAAACGAAAGCGATAATTACTGGTTAATGAGCATAATTAATACATTAATTCATAAAAGCAATTTAACTCTCATTACTGTTGAAAACATGGTCCGATTTTTCATATTACCGAAATTCAATTTCAACTAAACTCGAAAAATTAATTTACACCAGAGAAACGTGTCCAATAATTACGAATAAGTCTTTATACTGATCCTAGGTTTTTGGGGAAAATTTCAGATACCACGATTAAGACGGGTTGTCTAGGATAATCTTCAAAATTCTCATTTTTTTATATATAATAAATGTGTGAAAAATTATTTTAAACCTAGACGAATATAAATTAAAAAAAATTAAAAAAACTTTTTCTGGCTATCTTGGCCAAATCGAAATTCGTCTCATTAGTTATGGTAAGATTTTGTAAAAGTCGTAATTGGGCGATGAAAAACTAGTTTGTCGAGAATTCTTCTATATAAAATGAGAGTTGGGGCGCGGGAGATCAAGTTTTTAGACAAAGAATCTAGAGAGGAGAAAAAGGTGGAGGTTCTTGGGAATGGCGAAAAATCCTTCGGAAGGGCCAGCGACTTTTCAAGCCAGCTCAAGGACAATCTTTACTTAAAAAAAGATATCATAAAGAAAGAAAAATAGAGAGAGAGTAAGTGGGCAATGGTCCGGAGAATTTACCTCGAAGCCTAGCTATTAGGGACGAAATAAGGCAGCTAAGAAAAAAATCTTATCTTCAATTAGATCGGAACGCGTAAGTAAAATATAAACACGTTTTACACGAAATTATCCCTAAATCGCGATGGATTAGAAGATTTTGCTACGTTTCGATTAATTAATGGTTCAAAGGCTAACGATCGGATTGACATTAGCAACTTGAAATCAATCGGAAATTTTCTAGGGATTTATTTCGCCACTTAGATTATCGCAAATTATGAGAAAACCTTTGTCTCGTATTTTGGACGTTTTTAATCGTCTTGTTTCTAGAGTGTTATGATCCCTTTAAAGGAATAGAAACGCAACACGACTTTTGATACGTTATTTAATCAATCTTATTACGAACCAATTAAATGATTAAATAAATACGCCATCAGAAAATTAATCCGGCTATTACCCACAAATAAAACTATTTTTTTTCTAATTTGACACATTTGATGGCGTCCTAGCATTCCGCGATTAATTAGTTGATCCCTGATTATCCTCATTATTTCATCTTCCCTTGAACAGTAACTGATTTAACTAAATCCGTATAGATGGCGCCACAATCATAGAAGATATCCTTAAAAATCTTGCTCTATAGTCGATTCCATCTCGAGCCTGCATAACGCGCCATACGATCTAATTCGTTATTTCAACGATTTGTTGATTCTGAGTTAGAGGGAGACCAGTTTTACGATCGCTGCCAACTCGAGTGGAAATTGACTACCAAATATTTATGAGAAATAAGCGGGCGACTTCAAGGTGAAGAATGAAAAGACCAATGACCACTTTTTAATTCTGTTGTTTTCGAAAATTCGAAACCGGTTTTTTGGAGCGTCTAGTGTTTTTGTTTAAAAATTGTAAACAAATATATAATTTGAAGATACAAATTATCCCCTCCCCCCCATTCCCGAAGTAAAGTTCAAAGGTTAGGGTGTTTGCTTTTCAATTGTACTAAATATTGGTTTTGTTATAATTTATTATAGTCGTAATAAATAGTAATATAATTACAAATGTAGATGCGAGTTTCAAAGTAGGCCTACTATCAAGGTACATATCCGACTGAAAGGGACTTCAGATAACGAACAATTAAGTCGTACAATAAACAAATCTGACCTTTGAGTAACGTAGCTTCGTTAATGTACCGCTGATTAACTCCGAGTAATCGTTGCACGGTGGTTTTGATTGTACTAAAATGATTGCGTAACTGATTACTAAACGAGGTGGGAATTTTTTTTCTTTTTTTTTAAAGCGGACCTATGACCACGGCACGTCGTCTGCTAGACTAAAGTTACAACTTACAGACAGAGTCACAATTTCACAAATACTAATGAATTGGCTCTCAATGACTCGTACTTACAGGGTACATAATACGTAGTTGTAAACTTCACCTTCCAAATATTGAATCAATAAACCTTTCGAAAAATCCTTCAACCACTAATTTTTAAACTGGACCAGGCTCATTTGTCCTGTGCCTTATTTCCCACGATACTATAATTAGTTATAGGTAGGGGGGGCATCACGCTTTCCACTATTTGGTTCGTTAACATAGCCACCCGCTCGCCTAACTTTTTCCTACAAGAAACGCGTAACTCCTAACTCGAAGAGTCTCGTCTCAAGGTCGACTGGTAGAGAAAAAAGTTGCGCACCAGGGAGGGCCAATAAACGGAATATGGACGCTCGGACGGATATAAATTATGTAGAATAAACGCTAAAAAAGGAGGAGAGGGGTGGGGAGAAACTCCCGTCTAGCAATTAACACCCCTCCCCCCACACTCTGCTTTCGCCGCTTATATACGAGATTATTTTTTTCGCGCCTCTTTCGAAATTTTTCGTATATACTTTTTTTTCTCATCCCACATTGACAAGTTGGGAGCGAAAAATGCGAAACTAATTAAAGCCAAAAGACAAGGACGCGGCCTGAAATTCGCCTCGTTGGCATTTCGGAACAAAGAAATATTAAAAATACGCGTTACTGCTCAGAAAGAAAAAGCGACAATTTCATTGAAGCTTTCATTTCAACCTCGAGGAAGGTTGCGCGTGACGTCATTTTTCTTTACTTTACATATTCGTAATGGCGGCCATTTTGCTTTCCGCTTAAGATCATAGACAAACACTCGAACAACCTTAAAATTTACTATCTTTATAATTTAAGGACCACCCACCGGAAGTCTCACCCAATATAATTGACTAGTTCGTAGATCGCGGCTAATTTAATTATTTTTAAGATGAAAATGGAAACTTCTAATATGAGCGCTGATTTAGAAATTTGGCGCGACTATTATATTGTTGTTAAATGTTCTCTTATCTTTTTAAGAATAATGCGCGGGTCGCGAGAAATGGAGGCCATTTATAATCGCGTAGCTGTATAATATATTTTTAAGTTTTTAATCAAAATTGGAAAAAAAAAATTTATAAGATAAATATGACGGTAATTTTTTAATTTCGCGCCAAAATCAACGCTTCTTTTTCGTCCTATTTTTGTAGGGATCAAACTTCAAAGTAGTCATCCCTTCTGTCAGGCCGCGCAGTCAGGGTTTGGAACCTTCCAGTTTGTTCCCTTCCCCCCTCTTCCGATCATCTCATTGACGACCCCCCGACTTCCCACCCGGTGTGGCGTAGGGTAGCGAGGACTGGCGCGAGAGGACAGCCCGCCAAACACTATCGTCCAGATTTTCCCGCCTAAAGGCCGCTCTCTGACAGAGAGGTTGCTCTTTCTTATCTCGGATAGTACGCGTACCGAAGATCGAAAGTACGTTTTCTTCGAACAATTATTCCTACTCCTCGCGACGCCGATGCTGATTTCAATTCGCTATATAAAAGTTTCGCGCGTTTCCATTTCTACATATCGTAACGTTAAGCCGGATCGTTAAAATCCGGCGTTGTTGAGCCGCCGGAGGAAAGCGCGGACCAATAGGAATCAAGGAAAAGTGAACGTTTCGGTTTTCGGTCGTCGAGCGGCGCCGTTGTTGTTCGCCCACCGGGAGAAAGAGAGGCGAACCGAAGGGAAAACCTTCAGAATTACCCGGACGGTGGGATATTCGGGAGCGGAGAGTAGTACGGCGGCAGGCGCTGCGCTGGGTTGCGGCACGGCTTCGCTAAAGCGATTAGCCATAATATTTAAGATTTAGGTTTATTTTTGTATTTACCCCCGTACTTCGTACTAAACGTCCTCGTCAAAATAAATCCCCCGCGATGCCCGCTAGTCTGTTCCCGGAGATGGAGAGAAGTGGCGGAGGTCTCGAAGACCAACGCGCGCTTCAGTTAGCGTTGGAATTGTCCATGCTCGGATTGAACAACGAAAACGACTCGCTCGGCTCCAGTTTCGAAGGAGAAGGAAGAAGTAAAAAAAGCCAAAATACGACGGAATGCGTTCCGGTGCCGAGCTCCGAACACGTCGCCGAAATCGTCGGAAGACAGGGTAAGCTAAAAATCCGCCATCGAGAGCGTTCTTTTTCTTTGTCCTCGTGTTCCCCCCACGCCGCGCGTGGCGTCCCTCTTTGTCTCCCGCGAAAACCCTCGCGTCTCTCTCGCGCCGCGCCCGATTCGCTCGCAAACCCCACCAACAACCACGTTCTCGCCAATCGATAACTGCGAACCCGTCGTACGAGGGCTCTACGAAAACCCAAACCCCGCTGGCTGGAATATGTAGCTAATCATGGAATATCATCTTTTACGGCTAAGTAACCGAAGAACCCATCTTACTATAGCCCAAAAACGAACGAAACCGGTGTTCTTTCAAACTCACGTGTGATTAGGCTTACGAGCCTAGATCGCTAGTCGGCGCCAGCGTTCTTACGTTACGACCAACTGAGTCATTTCGAGATTATATACCTAATAATCGTAATTAAACGTTTAATTAACGATACTACTCCGGTTCCGTTCGTTTTAAAACGTTGAAAATCCGTTATTTTTGATAAAAATTAAAACTTAAACTGGAGTTTTTGAAGTCGAAAGATAAAAGGACGCTGTCATTGACAATCCCTTAAGCCTTTGTTAATCATTTTAAAAATTATCTCTTCGAAGCGTTTCGAGGGGGCCTCTATGTACGGGCGCGTTTTCTTTTTTATTTTAAGCTGGTTTTGAATTGGTTTTAACGAGGGTTTTTTCCTATCATACCGCGGGACTAAAGCTTAAGCGTATATATCTACCAAAAGTATTCGAGTACGGTTCTTTCGGAATTTTTTTTATCTCGATTCTGAAGCCTTATCCAAAATCCGTAGGCCTTAGCCTCGCGTAATGTTTGAGTTAATTAAAAAAAGGTTTTATTCGAAAATGACGATCTTTTTGGGCACTTTTCTTAACCACACTTAAAATAAATTAATGAAATCTCGTATGAAATAATAAACTTCGACAAAGCCCTGAAAATGCTCTCGGGCTTCGTTGACGTTGTCTATTCTAGTGTCATTCAAAATACTGCAATTTTTATATTAATCTTTAGGCCAATGCCAAAATTCTTTAATTATATCTAGAGTTCGTTGATAGACAAAATTTCGAGTGAAATATAATATCGCTATTACACCTACGCATTCATATTTAAAAATAATAATAATAATAATTAAAAGTAAAAAAAAAAAAAAAAAAAAAAAAAAAACTTATCCGATTAGGTTACGCGTCTTAAATTTTCAATAAGAACATTTTTGCGCTAACGGATATTGTAGTTCTGATTTTTGTTATGTTTGGGGAACCAATTTTTTTTAAACTCGCGTAGGATATAGGCGTGAGTGGGAAATGTATACGATATTACCAAGTAGATGAGTATGGACACACTAGAACTGCAATGAGAGCCCCCCGCCCCTCCTGATATATATATTTTTTTTCTTTGTAATTTCCTGTTCCCTCGTTTCCCATGAAAAAAGAACTTCTACTTAGGCCTATCGTATTTCCTTGGGATATATTTCGGGCTCTCCTACATAGCTGGGTTGTGAATGAGCTATTTATACGTCCTCCACGACCATGTTTTTTTCTATAGCCCCGAATTTTTGGTGTAGGCCTAGTCAAACACCTTTTTTTTAGAAGGGGGGCTAAGATAAAGCGAGCTTAGTAGTCCGTAACTTTATTTTCAAATATCGTTCGTTGCCAAGAAAATTTTGAAATCCACGCCGGTCGCGTCTTAACAAATTTGGCTTAGGAGATAAGTTTTAAACCGTGGGAATAATTATATTTCGAATAAAAAAAACTGCTCTCAAATTTGCATTCTATTTTTAGCGTAAACTTTGTACGTTTTCTTGGCCCCCTTTTATCGATAATTAAATTATGAAATAAATGTTTTTTTATTCTCAAACCTTTAAATTATCCTTAAAATAAAATTATCTTAATTTTTCCCGAGAGGTTTTATAAGTGTTTTGAGTTTTATTTCCGTTGCTCGCGCTAGATAAGTTCAAAAGTAACTGTCATTAACTTGACATTTTCGGTTTGTTTCGAACGCACCCAATCTGATATCTCTTTCGCAATTTATTTTATCAAACATTAGTCTTATTATTTTGATTCTTTAAAAAATTTCGTCGATTTGAGATGTATATGAAGGGTTGCCGCGTCAGAGAAAACCTGGAAACTTCAACGAATTGAAAATTAGGCCTAAATATCAGGGAATGTCCATTTAATTGCCCCAAAATATCGTGGAAATGTTATCCCTGTAACGATGGGTCGTGTTCGATAATGTCACGGGCAAAAAAAAAAGGGGAATATGGTATTCATTTGGTTAGGTGAAAATCAGTAAAAGATTTCCATGGAATTGGAATTCACATTTAAATTTTGTCAATTAAAATGTTTACCAAACATTTGTGAAATTGTCGTGGTTTTCTGTTTCGCTTTAATTTGGTGAAGTCGTAATTGGAGAATACAATGAAAATTAGATTATTTTCAAGGTAACAATAGATATTAGGGCTATCTATGTAGGGCTTTCAGTGTCTAGATATAGCTTGTGTTTCGACTGGGCGCGTAAAATAAGGAGTAACCTTAAAATTTAAAGTCTAAACACTGACCACACGTAATCTAAAAATTATTATTTTATTAAGAGAACGTTTTGACCTACGCTTCATGAGCACGAGCGATAAATACTGGTTAAACAAGTTTCCATTGATTACTTGATCTTTATATTCCTACATTGTTGATTTGTGGGTGTAATTAGTTTAAAAAAATCCAATTCAAAATTTCGTTAATAATTTCGAGTCTCGTCTTTTCAAGAGTTGTCTCTAATTAGTCTAGTCTGAGATAAATTTGCCCTTGATTTGGGAAACGCGAACTAGCTTAGTATTTATTCTATCCAAATTTAGGATGGCTTCAATGTTTATGTCATTCGGAGACTGCCAATCCACCCTGAACAACTATTTTTGATATGTTTTTGAAAAGCTATCTCGTGATTTGTTTACGTAATTACAGAAGATATTCTGTAATTGTAGCGTGGATTGGTATTTATATGAGCTAGAAATATACCTAGTAACGTCGCCTAGTGGCATACGCGATGGTTAGTACGATATCAGGTTAAAAAACAAGTTTTAAAGTTAACTTAGTTATTCAAATCTTCACCGTGATATCTAAAAATGAAAGTTGAAACCCTCAACAATGGAAATTCGAAAAATTTGTTATAAATAGGGACCTCAATTTAGAGGTCGGTGTTTGGACAGTATATGTGTGATTATTTTCTTTAATTTAAATTATAATAGAAATAATCAAACTTTATTCATAACTGATTATCCAAATATTTGTGGATTATCTTGTACAAACCCCGATCTTAATTACTATTAGCTGAAGCTAAATCCGTAGTATTTATTAGGAATCTTCGTAAGCCCGCAACCGCTTTAGTGTTGGTTTTATTTTTAAAGGGATAATGAAACCCAGTAACGTTACTTTGAATGGATTAAAAACAAACGTTTCTTATAAGATTAAATTTGAGCCCACTAAGCCTTACTCCGTTTTAATACGGATAACGTGACAAAATCAGTGGCTAATGAAATAGCTTCGAGCTAACCCTAAAAGCCCCCGAGTTTTTGGACATTTTAAATAGCCTGAAAACCAAGTTCTGTTTAATGGGCTTAAATTGAACTTGTTTGTTAGACGTAACTGGCTACGTCACGGAATAAAAAGTTATAAATATATAGTTATTTGGTCAAGAATCGAGGGATTTGAAATGGCATTTTTCTGTAGAAAACCTAGTAATTTAAACTTAAAAACTCTGTCCAAAATTTGTTTTTAAAATTTCTCTAATACATTTTTTAGCACGCCAATTCCCAAAATAAATTTTAAGAGTGTTCAGACATGACCCGCAAAGTCTGGGAATTTAAAAATGAGCCCAAAAAGTCTGAATTTAAAAATGAGCCCAGAAGATCATGGAAATTAAACATTTCAGTATTTCGGTAGAGGTCGTGTAAATGTTTGCTATAGGTTGAACTTTTAATTATTATAAACGGAAAATATTTGCCCAAAATTTAGTTTTTTCTGAGCAACCTTCGACCCTTGATTGAAAGACTATCAAATCACGAAAATGGTCAGAGAACCTCTCTTCGAAAATTTCTTACGAAACTTCTATTTCCCCTTTAAAAAAAGCGTCTAATAAATCTGAAACTTAATTTCAGGGGAGTAGGCCCGTTTCCTTTATAGAATTATTACGTATTTATGTACCATGTGGTCTTTTTCAAGGATCGCGTTACTTCGAAATCCAGATAGAGGGGAAAGGGGACATATTTTATACAATTATTGTTTTACATCTGTATTTAAAAGAAACATTTCTACGTTAAGTCTATTAACGTTAATGACGGGTTGACCTTCGTTAAGAAAAACCCTTTTTTATTTTTTCTTATTTCCATCGGGTAACCTTGCCAGTTTTTTTCTTTTTATTTTTTTCTCTCCTTTGGGAAAGAAAAAGAAAAAATCTGTGACAGCTGATTCGTTTTAAGAACGCCGGGAGAAATTTCTATCGAAAGTTTCTTCCCATGGTAGAATCGAAAAGTGGGTCATTTCGAAAAGAAAATCGTTTTTCAAACTAAACTGTTCATCTCCAAAATTTATATATTTTCGCGACGGGAATGTTGCAAAACTTCTAGATGTTAATTTTTTTTTCTTCTAAAGTCTTAAATAAATTTTAAAACGGGCTAAAAAAGATATCCAATGTGTTAGAAGTTAGTGTCTTTTAGATTACACTCCCATAACACTTATTTTTAAATCTCGTATATCATAAGTTAATTAAAAAGCACGCCACTTAATCTCTGTCCACGAGAACTGATTTTTACGTCGTCCGCTTATACTCCAGTCCAACTTCAGTTACACCCTGAATAGGCCCTTTCTTATTCGGGGAGGCTCGCTAGGTTCCACTACCTCGTAGCGCGTTTGGTAGGCTTCCTTAAAGCCCGCCATTTTGTCTAAAAGACATTTGTCCAGGCGAATCTAAACTAAATAAGGTTCTTGGTACACTCTTCCTATTGGAAATGGGTTTTCTGCCATACTTACGTTTAGTTTTTAAACTTATGGCCATATTTTAATTGAAATCAAAAGTATCGAAACGTGCTGAGGGAAAGTAAGTAACACTTGCATTTACTTTCGATTGTTACGAGCAAACATCGATCCTGATTTATATCGTGTCAAGTTTAGTAGTGTTTTTAGACTTAGTTGGAGCGCTATATAGGCTCAAAAAATCATTTTGGGTCTTAGATATTTTCCCCTAAATTACATCGTTATTAATTTCTTATATGAAGTTGGACTTGATACGTTTTTAACGAGAGTAAATTAAAACCCTTTCGAAGATTATCTGTTTATAAATATAATGCTAAGTATACGTAGCCTTATTCGTGGTACAGTGTGGATGGGTGGGAGAAATACCACTCTTAATTGATATTTTCTGTTTGGGTCGCTGGCGAATACCAGCAATTAAAGGAATAGTGAAGTGTAAAGAGTTGTATTGTTATTATTTTCCCGCCACTACTGTTAAGAACAATGTCAGCGTTTAAAAATATATCTCGCGCAGGGACTTAACCTTAAAAGGTTGGCATGTAGAAAATTGTCTAAAAACGACCTATCGACGGATTCATAAATTCGATATGGATTATCATGCCGTTCATCGTTGGGCAAGAACAGAAATTTCAGCAGGCAACTCCAGGTGAAGCTAGACGCCTCTAACTTCTGTTTAACTAGAGATTTGGGGCACCACGTGGAGTTGCCTGTTGCCTTTTCTATTCTACCCTGATTTAAATCAGGGTGATTTCGAATTTCAATATTTTTTGCGGGGGTAGAAACTGATTATAAAAGTATATATACTTTTTTATAATTATTATTTTGCCATGAGTTTAGTTAGCTGAAAATGAAGTTAGGCTTAACGGGGCTCTTATATAAAATTTGTTAAAGTTTGCAATTTAACGAGAAACCTTTCAGTTTTGTCTTGTACTTATTTTTCCGATTTTATTTAATGCCCATCGCCTTCATTATCCCTTTAAACCCTATTAATTGTATCAGAATGACAAAGCGTGTGTAGAACTCGCGTTAAAAATATTTGTATTCCTCGAGGGGGTTAGATAATATTGATGTACAATCTAACCAATAAATGTAATTTAAGTTTTTATCCTTATCTTATTTCCCGTTTCACAACCGCTGTTGGTACACGAGGCCCCGAAGTGGCTTTACGAACTTGTATCGATGATTGAAACTAGATAATATATTAATTAATCAGTCTCGTCGATAATATTGTAGACCTAATTAATGTCTAAAGTCTGTATAATTATTTTAAAACGGTCACGGAGAAGTCTAGATGATATTTAGGGTTTCCTCTATACCCAAGTCTAGAAGTCTACTTTTCTTACGACGTCATAAATAGATGACGCTTACGAAACAGTTTCCAATATTTACGTAGAAATAAAGAGTCTTTTGAAATCATTAGACTCGCTTTTAGGTTCGTTTCTTAGTTCTACCACTACTAGACATCAATATATTCGTACACTTACGGTGAAAGTTAGGTATTTCTTTCGATTTTGGCAATAATATATTATACCGTTATAACTTTAGACGTAGGATATAAAAAACCAGTTCTGTTTTAAATTTCAAATGTCTCCCCCTTACTATTCGCGCTTAAAGTAGGGGATACGTACATCCGCCCTAAGTTTTTATTCGTTACTTTCGTTAAGCCTACTAAACACCCACGACGCTAGGAAACTATCCCATCATAAATAATGTATTTAGTTGATTTTTAGATTAATTAGCTCTAAAAACAAAAAAAGGGCTTCGGGAGTCCACTTATACTCGTAGTAAAAATGTCGCAATTTGGATACACCGAACCTTCGCGATTAGACTCTTAAGATTTCATTATCGTTCCTACTTCTAAGAAAAACTTCTTTATCAGTCTATTGCCTATCGGTTGCGCCAAAATAATTTTGTAAGCGTATCGTTAACAACCGTAATTAAACGTGGTAACGCGTGTTTAGAGGGATCCGTTATCACGCGTTTCCAATATTTATTTTTATATACAAGTCTTCTTAACGATGCAAACTTCTACAAAGAATCGAGTTTCAACGCTTACTAAACCGTTGATTGAGTTATCCGAACGGATTTGGTTGCCTAGAGATAATTTCGTACGCGTTGAAGTCTCCCAACTGATTTTGACTCTTATTTTTGTTCGAGTAATTTCATTGACTGTACTTGGGAAAATTCCTTTAGCGAGAATTCGGGTGTGGTCAAACTTTTTAAATCGATCTATAAAGGGCGTGACGTATTTACTCCCCCACACTAGGCGTAATAACGTAACGCGTGGTAGATGTAGGCCTATTAAATCGGTTCAGTATTCTATTTCGAAAGCGAAGGGTAATAAGTTAATATTAAGTAGGGGCGTAGTAGGTGTCGATGGCGTCTTAAAGGGTGTTTAATTAACGTCGGTTCGTCTTTGCTTTTCTTTTCGTTTAGGCTGCAAAATCAAAGCGTTGCGAGCGAAGACGAACACTTACATCAAGACGCCCGTCCGCGGCGAAGAGCCCGTTTTCGTGGTAACGGGGAGGAAGGAAGACGTGAACGCCGCCAAACGGGAAATTCTGTCGGCCGCCGAACACTTCAGTCAAATCAGGGCGCAGCGAAAGAACAACGTCAACGGTTCGTTGGCGCCGGGGCCGAATTCCAACATTCCGGGTCAAACGACGATCCAAGTACGAGTGCCCTACCGAGTGGTGGGATTGGTTGTGGGGCCAAAAGGCGCTACGATTAAACGCATTCAGCAGCAAACGAATACCTACATCGTGACGCCCAGTCGGGACAAGGAGCCGGTCTTCGAAGTGACCGGTCTGCCCGAAAACGTCGAGAACGCCCGCAAGGAGATCGAAGCGCACATCGCCATGCGAACGGGCGGCGTCATAGACTCCGGCGACGAGAACGACTTCCACACGAACGGCGTCGACCAAGCCTTCACGGGCAACGCCACCAGCGGCTTCGTTCACTCCTTGTACAAGTCGGACTTGGGCGGCAACGGAGGCGGTTTCGCCCCTTATCATCGAGACAGCAATAATATCCTGACCCCGCGATCTCCCCAAGACGTCTTCGCCTTTCCCCCCAATTCCGGCGGCGGCTCTTCGAAATTGACGGACTTGTATAACGCTCAAGCGTTCGGCGGCTATTCGAACGGTTACTCCCTGTACGACACCGACGAGGGCTTGGGCGAGTCGCCCACCTTCGAGCCCGCCATCGTGCCGCCCGCGCCCAGTTCCCTCTGGCCCGAGTTCGGCAACCCTGCCACCGCCACTATCTTCGGAAACACGTCCACGAGCGCCAGTCTAAGTCGACGCAGCAGCAGCCTGAGCAGCGCCGGCTCGGGGGGAATGGCGCCCTCGCTCACCGACCCGCTCCTACTCGAGCACCCGCCCTTGAGACGAAACGGAAGTATACCTTCCATGACCTCTTTCGCTCCTCTCACCAACGGCGGGAGCAGCGGCGGAAGTAGCGGGGTGGCCCTATCCTCGGGCGTCCTCGTTAATGGCGGCTTCCCTACCGGTTCCAGCGCCGAATCGTGCAGCGCCGCCAGTAGCCCCACCGATTCCTTGGGCTCCGGCAGGAAGATCAAGCGCGACTGTATCGTCTGCTTCGAAAGCGAGGTCGTCTCCGCCTTGGTACCTTGCGGTCACAACATGTTTTGTATGGAGTGTGCCAATCGGATCTGCGAGAAAGCCGATCCCACGTGTCCCGTCTGTAACCAACCCGCGTCGCAGTCCATCAGAATCTACTCCTAAACCAAAACTGTTCGCCCCCCGCCTCGCGTTCGCCCAACCGCGAGGGCGACCCCGAGGCGGAATTCGCTCGACAACCGCGCGCGAAATAACCCTTTTTTAATCGGAGGAGGAGAAGACGACGAGGCGAGAGGACTTAAAACAAAATGGACACGAGCGCGAGGTGCTCTTGACAATTATTTTTCTCCTCCCTAGCCCCAGAGAAAAAAAAACTTAAAACAAATCCCCATATATATATATATATATTATATATTTGTATTTTTTTTATCGTTTCGTTGAGACACTAAAAACACGGGTGACCCCTTTTCGCGCCCGGGTGGCCTCCCGAGCCCCCTAAAAATATATTACTACCTTTTTCGACGAATGAAATCAACAAACAAACAAATTAACGCGAGGGGAAATAATAAAAAAAGGAGTCTGACTCGTTTTAAAGGCTGTCATCTTAAACAACTTCATTATCATCTTTCGGAATAAAAAATTTATTAAAAAAATATAAAAAAAATACGGACTTAAAGAAATATAGTAGCGGTTTAAGAGTCATCTTATCAAAACTTAAAAAAACTAAAAAGTCCCGCACTTTTTCATTATCACGTAACGCATTTTTTCATCTAGCCTTAAACTACAAAGAGGTTTAACTTAACCTAGATGTAGGAGGAAAAAAAAACAAAAAAAACGGGGCTCTACTCAAATATATCTTCACAATCTCATAAAGTATCGGAGAAAAAAAAATAAGAGTATTAAAATATAATAAAAGATTTTATTCTTTGAATGTCATAAATTTGTATTTAAGAATTAAGAAGAAAAGATACGTTGTATTAGGCGAGTATCTATATTCCAATGAAATTGTAGTTTTTAATTATATTAAATGTGCACAATACTTGGTTGCCATCTCTTAAAAGAAAAAGAAAAAAAAAACGAAAAGTCCAGTCGGCACGCTGCTTTTAGGGATTTTACGGAACCCGAATAACCCCCACCCATCCACCTTAACCCCCTTGACCCCTATTATCCCGTAATTATCCCCCCTTAAACCCCCAACCCCGAAAACAAATATATATATCCACAATATTATTAAAATTTTTAAAATTATATACGAAAAAATGTAGTCGGTTATATATTATATAACTAGCCTCATACTCAAAAAAAAAAAGTTTTTAATTTTTCCTACGGGCGTGACTATTATATCAGCTAAGTGTTATACTTGCGCAACAATATATATATAGGGATTAAATAATCCTATTTTTTAAATATTGTTTTAGTATTCCTATTTTTAATATATTGTACGTAGTTCTATTAAAAAAAATTGCGGAGGCAACGTAGAATTTAAATAATAACGATAAATAAACAGCTTTTATTTTGAGGCCAAAAAAATTTAAAAAAAAAGTTTAAATTCGATAAAATATTGTATAAAAAATCTAATTAAGAGATAGGGTCTTTTTTTTATGATGAAAAAAAAAATTAAATACTACGAGACCATTGTTGTTTTTTAAGAAAAATAAATAAGCACGCCAGCCCCTTAGCGGAGATTTAAAAAAAAAATCTAAGCTACATCAAAGAGCAGCGTCAAATTTTTTACGATAAAGAAAATATTTCTCGTTTTTTATTTTAATTTTTAATTAATTATTTTTCAAAAAAAAAAAAAAAAAAAAGAAAGTAAAAGATGAGTAGTCTTCCATTTAGTTTTTTTCCACGTGGCATTTAATTGTATAGTAAATTTTACGAAAAAATTATAAAAAAAAATTAAAATACCTTTTTCATTAGACCTATGCACCTTTCATTTTTACGGGATTATTTAATTATGAATTTTAATAAAATTTAAAATAATAAATTTAAAATATAAAAATCTGTTACCCTTTTTGCTGAGCTTGCAGATTCTGTGGTATGTGTTCCATGCGCAATAATTATGGGGGAAGATTAAAAAAAAAAGTAAAAAAAAAAATAAATTAATAAAGGCCAACCTTATAAAGAAGGCAAAAGTTATAAAAAGATTATATATATAGCCTTCCAAATATGCAATTTTAATCCACGGTTTTCGTTTTTATTAAAAAAAACTTACCGCCGTTAAAATAAAGAGTTTTAAATTTTTGTACCCAATTTAACTTAAGTAGATTTAACTGCCCCATATTTAAAAAAGAGAAACCATAAAAAAATACCAGAAATAAAAAAAAATAATAATTCGTTACATTTATTTTTTTAAAGAAATCTCAATTTTTTTTAAATGTATTTTGTATGAAAATAAATAAAAAAAATCAAATGTTTTTCTTATTCTAAAATAAAAAAAAATAATAAAAATAAATATTTAAAAAAAAAAATATAAAGGGGCACAAATAGATCCTGCAATGCTCACACAATTTTTTATTACGATACGAAGGTATCGGATCAATCGGTACCGTTTGTAAAGAAACAAAATAAAAATAAATAAAGCTAATGTTATAACGTTGCCTTATCAGGAAGAATAAGCTATTTATGTGGCCAATAAAAAAAAACAAACCTACGTGTACATTTTCATGTCCTTTTTGTTTTTTTTTTATAGTCAGGAGTTTAAATAAAAATAAATTTTCAAGAATTATACGAAGGTTGTAAAAGAAAATATGAACGTATATACGATTTGGTAAAATAGATTTACTTTAAAACCGTGGTAAAAAACAAATTATAATAATTAAAAGAAGAAATATGTCGAGTGAGAAAAAAAAATATGAAAAAAAAAAATATATCCACATTTCAGATTAGCTGATTTAGCTAAAGCTGTGACAAATAAATTTAAATACGAAGCTCAACTGTGTTGCGTGTGGTGTTAGCTCTATTATAGAGGGGTTGTGTCATTGATTTCGTTTCAACGGTCAAAAAGATGTTTCTCTCCAAAAGTAAATTACAGAGTTCCATGCTAAAATTATTCCCCATATATTTTATTATTCAAATTTTAAGAATATCCCTGAACAAAATGTATTTTGGAGTTCGAATAAATACCTCTTCGTGTGAACTTGTGTACTTAAAATAAGATGTTAATTTTTCACGTTTTTCTAATATTTTATTTTTGACTTTGTGAACGGCGATTCACTATAGAAATAAAGTTTATGGAGTTTGTAACTTATCTCGTTTTTTATTTGAATTTTTAATTACGTTTAATTTAATTAAGATAAGCTTATTTATTAACGAAACCAAATGCTATTCTACTGTAATTTCGGTCCATTTGTGGTCGAGCGGAATAGGTTTAAGTCTATTTACGTCATCCAAAAATAACGTAGTCATATCGTCGCGAAAAACAAATTCCCCTCATCCAGGAAGAGGGGAAATAGACCCTTTTAGAGTAGACTAAATCCCCGTATCCGAAAAGTTTTAATTACAAATTTTTATCCCTCTCCGCGCGAGTACCGGGTAAGGCTAGAAGTTTCCATCTATCTAGCAACCATAGTGACTTAGAATCAAGTAGAGATTTCAACGGGTACGATGCTAGGGTTTGATATATCCTCTCTGATTTGATAGATTAGATATAGAACGAGGTACAGGGTTTTACATCTACGTAGACTCAAACTGAGACGAGATAAGGCGTGGAGACTCCGAAGCTAGAGCTATTTCTGAAATCGAGAAAGAATGCCAGCCGGACGAATTTCTGTCTTTTTCCATATAGTGGTACGGAACGAAGAGAGACGGAGAGAGTAGGCGAGGAAAATCCCCAGTTCCCAACATCTCTCTCTTCTTTTTCTCCAACAACGAATCTTCTTCATCCCCATTCGCTCGCGCCTCTTCGTCGGAGAGACGTTAAAATTAGCTTTTTCGCAGCGAGGCCCCCGCCACTATACCGACCTAGCTTCATCCCTAACGAAAAATAGCGGCCATCTTTGCCGACTAGACTAGCCGCGTGAGAATACCGCTACTTCTACGTCAAGCTTCGACTTATATATATATAGAATTTCTAGACGGGAGGGGGCTTCAAAGATCCATTTCGTACTCCGTAGATGTATCGATAGCTCGTCATAAGTGTATTAGACTACAGCTTCCCTATAAGTTAACAACATTGGCACTCCTGTACCGTTAGACCATATATTTTTGTCGTCAGTGGAGGCCGCCATTACCCCTCGACCAACGAGATAATTTTAACCCGGTAGAGACTTTTTCGCTTCCACCAAAAAATGGGGGTGACCACGCCTAGAAGACATTTAGGTCTATGTACCATTTTTTTCCACGTTCATAAATGAAGTAAGTGCGTTGCTTAGGTATTGGTTCGCTACTCGTTTATGGGTGGTTCGAGTTTAAAATTGTACCATAGTGTTGAGAGCGAGTATTAGTCCCTAAAAATGACTTGATATTTAACATCTTCATTTCTTCGTACGTGATATTGAGTGGCAAAAGAGATATCACGAAGTTACCCGAAGATTTGTCTCGAAGATTCGCGGAGATGTCTTGGAACTCGCTCAAAGATATGAATTGAAGTGCCCAAGAGATGTTTCGAGGCTGATCAAAGATACGCCTCGATGTTGCCATTAAATTTGATGTCTTCAAGTTGCGCGGAGAGATATCTCGATGATGCCACTTACATATCTCGATGATACGTAGATATGTCTCGAAGTATTGCCAAATAGATTTTTCAAGTTGTAAAAGATATGTCTTGAATCTATTGCTTAAGAGATATGTCGCGAAGTTGCTCGGTAAAAGGTGTTGAACCAAATCTAACCCAGAATAATAGTTGTTTCAGGAAACTGCCGTTACGAGGTACTCCCCGTATCTAAGAACTGGAGTTAACGTGACTGGCAATGTCTCGTACGTCATTGTAATTACTATAATAACTATTTCGATAATCCCCTTTTCAAGTTCTTCGCCTAAGTATGCCTCTTAAAACGAGCTGTGCCAAAAAAAGCGCCGTACCGAACACTTAAGAGTGTACAACTTCACGCTTTTATTACTTTGGCGAGGTTCTTATTGAAATAGATCTAGACTTATATCACCCTATACGAAGAGACCACTATTTCTAGACGCGTGTTAAAACTTCGGGGTTGTCAAAACTGAAAAGGCTGAGGTGTAGTGATATCTAAAATGAAACTTCATAGTGACAAAGATAGTTTTCCCCGTGTCTTCTTGAACACGCAATCGAGGGACAGGCTTCCCTTATTTCCCAAACAGATCGTGTGGATAACTGATCTATAGCGTCCTGACAAAACAAGAAGAGGGAGGCCAGAATAATGTTTGGGAATGAATTAACGTACGCGACAGTACCCAAAACAATTACATTCACGATTGAACTGAAACTATAGCTTCGTGAAAAATCAATATATAAGTAAAATAAAAGCTAAAATCGCTAGTAGACCAGTAGCCGCTAAGATTACCCTCAAGTTCACCGTCGTGGGTTGTGGTAAAGGTGTACGAAAAAGTAGAAAAAAATGCATCTTCTAGATTGGGCGAAATCAAAGCGGAGATTCAAATGGCGCTTTGACAATATGTTGTCACCTGCAAAAACTTTTTTCATATCCGCTTCTATATAATATCCACGGAGACAGCATCATCGTCAAACCAATCGTGTCCCAATTATGAGGAGTAAGTCTTCTGACGCAACGTCTATCGGTACAAAACCCGCCTCGTTTGAATTAATTTTTTTCTTGGCGATACGTCACCGATTTTAGAAAGACCGCGTACCCGAGTCAGGGTGTCCGTCGTCCTACCACCCCGATTCGAAATTGAACGCTGATTGGTCAATTAGCCGTTCCACTAGGGCAGTAGCCGAATTTATCATGGAAGGAAAAACTCCCGACTTATTTCTCGTTTAGAAATTTATTTCTGATAATAGCTATATTGGGATATTTAAGACTCGTAAGGGTTCTATACGGTGGAACAAAGTACTAGAGTGGGTAGACTGCGACGGTATAACGCGATTAAGAAAGGAAAAAAAACGCTATCCGAGAGACCTTGAGAGTGACGTTGGGTCTTCTCGGGCACGCGGATTGAGGCCCCGGGCCCGAAGGAATCCGGTTATAGGGGTAAAAGAGCCGCAAAAGGGCGTGGGCTTATCGATTTTCGGGGGCTTCCCTTTTTACCAGTACCGCGTACAGTCGCTCGGAGAACGTAGTCCGAAAGTCTAGGGCCCCGAGAGAACTTCTCCTCTTTAGCAGTTTTCAGTCGATAGGGCGTGTAACTAGGACGTCTTCCCCGCATAGCGCTCGATTCCGACGAAAAAAAAACCCGAACTAACTCTCCTACCGTCCTCCCAACTACAATCCGCGATCGATAAACGTACAGCTTCTCGAAAATGAAAAAAATCTAGCTAGCTCCATCCACTCAAGTCCACAAGCAGGCTTAAAACGGTATTGTTCTTCGCTTTTAGTTAACGCGTAATTAACAAAGTTTTAATAGCTGGGTAATATTTTAGAAACCGTATTAAGAATCCCCCTCTCCAACCAAAGACAGTTTTTAACAACTATAGCTTCTATTAAAATTAATTTTAAATTTAAATCAATCTTCAATATCAAAATTGTTATTGGTTAGGTTCTTTACTAGTTTATTAAGCTTGGTTTTCACTTGGCATAAATCAAGATGTTATTGCCAGACACCGAAATTCGGTTGAGTGCCACGATATTAGCTTTCTATTTTTCGGGCGGCGTCCAACGATAACGCTCTGAAAGAGCCAATCAGCAAGTTCGAGTTGGGAAAACTGCGGCCCCGCTTCGCGTGTTTTCGGGAACCGCCATTTTAAAACGAACACTAGGTTTTTTTGGATTGATGTATTTACCATTTTTTATTCGTATTTTAAAGACCAAATGAAGAAATATGATATTGAGGCAATGTTTAGAATGGTTTCAAGTTTTATCATTTGGTGGCGATTAATCGATAATACATTGAACAATATTTAATAATGAGTACTAAAACCAAGAAGGATCAGACAAGGAGAGGAAAAGTGGGAACGGCGCGGTTCCTACAGCGTCGGCCTAAACTCCCACTCTGGGAGAACGGGGGATAGTCGGGGGTAGAAATGCTTCGTGGTAAATTGTTGTCACGTGGGTAAAACGGATCCTTTATGAGACGCGTAGTAGCCGACGACACTAGCGACCACGTGACAACAGTTTACCTCGAGAATTTCCTATCCCCCCTTTCCACCCGAGTGGGAGGTTGGCTCTTCTCTCTCTAACTCAACGCAGCCCCACTTTTCCTCTCCTTGTCTGATCCTTCTTGCTAAAACGTTTACATAATTCTCCGCGTTCATTACCTCATCCCCCGATCCCCGTATTACGTTGTCTGCTATAAAGTTCCGAGAGAGGGCTGATAATAAACAATGTTCGTTTTTACTGTCAAATGAAAACCTAGCTTGAAACTGGAATAAAAGCTTTAATTAACGTTTTAAAAGACTACGCGTGGTCTTTAAAGTATATTTTTCATCTAAGCGTGCCGTCTACCGACTGGCTTTTCTTTCACGGCCTTAAGATAGGAGGAGAACGAGAAAAGATTCTAGCATTCTTATCGTTAAACCAATTTCTAATGGGGAAACGATAAATTTTCAAACTGCGTAGATAGATTCGAAGCATTCTCGGTCCTTTCTTTTCAAAGTTTGAAAGTTAATGGTTTTTGGGTTGGGTCTTTTCTAACAACGACGCGGCGGTTTAACTCGTTCTGGAGAGGAAAGAGAGAGAGAGAGAGTACTTGGTCGTTTTTGCAAATTTTAGAACAGAGAGGAGGAGAAAGGCGAACGACGACGATATGAGGTAACTTTTATTGGTTGAACAATCCTAGGACGCGACGCGAAGCTCTCGTTACGAATATTAATAAATACGAGATCGAACAAGTTGGTCGAATCTAGGTTACAAGGATTACTCCGCGTCAGTTGTCCGCGGAGCCTACGAGTAGTAATTAATACAACGTCTCTCGCGAGGAGTCCAAGGCTATACGAGAGGAAAAAAAAAGCTGCCAAGAAAGTCAGACATTTGCTATTTGTGGCTTTGACGAGGCACGCGAACCAACAAAATGAGGAACGAGAGCACGACCAAAAACGAAGCCCAAATATCATAAACAATGCTTACAACGATGACAGAAGATTTACGAAAATTACGCGATAAAAAATATATATTATAATAAGAGAATAATTATAATTACTAAATTTCTCTTATACTTTAATAATATAATAATAATTTATAATTCTCAGAACAACAGTTCCTAACGAGGGGGCAGACACTCGCAAACTCAGGTGTACAAATTTTTGAACTCTTTGCACTATCAAAGCTGAACTCAGGTGTACAGCGAATTCAAGAGTGTCTGACCCATCGGTTCCTAAGAATAGCGGTTGTCTCTCAGAACAGTGTTTTTCTATTAAAAAGTAACCTAACCTAATTTTATCTAATCCGCTCTGGAGATAAAGCTGTTTTGTACCAACTCCGTTTTGGTTTGAGAATAGCTAATATATGAACCGCGCGCTTGGGAGACCGGAAGCGGACGACGTAAAGATTAATTTTCGTCAGACATTGAGCGTTTATTGGCATACTTATTTTGAAATATTTGTACTTATGTAATTGTAATTTTCTGTTCGAACTCTATAATAAGATAACAAGGCTAAAATAAAACGTTTTCTATCTCTATCTATACGTGTTTAGAGCAGTAGCGCAATCGTATACGCTCCACAGTTTCAGCAGACGCCATCAACATAAAGCTATAGGGGCCCCTCAAAAACAGACACGCCGAATTTCGCCTCCGTGGGTAAATATTTAGAAGAAAACTATTCCAAAAACTAGTTCAGTGATGAAAAAAGAAAAAAAAATCGAGAAAGTTGGCAAACTAGATTTGAAAGGAGTTCTACTATTTGGTTTCTCGATAACCCCCCTGACGTTACAGCATCCCCACCCTAATATACCCTCGCTCTTGAATTTTTATTTCTCGTTTTTGCCCCGCCCGTTCTGATATACGTTCTTAAACGTACAACTTCTTTATATCGGATTCTCGCGGAATATAAAGCGAAAAGATGTCCCCTTGTACGTAACATTTAGTTATCCTCTTATCCGCGGAAGAATCTCTCGCGAATTATTCTGAGGAAAGGACATTTCTCACGCGAACGCCTTCTCCCTTTTTCCCTTAACGTATCATTTTTATTGGCGAACCATTTTTTGCCCAAACGACCGAGGCGCATATAAGACGGATTACTAAGAGTTAGGGGAACGCCGACGTAACTGGAAAGCGACGCGTCAAACGTTTTTGACCGTCATGATTTTGGCCAACTTCGATTGCCCCAAGCGTAATTGATTCGCGTTACTGTTCCAATAAGTAGCTAGGCTGTGGCGAGACGGGAGAGGGGTGTAAATATAGGTCAAGGTACGAGTTGATATTTTTAGGCCTTTGTCGACTTTCGCGCGTGGACTGGTAGTCCAATTTATACGATAATAGAGATACTAAAGAGTTTTAGAAAGTGTAGTATACCTTATACAGTTGAGTACTCAATTTATTAAAATGAGGCTTTGATTCTACGATGGTAGAGAGAGGCAGCGAAATGCCAAGGGGGAATGAAACCCACGCGTCACGTTACCCCCTTACTTAGGGGGCGATACCTTAAAGGCCTATGATTACTTCTGCCTGTCACCCTGGAAACAAACTCATTCTTCAGGCTTTCTCTTGCCTTGCTACCCAAAGGGGAAGCTCTGAAGGTGAGCTCACTTCCAATGAAACAGGCAGGTGACAGGCAGAAGAAATACTAGGCTCCGAAATTTGCCCCTTTAAAATACTCTTTCCCTATGCACGTAGCAAGCTTTGACTGTACAATTTGGTTCGGTCAACGTCGTACGCTAAGCTAGAAAAGAAGACGACTTTAAAGGGGTATTAAAAATCGCGGATAGTCCCTTTAATTCCTTCAGTACGAAGAATAACACCGAGGTGACGGAAGCTTTCGAGCCAGGGTGATGAGCTATCGGGCGGATTAATTCACGATGTTAAACCTCAGTAACTAAAAGTAGTTTTTTTAAAAGTGGCTCTTGAACTGTCATATTATATACTATCAATTAATTGTACGTTGAAGTACACGTTTTGAAATATTCAGGGTTGAAAGGTAAGTCAGGAAAAACGCGTTCCGAGAACTAAATAGCGAGGTAGGCGTATGTTTTCTAACGAGTTGAATAAACGCTCGTTGTAAATATATATTTACTGACGCTAAGGGAGCTAGAGCTAGCGCGACAGCTGCAAAAGATTAGCCTAGGTTCCCGTGGAAGCTATCTCTCAGGGGCACTGACATTTTTTTTAATCACAAAGGTTTTAGAGAGACAGTTGCGAATAAATAAACTTTGATTGAGCGCGATTAAAGAGATAGATTTACTTGAGTTGGATTTACCCAATTTTGAAAATCTACAACTTCTCCGGTCTCCTTCACCAAACCCTAAAGCCCATTTTACAACTTCATCCTATATGCAAATCGTTTAGCTTAATTTTTCGCTTTCTTATCCCAGTCCAAAAATCAATTTATTGAATAAATTAAAATTTCTAATTCGCTAACCGTATGATTTAGCAATTCAAATTTCCAATTCTCTCACCACATCTTTTATCCCTTCAATTTTTTAATTCCCTGTCTATAATATAATCCTTGACCATTCCCTTTAGCCCTTTCACATTCCAATTCACTGACCACGTCATTTATTCCTTCATTTTTTCAATTAACCTACCACACCCTTAATTAAGTCTTTCAACTTTTTCAATTCCCCAATTACACCCTTAAATTTTGCAATTCCTTGATCACACCCTTTAGCCCCTCACTGTTACAATTCTTTAACTAAAAAAATCCCTATGGCTTTTATAATACAATTAACTGACCACATTCTTTAGCCTTTCAATTATCCAATTCCCGGAGCACGCCTTAAATAGCCATTCTCTTTTACAAGTTACCACTCGCACCCGGGTTTAGTTAACTCCCTTTTCCAATTCCTTGACCAAGCGCTTCAGTTCGTATTCTAATTCTTCGAATATTCGACGGCATCCCGTATAGTAGTACTCGGGACTAGTTTTTACGACTGCCAATCCCTTATAGGCCTACGTATCCCTTATCACCGAAAAAAATTGAGAAGTTCGATAAAATAGGTCCCCCTATTGAAAAACATTTTGGATTAGGTCACTCGTTCAGTAAGATTCGGGGACGAATCGAGGGCCTCTCCTAGAGTCTCTCTCACGCGCATTGAGAAAGGTCTGAAGAGAGAGAGGGAGATAGGCATCGTAAAACTGGTCCTCCACACTCGATTTTCGGAAGTGGAACCAAAAAGTTTGGAAAAGAGGAAGGAAGTTATACGCGGAACAAAATAAAAAAAACGAATTTTTCCATTCGCGCCGGAATACAATAATCATCCTTCCGAAAAATTTGTATTATAATCCCGATAAAAATATTTTTTAATCGTATAAAAAGGAGGGAAAAATCTAGGAGTGAGAGCGTTTTACATTCGAAATGAGATTTCGGGTGTTCGAATCTTCCAGAAAACCAGTCCGCGTGAATTTATTCGGCTGTGAATGAATATAAAAAAGGCTCGAATTTTCTCTTTCTGGCTTCTCTCTCTCTCAATCTCACTCTCTCTCTCTAGTATCTGGTTAATGACACCGTTTTTCTTTTTCACCTTGACCTTGGTTCCGAATCTTGCCCCGATTATGAGCCGGGTGGGTAGATAGTTACGTCGACTCGCCGCCCCGACGCTTCGGGCAAGAGCAAAACGAGCTATTGGCGCGCAGCCGCTCGGCGGTGCATGGGAAAAAAAATGTTTATGTCGATCGCGTAATACCAAAAGAAGACAAAAGCCGGCTTGGCAAGTTTTTTTCTTCTTCATAAGTTTTCTTATTATTTCGTTAAAGGGACGGCGAAATTGGTAATCGAGTTAATTCCACTCGATTAGATTAAGCTAATAATCTAAAGCATCTATTTTATTTAGTGGTTATAGACTTTAATTATTCGATTCTTCGCTGTACGCGGGGGATGACTGCGCATTTTCTAAACCAACGACCATTTACTTTCACTAGCGCGCTGGTCCCTCCACCTCACAACAGCTTTTACTTTTACGCGAAGTAAAGTCTATAATTCCACCTTATTTAGATACAAAGTTCTAATAGTCAAATTGGCACTTCGACGTTGGGTTTTTGGGCGGTGATCCCAATGTATCTCTCGTAATCCCACGGTCAAAAGAGGCGGGACCTTTATACGATAAGAGTTAACGGGTAAATTAGAAGTCACCTTCCGAACTGAAGTCCCCCAAAGTTTAACCTTTGAACCGCTATCCTTATTGTTCGAGACGAACTAGGTACAGCTAACTTGGCATGTCCATCAGTCTCAGCCATCGTTCCGAACACAATTAGGTGTATTTATAACGAGAAGGTTCTCTGATCGACGTTTTCGATTTGAGGGGTACAGCAAAAATTATATTTTGATCCAAAAGATTACCCTTAACTAATTCATTGAAAAATCGTAACATCAGAAACGAGACAGTTCCCTCCCCCTTTTCTATCCACCAATGGCTGTGGTCACATTCTGACGCGTTAATTTAACCAAGCCAATAATAGAGAATTCCGTTTCTTATCCTCGAAGGTATGGTATTTATTATTCCTAATTAAGTTTAATGAAATATTCCATTTCGTCTTCTCTTTAAAATATATAATTTTATGTATTTTCTTTCCTTTTTTTTATCCAAGTTTATATAGAGTTTCTCGCCTCCCTGCTTCGCTTAATTTTGACTTTCTCTTTCGATTTCAAAAACCGGACCATGGAAAAAAATGTTAGGTAGATTTTTTTAGCCAGAAGCGAATAGAATTCGGGCTAAGGAGTGAAAGTCGCGCGTTGGGTGGGTCGAGACGTAATAGAATTTCTTCTAGATTGCCTTTGTAGCGCGGAGAAATGTTCTATACGAAAACGGGGTCACCGCCGTCCATATCGTCGTAAAATAAAAAAAAATACTGGAATTTTTTTTTATATAGGTTTATTAGTTTCTAGGCGAGCGAGCGAGCGAGACTGGCCGCCAAATACTTTTGGTTGAGTGGCCGAAGCGAAGAATCTCAAGGTCTCGACGGATGCGGGATGGATGGATCGTGCGAGTTCTACCACTACCACACATTTTTTTTTTCTTAAAACTTTTTCTACATTTCTTTCGTGGCAAAAGAGGCCCGGCTTGTTCTCTAGCTACGGAGAAATTTTCTCTTATCTCTTAAAAATCAGCGCACCTCATGCCGAAGGAGATAGTCAAGTCTTCTCGTATACCAGATACCACCAAAACCGACGAGACGTCGGATAAAAATGTGGTGGTGGTGCGATGGTGAAGAAGAAGGAAAATAAAATAAAAAAAAAAAAATACGAAGCTTAGATTACTGAAATTACGACCGACAACAGAAAGCGTCTATTTCAGGCGTTATTATACGCTGGTTCACACCGGGCTCTACAATCAATTCAAACTTCCACATAAAAAACGATAAGAGAAAAGATAGTCGGAGATACATAGGGGGTGGTAAAATATCACCGGTTAAGTCCTCTTGGAATCCCTTCACCGCGTATTTCACCCGAACCCCAGTCAACAATATCTATTTCATAACCAAGGCATATGTGTAATCGTCTTGAAACGCCATGAAAATTATGGAATATAACCCGACAATTTTGCAACGTACATTTGGTCTAAGTTGTCGACTTTGGAACCTCCGAATACAAAATCTTTGGCGAAGAATCGTAGTTTCTTATTTACCCTAATTATTTCAATAGCGAACCTTGCCCTTGAAAGATGGGAAAGGTTTTTCAAATTCGGGTTGCAAAAATAATTGGGAAAAGTAGGAAGATGGATAGAAGTTGCGCAGACTAGGTTGAAGGATCAAGTTGGGAATATTAGTAGAAGTTGGCCAAGGTTTTTGCTGGTAAATTTTAATTCCGAGTGGTCATGTAGGCAAGTAATTCATCCTGTATTTATTATAAAAAGATTAAGTGTACCGTAATCTTCTACTGTCTCAAAAAAAAAGCGAAAAATTACAATTAAGAGTCGCGGCGTAATTATCGAAGTCAACGGAGAAGAACTCGGCCACACGAAAACCACAATATAGGGACAATTTGCCGTTAGTCCTCGCGGGCTTATCGCGTCACGCGGACTTATAAGAAGGGTATCAAAGTTAACTTCAGACGAATGGTGAAGCCGCATGGTGAACAGGATGAAGAAGAGATTAAGGAACTTCGCTTCTTTTTCTATAATATTTATGGTTTTTTCGTAAGAGACACTCTGACGGAAATGAAAGCGGGAAGGGAGGGAGGGATGAGAGAAGAACGACTGCGGAGTCACTCGCGGTTAGCCAATTAAGAATCTTAATGCGCTATACTTAGAATGACGACGTGAAACGTATTTTAGCCAGGGTACAAAAGAGGACCTACGCTAAGTTTTGAATTTCATTCCTTTTTTCCCCCTTAATCTTGGCAAAGATCCCGCTCGCGTCAAAAGCTAGAGCTCATCGTACCCGGACCAACGCACCAACTTCCCTTTTTGCAGAATTTAAACGATTTCTTCGAGGCTTACCAACATATTGCGCGTATATTTAGTTTTATTTTTCATTTTTTTATACCCTCGCGTTGTTTTTGAGGCTTACCAAGGATCAAAATCTATTACAGACTCGGGTTTCTACGGAAAATCACTCGAAATTAGAGATTACGTTACGCGAAACCATTTACCAGGCGAAAAATCTGGATTTGCATTTAAAAAAAATAATAATAACAATTTAATAGGGTATTTATTAAACTAAGTTACGCAAGTTAAAAATTTAATTAAACACGAAATCGGTATGTTAACCCAAAACCTTCTTGGCCAAATGGTAAAAAAACTAAAATTTTACAAAGGACTGAAATAGATAGAACGGCATTTAAGGATTTTAGGGTATACTCGAGTGTGGTATAACTAAATACTTAATTCGAGCTATTTCTAATTTCGGGGTAATTAGGCTTCAAGGACATGGCGAGCACCCCCCTTTAACTGGCCCAGGGACTAAACAAAGCGATATATTTTCGCGAGTAGCCCCGTCGCGTCATTAGCCTTTAAAACAATTGGTACGCGACTAAATATCTAGAGGAAGCGTCCTCGAGTGACGTGGCTGGATCGTTCGCGCTATAAAGATTGCTCTTCTGCTCGCGAAGGAACGGAGGAGTCGAGGCTATATACTTAAAACCATGGTCTCCGAATGTAGGTCCTATTGTCGTACCCACGGAATTAGCTAAATAATTCATCCTCTCGACGGCCTTCATTAAGAGTACAACGACGTTCGCCCGTCCGCTTTCGCTCTACCAAACCAAGTTTTTTTTGGTCGCGCCATAAAAGACTATTGCTTTTGAGAAGATAAGTCGACAATGGACACATTAGTAAATTCACACGGAGAAAAACGTGCCTAGCTCCATCGTTTGGTAAGAATAGAAATCTCAACAGGCCTAAGCCGATTATCTGTAAATAAGTTCGTCCATATAGTCTTAGCATCGTCCTTACAACGCCATCGAGCTGATCCACGAGGAAGTTTTAGTAATAATAATTTCAAATTATTCAAATGTATATAAATAAAACCATTTTCACAAAATCTAAGTTATATAATCTTGTTCTTCGTGGTTAAACATCGCGTTTTGAATAAACAGTTTTAACTTAAATCCATTGGTCTTTCAATTTGTAATTTTAATTAGCTTAGCTCGTGGTATAAAGTGTGCTATAGTATCTCGGTATTAACTGAACCAACATTACGAAACTGGTAGTACAAAGGAGGCGGCTAATAATACGGTCTTCCCATCTTGTTTTTTTTTTTTATTTTTATTTTTTCCCCGAGTGCTACGTCAGCCCCTAATCTATTTTCGGTCACTAACACGTCGAGCATGAGACAGCAGCTGTTTACCAGTTTTCTATCTATAGTAGAATATAACTAGTGTGAGGTAGCGTTTCTGTTACTATCCTGGCAGCCGCGAGACACGGCTCCGCGTTACGATAACGAAAAATACTACTTTTTCGCTACGAAGTTTAAAATAGTTGTATCAATCTGCTCAGTTTTAATCATTATGCCAACTCCTATTATACCAAAAGGAACCCCCTCCCCTTTTTTTAAAGAGAGAGTGACAGCGACGTTTGGGGCGTGGGTGTGTCGCTATAGGGAGCTCTTCACACTCTAACCGCGTTTCAAATGGCGAGAACACTCGGATTACGTTCATACCTTACCCAGAAGGAGATAGTTTACTGGGAAAATTGTGGCACTATCGGCAATTGTAACAATAGTCTGAGCAATTTTTAAATTTAAATCTTTTTTTAAATGCGGTTGTAACATCGACCATCGTTATTCTTAACTCATAAAAATTGGGTTAAAAAACGTCTCCGGGTTGGGCTATAAAAGATGGAAGGTCACCATCTCCTCTTATAACCTTACATTATCCGTATAACCTTCCATTATCCGTTAGACTCTCTAATTCGATAAATAGTTCATTTGAGGTTCAACCATAGACTAAGAACTAGGGTTTCACCCTGGACACGTGACCTGCAGCTATCTCTGGCTTTCACTGTAGTTTGCCAGATTTTTTAAATAGTTAGGGATCTTGATGGGGCAGTTCGCTGGCGCCTTTAGCGGTCATCGAGCCAATCATCGTAGTCGCGCAGGCGCGTTATCAGTAGAGATGGTGGGAAGGAAGAGCGCACCACCGAAACGTACTAGTAGCGCCTCTATCGGCAATAACAGTTACTGATGATGTAGGGAGCGCGTCGCGTGTCCAGGGTGAAACCCTTCCTTAGTCTATGGTTCAACGAATAGGAGCTAGAAGAGTCGATGGTGTGATTTACGGCGATATTCTTCACGTACGTCTCGAGCCATCTGGTTTCCGTGATAGAAATCCCTACACCTCGAGAAGGAATAGGGCAAAACAAGAAACGTAGAAATATACGAAACTGGGAGATATTTCTGATCCGAAGTATATCCGGAGTATTTAGTCTACACTCTACAGTATGAGACCTAGTTGGCCATGTGGTTTTCGCTTCCCGAGCGAGGTTATCTCTTCCCGCGGTTTACCATCCAGCGCGGTAAATATTATTTTGGGATACGGGAAAAGATTAAAGCTAGGGAAATTCACTGATTAAATAGGATTATTACCAGACATCCCTAAAATGATAAGTTACAAATCCTAGTATTTGATCGGATATAAATGTTTGACTGTTCATTCGAAGTACATTTTGGTCGATTTGACGCTTAACTGTCAACCTTTAACTTAACGCGATACTACGCAGCTGGTTTGTCATTCTTCTGGAAATTATGAAAGTTCTAAATCCATTTCATCTATAGTAAGTCGGCCCTGTATTGCCCAGCCTCTTAAAATCAATTATTACTTCTGGTATCGCGCTAGCATTTCAGACTCGTGATCGAGCGGAATTATCTGGTTTTACAATAAGCTTCGGCAAGTTCCGATTTTACCGACTCCCAGTTTATAGTTTCCAATGAGGCGATAAAAAGCAAACCAACAAAAGACTTAAGCTCCTCTAGCCCCTACTGAGTTTTCAGGCACGCCCGCTCCTTAACTCGGAATTGATCGGAAAATGCACTCATTAAATAAAACTATCGCAACCTTCCTTCTAGGCCAGATATCGATTACCATCAATTCCAAATTCTTTTCGCCGTTTGCAGTCGAATTCAGAGCGATTGACCGCCAAAAAAAGAAGATAGTGAAACACAAAAGGTTTCAATCTTAAAACCTCAGATATCTAAAACTTAGGAGGAAAACTTTCCATCGTCTGAGGAAAATGGCCGCAAACTGGAAAATCAGTGAATATATCGAGCTCTCTCTTGGCTCACGCACTCGCCCGTTTTCTATATTTCATCAGATTCCACCGTTTTCAGTTTCCACCGTTTTCATCAGTTTCCACCGTTTTCATCAGATTCCACCGTTTTCATCAGATTCCACCGTTTTCATCAGATTCCACCGTTTTCATCAGATTCCACCGTTTTCATCAGATTCCACCGTTTTCATCAGATTCCACCGTTTTCATCAGATTCCACCGTTTTCATCAGATTCCACCGTTTTCATCAGATTCCACCGTTTTCATCAGATTCCACCGTTTTCATCAGATTCCACCGTTTTCAGTTTCCACCGTTTTCATCAGTTTCCACCGTTTTCATCAGATTCCACCGTTTTCATCAGATTCCACCGTTTTCATCAGATTCCACCGTTTTCATCAGATTCCACCGTTTTCATCAGATTCCACCGTTTTCATCAGATTCCACCGTTTTCATTAGATTCCACCGTTTTAATTTGATTCCACCGACTTTATAGTGATTATCTGTGATTTCATTTGATTTCACCTCGATTTTATAATGATTGTCACTCATTTAATATTAATTCTCGATGATTTCAACCATTTCATAGTGATTTCAGTACTGAATTCACACAATTTCAGTACCGATTTCACAAGTAATTAGCACTTCGACTAATGATACGTACATGAGAGCAGTTCTCAAAAGGATCGAGCGACAGGGGTGCGGATATAGCTGACCCGTTTGTTAGGTACATTTTCGGTGATTTTATAGATTGCTATAAAAATAAGCAATCTCACGAAAACAATATCACTTAACCTTCTCCAATTTGCGCGGAACCTTTGTTGGCTGATATTTAAAAATAAATTAAATACAATCGAATCGAGGAACGAGGCGTTAATATCATTTAGGGCACTAGATATATAGTTAATATCCTTCGCGGGATTTCGAACTTTGCATCGAATGAGAGTGCGTAATATTAAAAAAAAATAATAAAACATAATAATAATAAATGTAGACTTTTGCCTCTATACTAGTACCATGAGGTTATTAAAAGTTGTTTATCACGGTTTGATATACAATATTACAACCGTATAATAATATCCCTCGAACACGTGACAAAGTAATTATATAGGCATCGTAAATCACTCGTTTTAAGCGATTCTTAACCCTAAAATACGTTTGAATTTAAATTATATCTACCTATATCTAATCTCTATGAAAAAAAAAAAACTACGAATAAATTAGTTCATTGTCTCCGGATGCGCGCCTAGTAAAAATTTAATAAACAAAAAGTTTAACTACCATACGCTAGAATGGGGGAATTATTTTCTCCGCGATACTTGTCGTCTAATCCTTTAATAACAGCCAAAAGGAAAGACTAAGAGCGGCTAGCCCTCTTCGACCTATGGACTTCGTTCCACGTGCTTTGTTTCATTTAAGACCGTTTAATTTGGTAACCTATGGACTATAACTGCGGAGAGAGGTGGATTTTTCGACATGTTAATATTACCAGAAAGAGATATTAAAAGAGTCTTGCATTACCAACCTAGGATTATTAATAGATTTCGTAAGCTTCCTCTAACGGCCAAAAGCAGGAACCAAGCGGGCAGACACTCGCGAACTCAGGTTTACAAATTTTTTAACTCAGAGCTCATAACAGTTCGAACTCAATGCACTGTCAAAACCGAACTCAGTGAACTCAGGTGTCTGACCCCTCGATAGGAGCTAACAGAATCTAGGCAGACGTTGTTTTGTATAAACGCACTTTCGGTAACGCCTATTCGGGGTTAAAATCGCGTTATTAGGTCTACGTCTAAAATTTTAAAAGATAATTAATGAAAAACAAAATTCCGTCTACATTTTAACCGATGCTAAACTAAAGTCTCGTGGGATAAATCTTAGGATAAATGAAGAATTTGTTTTCTCCGAGTTATTTACAATGCTAGGTCTTGTTTTTGGGGAGTCCAAATCTGACCACCTGCGTGACAAATATAAATATAGTCATCCTCTTGGGAGACACGTGTCCTAGCGTCGGTGAACATCAGACAGTGACAGTGGTGGAAACCCAGAAGGAGGGGGAAGAACGAATCACGACTACCATATGTATGTTTAAAATACCAGCTTTTTTTAAATTTTTTTGCGGGCTTGTATAATATATAAGAAATGATACCCCGAGGATGCGGTGGTCTGTACGAGCGATTAAGACGCTTCGGAGGAGATTCGAGATTCTTTATACGCCAAGAACCGCCAAGAACCCACGGGCCACTTTTTCCTTTGCGTAATACCAGCGCTATAAATTCGCAAATTTTATCCCCCTTCCTTTTAGTCAACCCCCGAAGACATAGTTTGAATTACTTTTAGTTTGCAGCGAGCACAAACTATTGGACCTTTTTGAGATTTAAAAATCACCTAGCATACTTGGATTTTTATTTTTTTTTAAATAAGGATTGTCACGAAGTTAAAATTTACGTGGGAGTTTTCAAATAGACCAGAGGTGTAGCTATTCTGTGGGTTTCCCCATGTTAATATACTCTACGAAAACTACAACCAGAAGCGGATCACTAGGAGTTTCCACCCGGGTGGTTTTCCGATCTCCAGACCTACCCCCAAATACTTCCCCTTACGAAATTTTATAAAACAAAATTTCCTGATTTTAAGCATTTTAACCCCTTGGGATAACGCTGGCTCTCGGTTTTTCTCAAATATTTTAGTGACGCTCCCTGCGGAACCGCTCTGAAACAGCTTTCTTATTCTGTGAGAAAGCGGAATCTCTTACTGTACGCTCCTGGACCGATTCGCGGAGGGAAAAATATCGCTGGGTCTAGGCACTGTCACTGAGGAGAAAGATACAATTTCGGAAAGGGGTGAGAGCTGGAGGGTTTGGTAAAACGAGTTTGGCCGTGGCCGGGATGGAAACTGTCCATCCAACGAGGCATAGAGTGGAAACTCCTATTAATTCGCTCCTGATACTAAAATCCCTCGGAGATAATATTGGTTTTACAGTGTATTGGGATTCTCGAAATACGCGATCTAGATAGGAGTAGTGTTTTAGCCTGGTTTTATTGAAATATGATTTATACGGAATAAAATATTTGCAGACTGACTCGAAAGCCTTCGAAATATACTGGTACACTTTACTTCCAGGAACAAGGGCGAAAAACGAGGTAAAAAGGGAGATAGCGACAAGGGCCAAGAGGGAAAGAAGTTCCACGTCACGTAACCCCCTTCCTGGAAGTGAGCTTGTAAGGGCGAATACCGTAACTCTCCCACTAAGGGGGATGACACCGAGGGGGAGAGTTTAAACGTTTCCAATGTCAGACTGTCGCTGTCCCAATTAATACACGCCAGTCTGGGTTTGCGAGGCATAGATACGTCTAACGCTTTTATCAATAAACAAATCTTAAAAACAAAGTTTCAGACTGCAAGTTCTATATATTTACAGCTGTTTTCTAATTGATTAACTTTTAATTGTTCATTTTTTGTATCGCGTTTTTTAGATGAAATAATAAAGATGCGTTTAAGGTAGCGTAAATCGAGTGATTATTTCAGTCATTATAGGCATAGATTGCGTTACTGTTTTTTAAAATACAAGGGAGCTACGACTCTGAAATTAAGAATTATGAAAAATAACATTCCCTTTGTTCGTTCTCAGTTAGTTCTACGTGTTCTTGATGGAGAATAAGTTTTATCTAAGCCCTAATAAATTTCTCGGGGCAACGGAGGTTATTTTTTATATCCAAAAACAGACTTGAATTGGCTCGAGGCTGAATGAGTTTGTTAACTGAGAAAACTGCGGAGAAATGGGCAGTGACGAATCATCTACCAAGTACTTGTTTACGTTAGAAAGTACCGCTAGTAGTCCCTCGTTTAATAGGTCTAGACTAGACTGCTAAGGAGAATTATCGTTTATTAAGGCTTGGCTTTAAAACTGAGGTGTTTTCCACTAAAATTCTTCGAGGTATATCTTGGGATTGTTCGTTTTTTCTGAGAAAATTATGAGATGCGCCAAATTTTCTTGACTATAATCGTATTTGACTATGAAATTTTCCGAAACACTTTCGTCACAAATTAATAATTTACGCTTAATAGCTACGTTAATTAAAAAGTCTGGAAAATAATCTTAAACTGGGAACTCAATTTAATTTATCAAGATTACTTTTAATTTTTTAATGAAACTGCATATACTCGTTTGCGAGCGTAACTGACATGGATTACTTTTTTTCCTACGAGATTTAACAAAGTGTATCAGTCCACCTCAGTTTTATCAATTTTACCAACTCCCGCGTAAACAAATATGTCCTATTCATTTTCCGCAAAGTTTCCCGACATTACATTTAAAGGAAAGTTCCATCCTATTTTTATTTTTGGCAATTAAGCTTAAAAGTAAATTAGATCAATTTCAATATCTTTACCAATTGTTTCCCTCCACGTGATAAAAGCCGGGAACTTCAATTCCCGTATGGTACTAGACACTCTTTTCTCATTGGCCAATGAGAAAAGAGTGTCAAACACCGAGATTTTGGGAAAGAAATCAGGAGCCCCCTATCGAAAGGTAAATATATTTTATTTCGCTTCTTAGCCGAATTATTTAATTTTGGGGGAGATTTAAGTTTTTATTACTACCGAAAGAATTTCAAAAATTAAAATCAGGGTTGCCACAGTTTTTTCAGATTCAAATTCCCTTATCTTTTCCAACGATTTTCCCTGACCTTTCCCAACGATTTTCCCTGACCTTTTCCAACGATTTTCCCTGACCTTTTCCAACGATTTTCCCTGACCTTTTCCAACGATTTTCCCTGACCTTTTCCAACGATTTTCCCTGACCTTTTCCAACGATTTTCCCTGACCTTTTCCAACGATTTTCCCTGACCTTTTCCAACGATTTTCCCTGACCTTTTCCAACGATTTTCCCTGACCTTTTCCAACGATTTTCCCTGACCTTTTCCAACGATTTACCCTGACCGTTTCAGCTAACACTACCCAATTTTTAACCCTTTTTTTATATAGTTGTGTTCGCCAAATCTTTTGCATGGATATCTTTGTTCTAATCTATACAAGAGACACGGTCAGCTTCAAATCTTTTCTGCAGATAATGATTGCAATCTCCTGGCTTCTTGAAAGATCTTTAAATTCCCTGGCTTCTTGAAAGATCTTTAAATTCCCTGACTTTTTAAAATATCTTAACATTCCCTGACTTTTTTAGTTCATTTTCAAATTCCCTGACTTTTCCCTGTTTTCCCTGACCTGTGGCAACCCTGAAAAATGTCTTTTATGTAAGATTAAAACTGGTTTGTATTGGCATTGTTCGTCTTACGCGTAATCTCGTTAGTCTGGTCGTATCTAAACACGAGGGTCTAATTACGACTGTTTAAAGTGTCAATATGCCATCTCTTTCCAGAGGTATTTTAGGGGAAAAGAAGAAGTGGCGTAACGAGCTTGGGAATTGAGGTTCGTAGCACTATTCAAGGTTAAACAGCGCGCGAAGTGACGCGATTCGTGATTAATAAAACGAAAAATATATAGATTTAAAAAGAGAACCAGAAAAAAATGTGTAAAGGCTGCAGTTTTGTACTCCCATGAACTCGACTGGTATCGTGATAGCGATCAATTCGATGGAAAAAACCGAATTGCCACGTAATTATTCAAATCTCGTTGGCCCTGGTAGCCAGGCGTAGGCCCACAAACGCGCTTTTTCAACTAATCCGTACAATTTTTAATATTTCAGGTGTATTAAAAAAAAAAAAAAAAAAAAATTAAAGTATTTAAAAAAAAAAAAACATTTACCGAGACATTTACCTCATAACATATCTTATAATGAAGTTTCGTTATCTAAAGAGCTTGAACACTTTATCTGGAGTTACGGATTAAGCTAGGTAACGTGGATTACGTCAAGATTACGTAGAGAATAGAGATTATCGCGTGATTACTAGGATTACTTCACTTAATTATAAATCAGGCTCTGATGGAAAAAATTAATATTGAAATCTAAAACGCTTCAAAATCATATTCTCCTACGAGTCTATGGATTTAAAAGAAAATCATCCAGGCTTTAAAAAAAATTTCGATTAAACGTGACCGTTTATACTTATTATAATCTTATTAAAAAGTAAGCTCGTCACGTTTCATTCCACGCCTAAGATCCTTAATACGTTATAATCCTCAGATCGCCGAGGAAAGCGTCGCTTTTCTTAATTATCGGGCCTCGCGAGTTTTTGTTGGCTTTTTATTTTTCCCCACTGAAATTAAAACGCCATTCGGAATACGATATCTCCCACGTTAAATCGCCTAGTACTTGGGGGAAGCCATCGAATAAAAGGTGTCTTATTTATATTTTCTTTTTCCACAAAGAGTTTGAGATAGAGAAGGGGGAATGAAAGGTGGAGAGAGGTTGTCCTTCGAAACGGTGTCTGCCCTTTCCACGAAACAAAACAAAAGAAAATAATAAAATAAAGAAAAAAAAGCGAATCTAAAGTCGGCGTCCGAGGATCAGAAACCTTCGTGCGCGAAGAGTCTTCTTCTTTCTTCCTTTTGTTGTTTCGTTTTCACTCTCTCTCTCTCTCTCTCAACTCAACTTTCCATCAAGAGAAATTAGGCGTGGCTTTCGCGGCTCGAAGAATCCGTGTCGTTCTCCTCGCTCGCCATTATCCCTCTCTCTTTCATTTTACTTTCGTTTTTCCCCCTTTTCCTTTTGGAATTTTTTTACGGCTGACCTTGAAAGTTTTTATACCCCATGGAAGGGGATAAAATTAACACCCCCTCTGCTTAAAAAACTGGTGGCTTCGCTAAGTTTTAGCTCAGTAGCCTCAGTTCTAGTTTAGTCTCAGTCAGGTATACCAGTGTACTACATACGTAGCCACTTCTTTTACGAAGCCATCTAGCTACGTCACTCAACCGCGACCACTAAGAGTCTAAATCTTATTTTTATTTTCGGGTCCGTCAATCGTTCGCTTGGTTGATCGTCATTTCCTCTAAATTTCTCTTTCTCTACTTTCTTTGTTGGAAATGGCGCGCGTTAACATACAACGACAATTGAATTGAAAAATCTGTAAAAAGATGTCGAATTCACACTCGACCTAGAACTAGTTGAAAGCAAAATGGTTCCTTCCTTTGGTGTGGAAAAGACGTGGGTTATAGATAAGCCTAATTAGTTGTGGAATTGCAGGGTTATTTTCGTGTGGAAAAGACGGGGTTGGTTCGTGTGGAAAAGACGGGGTTGGTTCGTGTGGAAAAGACGGGGTTGGTTCGTGTGGAAAAGACGGGGTTGGTTCGTGTGGAAAAGACGGGGTTGGTTCGTGTGGAAAAGACGGGGTTGGTTCGTGTGGAAAAGAGGGGTTGGTTCGTGTGGAAAAGACGGGGTTGGTTCGTGTGGAAAAGACGGGGTTGGTTCGTGTGGAAAAGACGGGGTTGGTTCGTGTGGAAAAGACGGGGTTGGTTCGTGTGGAAAAGACGGGGTTGGTTCGTGTGGAAAAGACGGGGTTGGTTCGTGTGGAAAAGACGTGGTTGGTTCGTGTGGAAAAGACGGGGTTGGTTCGTGTGGAAAAGACGGGGTTGGTTCGTGTGGAAAAGACGGGGTTGGTTCGTGTGGAAAAGACGGGGTTGGTTCGTGTGGAAAAGACGGGGTTGGTTCGTGTGGAAAAGACGGGGTTGGTTCGTGTGGAAAAGACGGGGTTGGTTCGTGTGGAAAAGACGGGGTTGGTTCGTGTGGAAAAGACGGGGTTGGTTCGTGTGGAAAAGACGGGGTTGGTTCGTGTGGAAAAGAGGGGTTGGTTCGTGTGGAAAAGACGGGGTTGGTTCGTGTGGAAAAGACGGGGTTGGTTCGTGTGGAAAAGACGGGGTTGGTTCGTGTGGAAAAGACGGGGTTGGTTCGTGTGGAAAAGACGGGGTTGGTTCGTGTGGAAAAGACGGGGTTGGTTCGTGTGGAAAAGAGGGGTTGGTTCGTGTGGAAAAGACGGGGTTGGTTCGTGTGGAAAAGACGGGGTTGGTTCGTGTGGAAAAGACGGGATTGGTTCGTGTGGAAAAGACGGGATTGGTTCGTGTGGAAAAGACGGGATTGGTTCGTGTGGGAAAGACGGGGTTGATTCGTGTGGAAAAGAGGGGGTTGGTTCGTGTGGAAAAGACGGGGTTGGTTCGTGTGGAAAAGACGGGGTTGGTTCGTGTGGGAAAGACGGGGTTGATTCGTGTGGAAAAGAGGGGGTTGGTTCGTGTGGAAAAGACGGGGTTGGTTCGTGTGGAAAAGACGGGATTGGTTCGTGTGGAAAAGACGGGATTGGTTCGTGTGGAAAAGACGGGGTTGATTCGTGTGGAAAAGGGGGGGTTGAGAAGCGGAGTTCATATAGTTTCTATGAACTTCAAGACAAGAACGTTAATTTCAAAACGAATAAGAAAATCAACTAACATATTACAAATAGCGGAATTGCCTATTTTAGAGCTTTATCCCAGTTGCCATATCGACATTAATAGAGAAATTACTCGAAGAAATGAAGCGTTCTTTTTGAGTTAAAATGACTATAGCGTACGTTTAATTCTAGCCGACAATAGCTTCGAATATTTTTTCCCACGATGTTGGAATGAAAACACGGTTTATTGGCCCACTTTTATTCAATTCACGGCACCCTTTATTTAAACCGTTTCCGATAGTGAAAAAAGAAAAAAAAAAAAACTCCTCGAAAGGGAAAGGTGGTGTTTTTGGAGTTTTTGTAATGTTTTCACGCCTGGTTGGAGACGTCGGTCCGCCGCCGCCGACGTCCATTAATTAGATATATAAAAAAAAACAGGGGAGTTCTGGTTAGTAGAACCCCCTTTATACTATAATAATCCTTATTTTGTATGTTTGTATGTGAGTGTGTGTTTATATTCACGAGAGGATCTATCAAATGTAAAAAATTCCAGCAAGAACGAGCAACTGTATCTGTAGGCTAGCTTTTGTTGCTATGGGCTTCGTCAGTTGTGAACATCTGACTAAGTTAAAGGAACAGTCTAGCGGTGAAATCACGAACACCTTGAGGGTTTGTAATATTTAGCGGAACTCGCGATACCTCTTTATCATACGAAGAAAGCTGATTTTTTTTTTTTTTTGTCAAAAATGTTATCATTTTGAAGATGTTCTTGAGATTTAAAAATAAAATTTGTTGTTATACCGCAGCTAAAAATTAAAGTTCTAACAGTTCACAAAAATAGGCCCTATATAAGTTTGCAAACAAAACTAACATTATTATTTAGTAATTTACACCAAATAAAGTCTCGCGATAACACAAGGTTTAGATTATTAATATTATTTCTCAAACCTATGAATTTATGCCGATATATTATAAAAAATGTAATTGAAGGAAAAAAGTGTGTAGATTTAACGAAGAAAGTAACATTATTATAACAACCGCAATCGTGGCGATGAAGCCCTGGCAGATCAATCGCGTCAGATTTAAATTACGATGACGTACTTCGGAATCTGTGTGGAGGAGGAGGGAGTTTCAAATTAATGGATTTTTGCCTAATTGATCCGTAATCCGAACCCAACCGTCGAGGTGAGTTCAAAGTGTTTCGCGAGAGACAAAGAGAGACTGGGAGAAGGAAAAGGGAAGGACAACGTTCCAATCTAACGACCGATTGCGTGACAATGCTATTTATACGTCGTCGAGGAAGGGAAATGCAACGTATTCGTTAAAAAAACTACCTTAACCTCCTGTTTTACAAACGCGAGTTTCAGATACGTATATTATTTAGACTGCGGTGTATTTTTATCGTGGGATGGATTTCTTAGTTTTAAAACGTAAAAGAAAATAAAACTCTTTTTCGTGACGTTAATATACACGGAGTCAAACTCCTTTCTTTGTCTCTCCCTCGTACATCAGATACACAATTTAGTATTACGCGAAGAAAAATTACGCCAGTTACGTCCCTCCGAAAAGTAAAAAAACAATTTGCGAAAACCAGATTTGGAATGTACAAACACGTCCATTTCCTAAGCTTTCCACCAACTCGTGATTTCACCACGATAAACTACATACTAAATCAACGACTCAAGTTTTTTGTCTTTAAAATTATTCTTGGAGGAATTATGGTAGACTATGGAGTCAGATATTGTTTTAGAGTTTATAAGTACGTTGGTATTTATTTAGACGTACTTATACGCGTCAATAAACGCAAAGATCAGCGCCCAAAAACCAAGAACCCTTTAAGGACCTGCAGAGACGAGGTTACGAGAGTGAAAATGAGGCATAGTTTCGCAGAGCCACGCGCGGTATAGAGATAATTCATTCCGTTCCTTCTTGGAACTTTCGTCTGGGTCTATTAACAACGGATGTCCATCAATCTTAATTAAATAAAGATGACCAGGTTCATAAGGGTCATCTAACGGCAAAACAGTGCGCGGGAAAAAGTAGAAACTAAGGCTATAACGCGAGCCTTCAGACTCGAGATATTCCCGGGGTAAGATTACCAAAATCGAAATGGATTTTTATTGGCTGGCTATATCACGCGTTTTCTACGGCTGCGGAAGAAGACCGCTCTAAGTTTAAGAAACATAGACACCACCTCAATAATTCCTCCAAGAAATACGAATGGCTTTGTCCGTGGCCGATTCTCATCTTGGAAATTTTTAGCGAAGCCGGATCAGTTATAAAAAAAAAGGTAATATAAATATACCATCAACCAACCGAATGAATAATGATGGTAGGCTTGTTAGCGATGGTTCTTCGTAACAGCGTGGTAAAGGGGATTATACCAGCCCTCTCGAAGAAAAGGAATTTAAGGTTAAGCACTCGTTTTCAACTTTCCAAGAAGGCTGACAGAAATCACCTTCATTTTCCTCGAGTGAACCCTTTTGGAATGAATATAAATTAACGCTAGGGTTAGCTACCAAACATACCGAACCCGGTGTTTACCGGTTCCTTTCGGTTTCGCGCCAAAGACGCGGGAGTTCTCTTAAGCTTTAAGCATTTACTAGAATTACGGGAAAAATGGGTGGTCAATTTTATATATAATACTGTAGGCTTCGAGTTTCAAGTCTGTGTACATCGACCCTGAGTCGTTGGAAACTAATTTTTTTGGTTTCCGAGAACCCATCTTTACCATGATATTTTTTTCCTATTCCATAGCACGTTTTTAAAACTTTTCTGGCTCGTATAGTCTTTTGGAAATAAGTTAACTTTAGCCACGCAGTTAGATCGAGGGTGCGTGAAGAAAAAAATATCTCCCATACGTATATACGAAAGCAAAACCACCGTTTTTACGGATCAGCATCGCGCCACGCGTGACATTTCTAGCTCGCCGCTCGCCGTATACCCATTACGGACTAACTCAGCCCGATTTATCGTATCAATCATTCTAGTGGACTGGAAAAAAAGACTCCAAAGAGAAACTCGAAAGTCAGCTAGAGAGTTTCAGAAAAAGAGTGAACAAAATACCCTACGATCTATAGCTAGACGCCGTGCCATACGTGATTCTTCGTCAAAAATAAGATATTTTTCGCTTCCATTCCCGAAAAAGAAAGAAAAAAAAAAAGAAACTTCACCCTCCCACGATCCTTGATCCGGAGAAAAATTTTACCGCACTCTAAAATCTAATACGCGAAAAGTATAGGAGAAAAGAAAAATCATATTTCAATCTCCTTCTATATAGGATAGCCTTTTCACTTTTGAGGAAAACGTGGCTGATGGAAGATATATCCTTTATCGATATTAAAACGAAGCGTGTAATGAAAATCAGACAAGTTTTTGCTATATTTTCCAATTCACCGAAGAGCTAAGAGTTTCGCGTACGATGTTCAACGATGGTCTGATCCAAATCAGGCTTTATCGTCGTCTTTAAAAAGCGAATCTTTCTTTAATCGGTTAGAGAGAACTTTGAATCTATTCAATTTTTAACGTGACGCGATTTCAACGAAGAAAATAATTTTGTGGTTTGGACAAGATAATCCCCAAATATTTAGATAATCAGTTAATTATTAATAATAATCGGTTAAAATATTTATATTACGTTGGATTTATCATAGATTCCCGGGATAATTTCAAATTACGAATAAAGATAAATATCTTGTTCAAACCCCGATCTCTATTCCAGGAGTGATTATTCTTTAACATTTCTTATATTATCGCTGTTACGTTGGGTTTGCCTTTACAAAATTCCAAGAATGTTCCTACCCATTCTTCAAAATATTTCTCTTATTTAAAAAAGATGCAATTGTCCCTAAAACCCCCTCTCATGAAACCTACGTTGTCGCGAGGTACACGCCCCTAGTTACCAGCCTATTGTGAACGGACCTAACTCGAAACGTAGAGGAAAAGCGAGGGGGCAGACATTCGCGAACTCAGGTGTACAAAATTTGGAACTCTTTGCACTATCAAAGCAAAACTCAAGAGTTCATAAGAGTTCCAACTCAATGCACTGTCAAAGCAGAACTCAGTGAACTGTCAACGCTAAACTCAGTGAACTCAGGTGTACAGCGAATTCAAGAGTGTCTGACTCGTCGAGGAAAAGTGTTTGAGACCTCATGGTCACTCTCGTTTTCTAGTGATGAAAAGGATAAAGATGTAAAAATGAAAATAAAGTGTTTCTTGGTTTTTTACCCCCAAACGGTTCGTTATTTTCGGTTATTTAATAACATAAGTTTGTACCCGGTCGACGGCGGCATAGCCAGTAGCTCTGGGGCCTTAAACCCCAACGCCCGCTACAACCGAAGCTCATTTTACGTCAATTCCATATCGTTACTTATATTACGGATAGATATATTTTAAGACGAGAGTAAATATGATTTTTCGGCGCAAATATTCGGGACTCGCCCTTTTCCAGCCTATCTCGGCGCGCGTCTTAAGACGTCACTCAACGCCGAATCAACTCTTCGAGATTTCCATCATCTAGAAAGGAGCGGATAGCACTGCACGCGGCAGCTGCCAGCCAGAACAAGCTTACGAGGGGGCCCCCGATACACGCTTCCACGGATTTTCTTTCTTTTAAAACTTTCGGCTAACTCGGTCTCGTCGATAATTACCAGTTTCGATTCTTTTTCGAAAGGATCTTGATCTTCTTTTCAACGCCAAATCCTTCCAACCCCTTAATTCTCGCCGTGAGAAAACTATACGTAGACCTCTTCAAATCTCTTCGACAACCTACGAGCTAGGGTTACGCCATTTTTTACACATTTTTTTTCTCTGGAATAAAAGTGGTCCTCAACCTTTTCCAGCTAGGGCAAGGGCGTAAAGATTTTTCGGGTTTAAGAACTCTAAACGCCCATCGGCTAATTTTTTTATAGTTTAGCTTATATTCATTTTTAAATTATCATAAGCTTTTTTTAAAACCATACCGAGTAGCAAAGCCAGCCCTTGGGCTTATGACATTGTTTAGACAAGCGTTCGCTGAACGTGGCCCTGATCTTGGGCTTCGAAATTTTATAGATAAATTAGACATCTTGGTACGAATTAATGGAATGTGTTCAACTAATTTGGTAAACAAAACGGCGAAATGGTAGAGAAGTTCGTGAAAATTTAAAGAAATGGCTAAATTACCGCTAAGCCTAATAGTAGAATAAGCGAAGAAATTTGCTTAGCCAATGAGGAATAATAGCCTAATTTAGTCATAATTAAATGCTCCAAATCGGAAAACTAATAGGCCAAATGAATGATAATTTATAATTTCATTTGATTTTGTCGTGCATAGAGGCGTAGCTCCGTATATTTTAGTACCCAGCATTAAGTAAAACTCCATCTTAATTAACCACGTCATTCGTATACTCAACCCCGAAACGAAACGTACCGAAATTTCAATACAAATGTATTTAGCCTTAATTAAATATACGTTGACAATATACGCTTAATTGTAAAGTGGTAAAGAAAATAAACAGTACTTACCCGATTGGTGTTAATTGACGCGAAGATCTTGTAGATAATATTCTGAAGCTGCCGGTTGATTAATGACGACTAATTGCTTCGTTGGTTAATCTATTTCCACGAGCCACGAGGCGCGTTAGGCTTAGGTCTAATTTACGACGCTCTTCATCCTGACGTGGCTAATTTTTTTTAAGTCCGCGTATTTCGGCGCAAAATCTCCAAATAGCGGGAGTTCGTACATTCGTGAAGTTCTCAGTTCTCGGCCACAATAATCCAGGTTATATATATTTTCTGAAACGTAAATTTCAATCATAAGAAACGGCTTATTATTTCAGATAGAAAATCGAGTTACAACGGGGCGAACCGTGACTCATTTATTCACTGAGCCACGCCGCGATCGCCGAATTAAGAAACACACGGAGTAATAATTCGGTAATAGAACTAGAATCTTGTCAATGTGCAGAGTGAAATATATAGACCGAGTGAGGAAGACGAGTCACCTAATTTGACGTCACACTAAAGCAAACTAGAATGTTTCTATATATAAACGATAGAAAGGATTAAACGCCTGGTACGGGACTTAAACGGTGATAAGCGTTAATTCAATCCACCCGGTGAAAAAGTAGCGGTGGTCAAGTGATCCTATTAGGTGGTGTTTTTCCCGGTTTTTCCCCACTCGCCGTCTATATTTCACTGTCATCAATTCTAACCTTTCATATTGTTCTAAAAATGTAAAATAGTGTTTAGATTTTGATCTAATTTAGTCGAGGACGTCAGACACTTGAATTCGCTGTACACCTGAGTTCAGCTTTGACAGTGCATTGAATTCGAATTCTTACGAACTCTGAGTTCAGTTTTGATAGTGCAGAGAGTTCTAAAATTTTGTACACCCGAATTCGCGAGTGTCTGCCCCCTCGAATTTAGTTTTGTAGATTTTTAAAACTATTTATTTATACTCAAAATCGAGAATGTCTTTAATTGATGATGTAATTAATTTCTAAAATTCACTCAAAGGGGGAAGGATAAGTTGTAATTATATCGCCGTTAATTATGAAAGTTGCGGAATTAGTCTCGAAGATATTTCAGATATATTTTAAAAGTACTCAATCGCTGATTTGAAAATCTAGAGGTCGGGGTTTGGGCAAGATAATTCGAAAATATTTGGATAATCGGTTATCGGGTAAATATTTCGATTACGTTCCCCTCCGATAATTTAAAATTAAGAATAAAAATAAAACAATCCGAAATATTTTGTCCAAACACTGACGTCTATCAGAGTTCAGTATCCCTTTAAGGAAACTTTTGGTTTTTGGCTTTCTTTATCCAGCTTTTTACGACAAATTCGTAAATTGTATCCCCGGAGTCATAGCCCTTATATTATCCAGGCTTCTTGAGTAAAAAGAAATCGCGCCGCGAGAGAAGGAAAACAAAGAGAAGAAACGCGCGAAGACTCGAGACCAAAAAGGTCAATATTATCTTTACAGAAAACTTAATTTTCCCCCAACAAGTCAAACAAAGGGAGAGCGAAACGCCTTTTCTTACACCCTCGGGGCCAACGGGGGAAAAAAGAGTGATTGAAGGTAATTTCAACCTACCCAAATATATCGAAACAAAAACTGTCATTTTAACATTTCAAGGAAAAAAACAAAAAAAAAAAAAACGAAAATTTAAACACCCACTCCTTATACACCACTTGAAATGTCTTTATTAAAATCCTATTATAATCTATCATAAAATTTACGAGCTGAGAGGATTTTTTCGATTCTGCATGGTGTTGTTTCGAGCCTGCAGCGAGGGGTCGCTCATTCAGAGAAGTACTGGAGTTTTGCATTTTTTCTCAAGATTTTTATTTATTTGTGGATTTTGAAGAAAATACTAGGATATTCTAGAAATTATTGGATTTTTTTTTCTGGGATTTTGCATTTTTTTTTTTTTCTGGGATTTTGCATTTTTTTTTCTGGGATTTTGCATTTTTTTTTTTCTGGGATTTTGCATTTTTTTTTTTCTGGGATTTTGCATTTTTTTTTTCTGGGATTTTGCATTTTTTTTTCTGGGATTTTGCATTTTTTTTTTTCTGGGATTTTGCATTTTTTTTCTGGGATTTTGCATTTTTTTTTCTGGGATTTTGCATTTTTTTCTGGGATTTTGCATTTTTTTTCTGGGATTTTAATTATATTTGCATTTTTGGGTATAATCCGAGGGGACAGACACTCGCGAATTCAGATGTACAAAATGTTTGAAATCTTTACACTATCAAAGCTGAACTCAGAGTTCATAAGAGTTCCAACTCAATGCACTGTCAAAGCTGAACTGAGTGAACTCAAGATTGTCTGACCCCTCGGTATAATCCATAAGGATTATCGTAAATTTAGTTTTTCACGGCTCCGTTATAGACCCCCCATTCAAATTTGCCTACTTAGATGGGTAAATTTACTTATGGTAATACTTATATAGTAAGGTATGTAATTAAAATGTTCAAATAAAAGTAAAAACGTGGCCATCTCACGGGGGCCTTTGTAATTAGCTGGGGATAAACCGAATAAAATATTACAAAACCATATTTATGTATTTTTTCTCATCGATAAAGAAGATCGAGTCATCGGGCGCATTCCGATAAACCTGGTTCTTTATTTGGAAACACCCGCGCAGTCTCGTCCGTTAGATCCATCTCTAAAGCGAATTCAAAACGCAAAAGCTTATTACCATTACGTTTTAGTATTGGTAAGACGTACAAACGTAAGCTATATTGATAATGAACTCTTAGGTCGAGACAAAACTTTTTGGGGAAAGGTTGTTCTTAATACCTATTCATTAATCTGTCTAGGTATAGAAAGTATTTTTTATTTTTTCTTATTTTTAGGCTTTGAAAACCGGATCGCGAGAGAATATATAGACTAGGCATGGCAAGTATACGAGGGTTAGAATTAAGTACCCGCTAAAAAGGGCACTGGAATATTACGCCAAAACGAGTTGGGAAAAGAAGATATTTATAGGCCTAGAGTACATTTAGATTCATAAACGCCATACAGAGAAATAGGCGCGAAGGGGTAAGAATAGATATGTGTCCACAGGTGACTCCTGGTGTAGAGGGTCCTAGGCAGTAGGCAACGAGTGTCTCGGGGTACCTCTTCCCTTAGGTAGGCTGGTAGGTAAGTCAGGTTCTCACGTGCTTCGGGGCCCCTAGGTGGCGCAGGACCCAAGGCAGTGCCCTACGTAGGTTTAGGGCACCACCTAGAGTCGCTTACTGACATTTATATTCTTACCCAACGACGAACCTAACGTGCCCTTAACATCGGCGTTTTTCCGTGTCAATTTTCGAATCTGTCTGTTTTATAATTTCTCTCGAAGCTACTCCTTTACACAAGTAGGCTAAAAAACGTAAGAGGTTAAAGGGTATCCTAGCTTCGCGCGTGCTGGAACATTTTATTTCGAAATGACAACGAGCACAATGATAGAGATATCCTCTTCGTTATCTATACGATTTGATTCGTACGAAGAGGAGGAAACCTGGGGCTCTTCATTTTGCAGGAATTTTGCATTCCATTGACTAGCTTTAATAGCTAAACTTTGGGGTAAAGAAAAGAGGTTTAAAGAGAAGGTGAAAATGAAAGGCAAATAAAGTGGGGCAGAGTTTTCAGGTAGAATAACGCGTGATTGGGTCGGTCATTAGAGCCAAGACTCGTGCCTCTGGTGGCCAGAAATGAAAGCTAATCCCTATACGAATTTCCTCCAACCAACTGCCTCGCTTTACTCTCCCTTTAAACGTTTTTGTAAGGGAAAATATCTGTCTGTATCCCTTTAATGACGTCATAAGGCAGCCGACTTTCACTATATCGCTTCTATAATAAGACGGTACGGAGAAGAGGAACGGGATGGAATAAAATAATGAGACTCAATTTTCGAACTCTCCGTCAGACTGTCTCGAAGAAGTTTTCTCATCTGTCTAAATACGAGTTATATAATCGCGGTGATGTAAAATTCTAGCCGGTAAAAGAGGTTTATCCGTACAAGTTCTAGATTTATAGCGAAAAGAACTTAACTCCAATACCTTTTCGAGCTAAAATTTACGTTAAATTGCCTTTATTATCAATAGGGAGAAGATGGAGAGGGGAAGATGGAGAGGGGAAGATACCGACATTCTCGAGATTCCATTAGATTTTTTATTCGTTTTTTTTTTTTCTATCTCCATCACTGTTTAAAGGGTAAGCACCAATATTTATCGATGAATTTGTCTGATCTTAAAGAATAAGTTACGTTGATTTCGAATATAAATATATTCAATTTAATGAACTTAATTTAAAGCAGGTTTTTAGCAGCCGATTGTTCAATTTCCATCAGATTTGTTTTTCGGACTCTCCCACTCAGTTTGACGTCATATCCGACCCAAACTAAATACGCGAACGATCAGTATTTCCGGGAGAAATTATTTCGTTTGATAAAATTGAAATTCATTTAAATATTACAAAATAATTAACTCAATCGCGTGTTTTTAAATGAATTAAGTTTTATTTATTATTATTATTATTATTTTTTTAATTATCAAAACACGAGGTTGGTTACCCTTTAAGAATTTTCAGGGTTAGTATTAACCCAAATTTATCACTAGCGACGCTAAACTGGTTTCATTAAAAAAATGAAACTCCCCGCCTTTGGCAACGGTATAGACTTTAGATGGAATATAATATATCTCGTCTTTATAGCCACGATTCGACCGGAGTTTCGGGAGTGAAGGTCAAGATCTATACAAGAAATACCAGAGAAACTGGTCACTACGGGTATAAGCTACGCTAACTTATTTCTTACGGTATCGGACTCTAACGTTAAACGAGCTTTCTCATTAGAGTAAAGTTTAGTAGTAATCTAATGACGATGCTATTGCCTTTCTCATCTTTTCTTTTAATCTTTTGTCTAAGCAATTCGTTTTTCTTCGGGCGGGATTACTCGTTTAAAATGCTAGAAAATTTATGATTCGCCAAATTAAAGGAACCATTTGAAGCGAAGCTATCTTTTTTTTTTTTTAATTGTGTAGATTTTCATACTATTAAAATATATATATTTTTTAATTTTATACCATTTGGTTGACGAGTTTTTAATTAACTTGAAAATGAAAATGTCAAAAATATATAAATACATATTCGGACAACTCCGGTTGGAGCTATAGCGGCCTTAACTAAAGCTACGTTCACACTGGACACTTAGGAACCGTTTTCAAAGCGTTTCGAATGTTCAAATCGACTTTTTAATATATTAATTTTGTTTCTTGGTCAAAGATCTACACGGGTGACCTCAAAATTGTATAATTTGACCTTTCCAAAACGGTTTCAAAGTCTGTAGCGTGAACGAAGATTAAAGGCCTAGGGCACCACCCGGAGTTAGCCAATGAATTAATTTAATAATCTATTCGTAAAATATTTATTTTCAAAAATGGTAGTAAAATTTCGTTTGAAGCGCGTGAAAACTCTGAACAGCGTCACTTTAACTATTTTAAATAGGTTAATTTTATCGCGACAATTTCGGCGTATATTAATATTTAATTAAGTTTAATTTATTATCGTAACGTACGTATTAAAGTGATTTATATTTAGGAAATGACCGGTAATGAGGTAATCTCGGCGTGGGTTTTCTTTAGACTATAATAGATTACTACGTATAATATATTTGGTAATTTCCTTTAGAAATTACGTAAAATATTCGAGGAAACTTTTACAATAATTTTTCAAACATTCAAATATATAGAAATGCCACCGCGTGGGATTTTAAATTAAGATTGAATCGAAAATTGTGTAAAAATATTACGAAAATGCCAATTCAAGTCATTTTTGAAATAAAAATTATCCGCAATACTACGTCATCACTATGGTCGCGTGCGAGGGTCTAGCCACACGCCAAAAAATGTGCACCTGTTGTGATTTTGATTTTTTCGAGATTTTTTCGTGATTATTTGATTTTTTTCGTGATTATTTGATTTTTTTCGTGATTATTTGATTTTTTTCGTGATTATTTGATTTTTTTCGTGATTATTTGATTTTTTTTTCGTGATTATTTGATTTTTTCGTGATTATTATTTTTTTTCTTGATTATTTGATATTTTTCGTGATTATTTGATTTTTTCGGGATTATTTGATTTTTTCGGGATTATTTGATTTTTTCGTGATTATTTGATTTTTTCGTGATTATTTGATTTTTTCGTGATTGATTTTTTCGTGATTGATTTTTTCGTGATTATTTGATTTTTCCGTGATTATTTATTATTTTTTTTGTGATTATTTGATATTTTTCGTGATTATTTGATTTTTTTCGTGATTATTTGATTTTTTTCACGATTATTTGATTATAATTATTGACTTTTCAGGAAAGTGTACACCTGATTATCTGAGTGACTAGCCCCTCGGTCGCGTGGCTATCGTAGAGGGCTCCTACGGTTGATTTGAAACCTCAAAATCTCTCCCAAAAATTGATTTAAAATCTCGAAATTTTTCCCGAATGGTATTGAAATTTCTCCAGACTCTCGTGAAAATCAACCACAAATATGGAAATATTAAATTTCAAATTTCATTTACTAAAATTTTATCTTAGAGAAATTATTTCTCTTAAAAGGGAAAACAGCAACATTAATATCGTATTTTTTCACGGTTATCCGGTCACTGTTTTCAAATCGGCGACTAAAAACTAACTGAAAAGGAAGTTAACCCTAATTTACGAACGCGTAACCAGTAAATGTAACGTCAAAAACCGGCCAGATACACGCTTCATAAGTCAACCGTGCGGATATTAAGTCTTCTGCAAAACAAGCATCGACTTAGAGGGTTCGAAATACGTTAAAACCGTGCCAATTAACGTTCTAAGGAAGCTCCACACCTATCCCTCGTCTTTCTTCGCCGGAAAGGAGCCGCGATTATATATTCCTTCAAGTTAATTTGTCACGGACAATTAAAAAACAAGGCGTTTGATAGTAATTAAACTCGGTATTAATTAAGCGGCTTCGTGACAAACAGAAGGGCTACGTTCCTTTAATTAATTTATCAAAATTAATATCTATTTCCGATAAAATAAAGATCGAAATTCTATTATTAGGTTGTTTCGGTTTAAATGGTAGAATGATTTTAAATACGGTTTAATTGTGATTAAAGAGAAAACACTAATGATTTAAACAATCAAATGACGATTTAATCAATCAAATAACAATTTAATCGATCAAATAACAATTTAATCGATCAAATAACAATTTTATCGATCAAATAACCATTTAATCAATCAAATAAAAATTTAATCAATCAAATAACCATTTAATCAATCAAATAATGTATTAATAAATTTAATTATTTTCAGGTCTAATAAGTTAGTAATGATTGAATAACATTTAATTATAATATAATCGCGATTAAATCAAATTTAATTATAATATAATCGCGATTAAATCAAATTTAATTATAATATAATCGCGATTAAATCAAATTTAATTATAATATAATCGCGATTAAATCAAATTTAATTATAATATAATCGCGATTAAATCAAATTTAATTATAATATAATCGCGATTAAATAAATTTAATTATAATATAATCGCGATTAAATAAATTTAATTATAATATAATCGATATTAAATAAAATTTAATTATAATATAATCGATATTAAATAAAATTTAATTATAATATAATCGCGATTAAATCAAATTTAATTATAATATAATCGCGATTAAATAAAAATTAATTATAATATAATCGATATTAAATAAAATTTAATTATAATATAATCGCGATTAAATCAAATTTAATTATAATATAATCGCGATTAAATCAAATTTTATTATAATTTAATCACGATTAAATAAAGTTTAATTATAATATAATCGCGATTAAATAAAGTTTAATTATAATATAATCGCGATTAAATAAAATTGAATTATAATATAATCGCGATTAAATAAAATTGAATTATAATATAATCGCGATTAAATCAAATTTAATTATAATATAATCGCGATTAAATCAAATTTAATTACAATATAATCGCGATTAAATCAAATTTAATTACAATATAATCGCGATTAAATCAAATTTAATTACAATATAATCGCGATTAAATCAAATTTAATTACAATATAATCGCGATTAAATCAAATTTAATTACAATATAATCGCGATTAAATAAAATTTAATTATAAACATAATTTAACTATAATAATATAATAAAAAATAGTTTTCGGGGGAAATCCAATTGGCGGTTGAAATTCAATTAATTTCAGTTCCAAACTGTTTATTTAGGGCCGATTTAACTGACGTTTAAGGAGTGGAATGGAAGAAAGGTTGAACATTCTCTAAACGTATTCCGAAATTAATAAATTAAAACTCATCAAAACTGTAATAAAATTTAATTACGTCACTATAAACTCCACAATATTCCATCACGCGAGTCGAACCAAATTTAAAAATTGATTAGATTCATTTTCCTCAATTAAGTCGAGATTCGAATAATATAATACAAATATTATTTTACCTCAAATTTCTGTTTATTTCCTTAGGTAGCAGCGAGGACAATATATACGCTAGGAAGATTAAGGGGGAGATAAACGTAAGAGGCGCGTTGACATCCGTTACGATGAAAGTCCGTATCAATTAATTTTTCCATCTACCTGACGAAAGTTATATACCCGTATAATTCACCCTTTCATTTTCACTACGTCTGATTATCCGAGAAATATTTCATAAAGCTACATTCGCGCTAGAGGTCGGACGAGATAATCCGCAAATATTTGGATAATCCGGTAATTATAAATAATAATTAGTTAAATATTTCGATCGCGTTGGATTAATCATAGACTTCGACCCAACGGTCCGGTGTTGATGATAAAAATGTGTTTCCATTTTGTGACAAAACTTACGAAAGCCCTTTAGACGAAAGCGAGGGGGCAGACACTCGCGAACTCAGGTGTACGAAACTTTTCAACTCTTTGCCTAATCAAAGCTGAACTCAGAGTTCATAAGAGTTCGAACTCAGAGTTCATAAGAGTTCGAACTCAATGCACTGTCAAAGCTGAACTCAGTGAACTCGGGTGTACAGCGAATTCAAGAGTGTCTGACCCCTCGGACTAGACCCCGAAAACTAGTGATTGGTCTTTCTAAAATGGCCCAATACACTTTTTAAGTCGGTAGTGTGAACGAGGCTTTTTTTGTAGCGTAAAAGCAAAGACGAATATACGAAACCTGCCAAAAGGGAGGGTGAAGAAGAAAGTGAAACGATCATATTATTACAATTGTTTTGGTTGAATATTTTACTACTTAAAAGTATTATTTTTCAAAACAGAAATTCATAATTTGTGGTGAAATTTAATTTTAATCTCTTATGGTTTCCCTTTAAAACTATAAACTTGGTGTTAGACAGAGGTAGTTTTTTCTTCAATATTGGATGCCATTATTTAGTTTCGATTGATTTTTACGCTTGTTCGTAAAAAAACAAAGAAAAACATACTGAATGGGTTCAATATCTACCAATGAAAGAATTTATCTCAGTTATAGATAAGAAAGGTTTATTGACAATCAGTCACTAGTTTTATCCGAGTTTTTATTCCATCACGACGGCACTCCTATTCGTATTATAAATATACTCTCATCATCCGTACCTAGAAAAACCTCTACAAGAAAGATAGATACACTCCAATTCTCAAGTATACGCGTTTTACCTTCGAAAGAAAAATTTCCCTTCGACATCTTTAGTCTCGAAAAACGTGGTATCGCTGGGGTTATAAAAGGCCTAAAGATACCGGGTTTTTGACTAATCGTTTAGGCATAACTAGATCCGTTCTTTATCACTTCCGGCGCTAATCGCGAGTGATATTTTCCGAGCGCTTCTCCTCCTTTTTTTTTCAACTTCAAACCCTATATAAGTATATATTTTTCAAGAAAAAATTATATTTCTAAGATTTGTGTAAGCGGTCGCGCCCTAAGAAACAGGGTGGTCGCGCGAATCTCAGGAATCTAAGGTTCGAGGCTCGCCGGAAACGAATTACGAGGATATACCGCGGGGAATACCAATCCTATCTGTTAAAAGTATATACCTCTAGTTCCTTCCGGTTAGTCGAGAAATTTGAAAAATTCCCCGACTCTCCATTTCTCAAAGTTTTTTCTTTTCTTCCAGAATCGTTCTCTCGAAAGAAAGAAATTCATTCCGAAAGAAGATTGCCAGTTTAACTGGATAAACCATCGTATACGAAACCCATTCGTATCCTATTTTGCTTCGACGAACTCGACTCGCTGATGGGATAAACCGCGAGATTAGGGGGATTTTTTTTTTTTTTTTCCCCTACCGAGATCCACTTCTTTTTAAACTACCTAGCTGAGATACCGTTCCGACGTTTAGTCGAGTTACATAGAAATTAAGTTTGCGTGGACTACTATTTTGCAACGAAGTTTAACATCGCTTATCACGTCTCACTTTACTATAACGTGTAGCGTGTAAAGTTTAGCGTTCCTGGTCGACAGACAGACGAAATTATATATTTAAAACGAGAATTTTAAATAAAGTGATAAGATAATTATATACGTGATTTAATTTCTTGAATTAGCGGCACAATTGACAGCACTGGCGACGCCTGCCCTGTAGTTTATAATAGTTCATTTCACTCGTTCAATAAAGATGTTCATTCAAAATATGTATTATCTACAATCGCGGATAAGAAAGAGTCGTAATCTTGAACCGCCGTCCGTATAGATTCTATAGCGTGGCGTACCCCATTATCAATATCATTGGTTTTTATACATAGTTTTCACTAAAGGGGGTAAGTGCCGTTCCCCCCATGTTGCCAACCACTTGTGAGTGCAGAGGCCCCCTCCCCCCCACCTGTCCGTGCGCAGGGTGGGGGTAGTGTTCCATCCTTGTCGTGGTGAGGGGGCCCGAGTTCTAGGATCCGTCCTAGTTCCGCGAATTGGAACACGGCCGTCTCGCCCACACCCGGCCGACTCGTGGGGCCCGTCCTGGGCCCTGGCAGCTCCCTCTGCCTTTGAGTCGGTCTTGTTGGGTCACGGTTACATTACGGAGGCCGTATGGCGCAGCTGTGTGGGTTCTGGTCGCCAAGCCGTTTCTCCACCTTTTGTTGCCTTAGCCTCCTCACGTGTGTGCGGGAGCACTGGTCTGGGGTTCTTCGGTTCCCGCTGTTTGACCTTGTTACCCGTTCCGGGCACGGTTTCGCGTGCGGCACTTTAGGGACAAATGATGTAGCCGCACGGATTGGCGGGGGTGTTATGTACTATGTTTACGGTGCACCCCCTTAACAATCAAACCTGATGTGAGTGCAGAGGGAAAGGCTAGAGTTCAGTTTTGAAACTGATCTGTTCTGAACTGCACTCACAAGCTCCTGGCAACCTGGGAATGAAAGCAAAGCTGGGTAAGAGGGGTGGAATTATCTTTTGCCCCTTTACTGAAAACTATGTATATTGACCTAATCTAGGATATATAGCCGGGGTTATAACGGATGGATAGGCGCGGTTCATTGGGCGAAATTCCTAGAATAAAGGCGTCCGAGGGTTTGGCTGGCCTACGAGTCTCATCCCATCCGTAATATTCGGACTATAAATCAAACGAAGGTTCATCGAGTTATCTGGCGACGCGAGAAAGGTCAGAATTGCGCTCTGAGAAAATAATCCGACGCTACTCTACCCAATAAGGCCATACAACGAACGCGAGGGACACATCTGGAAAAACAGACGAAGGTCGGCTCTAGATAGCCACCGAGTGCGCGTGGGGAAGCTTTCTGGGCCAAGAAAACAAGACGTGACCCCGCGGGCGCCTGAATTTTTTACGAGTTTAGTTTTGCGAGGATAAACAAGGTTCGAAGCCTAAACCCATCCAGCGTAAGGACGCTTCTCCCGTCCTGACCAACCCATCATTTCTATTCACGGCGGAATATTTTTAAGATTTTGATGGTTTCTGTTCAAAGGGAACGTGAAATAGAAATAGAACGTAATTTCGAGGGCTTCAATCAAATTTGTTATTATTTTTCTGATTACGTGGTAAATTTGAGCATTTTTAGGAAAGCTTTTTAAGGTTTTAAACTAATTTTGGGATGAGAGATTTGAAAATTTCAAAGCTTATTTTTGGGAGAGATATTCGTATTTCATTCAATCTATTTTGGAAAAGATTTTGAGATTTTTCGGCTCATCCCTTTCAGATAATTCAAAGAATAAAACGGGAACTGTTTAGCCCGTTACTAGGCAGTCACTCTTCTCTGGTATTTGAGTCTCTTCGGACAAGGATTTATTCGTATTATTCGCGTGGATTTTAACTATAAGGGGGAGACATTTCCGCCGCGACGTAGACCAACAAGAGAAGGAATCCTAATCTACTACCCTAATAATTAACGGCCCTAAAATTAAAGAAAAATATTTTTAAATTTTATATCACGTCTGAAATTTCGTAATCCAATCTGGCGAGTTTGGCTCCGCAGTTATACATATATTAACGTTATATAGGAATCATCCTCGTGTTTTTCATTTCGTTCGCGTTAAAATCATTGGTCTATGGTTGGAATAAAGAATCGCGAAAGGTTCCTTCCATCCCAGAAAAGGATATCAACAAAAACTAACTTAGACTCCATATGCCGTCCCCGCTTCAAAGCCAGGATGTCTTAAATCGTCAAGACGTCAATACGCTGAACGTTTGTAATGAGACAGAGTTCTCTACGGGGTGATTTGGTAGGGCGATAACGCTAAAGGGGGATCCGAAGCAGGGCCAAAACAGCATTTTCTTTAGGAACCCTATAACCTCTTTCAATACGCTTAAGGGCAAAAAGATGCCAAACTTTTCCTCTTTTTTTTTCTTTTGGCAAAAATTCGGCGAAAATATAGTAAACACGTTGGGAAAGTATACCCCGAGAATGTTTTTAGGGCCAATAGTCAATGGTAGCTGACTGTAGAGGAAACTAGGGACCACCGGAACGGTTTTCACCGAGTGTACTGCCAGGAATGATTGTCATTTTTATAGTCGTGTTTACGACGACGAAAGAACAGGACCCCCGCTTTGTAATATTGGGGTTTCTTCTCTTTTTGGCGCGGCCCGCTTACTGGTTACGCCTATTCCGAATTTCGGCGTAGCGAGCTTCTCGTTACTTCGGATGGATGGAAATAATTCGCGAATTTCCCAAAGGAATAAACGCGAGAGGAAATAGACGAGAAAGATTAGATTCCGTGGGAAGATTGTAAAGATTTTAGTGAAATTATCTTTTATCCGGCTCTAGCGCTAACCTAGCACTCCCGTTTTAAATTACGCCAAAAATTATTGATCGCCTCGTTCTGTCACTGCAGCTCGGCTGATGAGAAATAATCGTTTTGCAGTTAGGGCTTATTTTTCCCAAAACTTTTCCATATTTTTGGCAAAATTTACGTAAAAACTTAATATATTTTGGAACGAAAATGTTTTTTAGGTAAAACTTAACGTATTCGAAGAATTTAATCATAATTAAGTCATAATTATATTTTAGCCGCGTTTATACCGAGGTTTATACTGGGCCTTGGATAACTATTTCGCCGCAATCGTGGGATACATTTAAGTATTGTTAGATTTTATCGATTTAAATCGATTGGGAATCACGCTAGTGCGAACGAAGATATTTATATAGCTCTGACAAACAATAATTATCGAACTTTAAAATGAGATAATTAGAAGTAAAGTTTTGGGGTCGCAAAGAGATCATTTTCGGTGTCCACAAAAAAAACAAAAAAAAATTAAAACTTAATCAAATTAATTAAATTAATTAAAGTTTCTCCTTTAATATATGTTTGGACACCAAACAGTTTCATTGCCAATTTTTTATGTTTTTTAAGTCTTAATTGAGCCTTTTCATAAAATACTAGTATCATATATCCGAGAAACACGATTTTCACGGTATTTTTCGAATTTAAAAGATTTTGGGCGATTATAATTACGAGGTAAGGTATAGCGTGATCCCCTTAGCAACGAGAGATCACAATTTATTTTTATAGAAAGAAAGGTAAGTGAAAGCGAAGCGATAGAGAGGAATGGAACACCGCCCTTCCCAAACTTCGATAAGAAAAATGAAAATTATTACTCGGGGAAAGAAAAGAAAAACAAGATGGGTCATCAGGCCACGATAATTACGCTTCGTAAGGACAGTTTTTGCCTAAACTTTTTGCAAACTTAAATTATTTTTATCGATTCCTTATAGTTTAAATAGGCCTAATCCACTAGTAAAAACAATTACGAAACAAATATTAAACTAGAAATAAATTTAAAACTTACCCGGAAAATAGGCTTAGCTGGATTCATGGCTCAACTTCTTCGCATTGAAGAGTCATAAACCAATGAATAAAGGCCCGTCGTTAAGGCGAGATCTCCGCGAGACTTCCAATAACATTTGATTGGTCGCTGGCCCCATCATTGCAAAGAAATTCAGGATCTCTACGAATCCGGCTAAGCCTATTTTCCGGGTAAGGTTTTAAACGTTGTGTGTCTTGTGTCTAAGCGAGAACACATTTTTCGTTTAGGCCCAGCTGCCTGTGATAGTAGACAATTGTTTTCGGGTAGTCACCGCGCTGGCGGAGTAAGCGTGAACGCTATAGTGACTCGAAACTAGTTTGGCGTAACTAAATAAGTACTAAACGCGATTATACAAGCGCAAAAAGCGCTGCCCATTAAATATAGAAAAGCGCAGCTTCCCGAGAGAGAAAGCTTCGATCCATCTCGCCGATCAAGAGCGTAGAAACAAAATCGAACAGTTTACAGCGTATACGAAAGGTAACTCTACGATTTCGTCGGTTACGGCTGAACGGAGTCGCGGACTAAGAGAATTCGATCGAGCTGAAATCTAGGATTGTTTCAAAGTACAGCAACGCGTACCCGTGAAAGAATACGATACTATCCCAACTACTTACAACAATAGTAGTTTGGCTAGAAGGGGGAGAAGGAAGCCAGCGGATCTCGCCCTCCCTCCCTCTTACACGCGCTTTTGTAAGACGGGATTCTATAGTTTACAGCTATTCGTATATCACGTAAGGATAAACGCGAATGCGAGGGGCACGGAATCCATACACGGTAAAAATAAAAATGACAACGGACAATTCTAGGTGGAGCGCGAAACTAGAGATTTAGGGCTCCACCTGGAGAAAACGCGCTAAAGTCATAATAAAATCCGAAATTTTTAAAATTTCAAAAACTCAAAATATTTACATACTAATGAAAGTAATGAAATCGAAAAAAAAAGCGTCTGTCGAGGTGTGGCTTCGTTTATACTGACTACTCCATCTTGTTTTATTACCTCTCGGATAAAATATAGTATGGCAGCCGGATGTCGTGATCCTTGGGGGTATTTTTGAATCTGTCTATTTTGTTAGCCAGCACTATATAGTCTCGAAATCGCGAAACTTCAGCTTTGACTGACAACATCGTGACGTCAATTTTAGAGAGTATTTGAAACATGGTCGTATAGACGAATTCGAAATTGAAGAGGAACTTGCAGGGGCAGGGGTACTCTCTTTACGCGCCGATCTGTTAAGAGATGTCGCTATCGTGGTTCCCATTCTGATCCTATTTCGATTGATTAAGCTATGACAAGAGAGACAAACTAGGCGGTAACCCCTCCCATCGCGTTTTGAGACTCGACGCGTTTCCCTTAGCATCGGGTGAAATATGTGGATAGGTACGAGAGCGAGAGATAGAGTGATGGGTAGGCGCGCCATCTATCGTGATAATTCATCATTATATTTGTACCCCAATGGCCGTAGCCCTGGATCACTTGGTTTATTGGTATGGAAATTTCGAATTCGTCAATTGGCAGCCCTGAATGCAAAATTTTAGAATCAACTTTGGGGGCCAGAGCTTCGTACTCCCTTTAGGCCTAATTTCAAAATTGAAAGTAAAATTTTACCAGATTCCGCGGTACTAGGCCTTTAATTATTATATATATTTTCGAGATCATTCTATCGAAACGGATGCCGCGTGTGGGAACTGCGGTGAAAGAAAAAGTTATGAAAATATCTTATTAGGTCTTTCGGATACAGGGGCGCGCGTCAGCCTTCTTATCCCCCGTTTCGTTGCCGCCCCCTTTCTACTAAATAAAAATTATATAGGATATATATATTATTCATGAGAACGACCTGTCAAGGACAACTTTCCATTCGTCGAATTTTCAGGGGGCTACGAGAGAATCTTTTCTTTAACAGAATGTATCCGAGATACTCAAGTTATAACGACTACTTTTTTAACTACAGAAATTAACGAGCTTCGATAATTATTCGTAAAGCCCCGCGGTTGCCCGCTACGAATTACGAGCTTGAAATTTAATTTTCGACCTCAATTCGTGGAAATGAATATGGATGGAAAGGGCGTGAAAAGCCTAAAAATTCAGGTGTACAATCTAAATGGAATCGATTCGGTATCACGCGAATCGATTCGGAATCACGCGAATCGATTCGGAATCACGCGAATCGATTCGGAATCACGCGAATCGATGATTCGGAATCACGCGAATCGATTCGGAATCTGGAATCAGGTGTACAAATTTTTCTAGAGTGGTTTGCCCCTCGGTCTAAAATGTCTAATTAAAGATTTCGTGGATTTCAACACGAGTGACGAGCTGAGATTACAAAATTACGCTTTTAGGTGAAAATCTCGGTGAAAATTAACGGTAAAAACGGAAATGATAAATCATATTTCTCGGACTATTTCCTACATTCAAAGTCAATTGGCTTTAAATTTCGCGAAAGTGTCGAAATAACTTTGGTAGTATTACAAATATCAAAGACTCGGAAATAGTAAAGGGTAAACACCTAGGCAACATTTGGAAAACGTAATTCCACAAAAAAGTAATTTTCAGTCATTACCCTTTCGGTAATGATATAGTTCTCAGACACTACATGTCGCACGCTATACCGAGCTTATTTCGTAACAATTTCCATTTAATCGCGTTATTTTTTACTAAATTATTCAATTCGAAAGGTAAATTCGCGCGACTAGTTCATTGGAAATGTTCGAGGGGCTGACACTTAAGGAACTCGGTGTACAAGTGGAAATGAACTCGCACGAATTCGTCAGAATTCCATGAACTCTCGAGAATTCTTAGGAACTTGTCTTACGAGAACTCTCTGGAACTTACGCGAACTCTCATGATTTTTATGAGAAGTCTCGCAAATTTGCGAGAACTCTGGCGAATTCTTTGGAACTCTCCCGAACTCGCGAAAACTCTCTCGAATTCAGAAGAACTCGCCCGAACGCTTTCGAATCGGTGAGAGCTCTTAGAAATTTGGAAGAACTCAAAGCAAATTGGAACGAATTCGTGGAACTCACGTAACTGAGGTGTACACAAAAAACCAAGGGTCTACCCCCTCGGAAATGTCGGTGAAAGTTGAGGGGTTGAATATACATTTAATCGAACTTAATCAAATTATAATCCATCTAATTCAATCTAGGCTAAATCTCCAAATAATTAACGTACGGTAATAAATTTTAAACGAGTTAGCAAGTTGTAAAACTGAGGCGGATTGATACGCGATGTAAAACCTCGTAGGAAAAAAGTAGTCATTGATAAATCTTCTAGAAACTTTCGAGTATAATATGGTAGCATTGTTTTTTACATTCGTTTTAAAGAATCTTTTAAATTGGTTTAATGGTTTTTCGATAAAAGTTTAAAATATTTGGCGCATAAGTGGTCCCTATGGTACGTTAAAACCTAAAAATCAGTATGGTAATGGTTCCTCATCGTAAAAACCTTTACTAGCTAAAAAATATATCCCGCGAAAACAAGGCTGCGAAATTATATTACCCTAAATTTTACGGCTTTGCGGACAAAGGAAAAAATATATAACAAGAAAGGAGAGAGATGGGATTTTTTTTTTTTTTTTGGACAGAAGAAAGAAATTCTTATCTAGCAGAAATGTACGAATAATAGAATAAAATACGCTAACAACGTTTACCGAAAATGCTCTAGAAAAGGGGGTAGATCCGCGCGAAAACTCAATCCTAGCGGGTGATGGGCCACTGAAGCTTTCACCATACCCAAAACTTTAAAGAGATAGTGAAGTATGACATTTTAGGCCGAATAAAACTTGTGGAAGCAAGCGAGGAATCGTATAAACCAATTTTAGGGCTTTAACGAAGGTTAAGACGATTAAAAAATTAAAGCTTGACTTTGGAAGCTTAGTTTTCGAGACATTTGTACAACTGGCTCCCAAATTACGTCTATTTAGATTATCAAAAACCTGCAAAATATTGAAATACTCCTTAAACTCTTTACTTATTTTTAAAGTCTTTACTTATTTTATTTTTCCTTTAAAGAGATTTTTGAAGACGAGTAAGGTGTAATTTTTAATTAATTATCCCTAAAGCTTTAGATTTATTAAATCACGATTACGACTAATCAATACTAGCCCGTACTTTAGGGAACTTCGGTTGGAATGTCGCGTAAAAATATTTGATTAGGCGCAGATTTTCTGACATTTTCATTCAAATTTTATCGACTGGTTCATCACTTCTAAAATGTGTCCAGACTCCAACGACTACGCGATTACGTGACCGACTACAGCCTTTGGCAATGCTGAATACGTAGTATCACCTTAATACAGTCAGAGCTACAGGATGAAAACACGAGTTTGATCCGTATTAGAATTAAGTTAGGCTTAGCGCGCTGAAATGGCGACTTTGCTAATCAAACGTTAGTCGTCTTCATTATTCCTTTAACCCGGGTTTCTCCGTAAAGTTCAAAGGGAGGGAATAAGAAGCATTTTTGGGACCTCCGCGTGACCTTTTATCGGGAGCTTAAAACCCTACGTTCTCGTACACACGGGGGTCAAACTGAGAAAAACACATTTGGTACAAATACCCCCCGAGCATATAGAGCCCTACCCAAAACTTTTCCATCGCTCCGTATATTTTTACTGAACCTCGTTTCTATTTATTATCCTTCGTCTTTAAAAGTCCCGGCGTCAAGTTATCCAGGCATAAATATCTTAAAATTTTCTTTGAAAAAAGCCACATGAGTTCGGGTTCCTACGCGCTATCCAGATAAAATAAGATAATACCCCCTAGAGGGATTGACCGTTTCATTTTACCCCGAAGGATGAAGGGGAAAAAGGAAAACGATAAATAGTTCGTGCCCTTGACCTTGACCTTGTATCTCCCCTTTCGCGAACCAACGATTCTCAAATTCACAACGGGCTATTGGGAGAAAAAAAAAAAAAAAAAAAAAAAAATCCCACATGCATTGATGTGTGGAACTGCGCCATATTTTTACTTTACAACCAACGCACCCGATGCGGGAAGTGGGTGGTTTTAGAGACACCCACCTAATAGCGTTTTACTCCTTCCCTCGTTATTGTTAATTGGTTCTAAATAGCGAAACGTACTGTAAATTGAACCCGGGATTGATGCCCGAATCTCCCGTTCCACCCTCGTGAAAATATCTAAAAATAGAAAATTCTTTTGAAAAAAAGGACAGGATGGAGATTCTGAATAGGAAACCTTGAAGTTTAAACCATATATTTGGACCCTAGGAATACGCCTAACCCACAATTTTCTTCTACTTTATAATCCTACCATTTCATTGTCTTCATTGTGCGTGAGAAAATGAAATATATAAGGAAAGGCTTGGTAAGATTTGTTTTCCCTTTTATTTGTTGAAATTTTTATTATTGATTTAAATAAAAGTGATTGGGTGGATTTTTGACAAAAAAAATTGATCCTAGATCTAGAAAAATAAAAATAAAACATTCATAGAAATTGCTATTAAGCATGGAGCAAAAGTGCAAAACGAGGGGGACGTCACTATAGATTTTCTTGTACACCTGAGCTCACGCGAGTCCAGCTTTGGTAGTGCAAAGAGTTCAAACATTTTGTACACCCTAGTTCTCGAGTGTCTGACCCCTCGGAGCAAAGCATGGAGCGACAAGGTCTTGGGCATTAATTTCCGGCATATACTCTTAATGTTAGGACAAAAAAAAAATAGGTGTTGAAGGCGTCAATAATATGACTTACATACATATTCAAACTTAACCTAAACCAAACTTTAGGAATTAATTTATATAACCAAAAAAACGCCCTCGCAAAAACGTGTCCGTGTCTAACAATTGTTTTGAAAATTCTCGAATAGTTTTTTTGGCATCCGAAAGTAAATTCAAAAGCTGATTCCTTTCATATTCATAATTTGTCGCTCAGATTCTTAAAATAAATATTCAAAATCTAGTAGTTTCAATTTAAAATCTCCATCAGGGAAAAACCCAAAAATATCTACGCAAATTTTCATAAAATATTAATTTATATAAAAACAAATTATATTAAAATTTCAAATTAGGGTAAAAAATACCAAATTCACCGAATTAAGGGGAAACGATTGAGGTTGAGTAGTTTTTACTCGAGAATTGATGAATTCGAAATTTCCATACTCATAAACCAAGTGATCCAGGGGCTAAGGCCATTGGGGTACAAATATAATGATGTATAATCACGATAGATGGCGCGCCTACCCCTCACAATCTCACGCTCTCATACCTATCCACGTATTGCACGGCCGTTGCTAAGGGAAACGCGTCCAGTCTCGAAGCGCGATGGGAGGGGTTATCGCCTAGTTTGTCCTAGGTTTGTCTCTCTCGTCGTAGCTTAGTCAATCGGAATCAAGGTTCGTGGAAATATTTTGCTATAATGAATCGGAATAGGATCAGAATGGGAACTACGATAGCGACATCTCTTAACAGATCGGCGCGTAAAGAAGGTATACCAATGGCGCGCTGCCCCTGCAAGTTCCTCTTCAATTTTGAATTCGTCTATAAAGCTTCGGTAGCTCGCTGGAAAGAGTCCAAACTGTTTCGTAGGCCTATCTACATCAAATTCTCAAATATCCGTCCCGTAAAACTTAAAATATTTGCGTTTACATTGTAGCAAATTTATATCTCTAAAGAACATTTTATTTTCGGTTTATTCCTTTTTAAATTCCGCGTTTTCAGTCACTCTTATCAACTACTTTCTTATTTCGTAATTTATGTAAATTCGTTCGCGTCTGTCGGTATTTAAAAACATTTACGAGAGGCGAAAAACGAAAGATAAGAGAGATATTGGAGAAGAAAAAATACTTTGGCTACGCGTTTAGTTCAAAAGTATTTTGATTCTACAGAAGTAATTTAAAGGTTTTTAACGTGAAAAGGAATTTTAATGGGACTGGTTCGTCTTCTTTTCGCCAGAGAGAGAGAGAGAGAGAGCCTAGAGCTAAAAGTTAAAATATCATCTTCTTAGACTTGAAAAATCTTAAAAAAGTCTCGCATACTAACCTAAAGAAAAAAACTTTTCCACTTTACTAATATACAGGTTTTTTACTCCCTTTTTTATTTAATAAAAAAAAGGCGAAAATGGTGGTAAGTCAAATAAATTCAGAAACACGAAGCAAAGAAGAAGAAAGGATGGAAAATTCTCTCGATATCATTGGTAGTTTACAGGGATCAAAAGAAGAAGTTTTCCCGCGTAAAATCTAATTATTTTCGCAGTTTTTGATTTCTATATTTTACGTTTTCTATAATCCCTGAAGGTATGTACCCATTTCGCCCAAAATATTTCGCCCAAAATGATCTATTCCCATTTCGCCCAAGGCATTTTTTGCCCAAAATTATCTATTCCCATTTCGCCCAATCCTACTTTGCCCAATCGCTTTATCATTTGGCCCTAAATTATCTCTTCCCATTTTGCCCAAACTAAAAATTCCTTTTCTCAATTCGCCCAATCCCAATTTGCCCAATCGTTTTATCAGTTAGCCTAGAATTATCTATTCCCATTTCGCCCAACCCAAAAATTTCTCTTCCCTTTTCGCCTAAAACGATTAAAGCTTAAATCTTTTAAAATTTAAAGTCTTAGTAGGCCAAAAAAGTGACTTTTATTTAATTTAGGTTAGGTTAGGTTAGGTTAGGTTAGGTTGGGGGGAAAAAAGTGGAAAAATGTGACTTGGGCAAAATGAGATTGGTCCAAATCACAATTGGGCGAAACGAGATTGGGCGAGAAGACATTAGGCCAAATGGGAATTGGGGCAAATGGGAATTGGGCCAACGGGAATTGGGCGAAAAGAAATTGGGCGAAAAGAAATTGGGCCAAATGGGATTTGGGCGAAAAGAAATTGGGCGAAATGGGAATTGGGCGAAATGAAATTGTGCGAAAAGAAACTGGGCGAAATGGGAATTGGGCGAAATGAAATTGGGCGAAAATAAATTGGGTGAAATGGGGGTAGACCTTTCTGAAATACCAAGCCTTAACCATAAATAATTACGAATGTTAATAAGTAAATCTACAGAAATATAATATAAAAACTTATTTCCTAAGGCCGTGTCCTGATTGGCGTAAGAAAATTTAGATTTTGGAGAGGTTACAAAACGTTTTTGGGAGATAATACTAATTTTTTGTTAATATCCCATCTATTATTTTACGTAGAAACATTTTGGCCACCATTTAGCCATTATTGACCATAATTTCAAAATCTTTCAATCATTCGTATAAGAAATTAAGACAAAAATAAAATAAAAAATGGTTTAAATTATTTAAAATAAAAGGTTAAAAATACTTCTTAGCGTGAAATCTCAAATAATAGATTTATAATATCAAAATCTCATAGAAATCTGGAAATCTCGAACACAATTAAATCCCAACCATCTAACAATTAAGTGAAGCGCGTAATATGTTTTTAATTCTACAATTTCACATCCCTGAAGGAACTAGTTCTATTGTAGACTTGAGGGATGAACATGCCTGTCTTCTTCCATCCCCATTCTACTGATAACCATGAGTCAGTGAGAAAATGAAAGCGAAATTACTAAAAAAAAAAAGAAAAAAAGTGGAATGTTAACAATTTCCTGTCTCTTTTCAAGTACTACTAAGTAATCTTACGTTTTTTTTTAATATAAATTAATATATATCCTACGTAATATATTTATGAAGATTAATTTCATTTTAAAACAAAGGCCAGCGCCCAAACGATACTCGCGCCCAAACCCAGATAGATTAGTAAATTATTTTTCTTTTTAATACAACGGATTTGTCCCTGTGGTATAATTGATCTCAACCGGGTTAACCTACAAATCTTACGCGGAATACTTTGTAAAATCATAATCCGGTTAAAAACGCCGATTAAAAATAAAAAATACCGCCCTAAAATTATAACGAAAGTTATTCCGAAATACGTTTCGAAATGAAAATTTAGAAGAATCTCATTTAGCAATTAAACAGCCTTAGTTCTATTCTAAATCACTTAAATATACTTGGGAGTCTTAAAAGGAAAGACCAACCCTAAAAAATTGCGCCTTAAAATGTCAGGTGTATCTCAAAAGCTAAGAAAAGATTGTATTTCATTTTGTACAGGCTCGCCTGGAGTTAAAAATGAAAAGATCGCTAAAAAACTAGACATTAAAATATATCCAAAAGTCGCCTAAAAATTGCGTAAAAATTGTTAATTTAAATTTGCGCACACCTTTCCTTTAAAATCGACGAAAACCCACGAATAATTTCTCCCGTCCGAGACAAAGAAAGCGGGCCTACAAATCTCAATCTTATAACATAACCTCTCTCCCCCCTCTTCGCGAATTAAAAATAATTTCTCCCCCCCCCCCCTCTATCGGCGTCTTTCACCTTTTCTAGTGGTTAACACACCTTTGCCGAATTCCAGCATCGTAATAATATCCCTCCTCCATTCCTTCGTCAGGATTTTTATCTCCCGTTTGCTCGTGTACATATTCGAAGTCATTGTCACCTATGACAACTAACAAAGGCTTCGAGAAGCTCGCCAGTTCCTTTTCCTACTCTCTAGTGAGATCGGTTTTTTAAGCACGGGGTTAGGAGAAAAATGCTAGATCCGCAAATCGAGAAAGCACGATATCATTGGGAAAACTTTCAATTTATTTTTTTATTATTATTTCGGGTTCTCATTTTTCGCCCGCCCTCTATCTTATTACGGTGACGATACTTAAATCGGTACGTAGGACTATAATAGGGCTTTTCCACTTACACCCTCGCGTTCTTAAAGGCGCTTTTACAAGCTGATGATTCAAAAACATAATCAGAACTAAATAATACGGGCACCGTCAATTAAGGAAAAAATTATATCTTTCTAAGAAGCCGATTTCCCAAGTATAATAATACAAATTTAACCATCATAATGTAAACTTAACCATAATAATACCAATTTAACCCTAGTAATTATTGTAGTTTATGACCATACATTTTATTACGTAATTATTAGCCATGCAATGAATTGTAATGTTTCAACAAAAGCCCTAATGATTTTAGCAATAATAATGGTACTCTAGAAGATTTTTGTCATTGCCATATAATTCAAGCTTGGCCCAAAATATAATTCAAGTTATTAGCCCCAAATAATTCAAGATATTAGCCCCAAATAATTCAAGTTATTAGCCCCAAATAATTCAAGATATTAGCCCCAAATAATTCAAGATATTAGCCCCAAATAATTCAAGATACTAGCCCCAAATAATTCAAGATTATAGCCCCAAATAGTTCAAGTTATTAGCCCCAAATAATTCAAGTTATTAGCCCCAAATAATTCAAGATATTAGCCCCAAATAAATCACATTTTTAAATCTAAATAAATCAAGTTTAGTCCTCATAAATAATTCGAATAATTTATGCAAATTTCAGTAATAATTTGTCACTAGTGGAAACTAATCTTGAGGAAGAGTGTAATAGTATTTCCTACAACATGTTTCACGATCGAGAAACACTTTACGAAGTCAACTTTAACTTTTGAACAATTACGAGCCCGAGATACGCTTGCGAAAGCGTCTTAAGTTACTGTACCCATTTCGCTTCTTTATTTTTTTATTATGATATGGAAGCGGAAAAAAAAACCTATTACGTTTAATGTATAGTGAGTCACTGTTCCTTTCGATTTCATTTTTTTTCTGGGGGTTTTGACATTGAGTTAGCTAGTGTATAAAGACTACGCGTGAGGTTTCGGAAGATGAAGAAGAAAAAAATTACAATTGCCTTTCTCTCCTCCAAAAAAATGAAAATAAAAAAAAATCAAATCCTTAATTACCTTAAAACCTATTATTTGGTTACCAGGCGGGTCGAGAATTTGCGCTTGAACCGCTTACGTGTACGTCAAGCTAAATTATATAATACGCTTTGAAAAAGCGATGTAGTATTACTCGATTTACTTCTGTGCAAAAATTCTGGACGAAAAGGCTTCCCTGGGAGTAAGAACTGGTACGTTAAAAATAGTACTTGAGAGGTGGTAGGTTATCTACGAGTCGCTGCAAGTCTGATAATCTCGCTGTCGTAATATCATACTATGGTTATTTGAATTTTGGTTTTGATTTTTACGTAGTTGGTAACGTTACTAAGGTCAAATTGGCTTCGTGTTAATGTTACACTTAAGTAACTTACGGATCCATTTGAAGGATAGGCGTACCGTGATAGTTTGTTATAGGACAAAATTTCAGTCAAAATAGAAATAAAAGCTTATGACGTAGAGGGGCAAACTTGGATGCGAGCGTGGTACGAAATCCTAGAGACAGAAGAGGCTCTTCTGGCGAAAGTTAGTGTCTGTTCGGGAGTTGTAAGTCGTAGGCGAGACCGCCAGCGTATCTGGCTGGAAGCCAAGATATATCTTCTCCCGTCGAATGTTGGCCCCATCAAGCAGTCAACGTCTAATAGTTAAGAGGGCGATAAAATATAATGATCTTCGACTCGGAGTAGGCAGACGTTCTAATAAAGGATTAAATTCCTTCCCCGAACGTTCTCTCCTCCCCCCCCCCTCTTACGAGTTAGTGGCAGCCGCCAAATAAATTTTCCAATAGTTTTTAAAAGGCGCGCTCGAGGCGTAGCAGGCAGGCAGGCAGGCAGCAGCTGGATGAAGGACAAAGCCGGATCGAGACCTTGGCTTCGATAGAGTTCGTTGTAACGGAAGTCGGTCACCCGCGTCGAGAGAAAAAAGAGTTGCCGCTCTCGAAGGCCGTGGCCGAGACCCTGAACGCTAGTCAGAGCCTCGAAACTCGCGCGCTAACCAGTTGGTCCTCCGCGGAGGAGGAGAAAGGCTTCCAATATACCGCTCGCCCGAGAAAAAGGGAAACGAAATAAAAAAGCCCGCGAAAATATTTTCGCGCGCTAGTTTTTAGCGCCTTTTTGGCGGGAAATACTTTTTGTTTCACTTTATTCTTTATTTCGGGGGAATTGATGGGGACGAAATGGGAGGCAGGGGGGGATGGAACAAAATATTCGGGAGGAGGATATAACGAACCGGATGTTCATCACCAGAACGCGGCAGCTGCGTTGGCGTCCTCGACTCACGACGCCGCTCGCTATATATTGAGATAATGGTCGCTTTTTCTAACGAATCTAAAATCCCACCGTGCGTGCCTTTCGATACGGTATTTTTTTTAATTTTTATTATTTAATCCGATTGGCGCCTCATTAATGGAGCTAGTTTTTAATCAGTTCTCCAGGTGACGTATTACGCGATGTTTTAGCGAGAATCGGGCCACCAACAAATCCTCACTAAAATTACAAGCGATCGCGTGTCGGGGGTCGAATTTTATAATTCAATTAGGTTCAATTATAGCGATCAGATGCTTGAAAGATATAGTGTCACTTCGAGCAATAAGAGCCGTTTCAAAGAGATAGTAATTACTCGAATTCCGTCTTAATTTAAATTATATTTCATCAAAGTACTAAGTAATGGAAAAGTCTAATTTCGCTTAATTTAATTCAATTTATTCATCGGGAAGGAAGTTATTACTATTTTAAGCTAATTTGAAACTCGATTTATCTAGCGGCGCCTGTAAAAGCGTTTCCCTTTAGCGTTCATCGTGAAGTCGAGAGTTTTAAGTCTTGAGACGGCGGCCCAATCCTGGTCGCCGGCTTCCCCCTGAACACCGAAGCGAAGCTGTTGGAACACTTCTACAGGCGCGGATAAAAATAATATACTAAAGACGGACGGAAATAAGCGCGGAACATCTGAGAAAGTTTCTTAAATTTCCTACGTGTATATGTCCGATACGCCGTGATAAATATGAAAGGACCCAAAACTAATCGTAGATGGCGCTCCTCCGCCTATCTCTCTCTTTCTTTAGTCCTTCTTGACCTTCCGCCGACCGCTGCCTCCCTCTAGGATTACCAGTTTCGACCAAAATTCTAGTCTAGACTCGCTACGTCGTCCATTTCATAGATGAATCCATCATAAAGGGCGGGTCTCAACTTACGTTTTGGTTGAAAATATTAATTCATTAACGTTACTATCCCGACAAAAGGCTAGAGACTCAAGGGGTCAGGGGTGGCTAGTAATGATTTAAATGGAACAAAAAAAACTTAAAATATTGATTGCCCAAAAACGTGGTTACGCGAATATTTCTTATATCTTTAATCTAAAACTAGTATAGTTCTCCAGTTTGTAGTCTACGGATTGGACGCGATATCTTGTTCGAATCAATCTTACTTATGAAGATGCCATGAATTCGAAATTCTATAAAACTTTGTAGGTAATGAAATAGACGGATTGGAAAATTTCCTACAGAGAAAATATTGTCAAGGAGCCCCCATCCATCGCCATACTACGTAATAGCCGAGAGAAAATAAAATAACTGTGTGTGGCGCTTCTCTTCGTATCTCTCATCCACCTCTCCGCCGAGTCGCCGACCGCTGTTTCCCTCTTTGATTACCCGTTTAGACTAAAATTCAGCTTACAATGGGTGCACCCCTGTGAAAGGTTCCGCGCCTATTTTGTAATTGGATCTGCCAATAGCGAACGAAACTGGTATTTTTTATTAAATTTATAGGTAATTTTATACTTGAAATCTAAAGTTCAAAAGGTTTCATTTATAAAAGTAGAATGGAAATCCATTGTTTCCCGAGACAACTAGAAAAAGATACGTGGTTTTTGATTTCTGATGACGCGAATGACTCGAGAGTCGCGACACGTGGTCTATCTCGTAAAATATCATCATCATAATGTATATATTGGCGCCAAATACCGTTACAAAATCAAAATTAAGCTAGGGAACGTTGGCGTATACGTTTAGTACACGCGTGGGTGTGTATTTTAAAAAGTCCTTTGCTAGAAAAGATATAATTGATCTGGTGGCGGCTGTGTCGGAGCAGGGTGTAACGGAAAAGGCGTTAACTGGGTCATAAAATGCCAGATTTAACGACGTTGATAATGAAGGCGCTCTTATTCTTTCTAACGAACCAACGTCGACGTTTTTAATTCCAAATTAATCAAACTGAGTTTATATTTATAGGCCTACCTATAAAGATTTATAAGCTTGCCTCAAAATGTTACGTCGGTGATTTCGGAATTCTTGGTAATATATTATTTCACAGCCGGTATAAATGGCGCCCTCGTGGTTTGAAATTTGACAAATATACGGGTGTTTCGAAACTAAAGTTTGTTAGGTGGTGGAACAGGCCAAAATAAAAGAGTAAGATCTTAGAATTGTAACCATGTAGCTTATATTAAAGGTAGTGGAAAGAAAGTTTTTCCTCTATTGATCCCGTATACGAGAACACGTTATATTCATCCTGTTTTCAGGTCCGAGTTTGAATATCCCAAACAGTGATTAAGCCTTGGCTAATTAAATCAATATGTAAATTGATGTAAATTAAAGCATTGGAGGGAATAAACCCCACGTGTCTTCGTCAATTTTGCCTCCAAAATGGAAGCTTAGTGAAATGCCCCTACTACCCTATATCGCGACCCCAAAGGGAGGTTCATTTTTACGCCTGTAGGTCGGCGCTTCGACCAGGGGCATGCGCACGCTAGAATACTAAAACTTGTATTTTGGTTTATACCAGAATTTCTCGCGTTTTCGAATCATAAATTAGTAATTTAAACGAAGATCTTATTTACGAAGAAAATAATTTGATTAAAATTGCAAGCTTATAAAAAATAAATTTCTGACCTTATTGATGAAAAGCTGCAGCGTCCGTCCATAAATTTCACGCGCGTAAACAATTATCTGCCAACGAAGTTCATGGTATTACCTGTTAAAGAAAAAAATTTCAATTGTTAAAATGTCTTCTACAATGTCACGGGTTATTAGAACACGAACGAAGTATACTTAAACGTTCAACAAAATAATATATTAACGATAAAACCACAATTTAAAAGTATTCTTTTTTGGTTAAAATCATTAACATCATTTTTAAAATTTTTTGGCTACGATTATTAAAATTATTTAAAATTTTACACGCGACTTTAAGAAACTTCAAAATTAAAATGACAAAAAAAATCATTTTTTCGTATTGATAACGATTCAGGAACGTAATTATCGTTAGCTTTCGTACGAAAGTTAGAATTAAGTACTTTCACGCGAAATATCGCGCGAAAACGAGCAGAGGCCTCTACAATAGCCACGAGACCATATTGAGTACGTAGGTATACGGGAAATTTTCTCTACCGGTAATTATTTATCTTCCATATGTCTAAATATAATAATTGAATGATTTTTAAACGATCTTTCAAAAATGCAACTCAAACTACGTTTGTAAGTGATGACAGCGCCACTTTAAATAAGAAAAACGTTTCGATTGAAATTAGTTGGCCTCAGCACCGACGCGGCTATAACCTTAAAACGCCTACTCTATTACGACTATTACTTAAATTAAAAGCGAATTTGTTTTTCGGGCCAACAAAACCTCGACCTATTTTTTACCTTCCCTTAGTTTCTTCGGGCCGCAGACATCGGAGAGAAAGAGAAAGTTTTAAGTATAGTCGACTTTTATAATAATTTAAGTCTAGTACGTAATGTTTTTCTTTTTTGGCGAATGGGGTCAAGGGTATTAGGCTTAAAGCGAAAGGTCTCTCCTATTTCATTTGATTTTATTAACGCGCTTAATCAGGGAGTAACTTAAGCTACGTTCGCACTTGACACTTTTAAACCGGTTTCCAACCGTTTTTACGGATCAAAATCGACTATTCAAGAAATTATTTCTATTTGTTGATCAAAGATATACGCGGGAGATGACGAAATTTTATTATTTAAATTTTCAAACCGGTCTCTAGAGTGAACGAGGCTTTAGACTCGATTCGCGAAGAAAGCCTACTCGATAGTTTCGGATTAAGGAATTTTTTAAGCCAATAATGGAAACGTATTTCTTTTCGTACCCAAGGGCGGAATATTTAGTATTAAATTTAAGAATTAGAGGCTCAAATTCGATTTATAAATTAAGTTATTAAGAAGGGAACTTGAAAATGAATGTTTATCGCGAAATAAAACCCAGCTTTAAAGTCTCAAAAAGGAGTAATAAAGCGTGGAGCCGAACACGTATACGAGGGTGTTTTGTTTAATACTTGGCGTTATATTGAACAGTAACATCGTGTAGTGGCCGCCGAGCAAGGTGAGAAAATATTCGCGAGCTAGCCAATTAGCCAATTACTCAGTTGCCAGGTGGTATCAAAAGGTGATAGCATACTCCATTAAAGTAATTAACGCAAACCGAAACTCTGGCGATTCCTTATCGTTTAAAATATAAGCCTAATCCAACAGATACAAACAAAAATTAAACTAGAAATAAATTTAGAAAATACCTGGAAAATAGGCTTAGCTTTATTCGAAAAGATTCCGAATTTCTTCGCGTTTAAAGGGAGAATGAAAGGCCAAAAAAACCTATTTTTAATCGATTAAGAATGCTAAATAATGAGAAAAACAATAATATAACTCATCAAAAATATTTCGTTATTTTATAATCAATTTCCAAAGTTCCGAAACTTGCAGATGCTAAGCCTTGGCTGCCTAGCTCTGCGAACTAGGCGAGCACGAGCCGTATTTTTTTAATATTCCCGTCTGATCTAGTCGCCAATCTCGAGCGAGTACGCGTATTTTTAAGAACAGCCACGAATATTTAAAAAATATAGGTCGTGCTAGACTTGTTCACCGAGTTAGGCAGCCTAGGCTTAGCATCGGAACTTTGGAAATGGATTATAAAATAACGAAATATTTTTGGTAAGTTATCTTATTGTTTTTCTCATTATTTTAGCATTTTTAATCGATTAAAAATAGGTTGTTTCGGCCTTTCATTCTCCCTTTAATGATAATAATTCAACTTTTCACCCCGCCTTTAACTATTTAATAACAATTTCAAGAATAAAAAGAACCGCTCGAAAAAACTAGTTCATTAAATAACGTAAGCGTATTTCTACGTAATATATTTAGTATTATTATATAAATGTACCATGGCCATGTATTTTTTTTTTTTATTTTTTATTTTTTTGAGGGTTCAGGCGTGACTATTAAAATTTTATTGAATCGTTTTGAATGTATCGTATTTAATTCAACAACCCTTTATACAATAAATGGTAATTAAAATGTAATTAGTCGCGTCATTGAATAGAAAGTTTAAAATTTTAATACACGAATTGAAAAGGAATATTTTGAGTATTTTTAAAGGCCCCGACCTCCGAGCAAAAAGGGTTATCGACAATTACCGAAGAAAAAATTATATCACGACACGAATAGGGTGACAACGTTTAAAGCGAGACTGTCATGGATTCTACATGAGCTTCCAAATGGGATTTGAGAAGCGTTTTCGGAAATATTCGTAAAAAATTACTATTGGAATAACGACGCGTAGTACCCAATGTTAAAATATCATGGGAATAACGTATAATCCAGTGTTAATATCCCTTTGGAATAACGTATAATCCTGTGTTAAAATCCCTTTGTAATAACGTATAATCCTGTGTTAAAATCCCTTTGGAATAACGTATAATCCTGTGTTAAAATCCCTTTGGAATAACGTATAATTCCGTGTTAAAATCCTTTTAGAATAAAGTATAATCCGAGTTAAAATCCCTAAGTTGAAATATCGTATAACCCCGTGTTAAAATACCTTTGGAATAACGAATAACCGTGTTAAAATCCCTTTGGAATAACGAATAATCCGTGTTAAAATCCCTTTGTAATAACGTATAATCCCTGTTAAACCCCTTTGTAATAACGTATAATCCCTGTTAAACCCCTTTGTAATAACGTATAATCCCGTGCTAAAATCCCATTGGAATAACGTATAACCCATTGTTAAAATCCCTTTGTAATAACGTATAATCCCGTGCTAAAATCCCATTGGAATAACGTATCATCCCCGTGTTAAAATCCCTTTGGAATAAAGTATAATTATCCAATGTTAAAATTCCAACATTGGATATTATACGTTATGCCCTACACAGTCGAACAAACTAACGTACACTAGGCAGTAGAGCAAATGAACAAAGGATTCCCACGGGCCTGTTTTTCCCGTCTCAACATAGAGACTTTTAATATAGGGAGTGGAAAGTTGAGGCGAAGATGTAGCTCAAAACAACCGTTGTAAAAGGCCGGGTCGATTTCCGGTATAGCTTTCCTCTAACGCGGGGTGATGTCATGTGACCGGAAGTTGGCCCGGCCAGTTATTTGCATTGGCAAAGGTTGCTTGGGGAGCTACATCTCGTTTTGCCTTGCCAAAGGCAGGAGTTTCTACTCCCTATATTAAAAGTCTCTATGGTCTCCACCAATGGTGTTCGTGACGTGATTTTCAAAGAAAAATTACCTAAATTAGACTCATTATTTCAATTATTGGTTAGACTACTCTATCACGTTAATTATTATTTCTAATTATTTTTACGGGAGCTAGGGGCATAAGAATAGACAAAAAAAATTGTATTTACGAAAATTTCACAAATTCGTTATTGATTGAAATTTGAAGGCCAGTTTAATACTCTTGGTTTTTTCTTCTGTTTTTTCTTCTCGTAATAAATAAATCGTGCTTTATGATTATAAAATAATGCCATAAATATCCAATATTTTAGATGAAATATATCCATTAATATTTTTTCGCTTAATCCCAATACTTTCAGGTTTATTTTTTTTTTTCTTATTTTTTATATATTTTTTGGTTGAAAACAATGAAGACACGGTACAACAAAGAAACGGAGACTCAGTGGGGAGTTCAAAATAGGCAGACTAGGGTAAGGCGAGATGCGAAATATTAGGTATTAAATTAAGTTTTTTATTTCTTTTATTTTATAACTTATACGAGAGGCAACGAAAAAAAATTAAAGGGCGAGTCTCAATACGAAACTTGAAATTTTACGATAAATATAAAGGAGCTACTAGTTTGTTTCGTCAGTTTCGCGAGAAGTAGAATCAGACAAAACTGCTAGTTTGTGAGAAAAATTCATTTTTTTTCCTAGCGTACGCGAGATGTGGCAATTTTTACTTCTAATTGTACTTAACCGAAGGAAAAGGCTTCGAGTATTAGTCGCTTATAGAGAGCTTCGTTAATTAAAAGCCTAGAGGAGAAAACAAAGCTTTGTCGATATTTTCTCCAAAGTAAAATTTCTATATTACTACGAGAGGTTAATCAATTTCGTAAAATCTGTATAACGATAAATTATTTCAGCCTTTGCTAAAACTAAATTACTTAATCATTTCAGGACAGTCAAAGTTACAGGCTCGTATATCGATTACGCGATAAGACACTAGAATTACTATAGTATAGACCAAGAATTCATTCAGGTTCCATAAGAATATGGGAGGGCTGCGATTCAATAACCATCCTCCCTAACTTTGTAGCAAAAGTTCGTCCGCTTCGAATCGATTTTTCAAGTAAATCGCTCCTGACATCTATTATTAACCCGCGCCACTAACGACCTTGACATAATATTTTGGGCAATAAAAATGGAGCCGACCGAAAAAAGATCTAAGCGTACAAATGTTGCGAAAATTGCAGACGAACTTTTGTTACAAAGTTTGGGAGGATGGTACCAGAGGCTAAAGCTATGCTCCCATATTCTTATGGAACCTGAATGGATTCTTGTATAGACGTAATGAAGTTACGTAACCTGAAAATATTGAAACGTAATATTTATTTTAGAATTTTTCTTAACACGGAATTAATTATTAGACGGAATTACGGATTTAGAGTTCTCCACGCAAACATCCGTCCGTCCCATCAAAGAGAGGAGAATTTTTAAAGGCAAATAGAGTTGGAAAACGAAATAGAGTAGCAGCTGATCATACGCGAAAAATACTAACGTCATGTCCAACCTAATTTTATCTACGATATAAGTAGGCCTAAGTATAGACAGGTTTATAACTTCAACACGGAGAAACACGAATATAAGGGGTACATCATCCATACAGGTGGCGCCCTAAACCTCTAAAGCTGACGCCTAGCTCCATCTAGAGCCGCCTATTCACATTTAATATATTCTTACCCAACGATGGACGGAGAGCCCCTTAGTTTGGAATTTAGGAATCGGCGTATAAAAATTAAAAAAGCCTAATTTTTGGGAGATTTGTCCTTTTAAGGCGGACCTTTACGCGTGATTGCGGGTACCTCGCGTCTTCTCCCAGTTTGAGTTTATCCTCGGATAAGTATGAAAGCCAAAACCTACAGAGCTATATAAGTCTGAGAGAATATAAAAAAAAACACAGTTTATAAACCTCGAAACGATTGTAATCTAAAAGAAAAAGTGGCTGTCCTTGAATATTTCGAGTGAGAACGAGAGAACGAAGCTAAAAAAAATGATTTCACGTTTTATAAAACATTTTATATATTAGAAGAAGGGCCCATATTTTTTAAGGATAGCTTAAAAAAATGATTATGGATTTAATTCATACATTTTTTCTATACGAATGTATACCGGGAGTATACATATCGACAGCTTATTTTTTAATTAATTCGAAGCTTTATTAATTATTAAATTAAAACCTAATTGTTCAAAAATGAAATTTAAAAATATAATAAAATAATTAAAGTAAGAATAAATTTTATATTAATATCATTAAGAGTTAATTTACGATTCCACCCAACAACTCCGAAGTTTGAAATTAAAACGTTAGTGGAATGTTTACGAGAACATCGAGCGTGAGAAACTAAAGTTTAGCCTAATTAATTTTCCACCTAACTACTGAAATTATAAGGTTTCTTAATCATTATGATCGCTAATACAATAAGAGGCAAGATGACCGTAAACCGAACCCCATTCGTCTAAACCTAACCCGTCTCAAAACTACCTTAACCTAACCCAACCCATCGTAGCCTCGGAGGTAATTCCAGTCAAACGAAACGTCACGCTGAATTTATTTCTAATTAACCGCGATAAATACGAAACTAATTAACGTCATTAAAAAGACTGGATCAGTTTCATCTTCCCTTTAAAAAGTTTCTTATAAAATAAAAGGGTCCAAAGATAAGTAGAAATTTCAAAACAACGAGTAACTCGAAACGAACGAAAGAGAGACAAAAGACCCGACCGAATACCTTCGGAGAAACGGAAAAAGACGATTAATTTGTTAAAAACAGACTAGTTTTAATCCAGAAACTTTCGCTAATTGAAAAGAAAGAAGCTTAAAACCCGAACAGAGAAAATGAATACGCGAATAAAATCAGAGAGACAAGGGAAAACCGAAGAGATAAAAATAAATCAGGGGGCATTTCGGATTAATCGAGGGAGGTTTCTTTTCCAAACGATTAAAAAGGACGTTTCGTGGCGAATATATATTCGCCGGACACGCCTATACGAAAATTCAAAACAAAAATATTCCAGTTTTCACTTTCAAAAGCGGTGACTCGATTCGTCCGAAAAGGATACGAGCGAGACATCTAGCGATCATTTCATTACGAGACTTTATCAAAAGTAAGGACATAAACGTAAGTGCCAAGTTCTCGGGTAATAAATATAAATATATTTTATACTAGCAAACACCCTGAAAAATCAATAGACATATTTTTCAAGACTTTTCAGAATTTTCCATATTTTTCAAGACTTTTCCAGAATTTTCCATATTTTTCTAGACTTTTCCAGAATTTTCCATATTTTTCTAGACTTTTCCAGAATTTTCCATATTTTTCTAGACTTTTCCGGAATTTTCCATATTTTTCTAGACTTTCCGGAATTTTCCATATTTTTTTAGACTTTCCGGAATTTTCCATATTTTTCTAGACTTTCCGGAATTTTTCTTAATTTTCGATAACTTTATAGACCTTTCTAGTACTTTCAAGCACTTTCCAGAATTTTCTAGAACTTTCAAGCACTTTCCAGAATTTTCTAGAACTTTCAAGCACTTTCCAGAATTTTCTAGAACTTTCAAGCACTTTCCAGAATTTTCTAGAATTTTCAAGCACTTTCCAGAATTTTCTAGAACTTTCAAGCACTTTCCAGAATTTTCTAGAACTTTCAAGCACTTTCCAGAATTTTCTAGACCCCTCCATACTTTTCTGGAACCTTCTAGAACGTTTTTGGAAAAGTTACGGACATTGCAAATTAAAAGCCTTTGATTAATATTATATATAAAGACAACCCGATTCAAATAATCAACAAATTTCGTTGGAGGCGTCTTTGTTTTTGCATCATTAGTAACGTATTGTTTTCGTTACGAGGTTCTGACGACCTTCGATCGTTTTACATCCGACACGACAGAATATTTCGTAGATTTTGGCGCAAAATTGACGTCTCGCTTTAACGCACTTTGTAAATAAGGTTATTTATGGTATTTTTAATCTTTCCCCTTCAGTGTCTGGCAACTAGTTTCGAGCAACTCGAACGAACGCGCGGCGGCGTATCTAGATTTGCCAACTCGTTTCTAACCGACGTATAAGGGCGTAGTTATATCGCTTAATACGTTGGGAATTTAAACGATTTGCCCAAAGTGATAAAAAAATATTTCAGGGGTAAAGTAACGAAGCCAGTCTACGAGAAAAACGAGAGAGAGAAAAAATATACCGCGAAAGAAATGCCACGAGACCCGTTTTAGATCAAGACACGTAGGGTTTGCCCTTTAATAACAGCCGAGCTTGGCATACGTATGAAAGGAAAAAAAAGTATCCAGCTTGAATAATATACCTTTCAATTTATTTGAAAAAGAAATCCTCGTGATTCTTTTAATCAAAGGACTAATTAATCCAGTCACGAGGCTATCGTTCACGCTTTAATCAGATATTATCGCCGAATGAATATAAATTAATACCAAAGAACGAGTGACACACGAATCCGTAAACAAAATCAAACACTAATTGTTACGTCCAGAATGTTTTCTAGAAAGGTCTGGAAAGTTCTAGAAAGGTCTGAAAAGGTCTGGAAAGGTCTAAAAAATTCTGGAAAGGTCTAGAAAATTCTGGAAAGTGCTTGAAAGTTATAGAAAGGTCTGGAAAGTTCTAGAAGTTCTAGAAAGGTTTGGAAAGTTCTAGAAAGGTTTGGAAAGTTCTAGAAAAGTCTGGAAAATTCTGTAAAAATCTAGAACATTCTGGAAAGTTCTGCAATTAGTTTTAGGTACCGTTCAAGCGAATTAAGTTAATAAAAAAATTATTTTCTATTCGTGAATTTTAAGCTTCAAATCTTGTATTTTATATGTCCCGTATATTTCATGATTATTTGCTAGTAAGGTTATTTTAATTATGTTTTTATCCAGATTTTAACACTTTTAATGGAAAATAACACGATCATTTTTAAGAGCTTTCAAATTCGTAACTTAGTTATTTCTAGCCCGTGATTTCATAAAGATCTTTCGTAATATATTCCTAAGTTAAAACTTATTTTCGCGAGACGTGTCCTTTAAGACCGGTTCATCTTCTCTTTTGAAAAGAAACACCAATTAATTAAAACGATAAAAATCGGTTTACAATTTATTATAATTTCGGTAATTTAGGGGTTTAAAGGGAGAATGAAAGGCCGAATCAACCTATTTTTAATCGATTAAGAATGCTAAAATAATGAGAAAAACAATAATATAACTCACCAAAAATATTTCGTTATTTTATAATCAATTTCCAAAGTTACGATGCTAAGCCTTGGCTGCCTAGCTCGGTGAACTAGGCTAGCACGACCTGTATTTTTTTTTTTTAATATTCATGGCTGTTCTTGTCGCCAATCACGAGCGAGTACGCGTATTTTTAAAATTCGCGTGCTCGCTCGTGATTGGCGACTAGATCAGACGGGAACATTAAAAAAAAAAATACGGCTCGTGCTCGGCTAGTTCGCCGAGCTAGGCAGCCAAGGCTTAGCATCTGCAAGTTTCGGAACTTTGGAAATTGATTATAAAATAACGAAATATTTTTGGTGAGCTATATTATTGTTTTTCTCATTATTTTAGCATTCTTAATCGATTAAAAATAGGTTGTTTTGGCCTTTCATTCTCCCTTTAAGTCTTTTCTGGTAGTAAATGTAACGGGGAACACGATGCCGCAAACATTTATTTTATTTTAAATTTTTTACGGCAGCATGTCGCTGAAATCTAACCAAGTATCAAACAGCCTTAATTTTTCCATAATAACCTACTTCTAGCTTTTTTCTTAAATTATAAAAAATGCAATTAGTAATTATAATCTAATTAAATTTATATATTGGCTAAAATAAAACGGCCCTTTTTGACAGAGTTTCGAGTAATTAAGGGAGGCTAGGTTATTAATATTATTTCGTTTTGTCGTCATTGATCCTTATAGTATAAGGCCAATCTCCTTATAATTGCGCGTTATAGAATATTATTTAAAGGATATCCTCTACCAATATATATTTCTTTAATTATTGCCTTTTTCTCCGTCGTTTCGCTCTAATCTAGTATAGAAAAATAATAAAATAAGAGAAATATACGGTATTAGTTATCCTCGTAAGGAGAGAAATCCAAATTTCAAAGCCCCCTTAGGCCTATTTCGCTTTTCGCTTCAGCGATCATGACGACTATCAAAATAAGCGCGCGCATTTAGTTAAAGAAACAATAGTTTTAACTGTGGGAACTTAAAAGCGGAAAATTTAAGTTTCCGGTAACCTTATAGAAATTTTAAAAGCGTATTCACTCGAAACAATTAAAGATTAAAATTTAAAGAGTTGTTTAACGTTAAATCGCGCAATTAAATATCATACAGAAAATTGAATTCCCTACAGAAAAAATATCTCTAAGGAGCCCGCGCCGCCATACTAGTTAATAGCCGAAAAGAAATAAAAAACTGTAGATGACGCTCATCCTCGAATCCACTCCCACCCCTCCGTGGACAGCTGCCTCCCTCTATGATTACCAGTTTAGACTAAAATTCAACCTACAATGGACGCGTCCTTGTGAAAATGGTTCCTCACTTGGTTCATAAATGGATATCTGTCTTCTAAGCGGACAATAAATAGGTCAGTATATATAGATTTGGGTGCGCTTGAAATTCTTCCAAATGTTCGACGGAAATGCATTTAGTTAAAAAACTAATCTAACCTAAGCCCGTGTCAATCATTTGGAACTTAGACGTGCTTTTAAAACATCAATTTCAACAGAGATAAAGCGACTTCAAGTGTTTTAGATAATAAACGAAAGACTAAAAATTTCTAGACCCAAAATTAAAATTAAGAGACTTGATAATGAATCGCTCACCGTTCGAAACGTTGTGACGTCGAACCACGTTGGCTGTTTACACCAACATGAAATTAGTTTTTTTTTTTTTAATTATTTGTTTTAAATAAAGTTAATTTCAAACTAAGGCATGAGTATTTCGTAAATAATTTTTCTACATATGACAATAAAATAAAATGTTTGTGTGGATTTAAAATCCAGTAAATTAAATAATGTTTTTCGTTAAATATCGCGTAGTTTTCTACTCTTAACCGTGGAAAATATGAAGTTATTTGTTCCAAGATATAACCTATTAATTTGATATATTATCTTACGGAAATATTAAATTTTCATTTCATTTTCCTTTTAAACCAATGAAAAGCGGAAGATATTCAATCATTGTCTGAACAACGTATTTGAAAATATGTACACCTATATAGGATACGTGTATATATATAAAAAAAATTATAAAAAAACATTGAGAAGGAAGATTTGACAGATTTGGGCAAAAAAACTAGGTATACATTGGTTACAGTACTGGCATCGCTCTCTCAAATACTCGAGGCCTAGGTAGGCATTTTTTTTAATATATAATTTAATTCTACAACGTCTGTTAAACAAAATTAAAAAAAGAAAAAGAAAAATTGCGCCCAGGGGCTCAGGGCATCATACCGCGGTCTGCCGGATGGGGGTAGAGCTAGCAAAAATTCCCCGTTATTAAATATTGCGGGAAAAATTCTACTCCCGACATACCTGGCCCTACATTTTTTTTCCAAACTCTTATCATCACACGCGCTATTCATTTTTTTTCCCGCTAAAAATTGCGAGCGGCAGCTGCCCATGATGTTGAACAAAAGCAAAAAAGACCGCGAAAGGAAAAAAAAAAAAAAAAAAGAAATAATACGAAATTGTTTTCTAAATTACGTTTAACAGATTTTTTAATACATCCTTCAAAAACTAAAATTTATTTCCTTCGATTTTTAACGCCAACAGTTTTTAATCGAGTTTGATTTTTCATCTTAAAAAAATAATAGAAAATAAAATCTATTATTATATAAAGAAAAAACACGTTTTTGATTTCGATTTATGTCAGAACTTTAAAGGGAAAATAAATTAAAAAAATTAAACTCTAGCATAGTTGCAATAATTATCGAACACGCGCTCGTTTAAATTCTAAATTTCACTTTAGGTTGAAAAAAAAACGGACCAATAAGATGAAGGCAGTTATTGAGTTAGTGAAAAATACCTCCAATCTTAAGTTCAACAAACACTCAAACAGTAAATGTTTCCAATCATTTCACAATGACATCATTCGCGGCATTTTTAAAGGGAGAATGCAACCTAACAATTATTTTTGATAGATTCCTTTAAATTTACAAACAAATATTAAACTAGAAATAAATTTAAAACTTACCCGGAAAATAGGCTTAGCAGGATTCATAGAGATCCCGATTTCCTCGCGTATAAGTTCTAGCAACCAATCGAATTCGATTGTAAGTCACGTGGAGATTTCGCGTGAACGACGGGTCTTCGCTCATTGGTTGCTAGTTCTTACACGGAGGCAATTCAGCTGATCTCCACGAATCCCGCTAAGCCTATTTTCCGGGTAAGTTTTAATTTATTTCTACTTTAATATTTGTTTCGTTAACTTTTTATCGGTGGATTATGCCTATTTAAAAAGAATTGATTTAAAAAGAATCAATAAAAATTCAGTTGTTATTAGGTTGCATTCTCCCTTTAAGAAACTCAATATAGCGTACTCTTAGAGATTGGATTAATACGATTGGTTCAATTTTTTCCCTTTATTGAATTTAAAATCTAAATAAACTTAAATTAACCACTAAAATATCGACTAGAAATTGTGGAAAAAAAAATAGCAGCCGTAATTTTTCTCGATTTTCCGTTAAAAATGAAGGACTTCGAGAAGCGCGAAATTAAAATCTAAAATTGGTTTTATATTAGGGATATCTCTATCTCCGAGAGAATGAATGTTTTTGATAGAAAAGGAGATTTAAACGGATTAGTCGAAATCCGTGAGTGAATTTGACTGTAGGATAAAGGTAGATTTCAACCCCCCGCTTCTTATATTCGGATGTTATAAATTAAAAAGAAATTTTAAGCAGATGTTTGGTCGGATAGATTAGGAAATATAAGGAGAGTTGAAAAGAAAATTGGGCAATGGAGGAAAAAGATTTATCGAAAAACAGTTTCGAGCGGATGTCGTCGAGTGTCCGATAAGGCAAATCTCGTCTATTTAGGCTACAAATTCAGATTATTAACGAGAAGAAAAAAACCTTAAAAACGCCAACTCCTACCGCAAATTTGGCTGTTGTTGATAAATAATCTCGAACTAAGTTCATTAGGATCTCAGGGTTAATTGTTCGAGTGCGTAGTTTAAAGATTATTACTTTATAGTCGGAGTACCGCGAAACGAAACAACGTAGTAAAATTTCTGCTATAAGTAAAACCAGAAGGGCATCACGTATGAAGTTTACATCTCCGCTCCGCTTCAAACCCATCTTCGATGAGTAATCTAGATTTTTAGGTTACAACCTGCCACCTATCGTGAATATCGCTAAAATCGGCACTGATTTCTAGGGTTGCCAGCTAGTGAGAGACACCAGAACTATTTCAAGGCGTGCCTAGCATACTCTAGCAGAAGAATTCACCGGAAAACGAAGTCACGTGCTCAAACTACTTGTCATTGGCCGAGATATTTTTGGGCCGGCCTTACACGCCCTCTATGCAATTCCCCCTACATTAGTATTTCACGAGAGAAGAATGAAAATTTTGAAGTGGTGCTGGAAATTTAAACCCCTTCACGCAAATCTTTCCTTCAAAGATGGTTACTATAGAAAGCATTACAGATGTAAACTTCATGTGTGATCCACTTCTGGTAAAAAGAATGAAAAACAACGTTTGAGGGATAAAAATTGCAAAGGACATGATTCCCATAATACGGATCTGTTATTACGATCTAAAATGAATTGTCATCTTAGCCAAGGATTAAATATCTACCAATATATACCTTTAAATGAAACTATTGATAAAAAAGGAGCGGATAAATAGGAGTTTCCGAACTCCACACCTTTTATTTAAAGGTACAGCGCGGGATAAAAATAAATACTAAACTCGAAAAATATACCAAGTGCTGGTTCACGATTAAAAATGCTTCACATTAAAGTTTTAATATTATTACGCCCACTTGAAGTAAAAGGATATTCCCTCAAAATTTAAAAATATATTCTTCCATCGGAGGCTCACGTATGTTCATAAGTGTGTATAAGGGGATTCAAAGTTTCCCACCAGGGTAATTAATCTCGACGAATTATAGCGCTGGCAAGTACTTTTCATATAGGGGTCATGCCTAAAATTATTGGGATTTATGTAAATTATATCCTGGAGTATCGTTAATAAAGAATCGATAATTAAAAATATTAACGGTTTTGCGTGTTTTAAAACGCGTTTTATTACTTTTAGTACGAAATTATATTTTTCCCGGAATGATAAGTTCTTTATAATGAAATTCATAAACGTCGAACGCTAAATTTTTTCATCAACGAATTTTACACACGCCAGAAAAAAATACGTAAACAATGTTTCAGCGCTGGTTGAAAAATATAGGAAATCCGTCTATTTCGACGTAGTCAGTAGGCCATATCGCTAGTCTTCGGACAGGGGGGGCAAGGGGGGGGGGCGGAGAGAGAGTTGTTTTTGTGATATTCAAATCAGGTATTATTAGGTTTTTAGGTCCGTAACTACGAGGCGTATAACTAGGCCCCCCAGCACCCCATCAACCCTAGGCTTCTTTTTTATTGTAGGGCAAATTTTTGATATTTAAACAGCGGGTGGGGAAACGATCCGTTGGGGGTTACGGGGGCGCTTGAAAACGCGTGGGTTCGTGGCGTTCCATTGACAAAAGCTTATACGCGCCATTCGGGGGTTAAGGGGCAGGTGGCGCGTCAAACCATCCCGTATGGTCGCGGCCCGGGCCTTCCGCGGACACAACGCGATCTCCTATTATAAATTATTCGGGGGTGGGATTGAAACGACGCTTTTCTTCCGGGCGAAAGTGGGGGATACCGGTTACGCTTAACTATATTCCAACCGACGACGCGTTGTAAATATAGGGAAAGAAGGGAAGCGAGTCAACGACGCGCGTCAATGACTCGCGCCAAGCGTCAAAACCAAAAACCCATTCGGGTTTTCGCGGGTGTCGTTGCGCCAAACTCTCGTTGCAACAACAACAAACGCGGATATCTACTTAAAGAGAGAATGAAGTATAGTAACGAGGGATTTTTTATTAATACACCCGCGTTTTAGCTTCGCCATAGATGGTGTTACAGAGGCATACGAGCCAACTTAAGTTTGGTACGTCGGTTTGTCCGAAAACAAATTCCCAGTCTACACGTTAAATATTCAAGGGATAAAAATTATCCAGACTTTATTTACGTACCCGTGACGTGACGATATTAGGCTAAAATAAATTTTAGATTGAAATAAAAGTGGCCTCACTGGTAATATTATATCTTAGGATTAATTAGGCGTAATAGACCTAAATAGAAAAAATTCCCTTAATAGTTGAACAATAAAATAAAAAGTAAAAGAGCCTCGGGAATTTAAATTAAATTGGCTTCAATCTCCCTTTAAACTAGGTATTTATTCGTAATCAGTTTGAATAGTAAACACGCTCAAAGGCATCTATGGCTTCTTTCTATCTCTACGAGTTTGATAAAGGTAAAGGTAAGCTTGTAGCCGATGAAAATTTCAAATGTCCCCGACTAGATTTTAACAATGAATGGAGGAAGAACGTTACGTATAGAACCGTACCAATGAAAATGGATCCAGATTTTTCATTGCAGGATCGTGTCAATTGAAGCTTTTCTAAATCCTACGCGTCGAAGGGTGGGTGGGTGGACATTGGGAATTTGATGGGCCTCCACTAAATTAAAAGTGTCATCTGTTCGCGAGTAAAGTCTCCTATTCTTCGTTATAATCTTCAGAGAGAGGGTAAAAATCTTTAAAAATAAAATAGCATTTTTTTTTCAATCGATTTCAATAATCTCCTTATAATGTACTCGAAATACCAGTAACGCGACTATCAAACTTCGCGTTAAAGGCCGCCTTTAATATTATTGTAGCTTAAAATGACAGGCACATTTCGAATCGTAAGAACCGTTAAGTTTGACATTTTTATTTAACTATTTAAAAATTAACTGTTTAAAAATATGCTCTCATCCAGTAACGAACGAGCCGACTCGTTGACACGTAGCTAGAGCTTCTTTTCGTATGAAAAGTAAGAATTTCTGGATTAAGTACTTTAACGAAAAAGATCGCGCGAAAGCTGAACCATACGCGTGTAATAGATATTTTAACAAGATCGTCAAGCCCTTTGAATACCTTCACCTCTTATGTTTGTAAACGCTCGAAGCTAATGAGTTCCGCATTCCCTTTGCCACACTTTCCTTTGCCACACTTTCCTTTGCCACACTTTCCTTTGCCACACTTTCCTTTGCCACACTTTCCTTTGCCACACTTTCCTTTGCCACACTTTCCTTTGCCACACTTTCCTTTGCCACACTTTCCTTTGCCACACTTTCCTTTGCCACACTTTCCTTTGCCACACTTTCCTTTGCCACACTTTCCTTTGCCACACTTTCCTTTGCCACACTTTCCTTTGCCACACTTTCCTTTGCCACACTTTCCTTTGCCACACTTTCCTTTGCCACACTTTCCTTTGCCACACTTTCCTTTGCCACACTTTCCTTTGCCACACTTTCCTTTGCCACACTTTCCTTTGCGACACTTTCCTTTGCCTCATTCTATTTCGCCGCATTCCCTTTGCTACATTCCCTTTAAGCCTCGTTCATACATAGGCCTAAATGCGCTTCGTTGCGGTTCGATTTCTATAACTGGTTATCAAACCAACGTGAGAAATCAGTTCGTGTTGGTTCGGGAAGCAGCTTGGCCCGGTCGCTTCGGTTCAATCCGCTTTGAAAATAACGAGGCGGGGAGACAAATTTGCTGATAAATCTTAAAATAACGCGATTAAAATTATACTTTCTGTCAAAAATTATTAACGAGTTACAAACACGATTTACTAATTAGTTTGAGATAACTATTTAAAAATTTTAAATTCTGGGCATTTTTTAAAACGACGCTAAGCCTTGGCTTAGGTCGAACCGGGGCGAACGGCCGCGAACCGTCTTGTCAGCGTGTGAACCAGGGAAAACGGAAAACGCTTCGAACTGGTTTTGGAACCGATTTTGCCTTCAAGTGTGAACGAGGCTTTTGTCACACTTTCCTTTGCCGCATTACCTTTGCCACATTCCCTTTGAGCTATAAAGTGACAGCCTCAATTTGAGCTATAAAGTGACAGCCTCAATTTAACTTTTAATCTTTATTTGAGTAAGATTAAAATTTACGAATAAATGATAACTCAGGCGCTATTGAGAATATTACGAAAAAATCGTGAATATATAATTTGTTATAGTGGGAGTAAAGAAGGTTATCGGAAACGTGTTCGTATTAAGGCGAGTCGCCGCTATCACGAAGGATCAATTATTACGTTTGATTTTGAACAGCCGCGTGATCAAAGATCCGAAGAGAAATTAACCTCCGTAGAGTGTAAAGTATAACTACAAGGTTTTTACCTTTCGCGTAATTACAATCTTTTAATTCAAACCAAATTAAGCGAAAAAACCGGTTAACGAAAAACCCACCAAAAAATGTAAAGCGTTTTTTCAGCCATATCGTATAATAAAGCGTTTTAAAAGATATTATTATACTCAAAATGTAGTAGAAAAGTGCTGATAAAAGAAAGATAAAGGAAAATATCAGTTGAAAATTAATTAACAATTTAATTTATATAGAATTAAAACGAAATCGAAATTCGAAAGAATAAATAATCGGAATTTGATTCGAACGACAACGCTCTCGCCATCTGGTGGTGTTAAGGCCCGTTTTCAGTCAACTTTTTTTGACCAAAAAAGTAACTTTTTCGTCGTAACCATGGATTAATAGGCCATATTAATTAATCCAAGTTGTAACTATAGAAATTTACCTTAATTATGACGAAAAAGTTATTTTTTTTGGCCAACAAAAATCTAGATTGAAAACGCGCCTTAAGTTTTAAGAAATTCAATCGCTTAATTTCACTATTGAAAGGCGAATTAACGTGATTGGAGTGGTTTTATCCCTTCCCCAAAATTCAAATCTATAATTTCTTTAAAAGGTTGAATTAAGCCTATTATAAATATTTTGAAATATTTGGTTTCCATTTTCTCGTAATAGGGAGTCAGCAAGGGAGACATTGACACGTCAGAGGTTTCTATCTCTCACCTCGGTGTCATTCCCCTCAGTGAGGGAGTTACAGTATTGCCTCTTACAAGAGCTCCTCCAGTAAGGGGGTTCCATGACGTCCGGCTTTCTTTCCCCCTTGGCTCTTTGCTGTCTCCCTATTTTTTTGGTGAATGCGTGATTAGAGGCTTATTCCATCTTGTTCGAAACTATTTCGAGAAAGTGTATTTTTTTTTTTTAATTTCGTGATCAATTACGCGTATTTTACGGTTACAAACCGCCCGCTTGTTTTAACGATTTCTTTATACCCGGCATGCGAGGTAATTATTTTAAGTGTACGATATTAAGTTCGGATACGTATCTAATTGGCTTATTAAGATACGCTAATTATTGGAAATTGGCTAGCATCCTTAATTATGATGTTACGAGTCTCGTATTCATTTTTATTACGATATAAGATCGAGATATAACTCGTAATAAGGACGCCAATTAAGGCCGTATTGATACATTCCCCGCTAATAAATATAAAACAGTATAAGTGAAAAAAAAAAAAAATAAAAAAGTTAAGGGATAAAGAAGCCCAACTAGGCATAAATAAACATTTGTCTTAATGAAATAACACCACGTTACTTTGGGATCGTAATTTCTTTTCCCTTAGGCCTTTACGAATAATTTTTTTCAGTTTATGTAAATCATATATTCAAAATTGTACGACTCTAATAAGTTGACGCGTAAAGAAGCAACTTCAAAATTACAATGCCAAAATATATAGGGCCGAAATGTTTTTTTTTCCGACATTTTTAAAAGAACACGCTTGTAAATGAGCCTTAAAGGAAGAATGCAACCTAACAACAAGTGTTTTTTAATTGATTCCTTATTGTTTAAATAGGCCTAATCCACTAGTGTAAAAAATTACCAACAAATATTAAACTAGAAATCAATTTAAAACTTACCCGGAAAAATAGGCTTAGCGGGATTCGTGGAGATCCTAATTTCGTCGCGTATAAGGACCAATCGAAGGCGATTGTAAGTCTCGTGGAGGTCTCGCGTTAAAGACGGGCCTTGGCTCATTGGTTGTTAGACCTTACACGGAGGCAATTCAGCTGATCTCCACGAATCCCGCTAAGCATATTTTCCGGGTAAGTTTTAAATTGATTTCTAGTTTAATATTTGTTTCGTAAACATTTTATTGGTGGATTAGGCCTATTTAAACGATAAGGAATCGATAAAAAAATTACTTATTAGGTTGCATTCTCCCTTTAAGAAATAACAATTGGTTATTTTTAGACAATTTATCTTTTATAGGCTTCCTAATGTTTTTTTATCCAAGTTCTATACTTTCTAAAAACGTAATAAATAATTATGACAGCTTTTATGAGCCGAAAGTGTATCGAAAATATTTTTAGTTCGCGTTATTCCGAGCTAAAACAAATTGGTCAATTTTATATATGAGTATTTATACTCTACGGGAAGTCCAGTCAATAAACTCATGGGGGAGATTTACGCGCTAAAAAATGAGTGCACCGCTTTCTAAGCTGATATTCCGTTAGGGAAAATAGATTTCTATTAAAGTGAGCAGCTGTCACCTTTTCTTTTTTGCGAATAGTCTATGGATTTCATTTTTAGTTTTATCATACTATTAAAAGACAATGTTCAAAATTCTACACTTCTAAGTTGAAGCGTTAGAAACTTCAAAATGAAAATGTCGAAAATATACGGGTCATTTTTTTTCCTTCCGATATATGAAAGGTAGTTGACTTTCTGGATTAAGTACTTTTGCGAAAAAACCGCCCGAAAGCGACCTTATCACTGGTGCCAGAACGCCCGAGAATCAACTGTAGGATCTATAATAGCCACGCGACCATAGCGCGATGACGTAGATTCGCGGGAATTTTTACTGACGAGATAATTTAGTTCTATGACCCGTGTATTATATTTTGAATCATTTTTCAACGATCTTTCCGAAAATGTATACTCAATTACCTATCCCTCACAGCCTCGCTTTAAAATGTCAACCAGAACGTGAATAACAAATAATTCCTTTAGTTAAATAAAACACCGCCAAGTTAAGTTGAAAAACACAATCTACATAGCGCGAATGAATTCTTTCAACCCTTTTCGCCCCTGTAAGTGGACTGTCGCCCAGACGACGAAGCGAAGAGGTTGGAACACTTCTACAGGCGTTGACCCTTTTTCAAGCCTTTTTTTCAAAACCCCTTCGTCTTTAGTAAATAGAGAAGAAGACGGAAACTGGTTAAAAAGTAAAACCAAAAACAGTTGCCGTACGATTAGTTTTACATTTTCGAAAACGAGTTTAGGTTGGCTGTCGCTGCTGGACTTGATAGAGTAAATTTTACAAGGGCTTATACTAGATAGGAATGGGCTTACAGAATTCTCATATAAAGAGGAATAAAGATCCCCAATTCGAGCTTTCATCGGCTTTTCATCTAATAATGGAAGCGACGTTTGGTCTCGCGTCAAAATGTCATCATTAAGATAGCCCGAGGACGTCGGACACACCCAACGCGTAAAAGTCCGACGCGCGTTCGCGAACTTAGAAACCGTCTATTTTGACCAATTAAAACGCGTTTTTGTACGAGTAAACTAAGCCATTTCGAGCTCGTAAAGAATGCTAGACTCGCTACGGAGAAAGTGACATAAACCCTAGGAGCGGTGGCATCCTTTCGGAAATTGATCACTCCCTTGTAGTCTAGGGACTCGCCACTAATCAGTCCATCCCATATTAATTCGCGCTACTCTAACTTATTACAGAAGAATATCTAAAAGGAATATTAAGCGTGTCAATATTCTACAAAATTTAAACGTACGTTTTTAATAAAATCATACGACTACGATGATAAATATTAAGATACACCCATAATTAAGTTAATTTACATTAAAGGGACAGTGAAATGTATCAGCGAAATTATTGTAAAAATTGCTAAGATATTTACGCATTACCCAATAATTAATTTAAACTTATTAAATTTTACACGGTGAAGATATAGCTTAAAATAAACTTTTTTACAAGGAAAAAGATACGGTATTGAATCAGAAAATATTTTATTTAGGATACGGTATCGAGTCGATTTTAAATTAAAGTAACTCTAAAGTTCGACCGAAGACGGCCTCGGTTATCGACTCAAAACGTCTCGTATAAATAAAATATTTTACGATTCATTACCGCGTCGTTTTCTCTGTAAAAAGGAGAATAACTACATGGTTTGCGTCCGCTTGCGCAGTTTCCCTGAGTCCCTCTTGCGCATTTTCATTTCCGCAGTTACCATTTGCGCGGTTTCCCATTTGCGCATTTCCATTTGCGCGGTTGCCATTTGCGCAGTTTTCCATTTTGCGCTTATAACAAGAGGGACATACTAGTTCGAGTGATTAACTAACCTAACCTAACCTGCAAATGAACACTGCGCAAAAGAAAAAAAGCGCAAAATGAAAACTGCGGAGAAGGAAACCTGCGGAAATGGAAAACTGCGCAAATGAAAAACTGCGCAAATGAAAAACTGTGCAAAAGGAAATGCGCTTGTGGGAACTGCGCAAAAGGGAACTGCGCAATTGCAAGCTTACCTAACTACATTTAGACGATTTCAAGTTCGTTCTTAAAGTTCCAAGTCTATAGAAATCACTCGCGTCCATCTCGGGTAAAAATATATCTAATTGTCAACGGGTAATCCGGGGTGGTGGAGCTAAGCGCCCTGTATCTAATACCTAACTACATAGAGGTTTGATTTTCTCGCGGGCTAGTAGTGGTTTCCGACTTCTCGTGTCTCGAGGTAGGATACTGATTCTCACGAACGCGCCTTAAGAAATATGCCAGAAAAGTCTTCCTCAATCCTTGGGTGGAGCGGTGATAAATCTCCCGCTAATGATATAAGTTACGATATTACGGCTCGATATATCTATAAAGTAAGAGAGCTCTATAAGGGATGGTTCCTTAGGTATGTCGGTATCGGCTGCGGCTGAAACTATAGGGTTTGACGTGTTTTACGATAGCCGCAGCCGGCCATCGAACGCGGGTTATAGTTTCTCCAAGAGACAGCCGCTATTGACGAGAATCTATCGTGATGTTTAAGAAAGTCCTCCCATCAGTTCTTTCCAATTTTATATTGAAACGCGTCAACCCCCCAGAATATCGTATTCGGCACGCGAGAAGCCGTCTAAAAATATCCAAGTATCGGTGACGAAATTTTTTTAATATAATAATTTCCAACGAAGGCCGTCAAAAGTAGTTTCTGATAAATTCTGGAACAACTTCCCCTTCGTCCGAGGACTCACGTTGTCTATAATACAGGGATGCCCATGAAGAAGAGTTTTCTCATCCTTCATTGACCCAATCTTTGTCGAGTATTAACGTTTAGTCTATGAGCGAGGCTTAGGAAATTATCAGAGAATATAGGCGAGACAACTAATCGGCCATATTACCCGTTCACGTTTTGTTTGGCTTTCAAAATTCACTGATGACATTTCCAGATTTTCCCTGACCATCTAAGAACAAAAATATCCCCGATTTCTACATTTATTATTATTATTTTTTTAATTTATACAGGATATAATTTTCTATAAGCCACTTTGGCCACTTTGACCACTTTTCCAATCCACTTTTTGACAAATTTTCCAATCCACTTTTTGACAAATTTTCCAATCCACTTTTTGACAAATTTTCCAATCCCCTGACCTTTTTGACAAATTTTCCAATCCCCTGCCTGACCTTTTTGACAAATTTTCCAATCCCCTGCCTGACCTTTTTGACAAATTTTCCAATCCCCTGACCTTTTTGACAAATTTTCCAATCCCCTGACTTTTTTGACAAATTTTCCAATCCCCTGACCTTTTTGACAAATTTTCCAATCCCCTGACCTTTTTGACAAATTTTCCAATCCCCTGACCTTTTTGACAAATTTTCCAATCCCCTGACTTTTTTGACAAATTTTCCAATCCCCTGACCTTTTTGACAAATTTTCCAATCCCTTGACCTTTTTGACAAATTTTCCAATCCCCTGACCTTTTTGACAAATTTTCCAATCCCCTGACCTTTTTGACAAATTTTCCAATCCCCTGACCTTTTTGACAAATTTTCCAATCCCTTGACCTTTTTGACAAATTTTCCAATCCCCTGACCTTTTTGACAAATTTTCCAATCCCCTGACCTTTTTGACAAATTTTCCAATCCCCTGACCTTTTTCACAAATTTTCCAATCCTTTTGACAAATTTTCCAATCCCCTGACATTTTTGACTATTTTTCCAATCCCCTGACCTTTTTGACTAATTTTCCAATCCCCTGACCTTTTTGACTAATTTTCCAATCCCCTGACCTTTTTGACTAATTTTCCAATCCCCTGACCTTTTTGACAAATTTTCCAATCCACTTATTGACAAATTTTCCAATCCACTTTTTGACAAATTTTCCAATCCACTTTTTGACAAATTTTCCAATCCACTTTTTGACAAATTTTCCAATCCCCTGACCTTTTTGACAAATTTTCCAATCCCCTGACCTTTTTGACAAATTTTCCAATCCCCTGACCTTTTTGACAAATTTTCCAATCCCCTGACCTTTTTGACAAATTTTCCAATCCCCTGACCTTTTTGACAAATTTTCCAATCCCCTGACCTTTTTGACAAATTTTCCAATCCCCTGACTTTTTTGACAAATTTTCCAATCCCCTGACCTTTTTGACAAATTTTCCAATCCCCTGACCTTTTTGACAAATTTTCCAATCCCCTGACCTTTTTGACAAATTTTCCAATCCCTGACCTTTTTGACAAATTTTCCAATCCCCTGACCTTTTTGACAAATTTTCCAATCCCTTGACCTTTTTGACAAATTTTCCAATCCCCTGACCTTTTTGACAAATTTTCCAATCCCCTGACCTTTTTGACAAATTTTCCAATCCCCTGACCTTTTTCACAAATTTTCCAATCCTTTTTGACAAATTTTCCAATCCCCTGACATTTTTGACTATTTTTCCAATCCCCTGACCTTTTTGACTAATTTTCCAATCCCCTGACCTTTTTGACTAATTTTCCAATCCCCTGACCTTTTGGACCAATTTTCCAATCCCCTGACCTATTGGACCAATTTTCCAATCCCCTGACATTTTACACGTTTTCCCTGACTCGTTGAATTCTAACATACTAATGTACAATAACATGTGTCGAGTGTTCGGCAGCCAGTTTGATAAAGCCCTAAACGAATCAGCTAGGTTGCGTGTACTTTAAAACCGTGTCAAACCAGAGGTGTATAATTTCGAACGTTTTTATAATATTATAAAAAAACTTGTTACCGGCGCTTCGAATTAAAAAATAAATAGCCTTTTCTACGTTTATGATGAAAATATTCCCCTTTATTCTATTTCAATAAGAGTTGGCACGGATTACTTTTTATCTACGAGATTTTAACATCGAGTATCGATACGTTTCAGTTTTTCCCATTACGCCCACTCTATTTGAAAATAAGTATAGGAAAGCTCGTGGGCTTTCAGCCTCGAAATTATTTTATTAAGGGAAAATATACGGAGTTTGGAGGGGGAGGGAGGCTGGGGGTGGCGAACCGATGGTTATTGACATATTTGATTAATTTGACTTTTCAATATTTTTCTTAGTAGGGCGATAAGGTGGCGAAGAAATCACCGACCGACAACCTTGGCTTTTAATTTTTTTTTTTTTTTTTTTTTTTTTTTTTTGTTTCTTTCAAAAACTCGCGACGCCCATGGTCGACCGAGTCTGCTTTGATGTAATTTTATAAATTTTTAATTTTTTTCTCGCGCAATTTCTTTCGGTTTTCTGTCAGGGTTTAATCGAGGCGCTTTTCAACACGTTTTCATCATACTTTAGAGATTAGAAATACGACGATGACTTGAAAGTTCGTGCACCGTACATGGAAATTAAATAATTTTAAGAATCGCATATTTTTGATTTTCAAATAAAAAAATAATTACTTCGAATAAAAACACTTTGAAATTTGAATTAAAATTCAAAATTAGACCTTTTCCTCTCTTACTAAACGCCCAATTGTTTACCAACTTGACCGCGTCTGTGCTAATTAGGCTTATCTAGGGGAAAACAAACGAATTATCTGGCCTACGCGCGATACTGATTGGGATGTCCCTCTGGGATTAATGGTACAGTGGAAGGCTGGCATAAAAATATTCTATATTGTACGTCAACTTTAGAAAGAATAGAGCATCTATGGAACATTGAAATACTTTCTATATGGAACATTGAAATACTTTCTACATGGAACATTGAAATACTTTCTACATGGAACATTGAAATACTTTCTATATGGAACATTGAAATACTTTCTATATGGAACATTGAAATACTTTCTATATGGAAGATTGAAATACTTTCTATATGGAAGATTGAAATACTTTCTATATGGAAGACTGAAATACTATCTATTTGGAACATTGAAATACTATCTATTTGAAACATTGAAATACTATCTATTTGGAACATTGAAATACTATCTATATGGAACATTGAAATACTATCTATATGGAACATTGAAATACTATCTATATGGAACATTGAAATACTTACTATATGGAACATTGAAATACTTACTATATGGAACATTGAAATACTTACTATATGGAACATTGAAATACTTACTATATGGAACATTGAAATACTTACTATATGGAACATTGAAATACTTACTATATGGAACATTGAAATACTTTCTATATGGAACATTGAAATACTTACTATATGGAACATTGAAATACTTACTATATGGAACATTGAAATACTTTCTATATGGAACATTGAAATACTATCTAAATGGAACATTGAAATACTATCTAAATGGAACATTGAAATACTATCTAAATGGAAGATTGAAATACTATCTAAATGGAAGATTGAAATACTATCTATATGGAAGATTGAAATACTTTCTATATGGAAGACTGAAAAACTATCTATTTGGAACATTGAAATACTTTCTATATGGAAGACTGAAATACTATCTATTTGGAACATTGAAATACTATCTATATGGAACATTGAAATACTATCTATATGGAACATTGAAATACTTACTATATGGAACATTGAAATACTATATGGAACATTGAAATACTTACTATATGGAACATTGAAATACTTACTATATGGAACATTGAAATACTTACTATATGGAACATTGAAATACTTACTATATGGAACATTGAAATACTTACTATATGGAACATTGAAATACTTACTATATGGAACATTGAAATACTTACTATATGGAACATTGAAATACTTACTATATGGAACATTGAAATACTTACTATATGGAACATTGAAATACTTACTATATGGAACATTGAAATACTTACTATATGGAACATTGAAATACTTTCTATATGGAACATTGAAATACTATCTAAATGGAACATTGAAATACTATCTAAATGGAACATTGAAATACTATCTAAATGGAACATTGAAATACTATCTAAATGGAACATTGAAATACTATCTATATGGAACATTGAAATACTATCTATATGGAACATTGAAATACTATCTATATGGAACATTGAAATACTATATATATGGAACATTGAAATACTATCTATATGGAACATTGAAATACTATCTATATGGAACATTGAAATACTATCTATATGGAACATTGAAATACTATATATATGGAACATTGAAATACTATATATATGGAACATTGAAATACTATCTATATGGAACATTGAAATACTATATATATCGAACATTGAAATACTATCTATATGGAACATTGAAATACTATCTATATGGAACATTGAAATACTATCTATATGGAACATTGAAATACTATCTATATGGAACATTGAAATACTATATATATGGAACATTGAAATACTATATATATGGAACATTGAAATACTATATATATGGAACATTGAAATACTATATATATGGAACATTGAAATACTATCTATATGGAACATTGAAATACTATCTATATGGAACATTGAAATACTATCTATATGGAACACTGAAATACTATCTATATGGAACACTGAAATACTATCTACATGGAACACTGAAATACTATCTATATGGAACACTGAAATACTATCTATATGGAACACTGAAATACTATCTATATGGAACACTGAAATACTATCTATATGGAACATTGAAATACTATGGAACATTGAAATACTATGGAACATTGAAATACTATGGAACATTGAAATACTATGGAACATTGAAATACTATGGAACATTGAAATATTATCTATGGAACATTAAAATACTATCTATATGTAACATTGAAATACTATGGAACATTGAAATACTATCTATATGGAAGACTTAAATACTATCTATATGGAACATTAAAATACTATCTATATGGAACATTAAAATACTATCTATATGGAACATTAAAATACTTTCTATATGGAACATTAAAATACTTTCTATATCGAACATTAAAATACTTTCTATATGGAACACTGAAATACTATCTATATGGAACATTGAAATGCTATGGAACATTGAAATACTATCTATGGAACATTAAAATACTATCTATATGTAACATTGAAATACTATGGAACATTGAAATACTATGGAACATTGAAATACTATGGAACATTGAAATACTATGGAACATTGAAATACTATGGAACATTGAAATACTATATGTGGAACATTAAAATTTTTTCTATATGGAAGATTGAAATACTTTCTATATGGAAGATTGAAATACTTTCTATATGGAAGATTGAAATACTTTCTATATGGAAGACTGAAATACTATCTATTTGGAACATTGAAATACTATCTATTTGGAACATTGAAATACTATCTATTTGGAACATTGAAATACTATCTATATGGAACATTGAAATACTATCTATATGGAACATTGAAATACTATCTATATGGAACATTGAAATACTATCTATATGGAACATTGAAATACTATCTATATGGAACATTGAAATACTATCTATATGGAACATTGAAATACTTACTATATGGAACATTGAAATACTTACTATATGGAACATTGAAATACTTACTATATGGAACATTGAAATACTTACTATATGGAACATTGAAATACTTACTATATGGAACATTGAAATACTTTCTATATGGAACATTGAAATACTTTCTATATGGAACATTGAAATACTATCTAAATGGAACATTGAAATACTATCTAAATGGAACATTGAAATACTATCTATATGGAACATTGAAAAACTATCTATATGGAACATTGAAATACTATCTATATGGAACATTGAAATACTATCTATATGGAACATTGAAATACTATCTATATGGAACATTGAAATACTATATATATGGAACATTGAAATACTATATATATGGAACATTGAAATACTATCTATATGGAACATTGAAATACTATCTATATGGAACATTGAAATACTATCTATATGGAACATTGAAATACTATCTATATGGTACATTGAAATACTATCTATATGGAACATTGAAATACTTACTATATGGAACATTGAAATACTATCTATATGGAACATTGAAATACTATCTATATAAAACATTGAAATACTATCTATATGTGTAGCGATATTTTGGGATTATTAGTTTAAAGCGATAGGATAGGTGAGACTTTCCCTTGAATATTATATTGGATGGAGCTTTCTCTTGAGTTGTACACCTGGTGTTTGAGGGGTCCCGGGGTGAAGCGAGCGCTGGCCGCACGTAGGAAGCCTGGACCCTATCAACCTCTATGGTGGCATTCTCTATTTAGGGAAAAGGGGGTTTGGAATTCAGGTGGCCACCTGATTCTCCGAATTCCCTAACGCTAAGATTTCAAAAATAACTCTGAAGTGGAATTGGTATATTTTTTAAAAAACAACTTCAACCACGAGTTAAGCACGTGTAGTACGCGTGGAGGACCTGAAGAGTGATTGGTGGAAAAAGAGATGACGTCAATGAGTGACCACGTTTAGGAAAAGGAAATGAAATGAAATGAAAAAGAGAGATGTGGCAGATATAGAGTAGTTAAGTTTTACGAAGGAGAGCAAGAAGAAGGTCACGAAGGAGAGAAGGAGCAGGAGCTCGGACAAGAATCGGAGAAGCACGATGACGAGCAAGATGACCAGCGGACGTACCCTAGATTAAGATGGGCCCGCTCTAGCTGAATAAGAAGTTAAGATGTATCGTAGAAGCTGAAGAAGTTAGGATTGGCCGACGGTGCCTTTCAGAAGATCACGTAACCAGATTTAACAGAAGCAAGCCAAGCACTCAACCACTCGTTCAATCACACGCTCAACCACGCGCTCAAACCACGCGCTCAACCACGCCAAAAATAGGCCATGCGCCAAATTCGCGTAATCTTCGATAACGTATCGCAAATTAGAAATTAAGCTGTTCGCGTTCAACCTCGCGAAAACCGTTTGCAAACCTCGCGCAACCACTCGTGCACGAGGGACGAAACACCACCAGGAAACAAGGTCGCCAGGACAAAACCATAAGTTGAATTTAAATTTATAACTTTTAATATTTTGGAGGGGATAAAAACTTAAGGGTATTATTATTTTGGAGGGGATTTAAATGTTAATCAAGTGTATTTATGTGTTATTAGTTAGTGTATGTTTAGCGGACCTTTTGTTTACTTAAGTGTATTTCATGTTGTTAGTATTAGTGTATAATTAGTATTAGTTCAATTTAAATATTATATTGATTAAAATTAAGTTAAACCACTGGAAACCTTCCGTCCCATGATTTAGAAAGCTGATAAGCCTATCCTAAGTTTAGTTAAATGAAAAATAAACCGCTCCCTCCTAATAGTGAAAGGGCCAGCGGATGAACCCGAAGTCAAGAGCCGAGTTATAGTTTTTAAATTTGTAGCGTTAATAGTATTTATTATCAAGTTATTAGGTTAAAGAAAGACTAACTAATCACGTTACATATGGAACATTGAAATACTATCTATATGGAACATTGAAATACTATCTATATGGAACATTGAAATACTATCTATATGGAACATTGAAATACTATCTATATGGAACATTGAAATACTATCTATATGGAACATTGAAATACTATCTATATGGAACATTGAAATACTATCTATATGGAACATTGAAATACTATCTATATGGAACATTGAAATACTATCTATATGGAACATTGAAATACTATCTATACGGAACATTGAAATACTATCTATACGGAACATTGAAATACTATCTATACGGAACATTGAAATACTATCTATACGGAACATTGAAATACTATCTATATGGAACATTGAAATACTATCTATATGGAACATTGAAATACTATCTATATGGAACATTGAAATACTATCTATATGGAACATTGAAATACTATCTATATGGAACATTGAAATACTATCTATATGGAACATTGAAATACTATATATATGGAACATTGAAATACTATCTATATGGAACATTGAAATACTATCTATATGGAACATTGAAATACTATCTATATGGAACATTGAAATACTATCTATATGGAACACTGAAATACTATCTATATGGAACACTGAAATACTATCTATATGGAACACTGAAATACTATCTATATGGAACATTGAAATACTATGGAACATTGAAATATTATCTATGGAACATTAAAATACTATCTATATGTAACATTGAAATACTATGGAACATTGAAATACTATCTATATGGAAGACTTAAATACTATCTATATGGAACATTAAAATACTATCTATATGGAACATTAAAATACTTTCTATATGGAACATTAAAATACTTTCTATATGGAACATTAAAATACTTTCTATATGGAACATTAAAATACTTTCTATATGGAACACTGAAATACTATCTATATGGAACATTGAAATGCTATGGAACATTGAAATACTATCTATGGAACATTAAAATACTATCTATATGTAACATTGAAATACTATGGAACATTGAAATACTATGGAACATTGAAATACTATGGAACATTGAAATACTATGGAACATTGAAATACTATGGAACATTGAAATACTATGGAACATTGAAATACTATGGAACATTGAAATACTATGGAACATTGAAATACTATGGAACATTGAAATACTATGGAACATTGAAATACTATGGAACATTGAAATACTATGGAACATTGAAATACTATGGAACATTGAAATACTATGGAACATTGAAATACTATGGAACATTGAAATACTATATGTAGAACATTAAAATACTTTCTATATGGAACATTGAAATACTATCTATATGGAAGACTGAAATACTATCTATATGGAAGACTGAAATACTATCTATATGGAACATTAAAATACTATCTATATGGAACATTAAAATACTATCTATATGGAACATTAAAATACTATCTATATGGAACATTAAAATACTATCTATATGGAACATTAAAATACTTTCTATATGGAACATTAAAATACTTTCTATATGGAACACTGAAATACTATCTATATGGAACATTGAAATACTATGGAACATTGAAATACTATCTATGGAACATTGAAATACTATCTATGGAACATTGAAATACTATCTATGGAACATTAAAATATTATCTATATGTAACATTGAAATACTATGGAACATTGAAATACTATGGAACATTGAAATACTATGGAACATTGAAATACTATGGAACATTGAAATACTATGGAACATTGAAATACTATGGAAAATTGAAATACTATGGAAAATTGAAATACTATGGAACATTGAAATACTATGGAACATTGAAATACTATCTATGGAACATTAAAATACTTTCTATATGGAACATTGAAATGCTATCTATATGGAACATTAAAATACTATCTATATGGAACATTAAAATACTTTCTATATGGAACATTAAAATACTTTCTATATGGAACACTGAAATACTATCTATATGGAACATTGAAATACTATGGAACATTGAAATACTATCTATGGAACATTAAAATACTATCTATATGTAACATTGAAATACTATGGAACATTGAAATACTATCTATGGAACATTAAAATACTTTCTATATGGAACATTGAAATACTATCTATATGGAAGACTGAAATACTATCTATATGGAAGACTGAAATACTATCTATATGGAACATTAAAATACTATCTATATGGAACATTAAAATACTATCTATATGGAACATTAAAATACTTTCTATATGGAACATTAAAATACTTTCTATATGGAACACTGAAATACTATCTATATGGAACATTGAAATACTATCTATATGGATCATTGAAATACTATGGAACATTGAAATACTATGGAACATTGAAATACTTTCTATATGGAACATTGAAATACTATCTATATGGAACATTGAAATACTATCTATATGGAACATTAAAATACTATCTATATGGAACATTGAAATACTATCTATATGGAACATTGAAATACTATCTATATGGAACATTGAAATACTATCTATGGAACATTAAAATACTTTCTATATGGAACATTGAAATACTATCTATATGGAAGACTGAAATACTATCTATATGGAACATTAAAATACTATCTATATGGAACATTAAAATACTATCTATATGGAACATTAAAATACTTTCTATATGGAACATTAAAATACTTTCTATATGGAACACTGAAATACTATCTATATGGAACATTGAAATACTATGGAACATTGAAATACTATCTATGGAACATAAAAATACTATCTATATGTAACATTGAAATACTATGGAACATTGAAATACTATCTATGGAACATTAAATACTTTCTATATGGAACATTGAAATACTATCTATATGGAAGACTGAAATACTATCTATATGGAAGACTGAAATACTATCCATATGGAAGACTGAAATACTATCCATATGGAAGACTGAAATACTACCCATATGGAACATTAAAATACTATCTATATGGAACATTAAAATACTATCTAAATGGAACATTAAAATACTTTCTATATGGAACATTAAAATACTTTCTATATGGAACATTAAAATACTTTCTATATGGAACATTAAAATACTTTCTATATGGAACACTGAAATACTATGGAACATTGAAATACTATCTATGGAACATTAAAATACTTTCTATATGGAACATTGAAATACTATCTAAATGGAACATTGTAATACTATCTATATGGAACATTGTAATACTATCTATATGGAACATTGTAATACTATCTATATGGAACATTGTAATACTATCTATATGGAACATTGAAATACTATGGAACATTGAAATACTATCTATGGACCATTAAAATACTTTCTATATGGAACATTGAAATACTATCTATATGGAACATTGAAATACTATGGAACATTGAAATACTATGGAACATTGAAATACTATGGAACATTGAAATACTATGGAACATTGAAATACTTTCTATATGGAACATTGAAATACTATCTATATGGAACATTAAAATACTATCTATATGGAACATTGAAATACTATCTATATGGAACATTGAAATACTATCTATATGGAACATTGAAATACTATCTATATGGAACATTGAAATACTATCTATATGGAACATTGAAATACTATCTATATGGAACATTGAAATACTATCTATATGGAACATTGAAATACTATCTATATGGAACATTGAAATACCATCTATATGGAACATTGAAATACCATCTATATGGAACATTGAAATACCATCTATATGGAACATTGAAATACCATCTATGCGGCTTATTATATAATTCGTAACTGCAACGAGTTTAGGTGGTACTGATGTTTTTTGTCGTCTGCTAAGGTGCTAGTCTCCGCTTGTAGCCACGCTCTGGCCACGCGTTACCATAGTTTTCTTTCCAACCAAGCTCACTAACGGCAGGTTGTCGCGACGGTCGCTATGGAACCCCAAGTAATAGCAAAATGGAGTATTCGGTATATAGACGTAAATACCGAATTTATTCAATTTGAGATTTTTATCGATTTTCTTTAAGACGGCGGACGGGACACTGATGGAATTAAGCGAGGGGGGTGAGACAGTACGAGGCGATTCAAGGGGAATTTTTTCCATTTCGTGATCTGATGGGAAAGGTCTCTATCGGAATTCTCCGGGGGGGGGGGGGGGGCAATGGCGCATTTCCTAGACTAAGTCTAGATATAGGAATTAAAATCTCACGAAGAGCTTATAGACTCGTAGGCATAGTGCGGAGAGTGAAAGGCGGACGGGCGCGAGTCTTTTCACCTGTCGTTTCGACTTCGTGATATCGGATCCGATGGGCATCAGCTGCTTATCCGCGCGTCACGCCAACCTTCCCTCCCTCCCTTCGCGACCTCTAAGTTCGCAGTCAGGCTTAGCTCACTCGACCTTTCCCAACCGCGTTTCTATCCTCCATCATTTCTCGGAAAACTCGTTATTCGATCAAAATCATTTTTAACGCGAAAAACAGTTAATCGCGATCGGAAAAACGTTCTTTCACGAGCTCTTTACGAATTAAGCGACTGATGAAAAAATTACCCGTAAACAACGCGAAAAAGAAATATTGTCTTCCATGTCAGGAGGTTAAAGTGTTTTTAAAATACTATAAAATGTTGGCGATTTTACGAGCTCTAGATGTGAGCCTTTTCAGAAAGAAAACCAAGCGTACGGGTGGGAAACAGCCTTTAAAAAGAGGAAAACAATTTTTTCTACAAGGAAATTCAAACCTTTCCCAGAAGGAAAATCAAACCTTTCCCAGAAGGAAAATCAAACCTTTCCCAGAAGGAAAATCAAACCTTTCCCAGAAGGAAAATCAAACCTTTCCCAGAAGGAAAAAAAAACCTTTCCAGAAGAAATCTCGAATAAATCAAATCTTTCCAAGAGAAAAATGCATCAAATAGGTCATTTAATTAGTCTTACTGATTATCTCTGCGCCATCACGTCAACACTAAAGAAACTGGGCCCCGAAAATAATGACTGACCCGATAAGCTTACATCTAACATATAATTCATCCGTGTTATATATAATTTCGTATAGCAACGTTGAACGCCGAAAACTAAGGGGGTACCTAGTCCGTTATCATTATAAAGTTGGAAGAAGTTATAGAGTCTCGTCTGAGCTTCTTATTCCTACAAGTGCCGATCCCATCGTCTGGCCAAATAATTTAGCAGAGCGCGATCGAGCGCGGGAATCTAATCCGCAGGCGCGCGTCGCGTTATCCGCGCTTCGAATCGGCTAAAGTTCCGTTTCATCTATCATAAAAACCTAATCCGGCGAAGCGCATTCTTGGCATGTGTCAAGGGCCAATGAATCTTTTATTATTCGATTGAAGGGGCCGGCCGGGGTATAGATCTACCATCAAAAAGGAATGTTACCGAGTTTTTTTATATCTATAGCTCTCCTCTTCGGTTAGATCTAGCCTATAAAAAAATGGAAACTGTGAAAGTACCTGTCGCGAACTCGATCCCACCGTATATAAAAATCTTATAGGGAAAAACGTAACTTTATAAAAAGGCCTCTACAAAAGAATCTCGAGAAAATACTTCTAACGTTTACCACCAGGTGCACGAAGAAGCGACTTAGATTCGAGCGCGCTGAGAAGTTTAAACCCGTTCCACACGACGAATAAATACGATTTCGGTCAATTGGGTTAAGCAGAGTTTTAAATTAAAGTTTTTCGAGTTTCCAAAGAGAAGCTTTTAGATCCAAGAGAAGCTTATGTCAAATTAATTTGGATATCCGCTTCTCTTTCGTGGATTAAAGGAAAAGCTCTATTCAAGATAAAATTGTTCTGGCGCCATTTTAATTGGTTTCTAAAATGTTTTATCTCGAGCTAAAATTCACTCCGTGTCGGTTAGAAGTCGCTTATCCCGAGTTGGAAGCGATCAGAACCCAGTACGCTAAAGGCGTCGTGTGGAAGGACATTTAGAGAAGATGAGAGCGTGTCTAGAAAGATTTCTCGGCACTGAGCTTGCCCCTATTGGGCCTCGCTAAACAACCACGCCACGCGAGTGTATACTCGAAATTATCGGTAAAATAAAGATAAGTAACAATGATACGGCGGAGTGACGCGTAATGTTTCCTTCCCTAGAGATAAAAATAGTACGTATCATTTCCGATTGTCACCTCTGAGCTAGGTGTATCTATATAAGCTCGTAGTCCATCCCACCGGGAGAATCTCGTATTACCCGCCTTTTATAACCGAGTAATTTCAATATTCGAATATAAAGCCTACTACAGGGGGTATTAATCCCCCGGCTCTGCCGAATTCCCTATTGGGATGAACGTATATTAATTTCCCTTCTCCGAAGAAGTTTATAGACCATTCCTATATCAAAACGGGGGTATGGGGACGGGGGATAGAAACGTCTTCTCTTCAGACCACTCGTAGCAATTACGACGGTGGATCTTCCACGGCTATTTAATACAAATTTTCATCGTAAGAAACTACAGAGACTGAGAACGCGTAAAGCGTAGGTCGATTATGAAATGGACATTAAACTACAAGACGTACAGTTTAACGAAATGAAGATGGTGTAAAATTTACAAATTATATGCCGCATTTATCGCTATGTTTGAGAACCATAGTTGCATTTTATGGTTATACGTCTTTTATTACGGTTACGACGAAAATAAAAAACGAAAGGGGTGTATTAAGATGGTATTTAGTTTATTTTTAGGGCTTTTAAAAAGCTTTATTCGTTCTAGGCTATATCATATTGCTTTTTTCACGTTTAATTTTGTTCGAGAAAAGTTTGCAAAATGGAAAAATCCGAGGACAATTGTAAACTTCGACGGCAAACAAATTTGATTGGCAAACGTTTTATAGAAACTTAAACTGTTTAAATTCGCTACGCTCGCCGAGTTTAGAATTTCAGACAATACAACTTATTTAATTAACTACATGAGTCAGCAAAAATTAATTACCGACTAACTCACTCAACTAGTTAATACATAAAGTTGCGCCATCTCTTAATGACAACCGAAGAGAAAGGCACATCCTAAACCTCCGTGGTACAAGTACGTCTAAACGATGAGTTTAAAAATACAATCATTATCCGATACCATTTGTTATCTAATCTTAAGTTTATGTCCATTTCGTAAAGGTACTTCTTGTATTATTAAGTTTTAACTTCCTCTCTGGTAGATTCTCGAGTTGAAAATTTTGTTTATCCTTCGTCCGAAGAAGAATCCCCGGCGCTTCGCCGTCTTAAAGGATGTAAACACGTTGTTGCTATAGCTTTATACGAAATGTCTAAATAGTATAAGGCAATTCGCGACGATATTGGTTGAAAAAGAAAGCATAATGATGGAGGAAGATTACGGAATCTTACGAAAACTTTTATCTCTATCTTCGTACGCGTTAGTTGAAAGTTTAGGAAGGAATGTTGTTATAGAAAGTGGCCGAATGAGTGAGCGAGGGGGATCCAATCAAACCGACGCCGAATTTTTCTTCTCCGTAAAGAGATAGTACCACGATCTAGTTAAAATTTAATTTGAAATTAAAATAATTTCAACGCGCGCGGGGTGTTCTCTTACGGAAGTATTGAAGAAAATATTAGAGGTCCGGGTTGGGCGAGATAATCCGAAAATATTTGGATAATCATTTAAATATTTCGGTTACACGATTGGATTATTCGTAGACTTCCCCCGGATAATTTCAAATTACGAATAACTTAGATAAAATAATCTGATCTATCTTGTTCAAACCTCGACCTCTATTAAAGCGTAATAACCTTTAAACTTTCAAAAAATAAATAAAGCGACTCATTCGCTCGTGGTAGTATTGCTTTAATTCTAGGCTATATAGCGTCACGTCTCGACTATTAAGGGGCCCTCGACATTTTTGGGGGCCAGGCGGTTTTAAACCCCAAGGTCTCTTATTTATATTGGAAATGATTATTAATTTGTCGTTTCGAAGCTACAATTTTCTCTCTCTCCGTGCCCCTTTTCTGTATACCGTGGAGACATAAAGAGGCTGCAGCCAGGAAGATGTGGGACGAATTTGATGGGCTATATATTTAGAAGTCTACGAGAGGAATCGCGGTTCTGGTTTCGGGGTAGGAGGGCGCGTACACGATAATTAGCGGTGACGGGTCTGGGAATTCGTTCCTTTTTCACTTATAACCCCGAAAGACAAAGCGTTAATTAATAAGAAAAACATCCTGTTTTGGACCCTTAATTATCCTCGCTGATATACACCGTATACTTTAACGTTAAAGTCTCGGAAAAAGTTTCGCTTCCTAATTATTTTGTTAGAAAACCGCGTTTTCGCGCGAAAAGATAGGCCTACTTTTAAAATATTTAAACCTAGACGTTTTAGAATCTGTATCACGTGATAGATAGGCGTATTTGATTAAATCCACACGCGATTTAAGAACAATAGGAGACGGAGTGTACTTTTCGCTAATTACTTCTAACAAGGGGATTAAGAATGCGAGGAAATCCAAGACAATAAAACACAGTGCCAGAGATTTTTTAGCAAAAAACTGTTTTTAGCACCCAATTAAAATACAGGGCTGATAATAAAAAACACGGTGCTGATCATAAGTTGGAAAAAGTTATAAAAATAAAGAACCTTTTTCACATCAGAGACGCACCCATTGTAGGATGAATTTTAGTCGAAAACAGAAGCCGATGAAACCCTCCTTTGAAGTCTATTACTCCCGGGTCTTGTCTACCCCTCTCTGAATGGGTTATTCTCAAAAGGCGCGATTCGTACGCCTCCTAACGGTAGATGTTTTCGAAGCGGGAGTGCGTCGAGCGAATATCTCTAGCAGCCTTGGAGTTCGTCCAAAAACGTCGTCGTTTGTGGAGAGAGAGAATTTCTAATTTTCCGTAGACAGGAGGGATGAAGTAGGATCCCTTCTAACTCGTAAAATTGGGAATTTTACCCATACAGAGAGGAGCGCTATATGGAACATTGGAGTAGTAGACTTCAAAGGAGGGTTTCATCGGCTTCTGTCGAAACTGATAATCTTAGAGGGAGGCAGCGGTCGGTGGAGGGGTAGAGGACTCGAGGAAGAGAGACACGTGAAGAAGCGCCATCTACAGTTTTTTAATTACCACTCGGCTATTATCTAGTAAAGCGGCGGAAGGTGGGGTACCATAGGCGATATTTCTGTATTGAATTTAAAATCCGTTTTTTTTAAGCTCGACTAGTATACTGCGCTTTAGAAATAAACAAAGTACTAGTGGAATTTCTAAAGAAGCAAAAACACGGTTAAATGAAAAACGGAAGGAAAATCGGAACGAGTTCGGGATCGAATTTCGGCACCCTCGTCTTCTTATTACGAAGATATCCGAGTATACAACATAAGAATTCTTCCCCCGAATTCGAATCGAATTTCTTTTTAGTTTTCCGCTCCTTTGGAATACAGGCGAACCGTTTCTGGGGTGTAGAGGCTAAAATAAAACGGCGTATAAAGGACCCATACGCCACCAGCCAGCGTGTTAGCCAAAATAATATATATAAAAAACTAGGGTTTAAAGTTCAAACGACCTAGAACGCGTTTTTAGTCTCTTTACGAGCGAAATTCGCGGCGGGCGCTCTTAAAAACATCGAAACTATAATGGTTGGATGACATTCCCAGTTTGCAAAGACATCCGTTAAAATTTTCTCCGTAGATTCGCGCGTTCGCTTCCCTGCCAAATGGGCCAGACCGCGAGCCGCCATTTAAGGGATCGGAGAATACATTTTTTTAAAAAATATATGGAAACACGTGTGATTTTTTTTAAAAGCCCCCGCTTTTTGTACACCAAATGTGAAAAAAGAAAAATATATATATTTCGAGGAAGAACTATAGAGAGAGAAGAAAAAAAAAATTGTAGAAGTATGTTATGGGCGGGACCCCACTCTAGAATAAAAAGACGTAGACTACTTATAGAAACGGGAACGAGGACATAGGGGTTAGGGCGCTCGTTATATAGCGAAAGATGGTCCGTATGGCGAGACCATCTTGAAGAATATACGCGTCTCGTATACGAGAAAAAGCTCTCACATTTTTCTAGACCACCATTTTAAGGTGCCTTTAAAACCTCCCCGTATAAACGTGAATGGTAGACGACGAATGATCACGGCGTGTGCTTATTGAACATCCTTAGATTAGAGCACCGCCATGGTACAATAAATGGGTGGACGCGCTTCAGCGTTCGAGTCCGAAAACATTTAAGTACATGACACGCCGAAGGAACCTTTCCCATTCACTAAGAGACGAATATTATATAACGCGACAGTTTTCGCGTAGGCGAGTCCAGGAATTTCTGTAATTAGGACTAATAGTATTAGTGGCTAAATACCGGACAGTTATCGAATAAGTTGTTTTTCTAATTTAGATATCTTGAATTTGCCTTATTTAAGAGATACATATTGAAGTTGCCTACGGGATAGGTCTTCAAGATTAAGTTGAGTACAATAGACTGTGTCCCGAACTAGCCCAAGATACGTTTCTTGAAGTTCTCGACACATCGGTCTGTATAGCGCAAATCGAGGGCTGGATCACTAAGCGCGTAACTGGTGTACAATCCAGTACCTTTGACTGCATACTACTAAAGTGATTACACGAGTAACTTTTTAGCATTTCCAAAGGCCGTATTCAATTACAGAATCACGCAGTAGGTGTAGAGACTTTACGTTAAGTTATAAATCCTCAGTGTAAGTTTTCCTAGAAATGTCTGGAAGGTGAAAGTTTCTCAAAAGACACGTCTCGAAGTTGGCTACGTCTGCAAGATGCCATAGAGATATTTCTCGAATTTTCCTACGAGATACGTTTCTTGAAGATGCTATAGATTCGTCTTGAAGATACCATAGAGATACGTTTTGAAGTTAGCCAAGATGGTTCTTTATGTTGCGCTTGAAATTTGTCAAAGGTTACGTATCAAAGTCGCTACTATTAGATTGGTTCAGTTAACGTTTAGGTTCGATAAATGAAAGTAGCTTGCCACGGTATATAGCTTGTGAAGGCACCGTCCGGCGTTAGTTGTCTATCTTATCTTTCTTCGCATCCTCTGCACTATAGACTATATACGGGCAATAGGCGAGTTCTTTTGGCAGCTGATTTTATTCCTCCCCAATCACTTCCTTCCTTCTCGTAACGCGAGATTGAAGTTGAACAGAACTCTTGTTTGGTCGCTGTTCTTTGACACCAAAGTAGTACGTTATTTTTCGAATGGGGAGACTCTAGCAACGTCGACGAGGGGGAAACGCTCTTCGAAATTTCCGATTTAAACAACGCGGTCCGCCGCCTCTGGTTTAGTTATCAATTCGTCGCGGAATCGCGTTTTCAAGAGGAAATCAAAATTAGGAAAAGTTCGCGTTATCGTCCAGGAGCCAGCTCTTCGCCACCCAAAAAACTTTGAGAGACGACGAAACGGCCGGGGCTTCGTGGCCTAAATATCGCCATCCCACCCGGAAGCTAGGGGCCCTTTCTACGTGATTTAGTTTTCAGAGATGTATGCCTTGACTGATAGAAAGGGAAATGAAAATCAGTATGTTTATTCTTCGCTCGCGGCACTATACCTAACTTATTATTTCTGGACCACTTTAGCTCGGAGGAACTATAGATGGAGTAACAGACTGTTTCGGTGTTTAGTCTACGTTGGAGTTACCATATTAATAGTCCTACGCGCGTGCGTGGAAGGTTACTAGCGAGTCTAACCTTTCCAACTTTTTTAAACGGTTAAACCTTGCAATTTTGTGGGGATTGGCGACTGCTTTGTTTGCTAGTTAAAAAAATATTTTATTGTAGAAAAATGTGCCTCAGTTACGCTTAATTTTAATAGCCAGACTCTTTCGTACAGAGTTATTTCTAGCCCAAAAACAAGCGGGTTACGATAAAAAAACACTTTGCCTTCCTAAATACTTTAAATTCAAGATAAAAAATCATCTATGATAAAATATTATCAGAAGCCGATGAAACCCTCCTTTGAAGTCTACTACTCTAATGTTCCATATAGCGCGCCTCTCTGTATGGGTAAAATTCACGATTTTACGAGATCGGAGGGGTCCTAATTCATGCCCCCTGTCTACGGAAAATTGGAAATTCTCTCTCTCCACAAACGTCGACGTTTTTTTGACGAACTCCAAGGCTGCTAGAGATATTCGCTCGACCAACTCCCGCTCCGAAAATATCTGCCGTTAGGAGGCGTACGTATCGCGCTTTTTGAAACTAACCCATACAGAGATGGGTAGACAAGACCCGGGAGTAATAGACTTCAAAGGAGGGTTTCATCGGCTTCTGATATTATATATCGGTATTATTTTACGTCGTTCCATCCGCCCTTTGAATAAAACTAATCCAAAGTAATGACGGGATTCTTTTCAAGGTTTCTTAAAACCGTTTTTTTTTTTAATCAAAATTCTAATAAACCACGACTTAACGATAACCCGAGGCGGTTTAAAAATCAAAAATGAAATCCCCCGTAATAAAAACCTAATGGGGCCCTTTAAAAATTTTACGTATATGAAAAACAAAGACGGGAAAATAAAACTCCCACCATCTTCTCGTTATAACGACGTTAAGAAAGAGACCCTATTCAACTTATAATATTATTCAATACGATCGGCACGAATGAAAGAAAAATAAAATCGTCTTAAAAGTTAAGAGGCCCTAATTTTTCCTTAAACTCGGCATTATTACGAACACCTTTGGCTTTCGTTTCTCGGAGAAGCGTCTCGGGTCTCTCAATTCCACGTTTCACGCTGGATTAAAAAGCCACTAACAATCCATGATCGTTGAACTTCTTTTTTAATTTTTACATTTTTTCTCTCGCCGCTCATCTCGAGAATATAACTCCGGGGCAATCACTCTGGCAGCCCGCCTCTAGGGTACTCCGGGGTGTTAAATAAGGGCAGGCGTAAGGGCCCTCTTAATTCCCTTGAGTCCCGCACGCAGCTAGCAACGGCCTGGAAAGAGGATAAGGAACCCCGGGGATTCGCGGAGGCTGAGAGCTGGCCAGCGTTATTTCCCATTACGAGAGCGTACTACGTCCAAATGCGTACGTCGCTTCAAGTAACGTCAGAAACTCAAAGAAGACGAGAAATCGGTATAAGAACTTCTTCGTTCTAGGTTTTAGAGGGAGTTTATAAGAAACCCACTTTGCGGGGGAAGTACGAAAGAACCCGTATAGTTACTAACAACGTTAAAACTCGGTAGCAAACGAGATTCCGTCGAGCTGATATCTTCCAATATTTTAATTGTCTATCTTTTAATTTGAACTTTGAACTTAACTCTCGCGTGCCAAACACGCTAATCATTTAAGAAATTTCAGCAAAGGTAAAATCGAATCTCGATCGTGTTAATAATCGGACTCGTTTCTTTAAGAACGCGTGTTGGCATTTACTTTCCCCCTAATCTAAGTCTCGTAGTTTCGGTTCAATCATTTGGATTCAAAACTTCGCGGGGAAAGGATTGGAATATCTTATATCGCACGTTCTTCGTTACTCGAACGAGTTTCAGACGTCGTTATTGATTTCTGGTATTCTTTCGATTTCTGACATAATCCGTCATAGGTTAGAGATCCTCGGAGGCTACTGGCGAGGGAGATGTAGACGAAGATAGCGAAACGTTCGAAAGAGATCTTCCTGGTAGTCGCGTATCCTCATTTCCAGGGATATACTTTCAATTTCGGAGGAAGTTAGTTTTAGCGGGATTTAAGGAGATGGAGAGAGATAGAGAGATAGAGAGAGTGGAATATATAGGACGACCCTCCCATCATGGCGCGTCCCCTATAGCTATCCTTGACTCAACGCCCCTGTTGGCCCTCTTCCTCTCTTTACCACCCCGCGCGCGGATACAGTCTGCGTCTCTCAGACTATCCTTAGTCTACTAACCCAAGTTCGTTCTCACTTCGGGATTTCAACGCGAACGAAGCTAATCTCCCGTCTATCACCGACGAGCTTAAAACCAAAGATATAGAAGGACGCTTATATCGGAGGATTCCGTAGGGAATTTCGCGAATGATACGTTGGATACGGATAGTATACGTTATCGTCCCACGATTTGGGATATTTCTTTCCCCCTCCATACCGTATAAGTTCTGACACGCACCGCCAAATTTACGATCTAAAAGGGGGAGGGCGTGTTTGGCTAAAATACGCTTTATATAAACCCGCGGCTCCTATAAACTAACAAAAATCTTTATTTTATTAGTTTTCTTCCTTTCCCGATGGATATAAAGGAAAAATATGACGAGAAAAATTACTACACATAATATAGAAGGTTCTAAACTTCCAAAGATTCATACTGCACAATACTATAAGGCTTTAAAAATAGTCGCAAGATCTTATTGCCCCCCCCCCCCATTATGTCGTCGTCAAGCGAATGACGAAATTACGAAATCTTTCAAATCATCAACAAATTCTTCAATTCTTTCAAACCTTCAAATCAGTCCCCAACAAAGATTGAGATTCCCTAGTGGCGTTGCGTCAAATTCGCTGAGTGACCATGCCCCTCTCATAAATATATATTTGGAAACAAAAAAACAGAATTGAATAAGAACAAGGTTCCTCCGCTAAGAAACCATTCAAATTCTAAACAATTCTTCAAATCCTAAAATCGCGTCGTCTTCAAGAAATAATTGAAGGCTGAATTCATCCGATTTTTCTCAATTTTTCTTTCTCTTCTTTTAAATTCAACCCTTAATCTTTACCAAGGAGGATTAGACAAGGAGAGGAAATGTGGGGCTGCGTTGAGTTAGAGAGAGAAGAGCCAACCTCCCACTCGGGTGGAAAGGGGGGATAGGAAATTCTCGAGGTAAACTGTTGTCACGTGGTCGCTAGCTAGCGCGTCTCATAAAGGATTCGTTTTACCCACGTGACAACATTTTACCACGAAACGTCTCTACCCCCGTTCTCCCAGAGTGGGAGTTTAGGCCGACGCAGTAGGAACCGCGCCGTCCCCACATTTCTTCTCCTTGTCTAATCCTCCTTGTCTTTACCAAACTTTAGATATTAAATTAAGCTGTTTAAATATTATGCCAAATTTATTTTCGTTTTCAGTTAATAGTTGCCCTTTAAATTTACCTCCCGGTTTCGTATATTATCGAAAAATCATGATTTAAATTGATAAACGGATAATATATACAGCTACGAATAACCACGAAGCTACGGATCAAGTTTACGGGGGCCCAATTAATTTTCATATTTACAATTTTTTATATCGTATACCCACGATTTTAACCCACAATTTAATCCGAAAGCGATACTATCTGTTGTAGGGCTAATCTTGATAACCTTATAAAGCCCTAGGGCTGATCCATTGTTTCGTATCGACGTATAGACGTATCGAATTCGTACAAGTTTAGAGTAAATTAGAGGATATCAAACATTTGGCGAGAAATCCACTATATATTAAAAAATAAAAAATAATTTCTAATATAATTTACGTTTAGTTTTCCCATACTATTAAAACGACATATACATTCAAAATTTTACGCCTATTTACGCGTTCGAAAGAATCTTCAAAATTAAAAACGCCAAAAATAATATAGGTTTATTTCTGGATTGTAATTAACGATAATTTTCGTACGAAATGTAGGACTTTCTAAATTAAGTACTTTCACGAAAAAGACCGCGCGAAAGCGACCTTATCACGTGCAAAAACTCGCGATAATCAACTGTAAGCTGTACAATAGCCAGGTGACCATAGTGATAACGTAGTATTGAGGAAAACTTTAATTTTAAAAAATTCCCAAATTGCGATTATTAAATACGTATTTTTACTGTCACGGTTTTTAATTTAAAGGGAGAATGAAAGGCCAAAACAACCTATTTTTAATCTATTAAGAATGCTAAAATAATGAGAAAAACAATAATATAACTCACCAAAAATATTTCGTTATTTTATAATCAATTTCCAAAGTTCCGATGCTAAGCCTAGGCTGCCTAGCTCGGCGAACTAGGCGAGCACGAGTCGCATTTTTTTTTTAATATCCAAGTCTGATCTAGTCGCCAATCACGAGCGAGTACGCGTATTTTTAAAATACGCGTACTCGCTCGTGATTGGCGACAAGAACAGCCGCGAATATTATAAAAAAATACAGGTCTCGTGCTAGCCTAGTTCACCGAGCTAGGCAGCCTACGCTTAGCATCTGAACTTTGGAAATTGATTATAAAATAACGAAATATTTTTGGTGAGTTATATTATTGTTTTTATCATTATTTTAGCATTCTTAATCGATTAAAAAATAGCTTGTTTCGGCCTTTCATTCTCCCTTTAATATAAAATCCGTCATTCTAAACGGGTAATCGCTTTTGGAGTATTTTTAAGATAATTTTCCCAAATTTAAAATTTCAGTAGCCTAGTAATCTTATTTCCTTTGAGCTAAAAAAATGAAGAAATATGAAAAAGCGTTGGATGTAAAGAGCAAAAATGATAAAAAAATGTATCGAAACGTTTTAAGATTTTTTTTAGGGGGCGGAAACGTGTCAGGAATTTAAAACAGCTCGATTTGACGAATAAAATCGGTGGTAATTTAACGGATATCTTTCGCGAATAAAACCTTCGGCGTTACGAAGCGCCATTTCATTTACATTACAAAGAGTAAAAATCTCTTTAAAATCTAGACGATCCTAAATCAAATATTTTGAAGTTTCCAAAACGTAAAAAAATATAGTTTCAGTTCACATTCTTGCCACTAGGGAAAAAAAAATGGACTGGCCAATATTACGCAAAGACACTTTCCACGAATTCCTCGGAAATTATGTCAAAATTTCTTAATTAAAAGGTATAAATAGTCGTAAACTAGACTTAAGTTATTGAAATATTACGACGCGCGCATAAATTATTAAATTAAAATTGTTTTTCAACGTAAAAATGTTACCGTTGAAAAAACAATTTTAAACTCTAAATCTGTTAGAAATTTTGAAGCACCGTTCACCAGAAACATAAAAGGGTTAGGAAGTATCGTATGATTTGAAATTAACATTTTAACCCTGTTTTTATTTTCAGAAAAAGGGGTGTGGCCAAATTTTACAAATCTCGTGATAGTTAAGATTTTTTCCGCGGCGGCGCCGCTTGTAGGGGTGGAGGTTTATATGAAATAAATCTCCAAAGCAGAATTTCACTTTGAGCTTTCAATTATCAATATTTCTCGTTGTTATCCTTCAATTAATCGGGTTGACAGACTACTTTTCCGTTTCTACGAGTGTCGGTGTTCGGGTATTTCTCCGAAGTAGTTTTCCAGGCGCTTCGAATTTAAATTTCTTGGGAGTTTATCCATTTGGTTTAGAGTAAAGGTCGTGGAATAGTATCTAAATCCTCGCTCTCTCTCGTTTTTCCCTCAGCGTTATTCTTTTTGATCCGTAGCGGACTGAGAAACGATCCTTGGTCCCCATCGTGGCATATTTTTGACCCACGCACTTCCTGTCTGCGGCATTTTTTTCACCTCCCCTTTTCTCCCAACGTCTCTCTCTCCTTCAGCTTCCTTTCTCTCCTCTTCGGTAACCCTCGCTTTTTTTCGCGTTGCTAGAAATTCTGTCTTATCCCACACGCACCCTGCATGGGTTTGCTTTTTACACGCTCCCGTTTTTTCACCAAGAAGAAGAAGAAACCAAGTTGGAAAACCCGTTATAATAGTCATTCACTAATGTCGATGAGCTCGAGAACTCCCGAGTTATTGGACAAACGAATGAAAAACCTTTACAGGACACCATTTTCAAATATTAAGCGATATCTTGATTTATGGGCATTTGCTTTTGTATTTGTTGATTTGGAAATCCGTGGTTTTTCGAAAAATTCAAAAACGGATGTAGGAATTCTAGCAATCATAATGCGCATTTTTGATGGAATTTCTAAAGATTTTCTTCATTTCTTGTTTTTGAAATATCCAAGAGTCTCGCGAATTAATATATCCAAAATCTTTGTCTGGTTTAATTTGTAACAGTCAGTTTTGGATTTCTTATGGTATAGTACATTTTTTGGTGAAGTTTTTACAGATTTTTGTTAGGATTTCTGTATTTCTCGACGCAATCCTCGATTTCTCGACGCAATCCTCGATTTCTCGACGCAATCCTCGATTTCTCGACGCAATCCTCGATTTCTCGACGCAATCCTCGATTTCTCGACGCAATCCTCGATTTCTCGACGCAATCCTCGATTTCTCGACGCAATCCTCGATTTCTCGACGCAATCCTCGATTTCTCGACGCAATCCTCGATTTCTCGACGCAATCCTCGATTTCTCGACGCAATCCTCGATTTCTCGACGCAATCCTCGATTTCTCGACGCAATCCTCGATTTCTCGACGCAATCCTCGATTTCTCGACGCAATCCTCGATTTCTCGACGCAATCCTCGATTTCTCGACGCAATCCTCGATTTCTCGACGCAATCCTCGATTTCTCGACGCAATCCTCGATTTCTCGACGCAATCCTCGATTTCTCGACGCAATCCTCGATTTCTCGACGCAATCCTCGATTTCTCGACGCAATCCTCGATTTCTCGACGCAATCCTCGATTTCTCGACGCAATCCTCGATTTCTCGACGCAATCCTCGATTTCTCGACGCAATCCTCGATTTCTCGACGCAATCCTCGATTTCTCGACGCAATCCTCGATTTCTCGACGCAATCCTCGATTTCTCGACGCAATCCTCGATTTCTCGACGCAATCCTCGATTTCTCGACGCAATCCTCGATTTCTCGACGCAATCCTCGATTTCTCGACGCAATCCTCGATTTCTCGACGCAATCCTCGATTTCTCGACGCAATCCTCGATTTCTCGACGCAATCCTCGATTTCTCGACGCAATCCTCGATTTCTCGACGCAATCCTCGATTTCTCGACGCAATCCTCGATATCTCGACGCAATCCTCGATATCTCGACGCAATCCTCGATATCTCGACGCAATCCTCGATATCTCGACGCAATCCTCGATATCTCGACGCAATCCTCGATATCTCGACGCAATCCTCGATATCTCGACGCAATCCTCGATATCTCGACGCAATCCTCGATATCTCGACGCAATCCTCGATATCTCGACGCAATCCTCGATATCTCGACGCAATCCTCGATATCTCGACGCAATCCTCGATATCTCGACGCAATCCTCGATATCTCGACGCAATCCTCGATATCTCGACGCAATCCTCGATATCTCGACGCAATCCTCGATATCTCGACGCAATCCTCGATATCTCGACGCAATCCTCGATATCTCGACGCAATCCTCGATATCTCGACGCAATCCTCGATATCTCGACGCAATCCTCGATATCTCGACGCAATCCTCGATATCTCGACGCAATCCTCGATATCACGACGCAATCCTCGATATCACGACGCATTCCTCGATATCACGACGCATTCCTCGATATCACGACGCATTCCTCGATATCACGACGCATTCCTCGATATCACGACGCATTCCTCGATATCACGACGCATTCCTCGATATCACGACGCATTCCTCAATTTTTTGATGGATTTCCCCTCCACATAAAGAAGAGAATAAATAAAACAAAGTGGCTCGCCAACCTTAATTTGAATAATTTGTCTTCAAATCGTTTCACTACGAACGACGCGATAACGCGAGCATCAAATATAATATTTAAGGTTAATTCGAGTGAGGCTAAAAATGTAGTCTGCCTGAGAAGCATGGGAGAAGTGATAATCTATACGTTGGGGAAAAAACCAAGTTCTTTAAAAGGATCTACTATTATAATCCCAGATGAAAACGACTAAAAAAGAAACTCACTATATCCCAGTGAGAACATTTTTTCCACCACTACGTTAGGGTTCGTAAGGTTAGCCTTTTTTTTCAAACTTGCCAATCCCCCAGACTTTTTTTCTGGGAAGAATATCTTTCGACCTCGCGTTTGAAAGAATTGCCTCGTTTACTTAGAATTCCGCTACTCCCTAGACCCTAGACTAGATGAGTTTAAAGAACATACGGAAGGAAAAAAAACAGTTCCTTTTTACAGAAAACTAACAAGGGATTTCTTTTAAAAAAATTTCGATGACTTCGAAATTAGGTAAACAGCCTGTCACGAACTTTTCAAACAAGAGCAAATATTCATCTATGTATCGATGTTCGAGACTCTTATTTTTTTTATAAAACAGTAAACTTCGTAGAATATTTACAGAAGTCAATTAAAACTAAAAGATTTGATGGGGTGTCAAAAATTTGACATTTCAAATTTCCTGACCTCTCCACTCCCCTTTTTCCACGATATTATCCGACACGAGCCATATTTACGCGGATAACAAATTTCGTTACAACACTACCTGACATTTCCCTGACCTTTTAGCGCCATTTTATAACTCCCTGACTTTGACCCGACTGTTAATTTACGCTCAATTTTCAAATAACTCGACTTTTCCAGGTTTTCTCTGAGCCTTGGGAACCCAGAATTTTTCTAGTTGATCGAAGATTTTAACTAAAAAGGTCGTGAACTCGTATTCAATTAGTTGAATTTGGAAAATCACAGTTCCACTATTGGCACTACACGGTCCTTAACGGGGTGTAAAATAAATATAAATGTGTTTTAATGAAAAATACGCGGAAATATAGAAATATCGATGTAATACTAAATAAGCTTAAGAAGGCCAAAATATCTACTCGACAATTATGTTTACAAGTCGCGCCTAAGGTGTGTTTTAGTACTTTTTCTTTTTTTTTAATGACAGGTTGTCGGATTGTCTGATTTTCGTGTCAAATTTTTGTAAACCACCCAAACATAATTTTTTCTATATTTTTCTCGTTTTTCAAATATTTCCTAGTTTTAAGATTTAAGCCTTCCTCTAATGGTGCACTTGTTTTACGTGTAGGAGGACGAGGAGAAAATTTACGGCCATTTGTATTTTAATATAGGGCTCATTTTTAGACTTTTGCTCGATTTCTACCGAGTGGCGAAACAGAATTTTATGATCTTAAAATAATCTAGGGAATGTTTTCTTTCTAATGGTGCAATCGTTTTATGCCTATGAGGTCATATGCATTTTAATATAGGGAATGGACGCGGTTCTGACATCTTAACTGATTCCGCGAATACAATCAATTGAGCGCCCCATATCCTCCAAAACTACTTTACTTTTCAACCTTGGTAATCTTATCCTTAGCTATCGGTTAAAAAAACACGCACCCAAATAAAGAAAATAAATGAAAAATCGATTTAGAGAGATTCATTTTCTCACGGTGAAGAGGATTGCTGGGGGGGGGGGGGGGGGGTACGTTACAAAAATTCAGGCATCTTTATAATCTTTTCAAAACACTCGAACGCGCGTGCAGGGGCTTCCGAAAATCTTACATTATTTTTTGAGGGTACTTTTAAATATCCATGTTAAGTAGTTTTACGCAACTTAGCTAAATATTTAAAGTCTGGGTTTTCAAAACCGTGTAGCTGGCAAAATTCGCACCCGCTCGATTTTAGCCGCTATACACGATCAGCTTTGAAAATACAGCTTAATTAAGCCTTCATCCGCTCTACAAAAGTACGAAAAATAAAATATATCTCCTACAAAAATGGTGGCACTTTCGTTTTAATAGTTATTTATAGTCCGATTTTGATGTTTACCCTTAATTATAAATTAGCAAAAATTGAAATTAATTATTCAGCGCCCTGACGCGAAAGATTCCCACCAAGAAGCTTAGGATAATGCGGATGACTCTCGAGCTAAAAAAGCTTCTCAAGGATAAACTTCTACACCATCGCGCTATCTTATACAATGTTTCAAAGAAATCCATCACCAGCTAGCTTCTAAATCCGTACGTAGGAAGAAAACGTTTTCTTATTTTTTGAGAAAAAGAGGGTAAAACCAGCGCTTTTATTCGAATAAGAAAAAAAAAAAAACATAAGGCTTCGCGGCATCCTATCGCGGGCCTCCTTCAATTCTAAGTTATACGCAACGTTCGCGGCATCGTTTTTAGTATTTTCACCTTGACCAACGCGAGAACGTCTACAATCACCATCCCACGCTTTTCGAAACGCCAAAGTCATATTACCTACGAAACGAAGGTTACGGAAAACCTCCACCCCGATTCCCCTAAAATCGACGGTTAATAAGAACGTAATCAGCCTTAACCCATTTCGCTTCCTATTTAACTTGTCGTCGAATAAATTAAAATTAAAATAACGTCAATCAAAATTTAGAACTTTACAATTTTTCCCGATTCAATTTGATTTTTTTAAAGGCGTAATGAAGATCGATTAGACCACTATAATACGCGTAAAAACATTAATAAAACCAACCGAATTTCTCTACCTAATTAACAGTTGTTTAATAATATAATTCTTCGCTAAGCCTAACTCCAATTTTGTAGAGATTAAAACGGGGATAACGATAATAGGCTTTAAAATGTAAATCTTCTTCATTATCCCTCGAAGCGAGATGTTTAGATTTTTATAAAATCATAGGCTTGCATTCCGGACAGTTTTGGTTTTACATTAATATCTTTAATTTTCCTGGCTTTAAGTCAGGAAAAAAGGCCTTATTTTAAGTCTCGGTTTCCGGGCTATCCGTAAAACATCGCTTCAAGACCGTAGGAGAAGATACGACCCTAAATACGGGGTACCGTAATTTCTACGCTTAAAATAATGCCAAATTCGGGGAATGACTTAAAACGTGAGTCCGAAAATAAGCTCTCATTGTCTTTATAGAAAAAGCGTTCGGAACAAAACTTACTTTCAATCGAAACTTCAAACTTTCTTACGCGTAAAATACATTCGTAGCGTCGGTTCGACAGATTATTCGATTATTAATCTTAATTATAAAAATCCTCTATGAGCGGCCAATTCCGCCTCGATTAGTCATCCCGCGAAAAAACACGAGACCTAATTAAAAGACCTAAAACTGCGCGCTTTCGCGAGATTAAAACCTACCGAAGTAATAAAACAAAGGTTTTCCCGCCATTTAGGCCTAAAAAGAGACGCTGTGAATTTTACGTTTTACTCTACCTTTACGCGGTAGAGGTAACTCCCCCACCCCGGGCAAGAAGGATCAGATAAGGAGAGGAAAAGTGGGGCTGCGTTGAGTTAGAGAGAGAAGAGCCAACCTCCCACTCGGGTGGAAAGGGGGGATAGGAAATTCTCGAGGTAAACTGTTGTCACGTGGTCGCTAGCTAGCGCGTCTCATAAAGGATTCGTTTTACCCACGTGACAACAATTTACCACGAAGCATCTCTACCCCCGTCTGTCCCCCGTTCTCCCAGAGTGGGAGTTTAGGCCGACGCAGTAAGAGCCGCGCCGTTCCCACTTTTCCTCTCCTTATCTGATCCTTCTTGCCCCGGGCGAGCTCGCGCTTCGGAAGCGTCTTTCCCGCCAAATCCGAAACATTGACGATTTTAAATCGTTTTCGCGTTTGGGAAGTTTGGCCTGAAATATCCAGTGATGATGTAATTTAACGATCAAGGTATTTTAACTCATTTTTATTTGATTAAGCGGAACAAGGATTAGGATACGTATCATTTTCCGCAATACGATTAAAATGAGCGTTAGAAAAGCTTTTATTTTAAATTTAAAGTATAAATATGCCTATACGTTTGAAAATTATAAATTAAAACGGGTGTCCGGATATTAGAAGCGAGTGTACGTTTATTAATGTACTTTAAGGGGTCATCCATACATTTCGTGTTTCTTAAACCGCGCCCCGTCTTAAAATGACCCATAGAACCTGTAGTGTATTGCATCACAACTTTTATGGATGGCCCCTTTTATCATAACCTATATGAATGGTTCCGAATGTAGGGGGCGCTAGTGACGGAGAGGAAGGGAGAGTAAGAAGCTGAGGCATGGGGCAGCCAGGTTTTTGATAAGGGCTTACGAAAATGCTAAATAGTCCTGGCCGATTTCCAAAACCGGAAGTCTAGAGACCCTCGCGAAAATTTTGGCGGGTAAAACTTTTGTCACGTGATCGTCCGCCATCTTTTGCTAGTGTGAAAATAGCGACAGACTAACCAACGCCTCCCATATTTCATCATATAGGAGTCGTTGGACTAACAACTTGAATTTGGTTTGTGGGAAATAAAATTAGAAATAGTCTGGCAGCCTGTTACTACAAAAAGATGGCGGCGCGGCTATGAGACAAGCGCCCATTTCCGGCAAATCGACCAGGACTATCAAATAAGTTACGTTATTTGCTGTGTTTTAGAAGCCACTGTAGCTCGGTTCTACTACCATTTCCGAAACATCCTGTATATACAGATGGCGTAGGAAAAAGTACAGCGACTGTAAAAACACCATTAATTAATCACCATTTTGCAAATTTTTAAAATAAAAATTCCCCGCGATACTACGTCATAACGCTATGGTCGGCTGGCTATTGTAGAGCCTACAGTTGATTTTGGCACGTGACGAAGTCGCTTTCGCGCGGTATTTTTTGTAAAAGTATGTAATACAGAAAATCCCACATTTCGTACGAAAACTATAGTTAATTAAGTTCCAGAATTAAACTACATCATATATTTTCATTTCTTTCCAACGCGTCAACCGGCAGAGGTATAAAATATTGAATATGACGTTTTAATAGTATGATAAAACAAAATAATAAAAAAATTGGTGACAGCCTCGCTTTAAGTCGAAATAAATTTCCCAACCAAAATATTAAAACCAATTTTAAAATCGGAAAATAAATTTTAAAATTATCATTAACCGATAAATATTAAAATGGTAAAATTCGTATATAAATATTATCCGTAACTATAGTTTCATTTCAAGTTTAAATTAAAAATACGTAAAACTCAATTGAATCTATTAGCTCCCGATTAGGCGCCTGCCTCTAATTTTTATTTTATTTCCCATGTGAGAAGAACAACGCGTTTCTTCCACTATCCCTCCCACGTCTCGACGGCCTCGTGGCTGAACAATGTCGGCCGTTTAACCCTTACGAAATAATTAGACATTCTAGAATCCTCTCGAATCATAAACTTACGTTAATTATTTCGTCTAGCCAAGATGATTTTCGTTGACTCCGCAATCTGGGCTTTCTTCTCGTCACTAATTCGCGGATTTAATTTCATTTTAAAACGCGTTAAATTCGGTTTAAACGCGACAACTTTAATTAAGCGTGATCCATTAGCGTAAACGATACTCGTCAATCGACGACGGGCAAAAATCACGAAGAAGAAGGGGGAGGATACGGGAGAGGGGGCGCCACCACTCTTGACCCGGCGCTCGCGGCTAAAACGTAGTAACTCCAAACATTACGCTTTAAACAAAATTACAGCGCGTTCTTTTATAACCGAAATAACATTAAGCTGAGAGGGGAAATGTCGTAAGTCGTTGTAGGCCTAGATAAATAAATTATAAGTACGGTTACATTATTTCGGCGTTAATTTACGTATTAATAATGATATATTAATTTAGGACACTTATTGAAAAAATGTCGTAACTGCCAAAAATCGTAAAATAAGCTTGGCAATTTACATCTCAATTTTCGGTATACGCACCAATTTTTTTATCACATGTTGTATGTGCTCGTCTGCTTCAACGTTGTCCAACCACGAATCACATATCCCGCATAAGTGGACAACATATTCTCTACCCTCTAATTGGTTGAAAACCAAATGTGAGGAGACAAATTTAACAAATAAAACCAAAAATGCGAGAATTCTAAAATTGCCTTGTCAAAACCAGGCCTTCTAATCTTCTTCTTTCTACACTATGGTCAAAGCCACCTATTATCCCACCCGACTCAGAGATGGCGCTACAATCAACCCTCTACAGCGCGACATTCTTAAGATGTCTCTGATTGAAAACGGGGCTTTACGTGTCAATGAAAGGCCCGCGTTAAAGGTTAATTATATACTCTCGAAATTAATGAAATCCGCTAATTGATTAAAAAATAACTCGTTCAAGCGGACAAGTGACGAAGCCGTATACGCTCCCTTTAAGGATTAGATTAAGGTTTTTAACAATTATTGGGGTCAGAAGTACACTTCCACCTTAACGTATCAGGTCGTATACAGTCGATATACTAAAGCTATATAGGATACATCCACCGTCTGTTTCCCGACCCATTCCACGATTTTACCATTTTTACCCTCAAAGTTATGTAAATTTTCTCAATGGAAAAAAAGGGGGCCTCGAGAGAACCGTGGGACGTTTTAGAAAAAAACATTACGCGGTTGGGGGTATACGCTATATAAATATATATACATACGCTATAAAAAATGAACTGATATATACGTAAGGAAAAGAGAGAAATTGAAATTGAAGTTTTATCGCAAAATATTTGGCCTATTTATTATTGGACTTAAAAATCTATTGAAATAGGGCGTTTTTTTTTCATTCGTCGAAGCGTTCAATGTCTTTACGGAGGTGTCGATCTTAAGTAGAAGTTCTTTACGCCACTGTAAAGAAAATGGGAAACCTATACATCTCTCTCTCTCTCTTCATCCTACGGCGGCTTTTGAATGAATCACTTTATGTCGTAAGGAGACCCCCTCCCGATAGAATATACCCCGTTACCATTTTTCTCCTCGCCCTTCTACTCCCTTTAAGTTAAAATAACGCGACGAGTATAAATTACGCGGTTTCTGGACGGGGTTTCCGTTCGAAAAAAATATTCTCATCCTCATCTCCCCCCGTTTATCTTTCATCCCCCGGAGTAAAAGTCGCTCAAAAAATGAAGCAACGAAGTGGATGTTGCGACGAAGAAAAGGATAGGGAGATATAGGCGATCGAAGGAATAGTACCAGCTGTTTTTGAAAATGTTATTCGGGGATCCCATTCAAAACAAAATCTCGCGATAAAAGGGAAATTAGTGACTTACACAAACTTCTTTCAAAAAAATAAGGACCATTTAGTCAATTCTAAGTAGTGGTCCGGGTTTGGACATGATATTTCCGGTTATTTTATCTTTGTTCGTAATTTTAAATTATCCGTGAGAAGTCCAATCGAAATATTAAACCGATTATCCAAATATTTGTGGATTATCTCGTCCAAATCCCTACCTCTAAGAATGAAACCCCCTAATTAGTTTGGAGACAAAGGCGAAGCTTCTGTTAGACTAGAATATTTTCTATGAGGCTGTAGTCAGTTACGTAATTGGAAAATGGATACAGATTTTACCGAAGTGGTTAACTCCCGTAAATATCTCAAGACCTTCGAGTTTAATTATCTTTCAAAGGGGGAACAAGGTCATATTTTGGGAGACTAACGTATTTTTATTTCGTTCTTCTTGTGGGGTCAGACACTTGAGTACTTGGGTGTACAAAATGTTTGAACTCTTAGCCCTACCAAAGCTGGACACGGAGTTCGCGAGAGTTCGAACTCTTTGCACGGTCAAAGCTGAATCACATGAACTCGGGTGTACAACAAAATCGAGAGTGACTTCCACCTCGGTTCTTCTGTCATGCGCGCGATGAAAGGGTAATTGCGTCGTAATTCAAACTTTTCCTTGATCGTGGTATACTATTCCTTTAAGCATAAAAATTCTTCTTCGCGCGCGTTGATTCGATTACGTTGAACGATCCGTACAATTCGTTCATCTCGTTCGAGTTAATGAACTGAAAGTAGTTCTAAGACTCTGGTATGGACTGAAAAAAATCAAATCATCGGCTTCTTCGACGTTAAAACGAGTCGAAAGAATGGTTGATTTTCTTCGGAAACCGTAATTTTTATTTATCTCCGAATCTTCCCGGGAAAAAAGGGTTGAGATCTGATGAGATATAATGGAACGAGGGTTGAAGTTGAGGTTTATACGCTATAGATTATATAGAATACGAGATGAGCCGAGAATAAAAGCGGTTTTCCGTGGGATTGTCGTTATATCGGAGAACTAAGCTCGGCTTTTCTTAAAAGCCTTTATATCCAAATGATGATGCAAAGAGGAGGCAATGATGAAAAACGCTTCTTTTTAACGAGTACTCGAAATCTTGAATTATTTATATATAAAAAAAGACCTTGATTGTATAAAAAAGAAAATTAACTCAAACTCGACTGAAACTTTTGGACATTACGCAACGATTCGAGGTACGACACACCTAGGACTATTAAACAATGGGCACTGTATCCACAGCAGTTGCGCTACGCGCGTGGTTTTGTTAGTTCTTACTTTTGCCTCTGTCAGCCGTTAGACGGCGCTTATAGTAAATACTCCAATTACACGCGACTGTTGGCATACAGCTGCCTATCCCTAAATATATATTTATATTCAGTTTTTTCGTAATTTAACTCTTTTTGATTTAATTTTTCCTTCATTCAGATCATATTTATGAATCGCCGATTTTTAGCAATACCCCCATAGGGAGGGGGTGTAGCTACTGTATTCGTTGTGTCGGCGTCCACGTAGTCGCGGTGCGCGAAAATAACAAAAATATGAGAAGTCAACTAAAACTTTAGAGTAAAAATGAATTAGCTCCCTTAACTTGAAAAACTAAAACTGCTATAAACGTAAAAAGGAGGTCTAGGCATAGTCTCATCTCCCTCCTTGTCTCGCGTACTTAGCCACCTTGTTACTATCCTAATACACTGAATATAACACGTTGAATCTCGTCGTCTTTATTATTCCGGTAAAAATAAACTTACTTGCAATTTAAAATATTAAAATAATCGGCAGTTCATTAATTATTTTAAGCGTAATATGCGCGTTCGAGCGAGAAGGTATAAATCAATTAAATCGAAAGTATACATAAGTATAGGTATAGATAATCGCGAATTCTTCGACGCGCGTGGGTCGACACTCGACAGGAAGCTAATGAAATATAAAGATCGAGACGGATTCCCCCAACTAAGAGAACAATATTTGACCTTTTGTATATCTCGCGTTAATTCGAAAGAGGTTGGATTATAAATTCAACGTCTCATTCGTTGCGTAATGAAAATGTTAAAAGCCGCGCGTATAAATCGAGACTTATCACCGACTCGATCAAAGTGGTTGTGTCATAACGCGTATTGAGCGGACTGTAAGGCCTTAGTCATAAACGCTCGATTTTGAAAACGCTATTAAATTATAGGGCAAATAATTAAAAAGCTAATTAATTGAAGACACGATTCATTTCTACAAGACGCGTGTATCGAATCAAATTATCTATATTTAACACAGTACTCGCTATCAGTTCCAGAGCAATACATACCCACGAATTTATTCAACTTAAGCCAATTAAATTAAATTAGTTTTTTAGCAATCTTGTATAATAGATTACGATATGATAATTAGATTAAGTTCAATTATAATTTAAATTAATATTACGTTTCAATTCACCAAAGAGGCGATCCCGTAAGGATTAGTTTATCATAGCTTCAAATATTTCCATTCCAGGTTATTCGCAACCACCAAGTTAGGATGAAGCCCATTCGTTTCTCGTAACCCTAGGTGCTTCGTATCCGGGCCACATAAACAGACCACAGAGGAATTGAGTGGAATATGGAAGCCTCTAAGTTGAAAGTTAACTCGGGACGAAACTGGTTAATTGGTTCAAATTTCCTATAGTCACGTCTAGTTAACTTAGGAACAACACGAACCATTGCTTTTTAGTTACTTTAGACATCACCGGATGTCCTTATGAATTTGACGCAATGGGTTAACTGACCAATCTGGTCAAATCGCTAAAGTTGATTAGACATCTTAGGCGGTGAAGGTTTCATTCTCAATCCCGCGTGAGACTATCAGTTATGGTTTTAGATTGTGTCTTTTCAGAGGTTTAAATGGAACAGACACGCGCAAAAAGCGAGCATTGCTAACGCGGTGAACAGACGCAAAACGCGGTTCTGGTAACAATTCATTCGGGGAGATAAAAAGAACGATATTAAAATCAAGGTGAAATAATCTCTTTAAATTCCAGATTGAAAGATGATGTAAAAATGGGGAAGTCAGATTGGAGTTCCCCAAAATTTTGGTTGAATAATTAAGACTCCTCCTACAGCTAGCTCTTCTCGTGATTAAGAGAAACGCGTAAAGCCAAGGCCGAAAGCACGAGCGCGCTGATAAATAATTAGGAGTGAAATCCTTTAATGACTCGAAAGAGGCGATGCCGAATCACGCTTAATTAAATTTAATCGCGGATTTTGCCGAAAACGGGATAATTATACACAAATGTATTTCGTTTAACGACATTTACTCGAACATTGTTTCGGAATAAGAACCATCTTTATCATTTATCTTCCTAGCTTTTTTACGATAGAATTAGGGCGGATTAATTGTTAAATTATACCTTTAAAGGTATAATTTAACAATTAATCCGCCCTAATTCTATCGTAAAAAAGATAAGTAAAACCGTTTTAAATTGAAATACATTTATCTAATTCGATAATTTTAGGATAAAAACCGTGGTAGCTCTCTATAAGTTATGTCTAATTGGATACATTCTTCGGCGGTTCCATTCTACCGAATTTAGCCCAAACGTATAGTTTGGGAACGGAAAGCTACGTTCACGCTCGACACTTTAGCCGTGTTCATACTAGGCATTGGTATCGATTTAAACCGTTTCAATTCGTTTCGATAGGATCATGTGAACGGGAAACCGTCTTTTCTCGAATCGATTTCTCGAAACTGCTTCGGGAACCAGTTTCATACCGATAGATGAAGCTACAATAATTCGATTTATTTTAATGCGTGAACGCGTGACGCTTAAAATGATTCCTGGCGATTCGAATATCGGCTTGATTTTACCGTTTCAAATCGATTAAGAAATACTAGTGTGACCGTAGCTTTTGGAACCGTTTTCAAATCGTTTCGAATCTGTTCAAATCGACTTTATAAGGTATTAATTTTGTTTCTCGATCAAAGATCAACAGGGGTGACCCCCAAAATTTTATAATTTGAACTTTCCAAAACGGTTAAAAACGATGTGAACGCTGCTTTAGTCTCGTTTAAACAGTTTTGTTTCAAAACGTATATGGAACAAACAACGGACGCGATTCTAGTGGCTTTCTATGACCGGTATAAAGACATCGTATTATTTAATCGCGATAGATTTTAAGTTCACCATAAAAATGGGGACCAATTTTTTATCCATTTAACCACGTTTAACTCGCCCCCCCCCGCCCACCCGCCCTAAAATCCCCTGGTCATTAAAAAATCATCAGTAAACCTTCGACTGATTTGTTCACTCTTACGTATGGCTAGGTTTATTCTTTTGACCAATCTCCAAACAGTATATAGAATTCCGTACATTCCGTAATATATTGTCGCGCGTGGAATAGGATCGTTACGAAAGTATATAGAGGTGAAAGTAGACGAAGGTCGCGTATAGAGTTACGGCTAGGATATATACTTAATTTAATGGCGAGCTGTAAAATTACGATTTATCTCGAATCAAAATCAAGAAAGGTTACCAACGGATACCCAAGTAGCGTTATAAGATATATCCAGACTTTGGAATTGCATCTAAAACCAGAAGGCGATACTCGAGCGAATGGAGACACTAAAAGAGCCACGTTCACTGGACACGATAATTCGCAAATATTTGGATAATCTCTTAATTATTAATAATGATAAATTAAATATTTAGATTACGTTGGATTTATCATAGACTTCCCGAGGATAATTTCTAATTACGAATTAAGATAAAATATCTTGTCCAAACAAATACATACTGACCCCAGCAGCCATAAAATTCTGAACGTTTCCCGTATAAATGGGCCACTTAAACGATCGCGAGGTTCCCATTGACTCGATAATACAAGGTATTCAAACATTTTCTATTAGATATTAACGAATAACCCCACGTGATTGATTAGAATCGTGAGTGGGAACTCGTAAGGAAGAAAAACGTTAATTAACGCACTCGCCAATAAATTCTAATTACCCGAATACTTGCTATCATAAAAGAGGAGGAGCTTACTTATGTCATCAGCTACGTAAAAGCTTGTAAAGCTCATAGCGCTCGTGAGCACCGAGCATTTCTTAAACTTATTTTTTCTATATCCAGGTGTCAGCTCTCAAGGTCGGGTCTCTCCCGAGTGACTTCTGAACCCTCTGACCCCTAGCGTTTTATGAAAACGGAAATAACTGCCCTGTATAACCTTAACGCCACGTGATTTCGTGACGTAGTTAGCAACATTCGAACAAGATGTCCCACCCACAACTTCTTTTATAATACCAACTATTCAGAATATCGGAGGACCAGCGTTCGATTCCCGCGAGGGTCGTTGTAAAGCTTTTTAATTAAAATAATAGTTGATATTATATAAAAGAACTTGTGGGTGCGACATCTTGTTCGGAAGTTACTAACTACGTCACGAAATCACGTGGCGCTAAGGTTATACGAGGCAGTTATTTCCGTTTTCATAAAACGCTAGGGGTCAGACGGCTCGGAAGTCACTCGGGAGAAGCTGACACGGATATAGAAAAATAAGCTTAAGAAATGCTCGGTGCTCACGAGCGCTATGAGCTTTACGAGCTCTGACGTCGACGGCAACATTCTATAAGTAAGCTCCTCCTCTTTTATGATATCAACTATTACTTCCTATTAAAATAAATATCTAAAAGTAATTTTTCACGCGAACAGTATGGAAAGCCAATGACACTAGGAAGAAACGTTGGTCAAACTCTCAAAGCGGGAATAAAGCATTACGGAGTCGGGGTGTATCCCTTCTCGTTTTAATGACCGTCTGATAAAGCCCCGATATCGTAGAGGACTCTTAACTTCTACTCAACGTAATTATCTACATTGTAAGGGAATATAGACGCGGATACGATCGCGGCGTCCGTTGAAACTACTAACTATAATGCTCGGATAATTCGCGCTCGTGGCCAGTTATAGGGTAGCCGCGAATTAGGAGATTATAATCTACCATATATAGTTTGCTATTATTGGTCGCTTATATACAGCGCAAAAGCCCGAAGTTTAAATGATGGAACAAACGAGGCGTATTGGTAACTCAACAAGAACGCGATGGGGTCCCAAGAACGAACGAAGAAAAATCCTTTTCTTACTATCAACGTCGTCATTTTTAATTTGGATCAATTATTTTAGATTATTTCGAAGAAAATAATTAAATACGGGACTAATCACATTCAACAAAATGGAAAGACTTAACGGGGGTCTCTATAGATATTCGGTATCACGGCCCAATTTCACTGTCACCCGTTCTCGCGAAGACTTAAAAATAATTAACGTAGCGCTCTTATATAAATATAATCTTACCTCATTGATTAGAAGATAAATTTCGCGTCACACCCGGAATTATCTGTTAAAGAAAAAATAACACTTGTTAAAAAGTATTATAATTTAATAAAATCACGGTCACGAGAAGGTGGACGAATTTAACCGTCTTGTTTCCGTTCAATTTTACGCTAAGGAACGTTAGGAAACGCTATAGCGATCATAAACTGACACTTTGTACGGAAAATAGATTCAGGGACGGAAATAAGCACAAGTCACTGGACATTGTCCGATAAATTTTCCAAATGTCCGATAACTTTTTATTTTTGAGAGTGGGTCACTGGACAATTGTCCGATAAGAAAAAAGTACTTATTAATACCAGAAATCTAGCAAGGTCTGATAATTTTTTTTAAATATCCGATAACTTTGAATTTGTTAAGGGGGGTTACTGGACATTTGTCCAATAAGAAAAATTTCTTATTTCTATCCCTTCCAGGCACTTTAACAGCCAACGAGAGCGCTTAGTAGTTTCCATAAGAGTGTAAAAGAATATGTAACACGGGTTGTTGATAAATTCTTCAATAAATTGTAAAATCAATTTATAGTGTAGACGTATATATGTACGCGTAAAAAGTATATCGCTCCTATAATAAGCGAGATTACAACTTTGTCCGAGTCATCGAAAAACAATGAATCATATTTGGTCGCTTCACGAATTGGTTTAACCGATACATTCAAACGCCGCGTGGGCATTCGCAAATTTGTCAACTCGTCTCGAATAGTAGAATATTCTTTAGGAAAAACGATAAAACCAAAGAAATAGCGCGGCGTATTGGGTGTGGCGTAAATATGCTTGAAGACGCGGAGACATGTTAAAGGATTTTGAGCCGGGATTGATCGAGGAATGGAGTGTGCGATGGAGACAATTCACCCACTGACTCGATATTAATAATAGGGATAAATCTTGGGAGAAGAAGAAGAACTGAGTCTTATACGCGATCGCTTTTAAAGAGCGAGTCTCATTCGAAATAACGCTTTTTAGCTCTATCCAAAATCTCTATCCAGCTAAAACCTCAATTTTTGTGAGACCTATCCTTTAAGATTCTCCCAGTATAATCAAATCCATGAAACTTTTCTAGCCTAAAATGTCTTTCCAGTTTCTTTATTCGGGATTTTGCTGGAAGGAAATTAATAAGGAGGAATTATCTCTCATTAAATTTCTACTCAATAATTACGTAGGATAGGAAGAACCTAAATTACAGCCGTCAAGGGGACATTGGAATAAAAATGATTAGTTAAACTTACTCGTCAATCTATAGCAAAAATGATAAAAATTGAATTTCGGATTAAATATTAAGATAGCGTGTATGCTTCGATTAGGTACTGATCCTTTTACGCGCTCATCAAAGTTTATCCTCATTGCGTATAACCTTGTAGAGGTCGGGGTTTGGACAAGATAATCCATAAATATTTGGATAATCAATTAATTATTAATACCAAGTTAAATATTTCGATTAAATACTATTATTGCTATAGTCGATTACGTAGACATCCCGCGGATAATTTCAAATTATCAATAAAGATAAAATAATCTAGGCCAAACCCCGACCTCTATATAACCTTACCAGTATGTGAATATATATTTTCGACGATTTGGGCCCACTTGATCGACTTCCCAAATGTTGAACGGAAATGAAGCTAGTTAAAACCTAACCTAACCTTTCATAAGTCATTGTCGATAATTTGTGAGTCGATCGAGTGAACCGTAAAAATGTCCTTGTTCTTGTCGTAGGTACAATTAATGAACGCGATATAAAATCATGTTTTCGTAGTTTTCCAATACGACAATTTGTGATCCAATTATCCTCCTCCCTTCGAGTAGTTATATTACATCACTGAACTTGAAAATTTCGATCCCATTCCCCCATGCATATATACGTCACGGGCTGAAAACGTACGACATGAAAACACATTTTTCCCCGAAAAAAACAGCGCTCGATCATAAGAGTGGGGGAGAAGCTCTTGGAACAAACCGGCTGCTCGGAAATAATGGTCTATCAGCCCCGTTAGGACACCCCCGTCACTTTAGTTTCTAGCTGATATAACTTCCCTTTTTTTCGCTCCCACGTATAGTCCAATAAGTTACGAGAATGCGCCCCGCTCTACAGTCATTCCCAGTTGACCCGACGCCAAGGACGAGTCTACTTCACATATTTACCAACGAAGATAAATTGGACTTTTAGAGACCAGGGTATACTGGTAATTGTATACGAGTAATGTAATTTTGAATTTAAACCTTACTTGGATTAAAAATGAATAAATTGCTAAATGAGGTCAAAGTTTAAAGATGTAAATCTTCTAGTTTACATTTCCAATAGTTCTTCGTGTTTGGCGTCGTTAAGGACTTGTTAAAGTAATTTTTCGTGTTCAAGTCCCGTTGCCCTATCAACGCGAACTAAAATGGTCCAGCGTATTGTGAAAACATCGCGTTTTTACACGAATTTCGAGTTTGTTTAGTCAGAAATAGGAATTTTGAAGCGTCGGAAAGAGGAAATTCGTATTAAAAATCGCGTAAATTCGAATACGAATTATTTTTGAATACGAGTAATTTGAATATCTTTGAACTTTAGTCAGTAAAATAAGACTATCGTACTAAAACGTGTAAAATAATATTAAAATGTATATATAAACCTTTTAAATCTTATAACTACGGTGGCTACCGACAGAAGGTGCGGCTAGCGTGTTCGAAGTAGTATAACATTTTTCGTTGCGAGACTAAACCTTTCAAGTAAGCTTTTAATCCAAGGACAGCGGCTATTGTCCCTGCACGACTGGCGAAGTAGGAGAGGAATAGACCAGGTGCCCTCCCTCTGATGTTCAGGGTGCGAGGGGTCGACGTTACCCGGCAGCGGCTTTACCGTTAAGTTTAGCGCCAGTTTTTAACTGTCAAGCTGATAAAAAGGAGGGGAGGCTCCGCGGGGCTGCCTACAACCTAGGGCGATCGAACGCGGCGGGGAAGCCGGCTTTACGCTTTACGAGGGGAGAAAAGAAAGAAAATGAGACACCCAGAGAGAGAGAGAGGAGCGTGGGAAATCTATAATATCTAGATGAGAATAAACGGCGGGCTACGGGGAAATAAGAGTCATTATAGGGAAACCCCTTTTTGTAGACGCGTCTATTCGACAGTCAATGGAGTTGGGAGAGAGCTAAGCCTACTACTCAATGAGTTTGGAAAAATTCCTCGCCCCGCACCGCGTATCCGAGGATTTTCGAGATTAAATTTACAAATTGTAAGGCTCGAAAGCGTTGCCCAAATCCGAAGAGATCTAGTTCGTTAATTGGTCATCAAAATCCTACGCTAATAGTCGGGTAATTAAATATTCTTCCAATTCTCGTTAAATATTCTTCCAATTCTAACTAACTTTCAACCAATTTTCAGTCAAAATGACGTCAATTTAATTTCAAATAAATTAACACCGAAGTTGTAAGAAGACTTACAGCGGCGCGATAAAAAATATTACGAAACGGATAACTCCTAAACGTTGGCTTCTCTCGGAGAATCGGAGTGCGACGGCTAAGAGCGCTTTAAAAGGCGCTTATCAAAATAAGTTGAAATTGTTCAAAGCTACGAAAAGCCTCCGATATTTAGTACAGGACATTTCGTGGTTCATAGATCATTTCTGGATTTGGAAACAAAACTGCCACGTGATTTCTAATTATTAAGTCACAATGCCATTTTATAAATATAATAAATTTGTATCGTGATTCTAAATTAGGCGTATGAACTCGAAATATTTTGTATTCTTAAATCGCGGTTACGTTTATTGAAATAATGAGATCAACGTACTCTATTAAACTTAAATTTCCAATTTCAACATGACTTATAAGGTCGAATAAGGCTAGCACTCTTATAATATTTCCATTGGATAATATCAAAAGCCTATAAATTTATTCCATAAAAGTGAACGTCGCCCTGTGCTTAAAGGCCTAGGATTACTTCTGCCTGTCACCCTGGAAACAAACTCGCCCTCCATGCTTTCTCTTGCCTCGCTATCCAATAGGAAGCTCAGAAGGTGAGCCCATTTCCAGTGAAACATGCAGGTGACAGGCAGAAGAAATCCTAGGCCTTTAATACTATCAACGAAGGTTCGAGTAAATGTACCGGCGGGCTTTGATTCGAGACGCTCTGGCGGCCGCCGACGGCGTGTAAATAGTGAAATCGGAAGCGCCACTTTGCGGAAAAATTTCGGAATGATGACGCCGCACGCATTGGCGGGGGTGTTGTGTGCTACCCAGCACGGTGCACCCCCTCTACAAACGAATCTGAGTTGGGAGGGAAGACGATATAGGCAAGCGCGGCCCGCCTAAATTCCATCCCTCTCTCCCGACTCGAGGAAGAGTCATAATCACTCGAGTCAGACAGGGGTGATGACTTTTTGGCTAGTTTTAAGCGATGGGTTAGTACCTTTACCAGGCCCTTTCCTGAGAGTATTAAGCTACGGGAGGCTGTTTACTTTTATGGAATAATGTGATAAACTTTTGATAATACCGTATACGTAATACGTTAAAAAAAATCAAGCCCCCATAAATCCCAAATGAATATAATGAAGGAAACTTTATTTAATATTATATATTACGAGGTAAAATATTCCCTTTCGTGTACCATCTGTATAACTATCTTTTCCTCGTTCATTTTTTTCGGTATAAGTTAACTACGAATAGTGGTGGATCCTTCACAACCCCCAAAAAAATTGTGGTAGTAGAGACAAAAGACGAGGGAGGGTTTCTGTTCCGTTACCGCGGCGGTTTATCGCGTAGAAACTCGAATTTACGCTTATTACAAGGCCCTCGCCCGAGCTACGAGAAGCGGGGTTCACCTCTAGGGGCCAAACTTCTATTAATTCACCCCGAAGGAAGAAGCTATATACAATAACCTTGGAGGAAGTGCTGGAGGAGTGAATGTCTCCAAGACAGACAAGGCTAAACTTTTCGAAGGGCCGCTTTACGGAGTGGTCAGCCTAACAGGGCGCCTCGTTTACGAACTTTTCACCCTGAACGATAAACAATAACTCCTGTTTGAGCCAAAATTAGGGGCACCCCAGTTTTCCCCAGAGCGATATAAACAAACAAAACATTTTGGGGCGCACCAATTCTCACTCGAACGAAAGAACGCCGTCGAGTTTGCTTACGTTAGTTTGGAGCGTTAGTAGACAACCGTATTTTAATTATCCGTGATAATTCAGAACAGAAATTAAATCGGATTTGATCAATCTAATCACGATTAAATAGGATTTGATCAATCTAATCACGATTAAATAGGATTTGATCAATCTAATCACGATTAAATAGGATTTGATCAATCTAATCACGATTAAATAGGATTTGATCAATCTAATCACGATTAAATAGGATTTGATCAATCTAATCACGATTAAATAGGATTTGATCAATCTAATCACGATTAAATAGGATTTGATCAATCTAATCACGATTAAATAGGATTTGATCAATCTAATCACGATTAAATAGGATTTGATCAATCTAATTAAATAGGATTTGATCACTCTAATCACGATTAAATAGGATTTGATAAATCTAATCACGAATAAATAGGATTTGATCAATCTAATCACGAATAAATAGGATTTGATCAATCTAATCATGATTAAATCATATTAAATCAATCTAATCGTGATTAAATCATTAAATCAGTCTACTCGTGTTTAAATCTTATTTAATAAATATATAATCAATCGAATCACGATTAAATCTGATTTAATCAATTTATAATCAATCTAATTTTGATTAAATCTGATTTAATCAATTTATAATCAATCTAATCTTGATTAAATCTGATTTAATCAATTTATAATCAATCTAATCTTGATATCTGATTTAAACAATTTATAATCAATCTAATCTTGATATCTGATTTAAACAATTTTTAATCAATCTAATCTTGATTTCTGATTTAAACGATTATAAATTGATAAAATCAGATTTAATGAAGATTAGATTGATTAAAAATTGTTTAAATCAGATATCAAGATTTCGATTAATTCTGATTTAATAAATTAATCAATCTAATCACGATTTCATCGGATTTGATCAATCTAATCACGATTTCATCGGATTTGATCAATCTAATCACGATTAAATATAGTTTGATCAATCTAATCACGATTTCATCGGATTTGATCAATCTAATCACGATTAAATATAGTTTGATCAATCTAATTACGATTAAATAGGATTTGTTTACGGTTTAACCCCGAAGTACTACTACGTGGTACTGCCAAATTAGTCTTAGGTACCCTTGGCGCTCGATCAACCCACCTACGCTTCCTCCTAGCCGTTGCTAACTAAGGAAGGCCATCCGAAGAAAAATAAAAAAAGAACACCCTCAGAAAAAAAAATATATATAAGAAAAAATTATAGCATCACGAAAAAAAAATTGGTTCTCCCGCGCCAGACACTATATCCAATTCTTGGGCCGTTTTTTACAGCTTCCTGTTTCCGCTTGGAAAATACGTCCATAGAAATTGCGATCCGCCCACAGAACCCCGCGTAGCTTCGGATACGAATAAAAAATACCTATTTTTCGCGTCTATAAAAATTTAAAGGGGCTGTGAATTTCTATTCGGTACTTGGCCCAAATATACGATTATATCCTTATTGAACCAGCTGCTAGTTCATTCGCCAATAATTTCCAATTGGAACAAAATTTCCACTCGAAATTATACAAATTATTCGTAGGTAAGCATAAAACAATAATAAAATGTATGAAATTCTTACTAAAACAAGAGCGTCCTGAGACTCCTGACATTCAGGGTGAAAACGACCCCTAGGAGCGAAACATTACATTATTTTATTACGCTGCAAGCTTATCAGCACCAACGAGGCTAGTGCAGCGTTTGGAAAACCATTTCCCCGATTTTTCCGGTTTTCCAAATGAATTTTCCCCCTTATCCACGGGTGTACCATATGTTTAGAAAAACAAACATAAAACTTAAAAGATATTAACGTATTTACGCGTGGTTTAATAGCACGCGACTACTTTGTTTTTCACTAATCCAACTTAGCCAAGCTTCGATGACGATTTTCGTCTTCTCGCGCGACGCCGACGCCGCGGGCAATACGGTAGCTACACCTCCGCTTGGGGGAGGTGAGGCTAAAAATAATATTATATTAAAGACTGATTCACACCGTCGAGTGATCGCGACCGCTCGAAACTTACGAAGGTCAGAATAATTCGAGACCCTGAATTTGTCGCGTATTGTCACTTTCAAAAGTAGAGCGCGATCTTACAAAATTGGCGATATCATCAATTTTTGAGAGTTGTCGCTCGAACGCGTAGCAATGTTTAAAGGCGGATGCACACAGAAATATTTTCACGCGTTTCACGCACGCGCGCTAACGATTCTTCTATGAGCGCACGAGCGTGAAACGCGTTAAAATAGGTCTGTGTGCGTTCGCCTTTAGAAGTACCATAAGCGCGCTTGAAACGCGTGAAAGTAGGTCTGTGTGAATCCGCCTTTAGAGACTTCACTAGGTCGATTCGCGCCAAATGTGGGTTCGCGAACGATAAAACTAATGGATTCTTAACCAAATTCGAGTAATTTCATACATTTCTCGTTCGCGCCCACTTCTTTTAAAGCCAGGTTGTCACAATTTTTTCGAAGGCCTAAATGAATTATATTTTTAGCTATTAAAAAACATGGCTAAGCGGGGCTATACAACAACTACGAATTAACGCTATTTTAAAAATAGGTGGGACGTGATCTTTCCCCAGAGGATTTAAGGCTGACGTCGTGACAACGGACATACAGGGTTAAAATCAAAGGGTCCCTCTTACGTAAATGATTCTTTGAATTATTAAATCATATTTCCGAAAATGTTATTCTAATTTCATTTGGTTTTCCGTAAGAAATTGGTCGAAACTTTACTTTATTAAGAGAATTGGCAGTGATGTAGTTCTTTGGAAGAGCTCGTAAATAAACACCTCGCTAAAATAGAGAATTTAAATCTTGGCACTATTTCCTGGCTGAGGGCTTACGTCAAAGTCTACGTTATTTGACCTAAATATTTAGCCAGATATAAAAATAATAATGAAAAAGAAATGTAAGCTTTGAAACGCTTTTTATAAAACGTTTCTTAATTCTATTAATAGAAAACTTTGCGTTCGTGGGCGTTTTATTTTACGAATAAAAATTTAATTATATAAGGTCCTCTTTAGGTTATTTATTTCGCTTCAAAGCTAACGATATAACGAAATTAAATAGGCCCGGGATTATATGTTAAGTCTTAGGTCGCGTAGACCAGCTGTTTTTCTTAAATGCCCAGGGAGGATACCCTATAAAACATACGTCGATTATTCAAATTGAACAAGCTGTCGATATTTTTATTGATCTAGGGTCATATTAAAATTAAACCCGAAGAGTAGATTTACCCGAATTAAATTGAAATAATAACGCGAAAACAGCCTCGTTTTCATTCTCGCAATTGAATTGGCGAGCTTGGCTAATATAACTATAATATAACATAAGTTATTTATGTTTCTTCGCTTCTAAATTTAAACTTTCATCGTAATAATCTTCTACGCGAAACTTCTTGGCCTCGCTGATGAAATTAAAGTATTACTAAAATAATTTATTAACGAGACTCGGCTAATACGCGCTTTTAAAAATAGTTTATTACAGGGTTGCCACAGGTCAGGGAATTTCAAAATTAACCAAAAAGGTCAGGGAAAAGTCAGGGAATTAAAAGATCTTTCAAGAAGCCAGGAAATTACAATCATTATCTGCGGAAAAGATTTGAAGCTGACCGTTATGCGTGCAAAAGGTTTGGCGAACGCGATTATATAAAAAATAAAAGGTTAAACGTTGGGTAGTATTAGCCGAAACGGTCAGGGAAAATCGTTGGAAAAGGTCAGGGAAAAACCAGGAAGAGTCAGGGAATTTGAATCTGAAAAAACTGCGGCAACCCTGTATCAAATAAACGTCCGGATCAAGACGATCCGAACATAGATGGGGCATATTGTCATCTAATCCGGGGAGGAGTTAAAATTAACTTTGTTCTTGGGGAGTCTGCGTGGAGAGAAAATAAATCTAAAATAGTTTGAATGTCGTTTATTTAAAAGTTTATTTAATAAACCGCGTTTATTAAAGAAGTCTCGTTAATATTATTATACTTTAATTTCATCGTAATATTTTTAAAAGGTTAATTTACTGAAACAAAATGGTCTTCCCAAGTGAACAAGAAAAACTATTCTTCGGTTTGTTATAGGTAGCGAAAATGAGAGAGAGGGTGAGGAGGTGATAGCTGAGAAAATCAATGGGAAAAGAATGGACATTCCACATATGTCGCTATTTTCTTTGGATAGGGACAGTTATATTCGGGTAAGTCGTATAGGTACGATAGAAATGACACATTTTATTTCTTTAGCGTCTATGTTTCCGCCAATATCTCTGGAGTAACATCGTCCGGTCAGGGCACGCGGCGCAAATAATGGGATAGCGAGAAATAATGGCTCACGTATTGATCCCCAATGTATACCCGAAAAAAGAAACTTTCTTTATAGGCGTATAAACCTGTTTTTATACACGTGTCCGTCTATTTCTGCCCTGGCTCTCGGTTTTCGAGGAACCCGGCCAGAAGTAGACAGTCCAGACTCCACAGTGTATGGCCATACTCTATCTCCGCCCGGGCTCCTTTTTCTCCAGTTTCAGCGTGCACGGATTTCAACGAACATTCCCCGCGTACTACGTCATTACTATCTATGGTCGCGTGAATGTTATAAAACATATAGGTAGTTCAATCTCGCGCGTTCTGTCACGAGTGACGCGATTCCTTTCGCGAAAGAACTTATACCCAAAATAGTACCTTTCATTGTAACCTTATCGTTAATTATACGATCCGGTACAAAACTGTACGCCATACCGGATAAAATTTCAAATCTACATATTTTTTTGTGCAAACTCGAGGGGGCAGACACTCACGAACTCAGGTGTACAAAATGTTTGAACTCTTTGCACTATCAAAGCTGAACTCAGAGTTCATAAGAGTTCGAACTCAGAGTTCATAAGAGTTCGAACTCAGAGTTCATAAGAGTTCGAACTCAGAGTTCATAAGAGTTCGAACTCAGAGTTCATAAGAGTTCGAACTCAGAGTTCATAAGAGTTCGAACTCAGAGTTCATAAGAGTTCGAACTCAGAGTTCATAAGAGTTCGAACTCAGAGTTCATAAGAGTTCGAACTCAGAGTTCATAAGAGTTCGAACTCAGAGTTCATAAGAGTTCGAACTCAGAGTTCATAAGAGCTCGAACTCAATGCACTGTCAAAGCTGAACTCAGTGAACTCGGGTGACAGCCAGTTCAAGAGTGTCGGACCCCTCGCACAAACTCCTCCTCAAAACATCCTAAATAAAAGTTCATTTATATTTCACTACGCTTAATATTTTAATATTATACAAAAAAGAGGTTGCTTCGCACCCTTAAAAAAAACTCTTTATCTAACTCGAATCAAACCCGTGAAGGGACAGAAATTATTTGTTAGAGAAAGAGCAATTTCATATCTTTAAAATTATAGTTAGTAGATTTAGTATATACTACTTCAAAGATTTTATTACTATTATATATTTTCCAAAAAACGGATATAGACGACCTAGGACTAATGATAAATATATATATACATTAAAGGAACTCCATCTTTAGCTAATTTTATAAGTGATACTGATACATCAATGGGAGAGGAAGGTTAACTAGGTCGTCTTTATCCGTTTTTTGGAAAATATATAATAGTAATAAAATCTTTGAAGTAGTATACTAAATCTACTAACTATAATTTTAAAGATATGAAATTGCTCTTTCTCTTACAAATAATTTCTGTCCCTTCACGGGTTTGATTCGAGTTAGATAAAGAGTTTTTTAAGGGTGCGAAGCAACCTCTTTTTTATATAATTTCTGTCCTTTTTTTCACCAAAAATATACACCTTTTCCACATTTCACTATTTTGCTTTATAGGTTTATTGAACCTTAATTCTTACTAATGCTGAATAAAAATTAAAGCGTTTAATTGAGGCTTGAATCTATTCGTAATTGGGACCCTGGTACAAATCTCGAAAGGCAGAGATTAACTAACCTAACCTTACCTAAGTTGTAAAACAGGGATGGGCTAGTTCAATTGATTAACTAACCTAAACTAATCTTACCTAAAATACTACAAGAGGAACGGGTTAGCCCGAGTTATAGGGATTACCTAGTTGGAGGGATGGGCTATTTTCAGGGTTTAATTAACCTAATTTAACCTTAAAGATTACTTGATGGAATGGGTAACCCGAGGGATTAACTAGTTGGAACGATGGGCTAATTCGAGGAATTAACTAACCTAACCTAGCCTTACCTTAAATATTACAAATAGCCCGAGCTAAGGATTAACTAGTTGGAGGGATTGGCTAATTAGAGGGATTAACTAACCTAACCTCAGCTTAAAGATTACCAGATGGACGGGGGAGGTCGAGGGATTAACTAACCTAGCCTTACCTAAAATATTACAAGAGGGACGGGCTAGACCGAGCTAGAGATTAAATTTATAATATTGAATCGCATCGACAAAAAATGAGCATGGAAAGCGAAACAATTCTTTAAAGCAAGAGAACATAATTCAGGAGACCAGAAGTATGTGGCCGTTTATTTAACTCGCCGACATCAATTACCGTTTCGTATATCCTATTTAACATTCTAAATCTTTATTTTTTATTATACTTAAGTTAGACGTGCTTTAGATACAGACTTCAATAATTGGCCAACTACTTAATAGCAACGTTATTACGTAGTAGTAATGACGAAGCTATTGTATCTAAAGCACATCCTAGTCGCAAAACTCAAGTCTTTTAAAAATTAGTGTAGAGATTGAAAACGTTAAACTATAAATTTCATGTGTAATCGAGCACTTGGCAGGATATGAAGTCCAACTCAAGTGATATTTAATCCCTAGTACTCTCATTGTGATATGTTTTTACACTGACTTAATATATTAAATTGGCCACATTTCTAGGTAATGCGATTTACATTCAATCGCCTCGCTTTATTCGAGTACTCTACCCAAAAGATCGTGAGAAATAGGTCTCTTATCACCGAAATATAGGTGAGAAACGATTGCCTAAACAAACAAAGACGTCACCATTGCACAAACGAGAGGGTTCGCCACAATTTTAAACGCTAACGTAAACCACCCATTGGTACGGTGCATCTGTGAGTACTGAATCTGCAAATCTCGTTTATATAGGCCGAGAAGAGATGTATTATTAAAGTTAAAAAATCAAATGATAAGAAAATCATGCCAACTTTTTAATTAAGGTGAATTAGGGTGAATATAATGGGATACTCATGATATGACATAATAGTCAAAATTAGACGGCTGAAGAGGGCTACCCTAGTAAAAGAACCCAATAAATGCAATTTTCCGTTAACGATAAAAAATGACATTAAAAAAAGCTTATCAACTGTTTAATAAAATCAATTTTTGTTTATCAATTTAAAGCCAATTAATAAAGCTCGGCTAGTTATATGTTTTACCCTTTTCGTCACCCATACAGGCATCTGTCTCTCTATTAACTCGAATTCGATGGATATTCATTATCATTCTACTGTTTAAGAAATAAAATTTTGTTTACCATTTTGAAGCAATTAATAAAGCTCGGCTAAGCTTATGATTTCACCCTTTTGTAACCCATTCAGGCACCTTTCTTTCTATTAACTCGAATTCGATGGATATTCCTTATCATTCTACTGTTTAAGAAATAAAATTTTTGTTTATCATTTTGAAGCAATTGGTAAAGCTCGGCTAAGCTTAAGATCTCACCCTTTTGTAACCCATTCAGGCACCTTACTTTCTACTACTTCGTATACTTAATCAACATTTCATTATTGAAATCTGTGTTTAACTAGAGATACTCTTGTACCCGAACGAAGTCTTATCAAATTTTTTCAAAAGTACCTTTGTCTGTATTAATTCGAATTCAGTGGACGGTGGGAAAAGGGAAACGACGACGACGACGACGACGACGACGATTTCAGTTATCAAGCGCCGCGGGTCCATTGGAAAAGACATTACGGTTTCTGATGAAATTCGAGTTTAGATAAAGGGATAAACACGAACGTGTTTATCCTAATTTAAGACTATTTATTATAGTTATTTCGTAAGTAATAGTAATATAAAGACTTATAACGCGAAAATACCTCGCTTAACAATTCAAGACAATAATTCCGTTTTGTTCAACAAAAGACCATACAGTTGACCTCGAAACTTAACCGTTTGACCTTTCCCAAAATGATTCAAAATGGTTTCAAATTTCGTAGCGCGAACGCGGCTTTATCGAAACCAATAGTGGTCGGTAAATACCTCTGACGAAAAACTAATCTCGTAGTTTTTCGATACGTATCGTGGTTACCTAAGAAGATCTCTCCCAAAATAAACTTCGGGGAAGAAACTGAAAAGTAATATATTAGCTATATTACGTAATCCACATTGAGATTACATTCGAAGTAATTGCAAAACTCTCCGATTTCGTTTATTATAGTACCTTACGGAAGAAACCTATATGGTTGCGAATATTGCAAAATCGAGTCCATATATGGTACTAGTGGTGCAGTAGGTACGAGGGAGTTAACGTATGACCTGTCAATACAATTCTAGATGGCTCGCGCCAAAGATACGATAACAGTCAACTTGATCTTCGGAAAATATCTTACAACGATTTTCTTCTCATCGCGTATTCCTCCGCGTTAGTTTCGTCCAGTAAAGACTCTTACGACTGGAATGAACGTTACTTTTTACCTTAAGCTAGGTTTCCAAGATATATTGGGCCGGGTGACCCTCCAACATGTCGGCACCGTTGTAAATTCTTTATATGTTTTTTTATCCAGTTTTCCGCTTCCTTCCCCAATGCGATGTTCTATTTATTTTTTTCTACTATATGGGAGTAAAGATCCCACCATTCAACAAAAAAAAAAAAAAAAAAAAAAAAAATAGTATCGGTATCCCATCTCGAGGGTAACTAAATATATTTTTCATTATTCTTTATATACGGTGGAGTTTCGCAACCAAAACTCAAGGTGGTGTATAAGTCTCCTTTTTTTTCAACGATTTTTTTTTTTTTTTTTTAAATAAGGTGCATTGACGCGTCTCCCTTGAACTTTGACATCTTTCCCACACTTAAAAGAGTATACGTAACGCTTAACCAGCTACGGGAGACCGTAATTTATTGGTTTATATTACGAAAGAACAAGGGGATTTAAGATTAGCCAAACAAGAGGCGCGCGCTTCTTAGTTACAATAGACGGGAAATACCAGAAATGTCTTTACGATTATCATCGCGAAAGTGTGAAAATTATTTACACACACGAGGCTACCACGGATTTTTCACGAACTCTAATGGAAACTGAGTAGATTTTTCGGAAAGATCGTTAAAAAACAAAAAAAAATTACCAAGACAATAAAAATACGTATTTTAACAATCGCCATTTGAACCGCGATGCTACGTCATCATTTTGTGCAGTGAGTACTTAATCTAGAGCAAGTCAACTACCTTTAATTACGTTCCAGAAATAATCTACGTCAAATATCTGAAAAATGACGTATTTATTTTTGAAATTTTTATTTAAACTTTTTATTTAATTTGTTTGTCCGCTTCAATCTCCCTTTAAAAATAAACGCTAATACGGTAAATGTTTTCCAGCACTAAAAATGGTAAAAAGCTGCTTAAATACGCGGATAAAGACAGACTACGACACCATCTCTAACAGCCTTCAAACGTACGATTAAAAACCAAACTAAAATTTAGATTTTTTTTTTTTTTTTTTTTTTTTTTTTTTTTTTTTAACTTTAAAGTTAAATAGATGACCCCTTAAGTAGTAAAAAATGAGTCGGGGAGGTTTTAGGATGTTAGAACGAACGGATCCAGGTGGTACGCTATTGGAGCCGCTTTCCGCCATATTAAAAAAAAAAAAGGAAACTTTACGCGGAGAAACACCCCCGAATTCTTTTTTATTTCTCCCTTTAATGTCACAGACAGAATATTTTTGGTTTTATATTTATTTAACGTCCCTATTGTTTTTAGAAGGCCGCGAAGAAAAGGAAACCATTTTCTCGTCTAGGAACCCAAAATTTTTAGGCGTTTTTTTAATAGGTTACGTAAGAACTGGAATAGCGGCTGGAATAGCATTCCCGCACGCGGCTTCCAATAAAAACGTATAGCGTTAGTCTGGAAGCGAGGAGTACAAAGAAAGGAGTAGAAAACATTTTCTCTACTCCTTTTCGAAGTAAACTGAAATTATTTAAATCATTTTATATTTTTATTATAATTTTATCCGAAAAGTCTTGACTTAATAAAATTGGATTTAAAATATATAAATAAATAAAAATGTAACCTAGCTATTTCACTTTCCATTTAAAGTAAATTTAAAATTAAAATTAAAGAAAGGATCGGAAAAAATTCTCAACAAAATTTCCAAAAATGAATTCACAAAGAAATAGTATCGTTGGGACGGAGTGGAAGATCATGGATAAATTAATAGGCACTATTAATTAATCTATGGGGAGAGAAACACCTGGATTTATAAAAGAAATTGTCAAGGAGATGACCAGAGATGGCCAATTTCCTCCCTTCCACGGGTTTCTGCCTGTTTCACTGGAAGTGGGCTCACCTTCTGAGCTTCCCATTTGGGTAGCGAGGCAACAGAAAGCCTGGAGGGTGAGTTTGTTTCCAGGGTGAGAGGCAGAAGTAATCGTAGGCCTTTTAACTACGCACCAACGGTGGACTGACCCCCTTTTTTCCCGCTCCTTTCTCACGTGTGATATTTTGAAAAAAAAAAAAAAAAATGCATAAATTGTAAGAAAACCAAAATCAGTGACATTCACTGCACACCGAAATCTTGTACAAAACGGTAGTAGGGGCTAAAAGCTCAGACTAATAAAATAAAAGTAAAAACTTCAAAAAGTTGAAATTAAAAATTGTAGTCGTTAATTGCGATAGTTCTTATAGTTATAGTTATAGTAATAGCCAGCGCGATAAATTAAAACCGATCAAAGCCTTTAGACAAAACGTAAAATTAACACAATAGCAGTTTATATAGTGAGCAAAATATTGTTAAATTAAAAAAAACCTAAAAGCTCTCCAGTGCGGTCTTGTAGGATCCCGCGAATCTAAAATTCTACATTATCTAATAAACATACGACCGTTTTTCTCTTCAGTTACGATTCGAGCTAAGCGTAATAATTAAGCTCGTGGAAGTTAGAATTAAGGTTCACTTAAAATCAAATGTCAAAATTATCATTTTTCCACCATTTATGACGTAGATTATTTCTGGAACGTAATTAAAGATAATTTTCGTACGAAAGGTAGTTGACTTGATCTGGATTAAGTACTTTTACGAAAAAGACCGCGCGAAAGCGACCTTATCACCGTAGGCTCTATACGAAAGGGACATCACATGACCATAGCGCGATGACGTAATATTGCGGAAAAGATTTATTTTAAAAATTTCGAAAATGGCGATTATAAAATATGTATTTTTACTGTCGCTGTAATATTTTTCCATTTCATAAGTATATATTTGGACACCTACATTTTAGAGCAATCCAACTAAGGTAGTACAGGGTTCGTACACGACCAGGAAAACCTGGAAAGTCAGGGAATTTGGAAAATGGCCCAAAGGTCAGGGAAAAGTCAGGGAATTTGAAAATTGCTCCAATTGGTTAAGGAAAAGTCAAGGAATTTGAAAATAGCCCAAATGGTCAGAGAAAATAAATATTTTGGTATGTATCAAGGAACTGTTTATGATTGAAAATATTTGCCTAAAGATTCAACTTGTTTCTCATATTCTGAGTAAACTATCCTGACTCCGATTGATAAACTATGTCAAATAAAATGTAGGAATTCCCAACAGCTCGCTCGTAAGAAAATATTCATGAAAAAATATATATATATATATATTAAAATTGGTCAGGGAAATTATTTGGAAATGGTCAGGGAAAACCTGGAAAAGTCAGGGAAATTAACTGTAGTAAAAAGAATTAATAGGGCTAGTGATATCGTAGACTAACGATACGACACGTATCAAAAATAGTCTTAACTCTAATTGTTATCCGTAAACAGAACTCGCGGAAAACGTAACAATGGATTAAATTAATCGGGAAATTACGTTACATTTGAATAATTGTTGTTACGGTAGGAGATCCGTATATCGTAACGCCTTTAAATCCGTCGGGATTTCTTTAATTCGGCCGAAAAGCGTTAAAACGAACGTAATGCCTTTATTTGGACGCGAAAGCAACGAGTTAAATTGGGAGTGGCCGCGTTAACAATCCGCAGGGTGTGGCTACAACAACGGCCTCCGTATAACCAGACTTAATTTAAACAAAGCTATTACGGGCCACGCGCCTATACTTGGCTGTTATGTCACGAAATGAGAGTAATGGAAAAAGCTCGGGCGGACTTATACACCATCTTAAATCTTGTAGAGATGAAAGTAGTCTACGCAAACTCTCCTTGAACAAATATATGGCAAAGCGATTTTAAAGGGTTAGGGACCCGTTTTTATTTTTTTTTAAAGAGTTAATTTTGGTTTTAAAATATCTCAGGGAGAATAACCTAATAACAAGTGTTTTTTTTTCATCGATTCCTTATCGTTTAAATATGCCTAATACACCAATAAAAACTTTACAAAACAAATATTAAACTAGAAATAAATTATTATTAGGTTGCAAACTCCCTTTAAGAAGTCCGACAATAATGACAAATTAATTATCACTATTTCACGTTACAATTTTGAGTTCAACTTTAGCCCACCTTAAAAATATCAACAAAAATTGTTAAATAATTAATTTTTAAATAAATCCACAAGAATTGTAGGTCGATTTGTATTGAGAAGTGTATATACCAAGGCCATAAAAGTCAACATTAAATCAATAGAATGCCCAGGAGTTTTTCAGGTTTTCCCAGACCGTTACTAAATATTTCATTTTTAATAATAATATTTTCTTTTTGTTATATATTAATAAAAAAATCGGCATCCCAACGTAGCACTAAGGTGACGTCAATAGGAAACTGAGCTCTATTGAGTGGGGCAACTTTCATATATATATTTGTTTTCTTAAAAACGCGACGAGCCAAAGATGTAAAAATTTGAATATAATTAAAAAAATATAATCCGTGAAACTTGGAAAATAATGTCATTTTTTATTGTAAAATATTTGAAATGCGAATAAATTAATATTGGAGTCCCTAACTCTTTAGCGAATGAAACAGTTGAAATAAATTAGGTTTCTTTTTCGTTTTAATTCGTAGTAGGAACTCACGGGCGGGCCTATTCCCCCCATTAAAAGCGACCCAAATAAAACTCTCTCTTTCGATCCCAAGGCCGTTATTACGCTAATGAAACAACGTCGAAAATACCGTAAGGAATAATGTTATTGAATTATGAAAAGAAAAGTTATCTCACTATCAATAATAACTTAAGTAAATTAAACCTCTAAGTCGGAAAATAGGGCTTTTAATCAGGCGCCATCTACCGTTAGCAATTTTTTCGTTTTAGCGTTCTAAATCGGAAATTTATCTTGTTAATGGTAATTTACAATTTCCTCTGGCAAATAGTTGCTATCATAAAAGAGGAGGAGCTTACTTATGGCATGTTGTCGTCGACGTCATCAGCTACGTAAAAGCTTGTAAAGCTCATAGCACTCGTGAGCACCGAGCATTTCTTAAGCTTATTTTGTTCTATATCCAGGTGTCATCTCTCAAGGCTGGGTCTCTCCCGAGTAACTTCCGAGCCCTCTGACCCCTAGCGTTTTATGAAAACGGAAAGAACTGCCCTGTATAACCTTAATGCCACGTGATTTCGTGACGTAGTTAGATATCGCACCCACTTCTTTTATAATATCAACTATTAAAGTAATTTAGAAATCAAATTGTTTCTTATAGACTTTTTGCAGCGCCTCATGAAGGGGACTACCATTTTGCCCGTTCCACTTAGTTCCGCCCCCCAATCCGCCATTTTTGTCACCAAGAAACCTGGTGATAGTTTTTTTAGTAGACATTAGTACAGCCAGTGGGGTCTACTGGAGATATTTCATACTGGTCTGCCGCGCGACTCCCTCACTTCCATAGAAGTCTCTAGTTCAGGCAACACAAACTATATAGTTGCAGAAACTCTATCTATAGTAGTTTTAACCCTAACAGTACGAATAGTACCTACCGCGTCGAAAAACACTACCAAACAATCTTTCGTTTAAGATGGCGACCTTCAATTGAAGCCGTCGCAAAAAGTATATCCCTAATATTATGACCATTATTTGGACGTTATATAGTCGTATTTACGTATCGGACATACGTCCTTTAATGAGAATATTCCCACGAATAAAATATATAATTATAATTTAAAAAAAGGCGAATGAAAAGACGTCAACATCGCTATTGTTTCAAATGGAAAATGGAGAGGGGATGATGACGTTTGGGAAGACGAAGCTTTTTGAAGGAACCGACACCGCGGGAAGCTTAAGAGGAGGAGGGATATCGAGAGGAAGCGACGAGATCAACGGAGAGAGAGAGAGAGGAAGAGAGAGCGGATGAGGGAAGAAACGTGCGGACGGTGCTATTGAACTTGGCAGTTTTCGGCGATTCCGACTTTCTAGCAGCAGTTCGGGGGAGAACGAATGAAATGAGTAATAGCGTTATTATTTCTTAGACAACAAAAGATATCCTATATCGCGTATTACAATCCTCGTCAGTTATCAAGACTAGGAATTGGCTCTTTAGTTCTCCATGGGGGGAGGAGCTTAAAGGCGATCAATCGCTTCACGGTTTTCATTAGACTCATTTCCGCTAAAAGTCGACAATTACCCTCGGTTGTCTAGCTTTTCTTTCTCTCCTCATCCTCTAGATGAACTATATCTCCCTATATAACGATAACTCGTATAGGACTGGACGACCGCTAGAATTAAGAGAGTCCCTGCTAAGCCTTAAACTTTAACGTCGAGAGACGAGGTACGGAGATATAGGACGAGGCCTTAAGCGGGTTATACGTCGTCGAGAGATAATGGAACATCCGGGCAAATGGCGAGAAAAACAAATTGACCAATTTCATTTTCTAGACGGAAATTAATCGCCGCGAAGTCAAACGCTACGACCAAAGAAATAATAATGAAAGCCCCGTTTTTAGATAATGGTATACGTTTATCTTGCTAACTCATTACGCTATAAAATAATATAGTTTTTGCTATTTTAATTAAATGTTTAAGGAAATACGACGAGTCTACTCTTATAAAAATAACTTCGAGGAATAATGACAACGCGTTATTTTCATTGGAAGCGTTAAAATATACGAGAAAACCAAGCCATTTACGGATCGATAGAGCGTGATGTTTAATATTGAGGTTGAAGCTAGTGAACGCTGATCAGCTCGCGCTACGCGTCGCGTCAAAACGGGCTAATGTGTACGGGCCTTTAACAAAACTTTTCTTAATTTACATTCAATAGTCCTGGTCGATTTGCCGGAAATGGGCGCTTGTCTCATATAGCCGCGCCAACATCTTTTTGTAGTAACAGGCTGCCAGACTATTTCAAATTTTATTTCCCACAAACCAAATTCAAGTTGTTAGTCTGTCGGTCTCCACTAGAACAGATCGCTAGAGCAGACGAAAATTTCACACTACAAAAAGATGGCGGACGATCACGTGACAAAAGTTTTCCCCGCCAAAATTTTCGCGAGGGTCTCTAGACTTCCGGTTTTGGAAATCGACCAGGACTATTAATCAAGTTTCGATTTGACTCCATTTTATTACGACTAAAACCGTGGCTAAATTTCGGAAAAACTTCAGCTATTCAAAGAGAGTTCTGAAATATTTCACTCATATCGCACCAACTGAATCCCAAAGGACTCGACGCGTTACCTTTATATAAATTTAAATATCGGACGTCACGCGCTAGAACGAGTCGGAGGCGCGCTACGTACCCATGACGCGACGCTCCAAAACTGGCTAATGTGTACAGGCCTTAAAGGTACACGCGAGTTTTAAGGACATTAAATAATTGATTATAGCTGCTTTCAGACTTTTTTCGCTAATATATTGTCGGTCTACATCTTGGTAACCAAAAGAGTCAATATCGCGAGATCTCCTTTTATAGCTATATCTTTCACCATTGTTTTTTCGTAAATATACCCAAATTAACTTAACGTAAAATTTGAAAGTTTGAAAAGAAGAGATTTTACAAAAACAGACGATTCTAAGCTTCTAGCGATAAGACTAAGAAAATAAATGAAATTATAGAATTGGCAGGGTGTGGAACTCCGAGATAAACAACGAGAGAAAAATGAATAATACGTTTTCATCTTTAAATCTAATCCTCCGCCGAGGAATAAAAGCCCGAAAGAGAAAACGGGAACACAATGGGAATTTATTTTTCTCATTTCGAGCGGGTTTTTCTTTTCAAATTTTTTTTGTTATAATATACCGGGGGTTTCTTCAACAACAACCACGGGCCTAAAGTCCATTCGAATCTAAGATTACGCTTCTTTTAAAAACTCGACGCCCAGGGTAAAAAAAAAAAAATAAAATAAAAATATGAAATAAAAAAATGCCAGTAAATGATGGAAATTCTAGTTGAACTTGGCCACGAAAAATCCATATAATAAGAGCAGCTGTTTGGGCGCGAACGAGGAAGAAGATAGGCTAGACTCGCTTCAGACCGTCAACTTTTTTCTCCATTTTCGTATCGGAAAACGAAATATAGAAAGCGTCAGAGAGAACGAAAATATCTCGGTAGAATATAAATATTATTTTTAGTTTTTAGCGCTCAAAATAGAGCCAAAGATAGAATTCAAATGGATGTGAATGTAAAATTATAAAGCGAATCAATTTGCTTAAAAAAGTTAAAATTTTAAAGTGTATAATGGCTTTTACAAACTGCTCTAGATCGCCTAATAATTCCATCTTCCAAAACCAATATCATAATGAAGTATTTAATTCGTCATGAATTCTCCAAATGACGTATCTATTGCCCTCGAACGTTCCAATTAATTTATTCAAATATATCTCAAAATTCCTACTTTTGAAAAATCGTATACATTATCCGAAAGCATACGTTATCTAAAAACATTTTCCCAAGCGTGTTCGTTTTCCTATTTTTATTTTTCAAGCGTTATTTCGTCTAAAAGTTTTCAAATTTTTGGAACTGAATATTCTAAATTTCCATACGTATTTTTTCAAAGCCAAAGGCGCGTATGTTCCCGTAATTTCCCAAACGCGTGATTAAGCGTAATTCACGGTCAATTAAGTCACGATTAAATTTGATCGAATTAGATTGATTAGCCCATTTAAATCCACTCGGAAACGAAGTACTTAATATCTCCAGGCCTCGTAGCGGAACCATTCGTAATAGAGGTCCTTACAAGTTCGCCTACGAGTCCTCAAAAGTCAATGACCTAGTAATAGAAGATCTATTAATACGAATTATCTACATTAACTTGTGGGGTTCGAATGTCGCTAACTACGTCACGAAATCACGTGGCGTTAAGGTTATAGGGGGCAGTTATTTCCGTTTTCATAAAAAGCTAGGGGTCAGAGGGCTCGGAAGTCATTCGGTAGAGACCTGACCCAACCCTGAAACGGATATAGAAAAAATAAGCTTAAGAAATGCTCGGTGCTCACGAGCGCTGTGAGCTTTACGAGCTATTACGTAGCTGATGATGATAGCGACTATTGGAAAGTGTAGTTATTTATTAACGCACACGTCGTTTGCTAGATTTCGCGTTATTGGTTGGCCCTGGTCACCTTCCCATTATACAAAATCAGATGGCCAGCAGTAGGGTCGCGATTCAAAATTAACTTAATAGCCCTCAAAGGCTATGATATTATTTTAATAAATATTTACTTGACAAGTATTAGCAAAGTCACGAATATTCCGTATTCCAAAATTCATTGTAATTTTTATTAACAATTATTATATCTACTACTCTGACCATAAAAGCGTTAGATCCGTTCTTAATTAATTGAAAAGAAGGTTTCCGCGACGTACCAGTATTTGAAATGTCTGGAAAGATTCTCGAAAATAACATTTTTACAATATATTGTCTCTCACGGCGCTAAAATTGGCGAAAAGCGAATTACCGCCGCTGGTAACTTTCTAACTTTTTTTTTTTTCTACTGTAGCGAGTGTGTCAATTTGAGCGATGAGAAGTGATTAGCGAAGAAGAAAAAATAAGGCTCGGGGCTTGTTTTTCTCGCCAAGAAAATAAAAACATTCGGAAAGAAAAAAAGAGAAACGTTGCTTTGAAAAAAAAATAAAAAAATCAATGATCCTGGAGTCTCGATCGAGCTATAGTCGCGTTACTTTCATTCCGTTCCGAACAAACGCTATAGTGAAACCCTACCTAACGAATTTTATATTATAACGGAAAAGTCGATGACGAAACTCCGTATAGTACAATCTCCCCCGCCTCCTAACTATTACTAGTTTATTATACAAAGAGAGAGAGGTACGGGGAAGGAAGGGGAAGCCACGATACTTTATAATACGATAGAATAGTGCCGCAATGGAGTGCGCGCCCGCTTCAATGAAACCTTAAAAGCGGGGAAGAACCTTACTTAAAGTAATAGTACCGAGTCAACTCTAAAACCTTATTCATTCGTCCATTCATTCATTCATTATTCACTCCTACATTTATTCATTCATTATATATTCATTCGCTTATTTATTCTTTCTCTTATTCATTTATATAGGATATGTATTTATTTATTTATTTATTCTTCTGTGTATAAGGCGAACCTTGGAAAAAAGTATATTAACCCACGAAATCTAATCGTAATGGGGACAATATCGAAACCTTTCTCTTATACCAATAAATTATCCCAAGATTTGTCGCGCGCTTTTCTATATAAATAACGAGATAAACGAATAACGAACAAAAGGTGTCGATTTGAGCTTTAGATAGCTAGATTTCTAGCTAGATATTTTAATCTTTCGACACTTCCCTTTACAGAGTGACCACTGAAAATTTGAAAATCCTATATAGGAAATATAAGAAATTTCTTTGCGAAATATAGGAAAATATAGGAAGAATTTTATGTAAAATATAGGATAAAATAGGAAGAAATAAGTGCAAAATATATGATAAAATAGGAAAATAATTAAAAGTAGGAACCATGTTTATGATTGCGTCACAACTCTCGCCACCGGTTTAAACATGGTATTAATATGATCCAATTGCTTAAATAGTATGAAATTTTACAGACTATTTTAACTGGAAAATGTACAGTTAAGCTAAATAATCTTACACAGCCACAGCTGACAGTATGATTTATAACTTTACCCTTAACTAGAGATTTAGAAATATAGGAGATTATAGGAATTGCCATTAAATTATAGCAGAAAATAGGAAGGAGGTGAAAAAATAGGAAATATAGGAAAAGTGGTCACCCTGCCTTTACTAAAAATTCAAATTTCTCTAGAAAAAAAGAAGAGTTTCAATATTTTCTTCTTGCTCTCTACGCCTCTTAGCGCGATAAACGCCTTTTAGTTTCAAATTAAAAAAAGTTTGTCGAAACGCGTTATATACTATTCCTTTAACCGGCTCGGCGACAATATGGCGAAATTTGGCGCGGAGTGAACGAAGCTGCGGGAAAATAAATGACAGATGGCTTCCTAGTTTAAGGCCAAAGCGTGTCAGTGTCTATATTCACCGTTTCAAAATGTTTATTAGCATATTTTTATATACTATATAGTTGGCTCCTTTATTACATAGACTTCTTTATATCTTCGTAACGTTGGGCGTTGATTCGTGGTAAAGTATTTGTCGAACAACGTACGCGTGTGGATTTAAAGAAAAGAAAAAACCCGTTAGACAGTTACTCGATTAGCTCATCTCTAAAATGAAGTTTCCAATGATTTCTTAACGGGTTAATTTTGAAAAGCTTTTCGCAAATGAATACATTTCGTAGATAAACACTGATGACGTAGTGCCTAATTCGAAACGTCGTTATTTAACGAAATTGATTATTTCCTCGCGAGAATAACTTATAAATCCCGCAGTTCGCGACAATAATTGTAATTCTAAAATAAGTTAATTTATTTTTCAGTCAAAAATAAGTGAGAACTGATTAAAGGGAGAATGCAACCTAACAAAAAGTGATTTTTTTATCGATCCCTTATTGTTTAAATAGGCTTAATCCGCTAGTGAAATAATTTACGAAGCAATATTAAACTAGAAATAAATTTAAAACTTACCCGGAAAAATAGGCTTAGCGGGATTCGTGGAGATAAGTTGATTTCCTGGCGTTTAAGGTCTAGCGACCAATCGAACGCGATTGTAAGTCTCGTGAAGATCACGCGTGAACGAGGGGCCTTCGCTCATTGGTCGCTATACCTTACACGGAGGCAATTCAGCTGATCTCCATGAATCCCGCTAAGCCTATTTTCGGGGTACGTTTTAAATTTATTTCTAGTTTAATTTTTGCTTCGTAAACTTTCTATTTGTGGATTAGGCCTATTTAAACGATAAGGAATCGATAAAAAATCACTTGTTATTAGGTTACATTTAAGGCATCCCTAATTTAATCATCCGTGTCAATATAATGAAATATTCCTCAATTAAGATGATGTAATTCCATAGAAAGATTCTCGTAATTCAAACCATAATCTATATACGCGAAGAAAGCTACACAAAGGACACGAAAGGATATATAAATACATTACGCGAGCAAATACGTTATCGAATGCTTTTCCCTTAGTTACGTCCGTAACCCGAGATGAGCTCGGTTTTGGGGATAGTATCAACCACATAGTCCATCTCTCGCTCTTTCCTAGAGATCGCGTCCATTAAGTAAATAGCTCCAGCTGATTTAAACGAATATATCAGTTACTTCTCTCGTAATCCCGCATTCTCGGTCGCTGTTGGATACGTATACCAATGGGGCCCCGTATCGAGGACACGGGTACCCATTTTCGATAGCGAGCGAGCCACGATGGAGCGAGAGCGACCCTCGAGGGAAAATGAAATGTCTTTTAAATTTTCATTTCGTCGATTTAACAACGAGAGAGCTTTAAAGAACGTATAGTTTAGGTAAACTTCATAGGGCATTATTGGTAAGAAATAATAATACAAACTTAAGTTACTTATAGTTTAAGAGAAAGTGGAAATAAAAACACTATTAGTAATTTGAAATCGTTTTCATTCCGTTTTAAAATAATATTTGTATTTGATATTGATCAAATATTGGGAAATCTCAAAACTTTACAATATAGACGGATGTAGAAAATCTTATTTCGAGTGGAGGGGTCGATATAAATAAAGTGGCAAACCTACGCCTAGTTCATTGGGGTTTTTATATTTTAAATATTGAACAAATTCAATAAAATCCAATTCTATTAAAAGTTTTTTCCATAAATATAAAGCATCTTTATATATATTTGACGGCTTAATTTTAAAATTAGATTTTTCTCAAACTGTTACGACGGATTTTAAAATATGCAACGCGAACGCGCGCTCGCGATTCGTAAAAAAATAACTCGTCTAGACATTTTATTAGCCCTTTAAATAATAATAGTAAAAAAAACTACGTCATCCACGGACGTGGAGATGAAAGAAGAGGAGGAATAATCTTTACGAAGGCGGTCGTACAAAGAGATGGAGGAGGTCGACATGGACGACGACCTCGACCACCCGACCAAATATAGAAAATATATATATTTTTTTCCTCATTGTAGGAATATATGGAATATCGAAGCCCGAGCTAGCGATCAATGAGGTGACGGAGTGGAAGCCTTAGGATAAGAGATATCATTGTCCTCCCAGAGTCGCTGTCTCGGAGCGCGGAAAAGTAGACGACGAGGAAACGAAAAAAAAAATATGTTTACTATAAACTCGCGATCGAGAGCAGTTTGACGTAACGTTAAAACCGGTGGCGAATTGATACAAAATCGTAAACCGTATTAAGAAGAAAGTAGTACACGTCAACTTATCTCGAACGAGAATATTTTTTATAGGTGACAACGTAGAAAGTCTTTGACCGGACCGAGAATCGAGATCGGAGTCGGTGCACCGAGGAGCGGAGGGGTGTTTCGCTAATAATAATAATAATATTATTACCGAGAGGAAATATCAGCGTAGCACTCCTCAGACTCGTACCGTCGTGAATAGGCTTAGCCGACCCTCTCTACGAGAGAAAAATAGCAGGTGCGACTACATTCTTACGCTCCACTTGGGACGCGTTTGGACCCCAGCCAGTATATAATAAAGAAGAAATAGAAAAAAAAAAGAATGAACGAGAGAGACGAAATTCCCTTAGTTCGTCCTCAATTTGTTTTTAGGACTATACGAGTATATCCCCAATTCCGGGGTTCAAACGTCGTTCAAACCGAGGATACTATTAAGGCGTGGACCCGCTTTTTACGAGAGATAGACAAAATAACGCTAAATGACGTTCATTAGCGTCGTCTAGCGGCAAAACAGTGCACTTTCTAAAGTAGGAACTAACGAAACAACGCGTCTTAGAAAAATAGCCGAGGCTTAACCTCTTAGTGTCGCGAAAAACCGATTGAGAGAAATACTTAAAATTAATACATACATTCCGTGACATATTTTTGATTAAAATTTATTTCCAGGATAAGGCGCAAAATTCTTTAGTAATATTTCGAAGATATCCCATGGAACGTAAATAACGCTACTTTCTTTACACACGCTTGAATCGTACTTCATCTTCAAATTTTCTTTGTCAAATCGCGCTATAAAGTGGCGTCAGCAACTCGAATTTACTCGGAATAAACCAAGTGATCCAGGGGCTACGGCCATTGGGGTACAAATATAATGATGAATTATCACTATAGATGGCGCGCCCGCGCCTCACTATCTCTCGCTCTCGTACCTATCCACGTATTACACCCGTTGCTATGGGAAACGCGTCGAGTCTCGAAGCGCGAGGGGAGGGGTTACCGCCTAGCTTGTCTCTCTCGTCATAGCTTAGCCAATCCGAATAGGAACTACGATAGCGACATCTCTTAAAGGCCTAGGATTTCTTCTGCCTGTAACCTGCCTGTTTCACTGGAAGTGGGCTCACCTTCTGAGCTTCCCCTTTGGGTAGCAAGGCAAGAGAAAGCCTGGAGGGTGAGTCTGTTTCCAGTGTGACAGGCAGAAGTAATCCTAGGCCTTTAACAGATCGGCGCGTAAAGAGTGTACCGCTGCCCCTGCAAGTTCCTCCTCAATTTCGAATTCGTCTATTCGGGTTGGGACAGTCGAAACTCTATATAGCTAAGGCCAGTAACGGATATTTTACTAAATTATTATATATTTTCATTGGTCCGAGGTCTCCAAAAGGTTGAGCGCGACTGCTCTGTCGAGATTAGTCCGTGCGTTAATAGTCTTCGTACAAAAAGAACGTTTTAACAACAAGCTAGGGATATTTCGAGCTCAAACTATACAAAAGACGTTACCCGAATTAACAGCCCAGCCCGGCCGTTTCTGGGTTACAGCGCGTATAAGTTACAATTAGTTCGGGATTTCAAACGGTTACGAAGCTTAAAGATAACCTTTTTTATTATAAGAAATTATATTAGGAGCTAAAATGGTCTCTAGGCGTCGTACGTGCCGATTTCTCGGAACGAATAAGACTGCGATTCAGTTCGCAACTTCGCTCTATATCAAAAGTTTTAAAGCGCGCTTATTTATAGTCTTCGAAAGGAGAGGAGTTAGAATATTAATATATATATTTTCAGTAAGAAATTATGATCTAACTGAGGCTGCGATCGTCTATCGTGTCCACAATTCGTGCAAAAATGTTTGGGCATATTGATTAAAAACAATTAATGAAACTTGGGTTTCTTCTTACATCGTATTTTCCCTTTAATGATTTTATTTTAAATTATTGGAGTATAGTCCTGGTCGATTTCCAAAACCGGAAGTCTAGAGAACCTCGCGAAAATTTTGGCGGGGAAAACTTTTTGTAACGTGATCGTCCGCCATCTTTTTGTAGTGTGAAGATAGCTACAGACTAACCAACGCCTCCTATACTTTATCATATAGGAAGCGTTGGACTAACAACTTGAATTTGGTTTGTGGGAAATAAAATTAGAAATAGTCTGGCAGCCTGTTACTACAAAAATATGGCGGCGCGGCTATGAGACAAGAGCCCATTTCCGGCAAATCGACCAGGACTATTATTGGATTATTTTAAGTTCCAAACTTCTCCGGCTTCCCTATTAGAAAATAGGCAATGCCCCGACACGTTCTCTTCCGAAACTGAGAGGAGGTGAAGGCCGCGTTTAGGGGATGAGAAATGGGAAAATACGATAGAGGGGTGGTGTAGAATTCTCGATATATATTGGAAAATATTGAGCGTATAGTTAAGGGGTTCTCCTAAGGCGCGAATAGACGACCTTTCGTTAATTTTGGCTTCAATTCTCTAGCTTTCGCGCCCGTTTTCTGTCGCGTTGGCGTTCTATTAGGAAGATAACGGTCGGCTATGAAAAATGAAGACGACATACGCCGCTAAATAAAGGGAAAACCTTCGAGAGGCCAAGGATCTCGGCCCTCGGTTAATTACGCAACCCTAGTAAAATCGAACCACTCGATAAATGTATCACGGGCTTCAAATTTCGTTGTTATATTACATCATACTAGTCTTTCAAGACTAGTGAAAACAACTACTTTTTTCTTACGAGGATAAACGTTAATTATTAAGCCCTAGCTCTCGGGCTCATTTCGTCAACTCATCTTGAAGACTCGAAGAGAGTGGGCGGGGGGGGGGGGGGGCAAAAGACCGTAGAACAATGATAGGAACTAAATCTAAATTAATGGTACAGAACACGAGCACAGAGTGAGTAACTAAAAATAAATCTTCGAAAGAAATTAAGTTATGATTGGTTAAAATTAAAAGGACTATTTAATTAGGTTTAATCGCGGTAGTTGCGGTAATAACGAATCTGAAACTATATTTTTTGGAGTTCAGGCTGCAAATTTACTAAATTATTAATTTATTAGCGAAGTTTCCATTAGAAATTAAAGACCAAATTGGGTTTTTTTATAGATAACTTTTCAAATTCTTTAAAAAGTAATATTTAGGAGAAAAATAGTAACTTCTACTAACCCAATTTGAAAAATAGTAACTTCTACTAACCCAATTTGAAAAATAGTAACTTCTACTAACCCAATTTGAAAAATAGTAACTTCTACTAACCCAATTTGAAAAATATTAACTTCTAATAACCCAATATGAAAATTAGTAACTTCTAATAACCCAATATGAAAATTAGTAACTTCTAATAACCCAATATGAAAATTAGTAACTTCTACTAACCCAATATGAAAATTAGTAACTTCTACTAACCCAATATGAAAATTAGTAACTTCTACTAACCCAATATGAAAATTAGTAACTTCTACTAACCCAATATGAAAATTAGTAAATTCTACTAACCCAATATGAATAATAGTAACTTCTACTAACCCAATATGAAAAATAGTACCTTCTACTAACCCAATTTGAAAAATAGTAACTTCTACTAACCCAATATGAAAAATAGAAATTTCTACTAACCCAATATGAAAAATAGAAATTTCTACTAACCCAATATGAAAAATAGTAACTTCTACTAACCCAATATGAAAATTAGAAACTTCTACTAACCCAATATGAAAATTAGTACCTTCTACTAACCCAATATAAAAATTAGTAACTTCTACTAGTGACTATTATTATTCCTAACGTAAATTATGTTTCAATAGATTTTCTTATTGAATTGATCCTTTCTTTTCAAGAATGTAAGTGAGGATAGTTAGGCCTACGTAAAATAATATCTTCATCATCACTTCAAAAACTATCGATTACGGCGGAACTTATATGGAAAATAAACATTTTGTAATAATAGAAGCGCCCAAAAAAAGTCAATTATTACTAGTTTATCAAATCTCGCGAGGACCATGCCGACATTCGCGCCATCTACCAATGGTTTTAGAGTATATTATGTGTTAAAGTAGGTAGACGCGGTCATGATCAGGCGCCTTTTATATAGGCATATATTATTCGCAATCCTATAGCTTCGCCGTTAGAATGGTAATTGGGCATTTCCTCTCCTCGAGCGGTTCCTTGAAAAAAAGGGCTAAGTCGCGAGCCACGTTCGCCACTCTCTCTCTCTCTCTCTCGATCGTGACAAGCTATACGGGGGCAAAGAGAAACAAGTCCTCCGTGGTTCGTTTGCCCCAGCCGCTCGACGTGATCATTTTACTTTCATTTTACTTTTAACCGTTTTTTTTTCTCCAAGTTTTGATTCCGGTTTTGGTCTCGCTACGTATATTCTAATCCTTAGACGATACGCGAGAGAGTTTTACAGTCTCCCATTTGGCCGGTTAGTTTAGGGTTCCTCTTTTATTTCGTACTCCCGCGGTTTACACAATCGATAGAAGCGAAAAAAATGAAAAGCAAACGAGATCCTTTTCCCCCGTAGTTCGGCTTTTCCTCGCTCGAGCTAGTCACGCGGGGTCAACACTTTTAAAGGCGCGTAGGTCAAAAGTAGGTCAAAATTTACAACGACGCCCTAATTACTTTTAGAAGGAATATTCGGATAAAACGGCCAATTTAGGTCATTTTGGTATACTTAAAGCCAGGTTCGCACGATTTGTTCGCGAATTTCAAAAATAATTCGAGTAGCATTTTCGGAAATTTCATTAAAAATGGATGTTTATATACGCCGTAGAAATTAGCGTGATATTAATAATTAATATTTTACAATATAATTATAATTAGTGGCGTTTATAGAGCCTGAAGTTGATTCTCACGCGTTCTGGCACTCGTGATAAGGTCGCTTTCGCGTGGTACTTTTCGCGAAAGTGCTTAATTCTAGTATTTAGTCCTAAAATATCGTTAATTACGTTCCGGAACCAAACAACATCATCAATCGGAGAGGCGTAAAATTAAGAATGTGGTTTTTTAATAGAAACATTTAAAAATATAATCCGTAGGACTCCGAAAAATATGAGAATGATACGATTACGATTTAAAACAAATGTGATTTACCTATATTAGCCTACTTTGAATTTTTCTTTTGGAATAATCGCGTACATTATCGTTCGAGGAACGATTTTAAACGCTTATTGGCAAACTGATAGTAAACTATTATTATAAGACGCGGTATATGAGAGACCTTAATTTCAACTGGAAAATTATTTTACCACGTGTATTAGGACGCTTTCTAAGCTTTAAATTCATTTGGAATATTACGGCGTATGACCCTTATAAACGTGTCGGCGCGCTGGGAACGAAAAAATAGGTCAATTAAAATAACCCGAGATAAAAATAGTCCTATAATTTCAATTAATGTTAATTAATGTCGCGAGTACAGAATCATTCGTTATTTATTCAATTATTGATTTTCGAAGGCTTCTTTGAGTTTCAAACGCTATAAAAACCCCATTCTATAAATCTTAAATCTCTACCAGTTGACGCGTTTTTAAGAAACTTACAAAATGAAAATGACAATAATATATTGATTTAATGACGCTATAGGTTGTAGTTTGGACGAGATATTTCCTATTTATCTTTAGTCGTATAAGCGGGAAGTCCTAATCTATCTGATTAAACCAATATTTGCGGATTATCTTGTCCAAACCCCGAACTTTCTTTAACACTTGATTTTACTTCATCATCGTTATACAATTGTAGCGTAGCACGAAAACAGAACTGAACTGTATCAATAGATAAGGAAAGAACAATCGATAACCTGGACTTTGATCTTTGCATGCTGGAGAATTCTTGTATATAAAGAATCACTTCTACCGATAACGGGGGAGATACACGCGTAGTCACCGAATGCAGAACGGTCAATCATATGTTAACTATAGTTAACCAATAAATGTGTATGATTATTCCGCACGTGTTTTTACTGCCTCGGACTTCAGGACATAACAATGGAGTTCTGTTTTCGTGCTACGCTACAACAATCTGGTACGATACTGGGTTAAAAGTGGTTCTCCTTCGTATTATAAGCCGATGAACACTTAATTAACGTATAAAAGATAACAGTGACTCTTATAATCCAAAACGTAGGTATACCTGCGCGGACGACGCGTTATATTAATAAACAAAAGGATGAATATTATTATAAACTCGGAAAGGGGATAGATATAGAGAGAGGGGGAGGAGAGAGAAACCCGGCGGACAACCTTGGGAAAAGACACGACATTGAAAAGGGTTAATGACAGGCCTCGTTTAAAGGGAGTAAGAATAGGAAATTATTTAGAAAATAAATAATAGTAATTATAACCCATTTTAACTCAAAATATTTCATTAGATAGAAATAGGAATAGAAGGAGCGGTTAAAAATGGCACGAGCGAATGGTGATCATTTTATTTCCGGTTATGACGTCAAATCTTGGGTCCAATCAGAAGTAAGCTGTGTCATCAGCTTCACGAATGAGAGACAACCGGAACAGAGGAGATCCCTAAAATGGGGGTGCACTGTATACAAGAGGGGCGACTGAGACGTTATAGCAATGCCGGTACAAACGGGGGACTTTCTATTCCTTTGGTATATTTCCTTTGGATACGCCGATTGAAAAAAGGATTAACTAATTTTGTTCAACCCTTTCTTACGTCCAATTGTATAAAGAAAATTATAGACATTTAATAATTAAAATATAACGCGGCTGTACTTCATCAGTTCGCGATTCATTTAAAAAAAATCTAAGAACGATTTTTAAGATTAAACACCCTAAGTTCGCGTTTTCAATCAAGATTATTTGGCCCCCTATACTTTTGAGTTGGATTGACACTATGGCGCCACTTTTTAAGAACACTGGCCAATAATTCTCAGCGTGTTAAAATGTGGAACTGGGTAAAAGCGTAGCGCTTTTGGAGCCAAATGAATGGTTTCCCACTAATATAACGAACGAGGTAATTGACCATCGACTTTATCTATCGTTTCTCTCGGTCAATTAATTAAATGATTAAAGGCTTTGAATTCCATCCTCACTTTAATTCGTGGCTCGTTTGTCTAGGACGTAACAATAGTCTCGTAGCTGAAGGGAAGAATCGTTAGACGTCAGCTTTTATCCGGGCGTTATCAAAATCCGTATAGAGATACCGAGATAGCCAATCGCCGCTCGTCCGATTAACGTGACAACAAAAGCGTACTATTTTTTCTTGTAAAACGCCTTTTGTTTGGAAAAATACCTAAATATTCGAGGTTTAAATCAAGGACATACGAAGTGATTAAGTATTGAAGCGGGTGGTTTAATTATTAACACTGAAGATTATCTAATAAATTAAATCTACTTACTGTTTTGAGGGTGAAAAGATTTGGAGGGATTTAGAGATTTCAAAGCTATTTTGGGATTAAATGTTAAAGGGAAACTTGGAGCTAAAAATGAAACAGCTTTTGAATTTATTTTTCGAATCACAGGATGCCTAAAAAAGGGTATTCGTGAATTTTCAAAACGATTCTTAGAACCCTTTTTTTGGTGTTTAAAATTATTTCTAAAGTTTGGTTAAGTTTAATGTAAGTGAAGTATAATATCGAACCAATTAGACGAAGGCAACCGGCTTCGACATTACAGAATTCCTAATATATTATGACGACTTCACTGTCGCCATCTGGACCGCGCTGTTGAAGGCTGAACCAGGGCTGCCACAGTTTTTTCAGATTCAAATTCCCTGACTTTTCCAGGTTTTTCCCTGACATTTTCCAACGATTTTCCCTGACCGTTTCAACTAACCCCTGGTATGTGACTCTGATTCACGAAACAGGGGTATATAAATCTCACAAATGACCGTTTCAACTAATACTAATTTGTCTGTATTTTCCTCGGCCGATATATTTTTCATAAAAACGCTACAAAATTTGCAATTGCGTTCGCCAAACTTTTTACATGCATATTTTTGTTCTAATCTATACAACTGTCACAGTCAGCTTAAAATCATTCCCGCAGATAATTATTGTAATTTCCTGGCTTCTTGAAAGATTTTTAAATTCCCTGACTTTTCAAAATATTTTAAAATTCCCTGACTTTTTTGGCTCATTTTCAAATTCCCTGACTTTTCCTTGTTTTCCCTGACCTGTGGCAACCCTGAATACGATTGGTCCAGTTTTTCCCTTCATTGAAAAACTGAGTTAAATATTATTTTATTGATAATTTCGCGCCTGTATTTTAAAAATGAATTCAAAAACCGTTTAATTTTAGCTCGTATAGTTTCCTTTATTTAAGCTTGATTAAAATTAGTCTTTCCTCAAATCAAAATAGACAATTTAAAAGATTTCACTATTTATAGGTTAATTTTACAATTTCGAGCTTTTGAGTCACTAAACTAACTTGTAATTTAAGCCAAAAGCTGTTCGTAATGTAAAAATATATAGCGGAACAAATTCTGATCATTTTCGGAAGCTAATGATTGGTGCCTTCCAAAGAAAGTGAAACCAAAAGAAAGAGAACGCGACGAAGTAGAACGTCTCAACGTTAAATTGGCCCACCCGACATACGAGATTTAGGGTTGGTAAAAATGAACAGTTTTTGGTGTCCCTCATTTCACGCAAAATGATTACCCAAATATTTTAGTTTAGGTTAGATTTGTGGAAATGGGTAAAAAGCGATCGGGCGAAATAGTAATTAGGGTAATCTTCCAAAACGGTTTCAAAGCCTCGAGTGTGAACGAGGCTTTGATTAAAAAAAAAAAAAAAAAAAAAAAAAAAAAAAAAAAAAAGGGTTCTTAAGCTGACGCTCGAGGACGATTGTGAAAATTCCCGATTGAATCAATAAACGTTTCTTCAGTTCATTCGTACGAATATCGAACAATGCCAGAGTGAAATACCTCGCTGGCTCGACACGCGATACGCTTAAGAATTATTAAGTCAACGAACTAAAAGTTATTTCCCAACAAGATAAAATAATATTTAAATAGCAATTTTACCCGAGTCAAAAACGACCAACTTGAAAAAAATATAATGACGGTTTTCTTATATTAATTAGTTGTTAGTAGAGCTCGGAATTGGTATAATTTTTATTAATTGGATAAAATCTACTAAATTCTGGTGTATATTATCTGTTTGATTAAAAATAGAATATTTTTCATTCGAGTTAACTTATTCGAAGATAAAGTAAAAAAACATAATCCATATCCGTTTTTATCCGAAAATGGCCTTATCTTAGAATATTATCCGCGTTATACGTTCGGATAAAAAAACCAAAATTAATTTTTGTAAAAAATAATAAATAAAATGATGATTTTAAATCTTAGTTTCGTCGTTTTATTTATATTCTTCAAATTAAAAGTCAATTTGAAATATTTTTCTGGTATTTTAGACTAACTGTGGAAATATGAATTTCCTTATCCATCGTTTTACGTTTGAATACGAGTAATTTGTTCGTAGATAAAGCGCCAAACGCTTATCTTCGGGTAAACCGAATACCTTTAACAATTATACGAATATTCAAATTTCATTTTTTAGTTACGACCAGTTTTATCCGAAAATAAAATCTGAAAATATACGAATAACGGAAGATAATGGTTATCCGATTCCGAGCTCTATTTGTTAGTGACGTGGTGGCCTAATCATATACGTAATGATATTAAATTTATTGCAATTTCGCGTAATTTCCTCATTAACGTATCAGCTACAAATCTCTAATCTCCAAAACGTATAATAATTAAATTACGTCTCGCGTTAGGCTTAATCCAGATGTGAAATAATTTTAAATCGAGTCTCTCGATAAAAATCGTATAAAATTACAAATTTTTACCAAATTTCAAATTGCGATATTTTCAAAAATTTTCAAAATCACAACTTAGGTAAATGTTTTCTCGAATAATTTCAAAATCGTAAAAAATAAAATCTATCTAAAAGCGAGAGCTAAACGTGATTGGCCTGATATTAGGTTATAGCGTTATATTTGGACCACGCCCTGATAGAAACTCTTCGGATGAAATGAAGCTCGGGAGCGAATAGATCAAGCTATAATAGTTAAAAGGAAATCGGAGAAAAGTTTTTAAAACAGCTAGGAAAAAAACGGCGAAATTAAAGTGGCTGCCGCTAATATTCCCTTTCGTTATCGAGCCTCTGGAAGTTATAAAAGAAAAACAGAAAACTAGCGGAGAAAAAGGCCAGCACGGAGCTAAAGGAAAGCTCGTAAACATCTAGTGGTATGGGGAATTTTCCCCAAAAGCGGAAACCCTCCTAGTTCGGCTCCACCGAAAGACTCGGAATTCGTACGGAAAAGGTACTCTCGTAGGGGCCAACGACCTTATATCCAGGAATCACCTAGAATTTCAGTTCGCGACGGATACGAAGTTAGACTAACCCGACTATCCCTAAGAAGCTAAAACCGGGAGAAACGGAACTTTCTACTCGCTGAAAACCAAAATCGATTTCTACTATCCATACACGCACCTAGCTTACAGCGTAGAGCGGCTTAAAGAGATAGTCGCGCACGATTTGAATTTATTTTACATTTTAAAGGGTTACGGACTCCAAAAAGTAAATATCGAAATTATTTCTCTCCTAACGGGGATAAAAAACCTCGCATTCGGAATATTAAAATTCATAATTATCTACGTAACAATGTCTGTCTGTCGGTCGGGAACGCTAAATTTAAACACAACGTTAACAATGAATGCAAATTGATGTTCGAGTTTTGATCCAGGGTTGTAACTCGTTTTTTATCAGTTCAAATCGATTAAAAATAATTCGTTATCAGAGTGCACTATCCCTTTTATCCGAGAGTTAAAAAGGGCCGAGCTATAATACCTAGTCGGAGGTTAATCCGAAAAACTCGATAGGGTTACGAAGCGAATTTCAATGCGAAAATGAAGCCAACGAGAAGGAAGCGTTAAGGATTAGCTTCGGGTGTAAAAGCGGGTGGGTTTGTCTCGTTCGGGCACGCGGGAGAATCGCGTGGAATAAAAAATGAACGTAATAGCGAAAAGAGTTTTAACTCGGGCGAACACTCGAATTTGGAAAACACGCGTATATGCCGCAAAAATATTATTCAGTGAGGGCGCGGGAAGATTAACTACGGCTTTACGAAATAAGTAAACGAGGAAAATGAGGTACGCTCTTAAATCCAACCTCGTTTCCCCTCTACCATACGCGTTTTCATTATTTTATTCAACCATAAGTAATATTTTCTTTATTTATCGACTTCGTTACGAATAATTTAGGATGTTTAGTACGAAACGTATTGGACCTACGCCTATCTTAATAGAAAACGAAACCTGTTTGGTGTTCGTAAGAAAAACATTAGGCTTCAGTTTGTTGAAGGGATAAGTTGCAGTTTGTTCTTTAGATATAGGCATAGCGCGCGTGTTAACTGTATATTAGATTTTATTAAAACACAGCCTGATAACTAGATTTTTAGATACAAATAAGACAAGCCTACTTAAACAAAAATCCTTAAACTTCAAAAAAGTTTACGGAAAAACCGCTTGAAGGGAGAATGCAACTAGCCGGTTTAATCAGATTTAATCAAGATTTAATCACAATTAACGGAGGTTTATTGAACTGTAAACCTCGGTTAAATCTGATTAAACCACGGCTAATTATGCCTCGTCTGAAGAGGGTATTACAAACAAATATTAAACTAGAAATCAATTTACCCGGAAAATGGGCTTAGCTGAATTCGTGGAGATCTTGAATTTCTTCGGGTTGAAGGGTCATCGACCAATGAGCGAAGGCCCGTCGTTAAGGCGAGATCTTAATGAGACTTCCAATAACATTCGATTAACCCTCAACGCGAAGAAATTCGGGTGATTAGGTTGCATTCTCCTTTTAAGTTGAAAATCTTCGAAAAAAGAGCTAAATTCGTCATAATTAGTTTGATAATGATGTAGTGACATCATCTCGTCCAATCTCGATAATGTCGTCCCTTTTAACGCGAATACTCCGTATAATAACGGGTTAAGAGTAGTTACTTAGTTCGTTTCCCCCTACAGGCGTAGGCTGAATTCTCTCGCAAACTTGAAAGATACGAATTTGAAAAGCTTCGTCCTTAAGAGCGTATTTCGAGTGACTCTCGTTACTATATTCAAAATCAAAATACGCTTCGCGTTATATACGAAACAATATGGCTTTGTCTTACCTATATTTCTTTTTAGGCGGTTTATTAGGTATAGGATAAACTATATATGGTCGCTGCAATTTCCGCTTGGATATATTTCTATACGAGGGAGAGCTATAAGCTTATAAGCTCCCGAAAAATAAAAAAGTTCGCTTTACTTTTTCACCGAGCTCTACAATCCTAGCAAATTATACGTAAGAGGAACTAAACTCGAATTCGTCGGAAGTTGGCAAGAACTACTTTTTATCCGCGACTATTAATATTATGTAAAAATACGCCTCAGTTGCGGGTCATTTTGTAAATTCTTCTCGAAAGTAAGTTTATATAGTCTATTTCGCCTTAAGTTGACACTACCTACGAAGCTAAGCTCGTCTAGATCGTTTATTTGGTTTTTCAGAGACTTGGATAGTACGTCGTATCTCTTTCTCGGTTCAATCTTACGATGGAAAAAAATTGTATAAAAATAAGAGCGAGTATGTAGGTGGTTTCATTTTGGCAGCGTAATTTGTTAATAAGAGAACGCATCCGGGGCCCGGTCCTTTCACCCGAGATAAATGACCTAATCTTGCCAGAAAAGTCTTCCGTACTACGCTTTTCTCTATGCTTACCTATATAGTCACCGTAAGTTCGCGTTTTCAGGGCTTAAAAAACTAGGAGTAAAAATCCACCACCCTTAATACGGACTCCAAGGTTTAAATTTAACCGAACAAGAGGTAAGACGTTCTGGAGTGTCTGCCCCTTCGTGTAGGTAGAAATTAAGATTGACCAACTAGTAGAATAATTAATATAGCTGGCGAGCTGTTCAGTTCAGTTTCCTACGTAAAAACTAAACTATGCGACTGATCGAGATACCGTCTTTATAGAAAATATACATTACACTGTTGCCTATACCGGACGCTTCGGTACGTGATGCTGAACGCGCCCTAAATCAGGGGACAACGTTAGCGATATATTTTTTTACAAACTTAAATTAGTCAGCTATATTTATCTATAGAATCTCGGATTCCATTTAATGAGGTGGTGGGTTTTGCAACTTGGATAATCTAGTCTGTCTCTCTTAGCAATTTGAGATACAAATGAGCTTGCGGGAGATTGCGCGCGTTTTTAAAAGTAAATTGCAAGATCAGACTATACGAGTATATATCCGTATATTTCTTTTTTTTATATTTTAGACGACGGTTTCATTCGGGGTTAAATTGGCTAAAACTACAAGATGGGGAGTAAATTGCATATTAAACTAACGCATACTACCCTAAAAAGTTATTACCGCTATCTCTCGAAGGTTTTAGCGCGAGAAAAATCCTTCGTATTTTGTCATAGAACCCCGTGATTGGATAGGAGAAGTTAAGAAGAAGATACCGAGAGATGATTATTCAAGTAATATTTTACATTTAATAAGACATAGGCGAGCTCGTAATGGAAGCGACACCTCGATGGGCCCAAAGTCCGCTAAGCCTAAGCCCTTAACTGCGCGACAAAGCTTTAATGTCGCCGATTCTGAAAACATTCTACAATTATAACATTTTTAGTGCCCATCAGTTTTCATTCGGTGGTATTCACTAAATTTTAAAAAGGGCTTAAACTATCCACCCCTGCTTCCTAAAGAACACCAGGAACCAGCTAAAAATTATTAAGGCCCCCTAGTGTCGACCAAGCTACGATTATAGGGTACCGGTAATTGAATCGTAAAATATTCTCATTCTTGAATAAAAATATCGGAGAAATAAGTTTGTACGTTAGAATAAAATACGAATAAATATTCCGGAATCGAAACGTCTCGGCTTCCAAATCGTCGGGAGTTTTATAAGAGAGAGAGAGAGAGGGGCCAATCTCGAATCCCGTTTCAATGCCATCCTCAAAGCGAGCCACCCTTTTCCGGCATACATAGTTATTCGGGAAACCGAATTAGACGATATTGGGGAAAATCGATAAATCTAGTTGGCTTTGAGTTTTAAATTACACCGCGTCCCAACGCACCGTCTCAACTTCAATTGACAAGAAGCGCTGTTTTTTACCGTTTACTTCTTCATCTCCCAGCACTCTTTAGCTTTTTTTCATTCGTCCTCCGTGATTCGGAGAAACATCTTTTTAGTTCGTAAGCCTCCGCTATACCGGCAACTTTGGCTGTCGACACAATTTTTGGTTATCCGGCGTAAATACGGAAGAAAAATGATTCCCACGCTCGTCGAAGGAATAACGACATATTCTGGAACGCGACGAATCAAAAGTGGGAATACTTAAAAGACATATTGTCACCCATTTTTTTTCACGAAAAACAAATTAAATTTGAGTTCGTATACGCCTAGCTTTTCCAGAAAAGATCGTTAAAAATGTTTTATTACAGGGTAACGCGCGGATGAATCTAAAAGATAACAGCGGAACAAAATCAATACAGAAATATACATAGATTTAATCGGGACAAACAAGTTTTCTACACACGCAAAAATGACAAAACAATAACTATCGCGAATCGAAAGTTTAGAGTGAAATTCCAACAGAGGTTCATTTCAAATAGACCCCTACAAGTGGCGCCGCCGCGCGCAAAAAATTGGAACTATCGTTAGATTATTTCAATTGTTATTATTCACGAAGCCATTGTTTTAACTATAGCTTTTATCAAATTCAATTAGGAAATTAAATTGTATTAATGATGGTCCTCGTTAAAATCAATTTCATCTAAACACTCGATTATAAGAGTCCAGGGAAGGAAATAAGAAAATTTTCTTATTGGACGATTGTCCAGTAACCTCCCTTAAGAAATTCAAAGTTATCGGACATTTAAAAAAATTATCGGACATTTCTAGCTTTCCTGTATTAATAAGTATTTTTTTTATCGGACAAATGTCCAGTGACCCACTCTCAAAAATAAAATGTTATAGGAAATTTGGAAAATTTATCGGACAATGTCCAGTGACTTGTGCTTATTTCCGTCCCTGATTAAGACTGGCCCTTTATCGAATAATTCGCGAAATAGTGTAGAGCTATAGGTGTAACGAAAAAGAGTAATTTGGAACGATCTATCGCCCGCGGTTAGATTCGTCGTTATCGAAAATATGATCTCAACGAAAGGCGCCTCGGGCTATTGACCAAATCGAGAATGATTCGCGAATGGTCCAACACGAAAGATCGTGACACGTATAACCCGCTCTATGATTCTCGCGTGTAGGTATCAGAGAAAGCGCTCGCTTAGCGGTCACGCTACTTTTTCGGGGGTCGCGTGATTGAGAAGCTTCGCTTGAAGCCTTTAACGTTTCGACATTTGTTTTTTGCGCTAATTCAAACAGGGTAATATACGCCCACAAATAAAGTATAATACCAGTAGGGGATAATGACAAAAGGGATACGGAAACGCTCCTACAAGAATTTTTAAAGAAGAGTTCCACCAGGGATAAATATTAATTTGGGCAAGCTATTAAATTTTAATTTGGATACTATACGCCTTTAACAAAACATGACCCGAAAACAATTGCTCTGGTGAGTACTAGAGATGGAAAGTTGATTTCACTATGTTAAATATATATATAGGCAAAATCGTTGTCTTCAATCCCATGGAGCAGACTGTCTTCTACCAACCAGATTTAATTAAAACTATGGAAAGTTTCAGACTTATATCTAGAACTAATTCAATTACGAAAGAATCTGGGAGTACAGCATCAGCCAGCTCCTCGCCAATACCATGGATTAATCAACCTCACAGGGATAATTCACTCTGGTATACGATTTGCTATACTAGTAGTAGATGTTTGTTTCAAACATGGCTGCCAGACATTTTTTCCGGCCCCTCAATTTTACCCCCTTATCGATACAAATCCGGAAGTAATCCATGAGAGCATCGTCTGTTTTAGAGTTTTTTCCCCTTCAATATTTCACCCCGTGTATCGGTAGGTAGAAACTTCCGGAGTAGAGACAATTTTGTCACCAGGGTGCGAATCGAACACTCATTTTACCAGAGTGAATTATGCCTGTGAGGCTGATTAATCCATGTTACCACGGGTACTTGGTTAAATATTATATGTTTTATCCTTCAAATTAAAAGTCAACTTGAAATATTTTTCTTATATTTTGGACTAATTCTGTAAATTTGTATTTTCTTATCCATCGTTATCCGTTTGAAAACGAGTAATTTGTTTGTAGATAAAGCGTGGAAGGCTTATCTTCGGGTAAACCTTCTACGTTTAACAATTATACGAATAAACAAATTTCATTGTTTTAGTTACAAACAATTTATCCAATTAATAAAATATCTGAAAATATGCGAATAACGAAAGATAATGAATATCCGATTCCGAGCTCTAATCAGAGCCGGATTAAAGGGAGGAGGCTATTGGGGGTGGTCTGAATTAGTCTTTCCCGCGAGAAAGGTACTAGGTTAAATATTAAAATTAAGGAGCGTGTTTCGTCTTAGTCCCAAAGTCCAAAATCGCCTAATCCGTTCGCGTAGTCCAAACAAGCCAATAACGCGGAGTTGTTTCGTAACATACATTATTTACGCCGATCAATATTGAAGAACTATACTTTGCTGCTACGAGTTTTAACATCGCGTATAAATCCGCCAAGCAATATTCGCTATTTTGAAATTATTAATTTTCGAATAAATATTCTACAGCGTAATACACACGTACGCGTATATCAATACGATACAAAAATAAAGCCATTTTCGAATTCAACGAGTGCAAAGCTAAGACTACCGTCTATACTTCAGAAATTAAATTATGTAGATGAATCAATATCAACGTGAAAAGTGAAAACTAAGCTAACTAAACTAATAAAGTTTATTCACGGAGTTAAACTGAATGGTATCAAAGCCTCAAATCGCGAGAGTCTATCACGCTCGTACTAAAAAAAAAATCGAGAAATTTCAAATAATAGATAAATATATAAATAGCTCTGTTCGGCTTGATCAACTTGTTAGTTTAGCGGCCGAGTCACTGTAGACGTCACTCATCCCCTAGAGTTCCGGATGTAAAAAGAGCGCAGGCGCGGAGAAAGCAGGCGTTAAGCTTGAGAGTAAAACTAGAGATCTTTAGAATTTTCTCATTCTGACTGCGGGCGCCGTGCTTCTGCGCAAGAAACGTCACAGGTGACGTCGACGCTCAACTTACGAAAAAGGACTCCTCCCTTTTATATATTTATCTATTAGACACTTTTTTGGTGTTAAAATTAATTGAAAGTATTAGGGCCAATCGTATTATTGAAGCTTTAACGGCACTCGTGATGTCCTAAGGTTAAAAGAGGGTTAAAGTCTCGGGCATGAAACGTCGACTTTAAAAATCAGTTAAAAATAACGCTCTACTTGTCTTCATTATCCCTTCAACTTGTATTTGGATAATTTTACACGCTATCGGGTGGAATTGATAAATAGCGTACAATCATTACAATAATTCAAGTTTGATAAGGTAGCGAAGATACGTTGAAAGAAGACGAAATATAAGGAAACGGGTAGCAAGATGGCGTCCTCGTAAACCGTGAGCACCCTTTCTACGTTTTTTTAGCGCTATCTCGCGGTAGTTGAAACGCGGATGGGTATATACGTAACAGCTAAACTCGCTTCAGTTTGCCTTATTCTCGTATGGAATACACGGTACACACGCGCCGTTGAAACTCGAGGGTAAAACAGGTTCAGTTTGAATCCATACCCCCTTTGAAGGTTTCGCCGAGATTATTCCTCGCTACGAGGTTTAGCCGAAACATCTCGCTTTCAGTTCGACATTGGCGTTTTCGAGATTGGAGCGAGACTTATAAGGGAATCCCTATCTTCCTATCTATTGGCGAGTTGGGTTGACGTTAAATCGAAAATTATCCTTTCATTCTAAAGGCACCTGGGACGATCGATTGGCGCCTGCGCCCTACTCCTTCGCGTGCCTGTTTCCCCGCGTTTTCCAAAGAGAAATAACGCCGGGTAGGGGGGAGTGTTAGGGTTTAAACGGGTAGTCGCGTGATATTTCCCGATGGTTCGAAATTCAATTAATTATTTATATTAGAAAATTTAGAAACGTAGGTCTGATTTCAACTACGTCGAAGTAATGACGTAAAAGTAGACCAACTTTAATACCGATTTCAGGGTTTATTTTTATCATTCGCGGATCGAAGTAGACCAGTCTAGAGCGATGATTTCAATTAATAAACCACACCCCAGCATTTTATATTAATAACAACGAGGAGTAATTAGATTTTGACAGCCAAGAAGAACTAAGCGCGTAAATATTGTCGTAACGCCCCAAAAATGCAGTCAGTTAATACGAATAGCTTGGTCCAATATTTCAAACGTCTTATATATTGGCGTTATACGTTTCATTTCAATTTAAAACATTTTTTTTTTTTTTTTTTTGATAAATTGAACTTGAAGATCCTCGTTTTTTAACTTTTCAAGGCATTTAAATGCCAACAACATACAGTAGGGATGATTATTTTAAAATCTTGACTTTTCCCGATTCTCCTTACTGTTAAAGCCTTTTTTAAATTTCCGATTATTCCATTACTGCTTACGTAATATATTTTCAAACGCATCATCAATCTATTTCCCGATCTAGAGATCGGGGTTTTGGACAAGAAAATTTCTGATTATTTTATCTTTATTCATAACTTAAAATTTTTCGAGGAAAGTCTATGATAAATCCAATGTAATCGTGAATAATTTTCCTATTAATTTTTTATGATTAACTGATTAACTGATAGTTGTGGATTATTTTGTCCAAACCCCGATCTGTTAGGAGTTATTTTTTAATTATCCAACAATTACCTAACGGTTTGTGTAAATTCTTCACATTTTTCGCGTAATCCCTAACCGTTTAGGCCTATTTTAGATTTCTCCAAATATTTCCTTCCCTTTAGCCCTATATTTTTAAATTCTCCAACTATTCCCTTTACGTTTAGGCCCTTTTTCTGTCAATTTCTCGATCGTTTAGGTTTATTTTCCAAAGTTTCTGGACTTTCTCCAGCCTTTTAAGCCTAATTTTGAAATCAATTACCTTTAAATTAGGCCTATCTTTAATATTTCTCGTGTTTTCCTAGCATAGCCCGAATTTAAACCGTGACGTAACTAACCCTTTAAAACGACGCTACGTACTCCTCGCGCTCTCCGCGGCATCCGCCCTCGCCTTATTCTACTTCTCCGTCCCTCTCCTCCTCCCGCTGCTCCTTCTCTTTCGCGTGGTATAACCTTCGAGCCGCTCTTTCGCCCCACATCCCTTCCTCTTCCCCATTCCCCTCCCTTTTATTTTATCGATCGGGACGCCACCTATTCGACGCGGAAATGAACTACGCCAGATATACGAGCCGAAGCGAATTCAGCCTGGGCGAGATGATATAACCAGCCTGATCCAGGGGCGCGTGTGTAGGAGGCAAAAATGGGCTACCGATTTCTATAGTTAACGGCTACGTAGAATAGAAGCCGAGAGAGAGAGATGAGAGAGAGGAAGAGGAGAAGAAAAACCTTTTAAACGAATGAAGAATCATTTTTCATCTTCGATAACTCGTTTTAAAGAATAATAAAAAAAGGTTTTCGAAATATTACGAAATTTTTCCATTACTCGTTTTATAGAAAAGGAAATTACAGCGGCCGCGAGCTGTCCGAGCATTAAAATCATTTTATTCGATGGCTTAATTACGTTCTCGGAGAAAGAAACGAGCTACCGACGATTAAATTACTTTTTAAATAACTTTGGAAAGTTTTCATCCTGTAAATGGGCTTTTCCTAATACACCAACGCGCCAAGGTTGGAACACTTCTACAGGAGCCGAGTAAAAATATTATTTGTCGATCTACAAACCGATTTCGGTCGAATTCACTACGAATTTCAAGGGGTGGACGGGGATAAAACCACGGAAGTATCGTAAGGAGAGCCAGACAAATGGGGAAATCCTCTCCGGACTTTACATAAGGTAATACTTTATCGTGGGCGCAGAAAGCGAACGTCTAGAGTAGATAAGCAACTGCTGGCTTATTTCGAAGCTCGTCAAATGGAACTCGGGCAAAAAGTATGGCTCTCCCTTTAATATTTCTTCCGTTATAAAATACTACAACTTCCCCCGACACTTCCGTCCGCCCCAGGGAGGTATAAAGAAAAAGCTGATGAAAAAAATCAATATTTTTAGCGGCTCAAGTCGTAGCGTAAGGTCCAATCAAATATTATCAATTATAGATATTTCAAGTTACAAAATTATAGGATTTTTTAGGTTCAAGAAAAGACAAAATGTTTCTCTCATTTCGCGATTTGGCGAAGAAATAGCTGATAATGTTATTGAATACGACCCGTGTTAATTAAGAGAATCACTCGAAGGTATGGGGAAGACGCGAAGAACAAAGAGGTATTGAATTAAAAAACCATAATCACGCGGTTATTGAATAAAAAGATATTAACAGCGTTGTTAGACTCGTTTTATAAGCTACACGCGCGAAGGAAAAGGGGTAAAGAATCGCCTCTATATAGGCAGTCAATTCCACCTAGAGTTTGCAGCGCGTACAGAGACTGTTTCTCTGTATTTTATATTTATAGTCAAAAACTATAAACTCGGGGCGTTCAGTCAACTCTTATTAAACGAATTACCCTCATCTACCTATAAAGCATTTTTTCGATCGCTAGGAATTTGTACGAGGGGGTTTTACATCGATATTATCGGCTCGTTTTCATTCACCGCTAGATAAAAATGGCCGACGAGAGTTTTAATAATCTATAGTCGAGTAATCCAAGATGGCGAGGTCCGCGTAGACGAGGTTACGGGAAACGTCGAGTAGTTATCGCGAGGGGGTTGGCGCGTCGATACCCGTTAGGACAAAGTAGCGCCTCTAATTACGAAGAGCCTCGTTTTCTATCGAGGCACGCCCACGGACTAAGTCATCCGCTCAATGCCCCTAATTCAATTTTTGTCGGCTTTGGCGCTGTTCCAACGACCGACGGCCAGGAGGAGGAGGAGGAAACGCGACGTCACGCGACTTTACTCCAGGGGATCCTCGCTAATATACCATATACGATAGAGGGGAACTAGGAAAGACAATTTCTCACACGGATGTTCGCGATTCTTTTTATATTTTGGAGAAAAAGGACGATGGAGGTTGGATATGGCTGGATACGTGCTCAAAATATCACCTGTACCAACATTCTATCTCGGTCTACGACTCGTACTACGAAGCGAAAGCTTTCAAAGCCCCTGGCCTCGAGGTTCGTTTCGTTAAGGGACTACGAAAAGAATTCAATATAGGTCGTTAATAAATTTGATTTTTAAAAATAAACTGTGGTTTTGTTCATTTTATTTCTTTGTTCGCAAACGTGTTTTATTTACTCAAAACACCGCGAGTTGTGTGCCTAGAGCTTCGAAACGACACGTCCGCGAAAGGGTCGCTTAACTGACAATTAATACCCTTTTCAGACGAGGCGTAACTAGCCGGTTTAATCAGATTTAACCATGGTTTATACAAAATAAACCGAGGTTTATTGAACTGAAAAGACTATGTAAACCTTGGTTAAATCTGATTAAACCATGGCTAATTACGCCTCGTCTGAAGAGTGTATAACCACCCCTTAATTTGGTTAGCTAAGTCGTCGTAAATGTACTCCGTTCTCAATATCTTATTTCCTCAAACAAGTTGTTGAAACGAATAATAATAATAAAAAATATATGCTATTCTATTTACTGTTGGTATTAATCGAGTTGAAATCCTTTTCATCGTCGTATAGCTCGCTGCTTTTTTCTCATTCCCAAAGTATCTCGGATTGTCCGATATAGGTTAAACGAACTAAAAAGCTTCCACGGAACGTGTACGAAGGAATTGGATGAACAGGAGCGCTTTTCTCGCTAATCTCCGTATTTTTGCTCGCAAATTGGGATTTGCGAGAAAGATACGGCGATTAGCGAGAAAAACACGGAAAAAAATAATTGAAAATAAATAGCCAATATAACAGGAAATATAAATAAACTGGGTTGGTTTTTTTTGCGACATTACTCCTGGTCATAAATAAATGAAGAATAAATGTCAGGATTTCTTTAGTGCGCGTAGCAGGGCTCCCAGCGCATAGCCCAGAAAAAATTATAGCTATTATAGGTTTTAAAAGCCAAAAATATAGGTAATTTATAGGTCCAAAAATATCAATTTATAGGACTTTTTATAGGTTTTTAGTTTCGAAAAATAGGGGTTTTATAGGTAGGTTTCGCTGACATGTAATGCAATATAGGTTCTATAGCCTCTAGACCTGTCCCTCTGCCTTCTGCACTACTAGCTACTCACGCCCCTCTCGACAGTCTACCTAAACTCTAAAAAATAGAGTAATAATTACCAGTGACCTAGGAGAGTAAACCTTTCTGCCACAGCTTGGTTTTTTGCAATCATTTGCACTTTTTCAAGCAAAAGTATAATTTTTTTAGTTATATAGTCCATTCCTTTCGAATTTTATCACCGAAATTGAACAAATTCCCCAAAAAAAAGGTATTATAGGTTAGAAAGTAAATTATAGGTTTTTATAGGATCACTTCAGAATTATAGGTGGTCAGGGAGCCTTGGCGTAGGAAAGAGGAAGTGGATCTTATTTTTCTTAGGGCAAACCCGTCAGCAAAGCCAATCCAAGACAGCCAATAAGATAAAGTTTTCTTTGGGCTACGAGTAAGAATAAAGTAAAGACAAAAAATCAAATATTTCTCCTATATTTAAACACGAATTGCCGCCTAAATCAAAAGGTTACCGTTTCCGAAAGACGGTTTTAAAGGTTTCTCTTTGAAGATTTCAATTTCGTCGAAACTATACGAGAATCTTAGTTAGTCAAAACGTGACTTTTCATTTTATAAACTTTCCCTTTAATCCTCGTTATATCCTATACGTTTCTCGGGGAATTTCATATTCAAATTTTAAGGACTGACGAACTCGTATAAAGCGAGCTTAATCGAGAAAGGTATAAATTTTGGGGGTTATATTAATTCCCGGGCGAATATATACGAGAAGCCTCTAAAACTATAGAAGCCGTCGTTCTCGTATAAGGAGGTAACTCGCTTAATTACCTCCGGATTAGAAGGATCCGACGCGAAAGAGTAAGGCCTGGGTTTAGATCGGCGCGTTCAGATAAGGGATACGACCAAAGATTAGGCCTTTAATCCTTTCTCTTCTCTCTTCCTCCACCCCGTCTCTCTTTTCTTTACGACGGAGTAAACAAGATATTCGTTCTAGGCCTTCGGATCTAGATTAAAGTCGCGTTTACGTATCCAATTAAATCAGATTGAGAAGAGACGGAGCTTCGTACGCCGCGGAAGTGCATGACTTCAAAGAGCGTGGACTAACTAGGACTACGGCTATTATAAACTTTGAAAAGAACAACCCAAACTGCCCATAGGAATTTGGGTAACGTAATGTTAAAATTTTTTGTTTCGCCACTGGTAAAATTTTATTGTGATAGTAAACTAGGGTTGTGTCCTCACCTTTCTACCACAAAAATAATCATTTAACCATTATAGTCTGCGAATACAAATCAATTGACGTTTAGCTCGATAATGTTAAAGATAGGCCACATCGTTGGATTCGACGATGGAGTAGACTGTCTTCCCCCACCTGAAATCAGTTGAAATTTTGAATATTAGTAGAGACACGATAGATAAAGATTCTGGGAAAATATCGTTTTGTAACTGCCATGGGATTTTTCTCAGCAACGATTTAAATTACCCAGAATTTTGACATAATTTGAGGTGCGGAAGCCCAAAATGCCTGTAAAAGTGTTCAACCTGCCGAACAACAAAGTTTTGCAGCAAAGCAAATTCAAGGAGCGAGGCACAGACTATACAGCTAACTCGTATAGTCTTTGTGTTCTGAAAAAACAAAGAGAAATAACACCGCAAAAGTATACTGTAGGGGTTTTTATTAAAAAGCACATTATTAGTAATTCGACGAAAAATAACAATTTTAGTGGCATTATATTTCAAACAATGTGGAAAAAGACCTAATTCGTGTTCGCGTAGGGAGTCAGTTCTCAGCCTCAGCCACGCATCAGGCTTTGATTCGATACATTCCTAATGGTATCGGGATTGATTCAGTTATTTCATGGTATTGCAACTGTAAAGGAGGGAACTTGACCATCAGAACTTGTGCTCACGTTAGCAGCCTTATTTGGTGCCTGGGCTATAAACGACACGAAGATAGAGGTAGCTGGTATCAATATAAATTGCGTGCAGTCAGCGACGATGCCGGTGATTTGGACGATTTACCTAACATTGTTTGAAATATAATGCCACTAAAATTGTTATTTTTCGTCGAATTACTAATAATGTGTTTCTTAATAAAAACCACTACAGTATACTTTTGCGGTGTTATTTCTCTTTGTTTTTTTCAGAACACAAAGACTATACGAGTTAGCTGTATAGTCTGTGCCTCGCTCCTTGAATTTGCTTTGCTGTAAAACTTTGTTGTTCGGCAGGTTGAACACTTTTACAGGCATTTTGGGCTTCCGCACCTCAAATTATGTCAAAATTCTGGGTAATTTAAATCGTTGCTGAGAAAAATCCCATGGCAGTTACAAAACGATATTTTCCCAGAATCTTTATCTATCGTGTGTCTACTAATTATTCAAAATTTCAACTGATTTCAGGTGGGGGAAGACAGTCTACTCCATCGTCGAATCCAACGATGTGGCCTATCTTTAACATTATCGAGCTAAACGTCAATTGATTTGTATTCGCAGACTATAATGGCTAAATGATTATTTTTGTGGTAGAAAGGTGAGGACACAACCCTAGTTTACTATCACAATAAAATTTTACCAGTGGCGAAACAAAAAATTTTAACATTACGTTACCCAAATTCCTATGGGCAGTTTGGGTTGTTCTTTTATTAAGGGAAGTCGTATGGCTTCGTACACAAAGTTTCCAAGCAAGGTTCCTTTAGTTTTGCAAGTTTTCCCTGACAATTTCAAGATAATTTTGCTGATAATTTCTAAATAATTTCCCTGACAATTTCTAAATAATTTTCCTGACAATTTCTAAATAATTTCCCTGACAATTTCTAAATAATTTCCCTGACAATTTCTAAATAATTTCCCTGACAATTTCTAAATAATTTCCCTGACAATTTCTAAATAATTTCCCAGACAATTTCTAAATAATTTCCCTGACAATTTCTAAATAATTTCTATGACAATTTCTAAATAATTTCCCTGACAATTTCTACATAATTTCCCTGACAACATCTAAATAATTTCCCTGAGAATTTCTAAATAATTTCCCTGAGAATTTCTAAATAATTTCCCTGACCATTTCTAAATAATTTCCCTGACAATTTCTAAACAATTTCCCTGACAACATCTAAATAATTTCCCTGACAATTTCTAAACAATTTCCCTGACAATTTATAAATAATGTCCCTGACATTTTATAAATAATTTCCCTGACATTTTATAAATAATTTCCCTGACAATTTCTAAATAATTTCCCTGACAATTTCTAAATAATTTCCCTGACAATTTCTAAATAATGTTTCTGACAATCTCTAAATAATTTCCCTGCCAATTTCCAAATAATTTCCATGGAACAAATTAATTCAATATTTTACGCGACTTAATTGATATTGACGAGCTTTTTCTCTACGTGATTTGACGCATTTTATCAATGGGTTGATACTTGATCGTTTGCTCGGAATATAAGAAAAAATAACTGAAAATTGATCTTGGCATCGATAAAATGATTTTCTCCTAATTGAAAATGTTTGGTATATGTAAACGCGTCTTTATTCCTTAAACTCGGAAGATCGCGACCTTTAATAATGTCGGGGTCCAGACTTTTCGGACAACATCGCCGTAACCCTTTACGATCCATCTCGCGAAGAAAGTCCGCGATAAAATAGCTATATATAGTGCACGTCCCTTCGGCAAACGTTTCTAATCTACGGGGGAATAAAAGCTAGAGATTAGTTTTTCCCCGTAGTCGCGCGTTCTTAGTGGAAACGCGGAAGGTTATCAATCGAAGTTGTCTTCCGGAGAAAGCGAAAATCGTGACCGGAAGTCATTTCCTAATGGAGTCTACTAGACGCCCTAATTTAGATTTTTCTTCTTTCTCTTTCACTCTCGTTTTTGTCACTCTGGACCAGATGACCTCGAGAATTCTCGTCGTTAGAGCATTGTTCAATATTAAGCGACTTAGAGGGTGTAGAAAGTTTTAAAAGCCTTTAGGGGATGAAGAGGACGGTGTAGGAATCGAAAACGCTGAATATTAGGAATGGGGTACCGACAATTCGTTTAGCGCGTAATTAAAAAGAAGAGGGAAGGGTTTTCGAGAGACGTTTCTCGGACGATTAAGCGATTATTTCAAGCTGGAAAAAATACGAGAATCGCGTTCACGCTTCGCTTAGTAATGCGCGGTCGAGACTCGAGTCTGTCGGACAAGAGGACCGGCGCGTTTGTGGGTCTTATTACCAATGAATTGGTACGTTTCTTATCAATTTAGACATTTTACTCCTATTTGTTTTGAAACGAAGATAATAATTAATGGAATACATTATTAGCGGTGAAGTCGCGCAGGCGGGCGTTTACATTTCGTGGATTTCAAGCGTATTTCGCCCTTCCACCCCCCCCCCCCCCGAAAGTGAAACGCTGGATTTGCAGTGTAGGTATTAAATAAACTGAAGAAATTTGGGGGAGATATACGGAAGTAAGAGACTCATCCTGAAGTTAATAGATTTCTTGTAAGAAGATATATATCCCAAATTCTTAATTGGAACTAAAACGCTTCCATAGAATAAGGACTCCAGGAGGAAGAAGAAACTAAATGTTTGTTCCCTAAAGTATTCGCTGTATTCACGCTCTTGTCAGCTAAAAAGCAAGCTCGGTTCTTCTAAACCAAAAGCTGGTTAACGAATAGGGCATTTTATTCATCAACGTTAGGTTAAATAAATGAAAAACAAAGCTATATCAGTTCCAATAACGCCATCAAATGGGTAAATTTTGAAATTAGAAAGAAACAACTGAGAAAATCGACCCTATAATCAGAAGCCGATGAAACCCTCCTTTGAAGTCTACTACTCTAATGTTCGATATAGCGCTCCTCTCTGTATGGGTAAAATTCACAATTTTACGAGATCAGAGGGGTCCTACTTCATACCCCCTGTCTACGGAAAATTGGGAATTCTCTCTCTCCACAAACGACGACATTTTTTTGACGAACTCCAAGGCTGCTAGAGATATTCGCTCGACGAACTGCCGCTCCGAAAATATCTACCGCTAGGAGGCGTACGAATCGCGCTTTTTGAAACTAGCCCATACAGAGAGGGGTAGACAAGACCCGGGAGTAATAGACTTCAAAGGAGGGTTTCATCGGCTTCTGCTATAACTGATAGAGCCGATAATATCTGGCTTAACATCGAACCATACATTTTAAATAACTCATGACCTTCGTATCGAGTTAGTATTTTGATAAAAAATATACGTCGAAACGAATAGACTCGGTAAAATATTCGAAACGTTAGAACAGAGTCTTGAAGTTCTAGGAAAAGGTCAAAAATATTCTTGACTTTTGAGATAAAATACGTATAAGGGAATGATATGTTTGTAAAATGAGTCTCGAGCAGCGACGCTGGGTCCTTGGAAAGATCCTCGGGGCTCGAACCAAAGCGATCTTTCTAAAGCAAACAAGAGCGTCGTCATCTTCCACTAAAAAATTGGAAGAGCCCACGCGGTCTAGCGAAAGAAAATCCTCTTTACTCGAAAAGAGTACAAATATATCGGAGACAGACTCTTCCCTACTCTTTGAAATTGTCTTTTTCCCACCACTTCTTTGAAAAGCGAAGAAAACAAATCTCCAGAAACTAATATTAAAATATAGTTTTGAAAATACAACCGGAAAGTATATTATCCTGAAAAAATAAGGGAAATCTCGAGGTTCCATAGCGTCAAAATATTATATTGAGACGAGTGTTAAACAAAATATTTATGTCGGCATCTTAGTCTCGGGTTAATACGGAAATTATATAATGTGTTTTAATTAAACTTCAAAATCAACCGTGATTTTCAATTAGTTCGCGAGAATTAATCGTGGGAAATGAAGGGCGTAGACATTGTTGAGTTTGGATGACGTTATTACGCGTATTTAAAATAACTGGTTTCCAGAGGCTATTGTATCCCTTGAAAGAGGAAAAATGTATACTTCCGCGCCGTTCTAAAATAGTATAGGACCTAATGGAAGTCGAGTATAAATTTTTAAACTTGGTTCCGGAAGATCCCGAATTCGATATTTGAACTCGAATCGATTTTGGGCTCTTTCGAGCGCGCGTGGTAATGGAAACGTTCGATGTCTTCATCCCCCTTTACAGTTAGGTATCTTATTTAGCTTAGACGAGAGCCAGACATTCCTCCAATCCTCTTTTTCAATAGAAGAAAAAAAAATGGCCGGGAGATGAGAATTGGGATTTCTTTATACCTTTATTTATATTTATAAGAACCGTGTTTAGAAATACTCTTCCTTATACAAACTTTGACGCCGACTGACAAATCTTGACACTAATCCCCACTGCCTTTTCATCTCAAAAATGACGGTGAAAAAAGGTTTATATTTTTCGGTTCCAATTAACATTCCCCGTAGTTACGTGTCGAATCAAACGCGATTTTACAGTGTGAAGATAGATTAGCGTTTATTTATTCCTCGCCCATTCGTATACCAGCTTTATAGTAAGCGGGGAAAATTACAATCTAATTAATCCAAAATAAATCTACATAAACTTCGTATAATATCAGCTCGGTTAGAACTAGTAGTATTTACGTTGAAATGAAACAGCGTAGCATTGTCGAAAATATATTTAAAAAACATTACCTGTAATTAAGTTATGAACAAAAAAACTCTAGTAATATTCATAAGGTATTTTAACAGCTTAAACTGATTTCAGAGTCTTCACTAAGTACCTCTTTACGCTTTTCTTTTTAGTTTTGTAAGAAAATCCGCGTTTTGGGCTAAAAATTCTACAACTAATAAATTGTTCTTATCGTTTTTCTTCTCTAATAAACGTGTCGGACCATTATTCCGAATTAATACGTGTCAATTACGTCGTGAAAAGTAGAGGGAACGTTCCAATAACGGAATTTCGCCAGACTGCTCGACGAATCCGTAGCCCCAAATTTTTCTTCTTTTTCGCGACAAGAGGCTTGTTAGAAACTCCGACATAGGCCCGTATCCCATTATTGATTTTAAGAAGCCGAATTAACGAAGTCTACGAGACTAACTTTCCCTTCCAACTTGTAAGTCTTATCCCCAACACGGTCTTTACTTTAAATTAAAATTATCTAACTGGAATATTTAACGCGGAAATAAAAATTTGAATAAAAGCATCGAGCTATTGAAATTCGACAGCCAGCGCGACCACTTCAACCCTATTGTCCAGTTCCTTAATTTCCCTATTCCAATTTCAATTTCAAATTAAAACGATATGAAAGGTTTATATAATATCAAAAGTCTATGACTTTATAAAAGTAAACGACCCCTCGTAGCTTATAATACTATCGGCAAAGGGTCGGGTAAACGTACTAGTCTATCGTTTAAAACTAGACAAAAAAAGTAATCAACCCCCACTGACTCGAGTGATTTGGACTCTTCCTCGATATTTAGAGTCGGGAGTGAGAGGCGGGCCGCGCTTGCCTATATTGTCTACCCCCCCCCCCCCCGAAAGAAACAACGTGAAAGTAAGCGTATCACGTGGCAGAAGGGGCGAAAATAATAACAAGGTTCAATGTCGGTGATTTTTCGTTTCAAACTGTGTTATGTTTACAGTTGTATAAATCTTTAATATTTGTATATATTTAAATTTTAATCGCTGTTTAATGATCATCGCCTAATTTCGTGACTGTGTCAATATAAATTAATTTATAGCGGCTTGAAACGCAAATATGGAAATCTATCTCGATAACGAGTGTTGACCACTTTTCATAAAATCCGTACACCGGCTACGCGATTACCAATTGATAATTTTGTCTCGCCTAATTGAAAATCCGAGTCAATAACAATTCCAGTGGGAACTTGAGCTAAATTTTCTGTCGATATTCGAAACGCGGAAGAAATCGTTCAAATCTTTTGAATATTATTTCAAAATGTCTTTGTGAACAAAGACCCATAAATACCTGTTATGATTTCGGATGGCTCAAGTGACAGATATTAAATTTTCTTTTAAAACATAAAATTTAATTATAATCGCAATCTGAATCGCGTTCTCTGAATTGTTACGCAAAAGCCCTCTTTCAATAAATAGAAACTCGAGTACAATATTTTCGACCGAGAGTAAAAAGATGTTGAAAAGAAATTGGAAATAAAATAAAGAAAACCTTTTAGTGATAATCTTAAGTAACGCCAGTCTTATTATAGTCTACGGCGTAGCGAAACGTCTTTAAGAGGAACCTCCTAATTCATTACGAAGACTAAAAGAGACGGATCAGTAAAGGAAGAGACCCCGGGAAACCTTGACCTCGTCGTCCAGACAACGGAACCTGGATGGGTAGGTGGGTGAGTTTAGGGATGGCGCAATCATCTCTCCGCATCCGGAGTCTCGCTGCCAACGAAACCATGGAAACCGAAAAACAGCTATATCCCGGGCAACCTTTCATATTCCGGCACTTAGGCCGAAAAAATTAACGAGATTTTATAAGATGATGATAGGATTTGGAAACGTTTGGAAAAATAACGCGCGTTTTTCATCGTTTTATCCGGAAACTAGAACGGAACGCAATCCTTAACGGCTTAGGGACTTTTAAAGAAGATGTCTATATATTTTAAAGCGAAGTTGCCACGGATATTACACGAGCTCGAGCGTGAGACAATTTCGATATTAAGCTACGTTCACACTTGACTCTTTGAAACCGTTTTCAAACCGTTTGGAATGTTCAAATCAACTCTTCGAGATATTAATTGGATTTTTTATTCAAAGATGTACACGGGTTACCCCAAAATTTTATAATTTGACCTTTCGAACACGGTTCAAAACGGTTTGAAAGTCTCTAGATTGAACACAGCTTTATATAATTGTCGCGTTGTCCGATTTTGCCTAATTTTGAGCTCTACTTCAGCTCTACTTCAGCTCGTCTAAAAAACTTCAAAATGGAATATTTTAGCTTTAAATGTAGAGATCTTTTATCGAAAAATATAAATATTTGTTTGAAAAGTCGATTTGAATATTCAATCGGTTTGAACATGGGTCTCTAGGGTTCAAGTACAATTTCCCATCCCTCGAGTTCGCGCACTCATATCTCGCGTTAAAAACTAAAGTTACGTCAATCGTATCAGATCGCGTAAAGTCGTATCAGAACGCTTAAAGTCGTATCAGAACGCTTAAAGTCGTATCAGAACGCTTAAAGTCGTATCAGAACGCTTAAAGTCGTATCAGAACGCTTAAAGTCGTATCAGAACGCTTAAAGTAGTATCAGAACGCTTAAAGTCGTATCAGAACGCTTAAAGTCGTATCAGAACGCTTAAAGTCGTATCAGAACGCTTAAAGTCGTATCAGAACGCTTAAAGTCGTATCAGAACGGGTAAAGTCTTATCAGAACGCTTAAAGTCGTATCAGAACGGGTAAAGTCGTATCAGAACGGGTAAAGTCGTATCAGAACGGGTAAAGTCGTATCAGAACGGGTAAAGTCGTATCAGAACGGGTAAAGTCGTATCAGAACGGGTAAAGTCGTATCAGAACGGGTAAAGTCGTATCAGAACGGGTAAAGTCGTATCAGAACGGGTAAAGTCGTATCAGAACGGGTAAAGTCGTATCAGAAGGCGTAAAGTCGTATCAGAAGGCGTAAAGTCGTATCAGAAGGCGTAAAGTCTTATCAGAAGGCGTAAAGTCTTATCAGAACGCTAAAGTAAAGTCATATTAGAATCCTTCAATTAAAACCGTATCAGAGCCCTTTAAGTAATATTAGACCCTTCAAAATAAAGTCATAATAGAACAAATAATAATAATAATAATAATAAAGGCTTTATTAGGATATCCCCCTCAGCTTGGAGCTGATTTCCAGGGGGTCCTTTAGAATTCAATTGAAATCATATCAGAAGCTTTAAATTAAAATCATATCCGAAACCTTAAGTCATATCAGAACCCTTAAAGTCGTATCAAATCCCATACTTTAAAATGCAATTAAAATCACGTGACCCGTAATTGAAATTCGAATTAAATTCGGGTCACCTAATATCCCTTATACCAAAGCTTATACACGTAGGTCTACAGAGCCATTCGAACAAAATGAAAGAATATCAATCTAACCCATCGGTACAAAAATACACGCTTTAAGGTAACAATAAATGGTACTTACCAAATTTGAAGATCTCGAAGACGATAAGTCCATCTTTGGTAAAAAGTCAGGATGATCAGTTCGCGTTAACGGGCGCGTAAAAGTTAATAAATCGAAACTTCGCGACTATAATTATTGGATAACGTTTAGACTTTGGCTCTTTACGCGTTCGGAAAAGCCTTTTTTCGCACGCGTAACGTAATTAACCGGTGGTGAAATTCTATCGTGATGAAATAGCGCGCAGTTTTAATCCTCCCGTGTTTTTTTTTTTTTTTTTGTTTTTTTTTTTTTGGATTAGTACGATGTTGGATCATGAAGATGTCGCAGTTAAATGTGATGGCGTACGGTCTGAAATTAAAATTAAAAAAAATAAAAAATTATACATTAATATACAAAGTATCGCTAGATTTTTAGTAATTGCGTAAAGATTCCAATCGGCAAACCAGTTTAAAGTGCTAACGTAAAGTTATCAAAATAACAAAACTAATTAAATCAGGAACATCAAGATTGAATCATTATAATCATAATTCAAATCACGAATTTATCATTCATTCTAATCAATTTTAAATCGTTCTACTCACGATTCAATATTTTAATCGGAAATTTATCATTTTAATCACTAATTAATTACTCTTATTACGATTCAATCATTCTAATCTTTTATTCGCGAAATTAACGTTAGTTAATCAATATAATCGCGATTCTGATTTAACAACAATTCAGGGCGAGGGGTCCGAATTTTTGAGTTCAACGAGTTCAGCTTTGACAGCGCATTGCGTTCGAACTCTTATGAACTCTGAGTTCAACTTTGATATTGCAAAGAGTTGAAAAATTTTGTACACCTGAGTTCGCGAGTGTCAGCCCCCTCGATTCAGGGCTCACAAAATATAATAGGCATTAGGTCCAAAAATATGTCATATTAGTTTTACACGTTTAAAATAAAGAAATATTGGAGTTTTATACGAAGCCCAGTGTCGACGCCACACTCGGGCTAAGTAATTAAGCTGTAGTCTATTCGGAAAATTTGACAGGGGCCCCCAAAATTGGTATTAAAAGGCCTAAAATTTCTGGAAAGTGGGCACTAAACAAAACTAACATGTAGAAAAAAATTGAGCCTATATTAGGTATAGAATCCAACACTTTTAAAAACGTTGGCCGAGATAACGACGAGCTATCAAATAGTACGATATCTACTTTCAGAGTAATTTAAACACTTTAAATTGATTAAACGTACAAATGTTTAAATTAAAATTCACTCACCAAATATGACTAGGTAGATAGCTTTCCAAAACTTCATAACACTTAAATCCCGTCACGAGAACAGTTGGGGTAATCCGCCGATTCAATGCCTCATCAAAAACGGGTAGATTCACTTATTTCGATCATTTCGCGATATTTTAGCTAATATTACCACACAAACTGTAATATTTAGACGCGACTTACGCAAAATATTAGCGATTAACGTAAAATTAGACTGTAACACCGCGAGAAACACTTTGAAAACCGGACTATACATCCGTCGACCGCGCATGGGTGATGAACTTACTAAAACAAGCAGACGATGCTACATTGTGGATTGTGTAGCCGGACTCGTGACGGATTTAAATTGATGGGAAGTTTTAGAAACCTCTAAATATTACCATGTTTCAACACGTAAAACAGTGTCTAAATGACTATATTAAAATTCCCTGACCCGCTGAGAAATGAGGTTTTTTTATATTGAAAACGTTGTTGAACGTATCTTTTAAGCGAGCTTTCACGAACCAAAATTAACATACATAGGAAATTTGTTACTTTCTCGGTACAACTTTAGCAACGCAACAAAAAAATTGGTAAAATATAGGATAAATTTTGAAATTATAGGTTTTCATATGACCACCTTGGAATTATAGATATTTAGAGGTATTACTCTGGGAGCCCTGGACAATTTAAACTTTAGTCAACCATTAATCAGGATCAAATAATTCTAATCAGGACCAAAAGATTCTAATTAGGATCAAACGATTCTAATCAAGATCAAACGATTCTAATCAAGATCAAACGATTCTAATCAGGATCAAATAATTCTAATCAGGATCAAATAATTCTAATCAGGATCAAATAATTCTAATCAGGATCAAATAATTCTAATCAGGATCAAATAATTCTAATCAGGATCAAATAATTCTAATCAGGATCAAATAATTCTAATCAGGATCAAATAATTCTAATCAGGATCAAATAATTCTAATCAGGATCAAATAATTCTAATCAGGATCAAATAATTCTAATCTAGATAATAATTTTAATAATTTTCTGGTACTTTGAACAACGCTTGGAACGTGTACGGGTACGAAAAAGTACCTTCTACAGAACTATACGCGGTCATCCCGTAAACAAAGCGGCCCTAAACGTTGATCGTTGCTGGCCCGTCACTCGAAGCCTTCCTCTGTTTCTCTACGTAAGTAAGATCTATCGTTACCATATCGTGTTTTAAGCTCCGAATTCGTTTACGAGCGAAACGTGACGAAGGAGAAATACGGGGTGAACCCGTTTCCCGGATTAATGACAACGCCTATACAAGAAGGAAATAAGACTCCGCGCTTTAACCGCGTACGTCTCTTTAGACTTTAACTCTCTTACACCGAAATTTGGCTACAAAATGTTACCGCTACGAGATACCTCGTATAGAAAAGGTTTTGGAAATAATTACGAAAGGAATAATGATCCCACAATTTTAAACATTCCGAGTCCAACTACGCGCGAAGGAAATAAGTCGGGTCGCGTTTTCCCAAGTATACATCCAGCTTGAATCCATTGTTATACAAAATTTGCAATTTAAAGGTCATTTACAATTTGAAACTTTGTGGGTTAAAAGCGAACGAATTGCTAAAGAGGTCAAAATTTAACGTTTTAAATCGTCTACTTCTCAATAGTTTGGCGTCGTTAATGTCAGAGTCACTTTATATTCAAAGTCATACGGTCAAACAAATCTCGAAAAACATTACAAACACCGAAATTTGGGGCGCCCATATATTAACTGACCTTAATCCGATCCCTCTACTTGGCAAACATAAATAATGTAAAAGAAACCTCGTATGAAAAAAGTCTTCTTTATAAAAACTGCCTTTCGTCAAGCGAAGAAAAGCATCATCAACAACGACAAAAAATGAAGCTAATTCCAAGCTTAAATCCTCGAGAGGTCGTAAAGAAAAAACAACAAATCCGATGTAGAGAAAGAAACAAAAGAATAACGTATATAAGATTAAATAAGTGTCAAAGTTCGAACAACGGGACGAGCCAAAAGGTCCTTTAAAGCCTTCGCCCGACCAACCGCGGAATTCCGGGGTCTGTGCCATAGCGAACCAGAAAAGAGCAAAAATGTATCTGGGCTCGCGTCAACTTGATTAATGACGCCATATAACGGCGCGGAGAATAAAGCCCAGGGTCGCCAACCAACAAACGACGCGTTATCCCAGTTCCTTCCAATTTTGCAAACCGCGCGAGAGCCGAGTGGACTCCGATAAAGGCTCGTTCAGACTGTAGAATTTTTGGATTCTACGGTTTGGTATAATGGATCTCTGACTCGAGTCGAAAGTTCTATCGCGTCCGAACGAGGCTTAAGTTTGAGCTTTGGAAGGGAAGAATAGCGTTTTTCGAAAGAAACCGAGGTTTTTTAAAGGACCATCGTTACTAAGTATAGATAGAAGAACCTTTTAGGTAAAAAAATTGCGATTTAGAATGATTCCCTCGAAAATTAGTTCTTATTTTCCTTCGCTCTCCCCGATCTTCAATAACAATGGTGTCAAACCGACTGTATCGATAAGAAGCTGCCAAGATCGCGGCTTTTGGCTCATTACACCCCATATTTTCCGGAAAAACAAAGTCTATAGCGTTCTATAACCTTGATTAGTGTAAAATTTAACATAGAATAAAATCTCTACGATTTTTTTTAACTTTAAAAGAGGTGTATACGACTAAAGTTTAAAAGTCAATTCACCTCGAATTGACAACGCGTGCAAAAGATACACTCCAATGTCCATTTTAATATCTTTCTAATGGGGCCATCGGTTTATGTCGGGGTGATATTAGAGAAATGTCACGGCCATTTCAAGATAGGGGCCATTTTTGGATTTTTGCTCGATTTCTATCAGTGGCGGAATAATCTTTAACGAGTGGCTCATATCCATTTTATTATTTTAAATTAATCTAGGGATTGCCTTCTTTCTAATGGGGCCATCGGTTTATGCCTTGGTGATAGAAAAGTTACGGCCATTTCAAGATAGGGGCCATTTTTGGATTTTTGCTCTATTTCTATCAGTGGCGGAATAATCTTTAACGAGTGGCTCATGTCCATTTTATTATTTTAATTTAATCTAGAGAATGCCTTCTTTCTAATGGGGCCATCGGTTTATGCCTTGGTGTTAGCAGAGAAATGTTAAGGCCATTGCAAGATAGTGGTCATTTTTGGATTTTTACTCGATTTCTATCAGTGGCGGAATAATCTTTAACGAGTGGCTCATATCCACTTTATTATTTTAAATTAATCTAATGAATGCCTTCTTTCTAATCGGGCCATCGATTTATGCCTTGGTGATATTAGAGAAAAGTTACCGCCGTTTCAAGATAGGGGTCATTTTTGGATTTTTGCTTGATTTCTATCAATGGCTCGTGTCAATTTTATGATATTAAATTAATCTAGGGAATGCCTTCTTACTAATGCTCGACTCTTACAGTAAGGCGCGAGGTTGGAACGTCTTCCCCTTGGTGGAGCGCTTCGCCCTGAACAGCGACGCGTCGAGGTTAGAACACTTCTACAGGAGCGCTATAGGAAAAGCGTCATGAAAATAACCCCGAATGTCGACTTAACCCCGAAAACTATAGACGGGTAATATCGAATCTTTTATAATGGAAATTATAATTATATTAAATCAGACTAATTAATTTCGGCTCGCCTCGCGCGTTAAAGTTTCATCCCCTTATAGAGAAGAACGCGTACGTCTACGTCTAGTTATTTCCTACAGTTCTCGACATAAGCGAGAGCGTTTCATCAACTAAGCTTTTAAGCTCTCCGCAGATTATGTTGTTTTACGCCGCGAAACATAGAATGTGGACTTCATTAAGCTCATTATCTCTGATAAGCTGGCGCTACGCGACGCTTTAAAATGGGCTGATCCGTACAGGGCTTTTAATTAAGCTACGCGTACACGTACACGTTCTCCGTTCGATTTCGCAAATTCTCTAATACTGGAGTTAAAAATCAATTTCAAGAAAAATATATTTAATTATATCCTTCAAGATTTAAAATATATTTATTGTAGACCTAGTTAAAATGGAGAGTTAATAAAAATACATTTTTTTTAATTCGCTCGTTATTATTAAGCTGTTAAGTCGATTATCAATCAATTTACCATATTAGATGTGATTGAAATTTAATTTTACATTTATTTCAAATCCTAGAATTTACTAGTTAATTTTCTAGAGCAAATACTTATCGATGTAGAAGGAAGAACTAAGCTTCAAATTCCCCGAAATTTCGCCTTTCAATATTATAAACTATTTTAACGAAGCTTTTAAATTTAATGACGTTTTCTTTTAAAGGACAAGACTCGATAACACCGCGAGCCTTTTAAAGTCTTCCAAGAACTACGTATAAACTTCGTATAACGTTCATAGGGGGCGCTATTTTTTCACGAATTTATGAAATTACTCATCTGATGACGTCATAGCATTGTCAGTCGTCAAAAACCAAACGTATAACTAGGAACATTTTCTTATAACTTTTAATTAACGAAGCCTACTCTGATGACCTAAAAGACTAATTGAAATCGCCAATTAAGCTTCAATTTTGACTAAGAAGATCCCGTGATCTTCGCGATGGATTTCTAAGGAAGGTTTAGACAATATTTAGGGGTATAATGATACAATTTATTCTTCTTCTAAGGTCTAAATGTTTCTCGAACGATAGAAGTGTTTTTTCCTATTCGCGATATATCCCTTTATTTCTTAATAAATCAAAAAGGGTGGATAGAACGAATAAAAGCAAAAACAATGCGTATTTAGCGTTAAATACATTTTCAAATCCAATAATAAAAGTTTTAGTAAACGCCTATAAATTATCCAGAGCTTGCAAAGACGAAAATCTCGCCAAAAGGATTAAGAGAGCGAGGGATACAGGAACGAATGTTAGATTACGATTTATAGACGTCATTTATAAAAGCAGAGGGTTAAGAGTATAGGACCACCTCCCGCGCTTATACTTTTCAAATATAGGTATATCCGCGCGTCGAAATTAACGGGTCCTAAGCACGAAGGGGTTCCGGTAATTATGGTCCCTTCTCTTCGCTCCCAAACCCTCTTTTATCTCCCATCCACTCTCTCGGTTATAGGAGTAGGACTTTTCCAAAAATCCTTCATCCTTTTCCCAAAAATTTATCCCCGAGCCTAAACCCCCTCGCAATCTTTTAACATTACTATATCCTGTAGGCTTCGAATCTCTCTACAACCAAAAAGAATACGGAATAGTATTGGAAATTACCGCGTAATCGGGGTATATTAACGATTTAGAATTCCGCTAAAATAAAATATCTCGGGTTGACCAGTAGGTTTGCGTCCGCTTGCGCAGTTTTCCCACTTGCGCATTTTCATTTGCGCATTTCCATTTGCGCGGTTCCCATTTGTGCAGTTTTCCATTTGCACAGTTTACCATTTGCGCAGTTCACCATTCGAGCTGTCCACAACGTAACCTAACATAACCTGCAAATGAACACTGCGCAAATGAAAAAGCGCAAATGGAAACTGCGGAAATGGAAACCTGCGGAAATGGAAAACTGTGCAAATGAAAAACTACGCAAAAGTAAATGCTCTTGTGGGAACTGCGCAAATAGAAAACTGCGCAAATGAAAAACTGCGCAAAAGGAAATGCTCTTGTGGGAACTGCGCAAATGAAAAACTGCGCAAAAGGAAATGCTCTTGTGGGAACTGCGCAAAAGGAAATGCTCTTGTGGGAACTGCGCAAAAGGAAATGCTCTTGTGGGAATTGCGCAAATGGAAAACTGCGCAAATGAAAAACTGCGCAAAAGGAAATGCTCTTGTGGGAACTGCGCAATTGGAACCTTACCGACCAGTACTTATAAGGGTTAATAGAATACAATAGTTGGTAAGTGGAATATTTTCTTCGCCGTATGGAGCCGCGAACAGTCTTCGAAATTTGGGGTTTAATTTAGGTAGAACCTATTTAAGTTCAGTTATTAAAAGTGGGCAACTACAGCGATTTATAATTAAATTGTCAAAGCTGCAAATTCGATTCGTAGGACTTTATCTTTGGGGCAAATATGAGAGTCACCCAGTTTAATCCGGAAACGAAGGTATCGTTTAAAAAGATCGCGCAACTTCTACTCCTTATCCGTATTCTCTTTGTTCGTACGCTTCCTCGTTTAGGTATTCGCCGAAAACAAGCGACTAAAGTCAAATTATCTCGAGGCCTAGAAGAAGGAGGAATAGAGGTTTACGGATGAGGGGGAAAGAAGCGATTAAAAGCTCGGAGCGAACCTTTAAAAGCTACCGAGGATCAAGACGAAGAGGAGGAGGAAGGATGGAGAGGAGATAGGCGACCGAAATAAAATCACCCCTTCATACTCTTAAGTTATAACGTCCCTCGAATCAAAATATTTCCACGCTAAATTGGTTACGACCAGAGTTTCGGAAAAGTTTCTCCGCCGCGGACCCGACAAATACTTTAAAGTTTATATATTTACCAAACGCTGGAAAAATACTCTTCGATTTAAACTGAGATTACATCGCGTTGTAAGATATAGACTATAAATTATTTTTTTCGGGGTGAAGGAAAGGTTATCTTTGTACGTACTGAAAGTTTAATCCGACTCTGACTTCGGTATCGGAGTATCCCCAGTTTCAATAATATTCACGTACTTAATCGGAAAGAATAATTTCGAATATTTTGATATCGTATGCCTCAATGTTAAAGGGAATACGAGAAAGGTTTGATGTAAAGCTCTCGAGTGATTTCTTCACGAGACATTCAAATTGTACGAAATTTCGTCGAAAGAAAGCTATCTACGATCAGAAGCCGATGAAATCCTCCTTTGAAGTCTACTACTCTAATGTTCCATATAGCGCGCCTCTCTGTATGGGTAAAATTCACAATTTTAGGAGATCGGAGGGGTCCTACTTCATACCCCCTGTCTACGGAAAATTGGAAATTCATTACACGGACATTGCGCACTTTCCATATTAGTTATAGCGAGCTAGCTTCCATTAATAAAACCCGGGAAAAATATAGTTAGTCTGTAGTGCCGAGACGTCAGATTTTCCTTTCTTCTCCTCGTTAGATATTAAGCTTTTAAAAAGTATACGAATTCGTGGATCCAAGTTCTCGAGTTGCGATAATATATTCTAGGTATCAACGCGTAGTCACCCGCTTTTAAATTTTTTTAATACGTAATTTATGAATGGGGAATGTATTTTGAATTCATTTTTAAACGCTACTTTGTAATGGATTTATTAACCGCCGGAGGTGTGAAGTAGATTTAAAGAGAGCTATTCTTGCTAAGGCAATATGATACACTCCCGCGACAAAGTGGGTTCCATTGACTAGAAACAGAAGCCGATGAAACCCTCCTTTGAAGTCTGCTACTCTAATGTTCCATATAGCGCGCCTCCCTGTATGGGTAAAATTCCCGATTTTACGAGATCGGAGGGGTCCTACTTCTACGGAAAATTGGAAATTCTCTCTCTCCACAAACGACGACGTTTTTTTGACGAACTCCAAGGTTGCTAGAGATATTCGCTCGACGAACTCCCGCTCCGAAAATATCTACCGTTAGGAGGCGTACGAATCGCGCTTTTTGAAACTAACCCATACAGAGAGGGGTAGACAAGACCCGGGAGTAATAGACTTCAAAGGAGGGTTTCATCGGCTTCTGCTACGATGTACTAGTTATTCTAGAAGTTGAACCAACTTCGATCTGAAGTAGAGGTCGGGGTTTGGACAGTATATTTGTAATTATTTTAATCTTTATTCGTATTTTTAAATTTTCCGCCAGAAATCTATAGCTACGGTCACACTAGCATTTCTTAATCGATTTGAAACAGTAAACCGATATTCGAATCGCCAGGAATCCTTATAAGAGTCAATCGTTCACGAATTATCTTTATAAATCGATTTATCGTAGTTTCATCTATCGGTTGTTGAAACCGAATTGGTACGAAACTGGTTCCCGAAGCAGTTTCGAGAAATCGAATCAAATTGATTCGAGATAAAACAGCTTCCCGTTCACACGACTCTAGCGAAACGATTTGAAACGGTTTAAATCGATTCCAAAGCTTAGTATGAACGCGGTTTATGATAAATCGATATATTTAAGCGATTATTATTAAAAAATAACTGATTATCCAAGTATATTTGTCCTATATAACCCCGATCTCTATATGGAAATTAGAACCGCGTATTTCCTACAATATTCCAAAGATTTCGCTTTCGACACGGGGTGACAATTTCAAGACGCTTAATTTTTAATATCACGGTTGAAGGTTGAATTAATATTCTACGGGTTACCTAACTTTTCCCTTCACTGAAATTAAATTAATTCTCAGGATGCGGATTGTGAAAAACAGATTCAAAATATATTCCTGGAACAGAGTTTCCCTTAAAAGACTTAAAAATATAAACAAAAGGCTCCCAATAGGCGCGCTTTTTATCTCCAATTCAATTTCTTAAACGAAGAAAGAAAAAAACTAGCGAAAAAAATTCCTCGAGTCTTAAAATTTCAAAGAAAGAAAAAACAGAAACAAGCGAGGTTAAAAGAAATTGAAAATTCGCGAGTACAGCGCAAAAAGCGAAAGTTAGGCTTAGGATAGTCGATAAATCTTGACGTTTTCAGCGAACGCTGGGATACCCAGGAAAGAAACGTTTATTAAAAATGCAAATTTTCCCCGCAGTTCCTCGCTATATTATTTTATTTTTTCATAGCGAGGTTCCTGGTTCTTCCCGGGTCTTTCTGTTTCTTATACACGATACGTGTAAGGCGCACTATTTTTTATTCTAGAATTCGCGGTGTTTCGAGCGCGTTGCGAAATTTATCGCCTAAAAAAACAAAGCGTGGAAAAAGGGATGCGGGAAATAAGAAAGTACATTCTTCTTGGCCGCGGCGCCAACCCGAACTTATATAGAACAAAGAAGAAGAAAACTATTTGCTCGGAGTTGTTTCGTAAGGAAAGAGAGCTCAGGTGTTTTCCGCGGGCTATCGAGGAGGAGAATACCAAAATTCACCCTCTTTTCATTATTTGTCTATTTTATTAGGGAAAGATCTCTAGAAAAGCAATTTATTTAAGCGCGCGTAAAAGTAAAAAGGATACTACTCGCGGGATATTGAATCAGAAAAGCCTCCGACCGAATTCGTACAATCTAGTTGAAGACTGCCATAAGCTCATAACCTATATCATATTTTCCCCGATTTTATCGATTTTCTCAAATAACTATGATTTTTGACACGAAATCATTCATATTTCTCCGTTTTCCACGATTGTTCGAACGCAAACAAATGTGGGAAAGCTCGTCTTATTAGCCGCGTCATTAGGTGTTTTTTCTTTAAAAACTCTAGCTCGAAAGGGCCGTTAATTGCGAGTCTATCCTTATTAGTTCGATTATATAGGTTCAAACCTACGTGTGTTAAAAAACCAACGTCTATTCCAGTATTATTTGTCACTCGCGCCTGTAAAAGTGTTCCAACAACCTCGTTTCGGTGTTCGGCATGAAGCCGACATTACAAACATTCAAGTGGCAGTCGCTTAAGAAAATTTAATTCTTTAAACGCTCTCAATGGGAAATAAGCTTTCAAGTATATCAAAAAGGATACTTTGGAATTTGGGCGAGCTATAATATTTGCGAGTTTTTTATCCCAGGGGTGATACTCAAAGTTTGCCTTAATTTTAGTGAAAATAGTAAGTGACTAAAAAGTAACTAAAAATTTGCCGTTTTGCGCAAATTTTATGAGATAAATTTAATAAAATGCAGGGTTTAATCGCGTAATTGCGATAATATATATTGACACTGTATCGTGGTATTTTGAATGTCAAATAAACTTTCCTTTTCTATTGAAAAAGGGGTTTATCCTCCGCAATCGGTTAACGACCATTTTTAAACTTTTGCTCGATATCTATCGAGTGGTGAAACACCTTTTTCGAGGCGAAACAGAGTTTTATGATCTTAAAATAATCTAGGGAAAGTCTACTTTCTAATGCTGCAATCGGTTTATGCCTAGGAGGTCGCGGAGAAAAGTTACGGCCACTTTTATTTTAATATAGGGTCCATTTTTGGGAATTTGCTCTATTTCTATCGAGTGGCGAAACACTTTTTTCAAGTGGCGAAACAGAATTTTATGGTCTTAACATAATCTAGGGAATGTCTACTTTCTAATGCTGCAATCGGTTTAGGCCTAAGAGGTCGCGAAGAAAAGTTACGGCCATTTGAATTTTAAAATAGGGCTAATTTTAGGACTTTAGTCTATTTCTATCGAGTGGCGAAACACTTTTTTCAAGTGGAGAAACAGAATTTTATGGTCTTAAAATAATCTAGGAAAGGTCTAGTTTCTAATGCTGCAAACGGTTTATGCCTAGGAGGTCGCGAAGAAAAGTTACGACGATTTCCATTTTAATATAGGGCTAATTTTAGGACTTTTGCTCTATTTTTATCGAGTGGCGAAACACTTTTTTCAAGTGGCGAAACAGAATTTTATGGTCGTAAAATAATGTAGGGAAGGTCTACTTTCTAATGCTGCAATCGTTTTATGCCTAGGAGGACGAGGAGAAAAGTTACGACGATTTCCATTTTAATATAGAACTAATTTTAGGAGTTTTGCTCTATTTCTATCGAGTGGCGAAACACTTTTTTCAAGTGGAGAAACAGAATTTTATGGTCTTAAAATAATCTAGGAAAGGTCTAGTTTCTAATGCTGCAAACGGTTTAGGCCTAGGAGGTCGTGAAGAAAAGTTATGACGATTTCCATTTTAATATAGGGCTAATTTTAAGACTTTTGCTCCATTTTTATCGATTGGCGAAACACTTTTTTCAAGTGGCGAAACAGAATTTTATGGTCTTAAAATAATGTAGGGAAGGTCTACTTTCTAATGGTGCAATCGTTTTATGCCTAGGAGGACGAGGAGAAAAGTTACGACGATTTCCATTTCAATATAAGGCTAATTTTAGGACTTTTGCTCTATTTTTATCGAGTGGCGAAAACTTTTTTCAAGTGGCGAAACAGAATTTTATGGTCTTAAAATAATCTAGGAAAGGTCTACTTTCTAATGGTGCAATCGTTTTATGCCTAGGAGGACGAGGAGAAAAGTTACGACGATTTCCATTTTAATATAGGGTTCATTTATGGACTTTGGTTCTATTTCTATCGAGTGGAGATGGAGGATTTTATAATTTTAAAATAATCTATGTAATGTCTACTTTCTAATGGCGCGATTGGTTTATGCCTGAGGTCGCGGAGACTCTTTCTCCAATCATTCGTTGGAACTACGAACCATTTATACCTTAATCCGGTTAAAACAATTTCCCAAGAACTCGGAACGCGAAAGCGAATCATAGTTCCGCAAATATACGATGGTTAAACACACCCACCTCTATTCGTGGCCATAGATATCTTCCATCGTTATTAAAAATAGTTTTTTCTTTCTTAATACGTGGTCCGTAAAGCGAGAGTCTCCATCTTCTCTTTCGGATACATAGGCCTAAAAAAAGACAATTAAAAAAAAAAAGCAATTAGTGTCGGCTGGATTTTTTTATAGGCGTATAGGTCGCAGCCTCTAAGATTACTAAAGGGGTATAAGGTTTTAGTCCAACACGGTATTCGGATGTAATCACCATCCCACGCGTAGTACGAGTAGGAAAGACAACTAAACCTTTTGTTTAGTTTGACGGATATTTAAACGATAGTTTGCTTAGTGTATAAAAAACTATTAAGTTCGAAAAGAAAAGAAAATAGATACGATAGACGGGAAAAAAAGAAACTAGGATCGAATATTTTTGGGATGGAGCCAAAAAAACTCTTTCTGTATCCGTCGCGGAATTAAATTACGAGCTTATCTGGAGAGGAGCCCGGCAACGCGATGATGAAAAAACCAAAGATGAAAACTATCGTAAAAAAACATATTAGGAACTAAGCCAGATAATTTGGGATCTTAACGCTATCTAATTTCGGATTATTAAGAGAAATAATTAGGTCTTTCGCGAAAACAAAGGATAGTGGGGAAAATAATTGTTTCATCTCGAAGAAATTAATTATACAGGGTGTTTTGAAAATGGTCGTAGGACCAAGCTACAGTGGGTTCTATGGGTCATTTTAAGACGAAAATGTTCTATGACGTTTTGTCTTACGGGGCGCCGTTTAAGAGTTATGAAATGAATCATGTACGGATGACCCCTTAACGTACATTAATAAACGTATACTCAATGGTAAAATAGGTTTAATTATTTAGCTGCTGTTTAAAAGCACGTGCTTGATATAAAATATAGTTTTTAACGCTTATTAATGTACGTTAAGGGGTCATTCGTAACTCTTAAACGGGGCCCCTTACGACAAAACGTCATAGAACATTTTCGTCTTAAAATGACCCATAGAACCCACTCTAGCTCTGTCCTACCACCATTTCCAAAACACCCTGTGGGCTTTCGATAGGGAGTACCCTTATTGTATTTCGCTTTTCAACCATTTGCCAGAAACACGCTCGGACAAAGTAAAAACAATCGGTTCTATACCAAGGAAAGGAAATAAAAATATCATTTATCGAATTACAAACGCTATAATTTCAATGATTAAAAGCAAGAATCCATTCAGGTTCCATAAGAATATGGAATAAGGCCCGCGATTCATTAACCATCCTCCCAAACTTTGTAGCAAAAGTTCGTGCGCTTCGAATCTATTTTTCAAGCAAATCGCTCCTGACATCTATTATTAACCCGCGCCACTAACGACCTTGACATAATATCTTGGGTAATAAAAATGGAGCCGACCGAAAAAAGATCTAAGCGTACAAATGTTGCGAAAATTGCGGACGAACTTTTGTTACAAAGTTTGGGAGGATGGTACCAGAGGCTAAAGCTATGCTCCCATATTCTTATGGAACCTGAATGGATTCTTGTTAAAAGTATACAAAAATAGGCAAATATATCGTTCGAGAGGATAGTTTTCGTATACCTTTAATCTGAAAACGAGTAAATACGCGACTTTTTCCTAGCCCTGGGAATTTCGTCGCTTTTAAAACACGAATAAAGTATATGTATCGGAAGTTTGGACGAACACCCTAAGGATAAAAAAACTGTAAAGTCTAATGGCCGCCGCTGAACGTGGAAAGGCAATAAAGTGCATGATCCCCCTTTAAAAAAAAATAGAGCTTTTAAAGGTTCGACAAAACACTCGACGAAAAGTATTTTGAAGAGGCTACTAGGGTCCAAAAGGGAATACATTATCTTAGCTTAAAATATCTGATACGAAGTCGTGACAAAATGCTATTTCGCCAAATCCTACGCGGGATCAATTGGTTAAGAGGCGCGCTGTAGATAACTCGGGTTATTGATGAAAAAAGAAGAAAACGAGAAGGAAAAACCAGGTCGGAAATAAAACTTCTTAAGAGGTTCGCGCCGTATAGTCTTTTCCTTTCTATTTTCCCTCAACATTGACAAAAAGAGAGACGCTATAACGCTCCTCAAATTGTTCGCGTCCGCTCTGTAGAGTGCCTAGTGAAAGCGTAGCATTAACGGAATGTCTACTCCGTGCTCCTTGGTCGATCTTGTAGTAAAGAGACACGTTCGCGCTTACATTCTTCCAGAAAAAATATTAAGAAATCACCCGAGCTGAGCTAGAGGAATCTAACGTATATATAGTTTATAATTGGACCATTGATAACAACCCTAGTAAATAAAGATGATTTTGGACTCAGTCCAAAGACGATTACTTTGAATTCGGAAGGAGAAAAAGAATAATTATTACACGGAGAAGCTTCTTAATTAAGCTTCCAGTTCCTCTACCTGAAGTAACATTTTCCTCGTAAGGAGAGAGCTCTGATTAGAACCCCCCTTCAAATTGAACGAAAAGTCCAAGTCCTACGAGCCTATAGAGGTGATTAAAGATTTTATTCGGGTTTAAGACGATTTTAGATTTTCAATTAAAGACAAAGAATGGCTGTATATCTAATTAGCTTTAATTGGCGTACCGGGAAAACATTCCAAATTAATTTCCTCAAAATCTGGCGTCGAAACGACCCAATAAAGATTTAACTTTGAATTAAAATTTAAGATGGCTGTTCTTAAAATTACTCCGCTAGCCAAATTTTAAGATTAGATAAGACATCTTTTTTTTCTTTTTACTTATCCAGTCTGAACGTAAGCTTATCTTTCCGAGGTAAAAGCGAGCTCGGAATAAAAGAAGCGAAGACAAGGAAGTCGACTTAGAGAATGGAGGTAGGAGAAACGGGGAGAGGAGATGAGGGTTTGCACGCGCAGGACGGAGATGGATGGAAGAGGAAGAGGAAGGAAGGGGCTTCGGCTAATAAAGGGAAAGCTACTGAAGAGCTAGCTAGGTTCTCTAGCTAGAAGGACGCGAGTACCGCAGTGCGGTGCCCGGAGCATTTTCGACCTTCACTCCTCCTACAATTCCTCCTCCTCCATCGGGCCTTTTCCTCCTATCCACCGTGCAAAGTCGGGTCAATGACTCGATCAATTCTCCACTCAGTTTCTCTCTCTCTCTTTCGCTCCCCCGAAAACCCGGGACCTCAACAACAACCCCTTTTCGCTATCCCCTCGACGTTCGGCTACCCAGTTCGGGACGGGCCACTCTCGAAACGATGGGTGCTCTCTCTCTATTCTCTCCTGCTCCTCGTTGAAGCGCGAGTCTCACGTGAAATTCGGTTTTAAAAATATTATTAAGTTTGAGATATTTATTAACCAAATTTGGTTAAGGGTGATTATCAGAGAGATTGAAAAATGAAGAAATTAGAATAATCTGGTTATTATCTTACGAAACAATATATTTAATTGGCTCTAGATTTTCCAGGGTTGCCACAGTTTTTTCAGATTCAAATTCCAACGATTTTCCCTGACCGTTTCAGAGGTGGCGCCAGCTACTGTAAAGACTATTCCGGGGTACCAGTACTAGTACCACTTGGTACTAGTACCAAGTGCTATCACTTTGTTCTAATCTATACAACTGACACGGTCAGCTTCAAATATTTTTGCAGATAATGATTGTAATTTCCTGTCTTCTTGAAAGATCTTAAAATTTCCTTATTTTTCCCGGACTTTTTTTGGTTCATTTTCAAATTCCCTGACTTTTTAGAATATCTTAAAATTCCCTGACTTTTTAGAATATCTTAAAATTCCCTGACTTTTTAGAATATCTTAAAATTCCCTGACTTTTTAGAATATCTTAAAATTCCCTGACTTTTTAGAATATCTTAAAATTCCCTGACTTTTTAGAATATCTTAAAATTCCCTGACTTTTTAGAATATCTTAAAATTCCCTGACTTTTTAGAATATCTTAAAATTCCCTGACTTTTTAGAATATCTTAAAATTCCCTGACTTTTTAGAATATCTTAAAATTCCCTGACTTTTTAGAATATCTTAAAATTCCCTGACCTGTGGCAACCCTATTTTCCTTTAACGAAATTAAAATTTAACCAAACTTCAATAGAGCTACGTTCATACTAGGCCTTGGAATCGGTTTAAATCGATTCAAAACGTTTCACTAGAGTCGTGTGAACGGGAAAACGTCTTTTCTTGAATCGATTTGATTCGATTTCTTTAAACTACTTCGGGAACCAGTTTTAAACCGATATGGTTCCACAGCCGATAGATGAAGCTACAATAAATCGATTTATAAAGATAATGTGTAAACGCGTAACGCTTAATTAAAACGATTTCTGGCGATTTGAATATCGGTTTGATTTTACCGTTTCAAATCGATTAAGAAATGCTAGCATGACCGTAGCTTAGGTTGAATAAATAATGAATATAAATTAAAATCCAGTTAAATATTTAGCTCGCAGTTTCCCTTTAAAATATGAATCAAATCGAAGAGTTATTTTCTATAAACCGAAAAATTACCAACGATAACGATTCGGGAACCAGTTTTAAACCGATATGGTTCCACAGCCGATAGATGAAGCTACAATAAATCGATTTATAAAGATAATGTGTAAACGCGTAACGCTTAATTAAAACGATTTCTGGCGATTTGAATATCGGTTTGATTTTACCGTTTCAAATCGATTAAGAAATGCTAGCATGAACGTAGCTTAGGTTGAATAAATAATGAATATAAATTAAAATCCAGTTAAATTTTTAGCTCGCAGTTTCCCTTTAAAATATGAATCAAATCGAAGAGTTATTTTCTATAAACCGAAAAATTACCAACGATAACGATCGCGTCTGTTCGAAACGGGAATTCCCTCCACTTAAAAATCATTTAATTCGCGAAATTAAATTTATTTAACTTAAACGCTTCTTATAAAAGTAGCGACTAAATATCGTACGCTTTTTAAGAATGAGAGAAATCTCACGCTACGTCATATTCGTGTCCAATTTAAAATCCGTTACGCCTACGAAAAAAGAGATCAATTAAAGTTAAATTTGGTTTAAGCGCGAGGTGGACGAACGCAATTTTAATTTTGTAGAAGTTATAAACAAATGACATAAAAGGGAAACCTATCCCTCGTACGTTAAAATCTAACCTAAATCGTGTTTTTTGGGTTAGGGTAATGTTATCAGTGTAACAAGAGTGTAATGGAGTTTTTACGGCGGAAAATATTTTATACCGGAATTTTCTCCTCATTTTTGCTTTTTGCCCCGAAAACGCGTCAGTGAAAATTAGACATTACGTAAGCTTCCGTTCAAAAAATAAGATGACAAAATAAGAAAAGCCGGCGCGGATGGATACGTTAATGAAAAATATCGTAAAAGAAAAAAAGTCGCTCCAAATTGCATCGAACAAGAATATAAAAGAACTCGCGGAGAGAAGTGAATTCGGGGATACGCCCCTACCGAGCGGCTTCCCCGCTTCACCAACGCTTGTCTTTTATTCCAAAGAGCGGAAAATCTCGCGAGCGCGGTTCCATTTTGTTGATTGAACTGAGAGAACTGGCATTTTCTAGAGGCTTGCTACGACGAAAGATTGATATATTGAATGGATATTGAATTTTTTTTTTCCTATTCTCGCAGCCGGTCGGGTTGTTTTAGAATTTTATAATCTTAAATGATGTTATAAGTGGAACGCGAGTTCGTTGTCGTTTATATTTTCTATTTTAGAGAAAGAAGAAGCCAATTTGGGGGAGATAATGTACAAAATAAATGGCACGTTTGACAAGAAACTATTTTAACAGTAATTGCCTTTCAAATTAATACAGGCTTCGTAGGAAAATCCGACTTTTTCACGTTATCCCTGATCAATTTCCGCCAGGACCCTGACCTTTTTTGGGATTTATTTTAGGTAAACTAAAAAAATAACGAAAAAATCGTTTGGCCTAATAACAGTTTTGCTTGACCTAAAGAACTCCGTGACCTTTGTTACCAATTTTGGATATATCTGACTTATCCACGTTCCTTACGAACTATATTGTTGGAATGTACTTGAATTGTTGACGACAGAAGCCGATGAAACCCTCCTTTGAAGTCTATTACTCCCGGGTCTTGTCTACCCCTCTCTGTATGGGTTAGTTTCAAAAAGCGCGATTCGTACGCCTCCTAACGGTAAATATTTTCGGAGCGAGAGTTCGTCGAGCGAATATCTCTAGCAGCCTTGGAGTTCGTCAAAAAAACGTCGACGTTTGTGGAGGGAGAGAATTTCCAATTTTCCGTAGACAGGGGGTATGAAGTAGGACCCCTCCAATCTCGTAAAATTGTGAATTTACCCATACAGTGAGGAGCGCTATATGAACATTAGAGTGGTAGACTTCAAAGGAGGGTTTCATCGGCTTCTGTTGACGTTAATGTCACGCCCAGCTACGAAACAATATTTTTCCAAAAATAACTAGGTAATATAAAACTAAAGCCAAAATATGTTGATTTTATATAGGCGGGGGAAGACCAAGATGGGGGAAAGTCAAGGATTTGGAGTATCTTTAATATTGTAAAATCCACAATCGACAGTGTAATAGTTTTTAAGGGAATGTTTGCTAAACTAAAACGAGTTCACTAGCCGATCTAAATTTAAAATAATCTTTGGTCAAACGAAAAACTAGTTATCACTTCTTTCCGCAAAGCGCGGAGAGGATACGAATTCAACTGATTTTCAAACTCTTACTTCACTCAAATCGCTCCTCTTAAAACTTGGCCAAGCACTCGGTACCCGTCTTTGCGCGAGCATTAATTATTAAACGTATATAAAAATGACAGACTTAAGTCGGTAATTAGACATAAGTTATAATTGTACGTAGCCGCAATTTTGTCACAGTTCGTGGAAACTATTGGACTCGTGCCCAAAACGCAACCACGAAGAAGTATAACGATATTTTACAAGATTAAATGAACATATACTTGTATAAACATTATATTTTTCGTTGCGAGTGTTTTTGAGCGACCTTTTCCCATCCAGGATAAAATATTAACCACGTTTAATAGGTCAGATCTAATAGGTCAGATCTAATCGTAATGAAATAAAAGAAAAAGAAGAGTTGAAACCTTATTAACTTAAAGAGCGTAAGCGCGATTATATAAACTAGTATAACGACTAAATCCGTATATATTTATTACGAAGCCTAGAGCGTAAAAATCCTATACGCTTTGTAATGGGATATATTAGCCCGAGTGTCGTAAGGCGAAACTACAAGACGAACGATATTTCCCGCGGGCGAAACGACGGAACAAAACTGGCCTACTTTTATTCTTCGCCCCTTCTCCTCGGCCTTCCCATCGCGGCAGCAGCCCCCTTAGCCTAAACGCGAGAAATCTTTCCCATGGAAAGAATGGGAGTTTTAGAGCGTAGAACGCGGCGCTATAATGACTGCGGAGAAGGCGATGGATGGATGGGGTAGGATGAAAGAGCGAGAGACCTTGGAAGAGGCTGAAACGGCAACTCAAGGGCGATCTCCGGGGATTCGATCGATGGGAAAGCGGCTCGGAAGAGAGATGGGGGGAAATGGAGTGAAGGTGCCTTCGCGAAAGACGGAAAAGACGAAAATTAAAGTTATAACGTGTCAGATACTAAGTGCGAAGTCTTTTAAAACAATGTACAATATTTCAAACCTATTATGTTATTTGCAGATACTCGTTTGAAATAAAATATGCAAGTATTGATGGAGAAATAAAGGCGGAGATTCAAAATTACGATTAGATTCCTGTTGAAACTAACTTCGTATACACGAACGAGTTTCAATATTTGCCGAACTTCATTTTGCCTTTAAATGTCTAAAGATAAGATTAGAAAATGGCGGGTAACCGCTGATTTGAAGCGAGAAATTAAGCCCAAAAACAAACAAAATATTTTATCTTAAAATTATAGGAAATTATAGGAAATTATATTATGACTGGAAGATCCGCGCGGCTCGGTAGTTTGTATAGCTAAGAACAATCTATTTAACGGCGCCGTCGCGAGTCTGTTCAGTATAATTCGTCCATGATCCAGAAAAAGCAAGTTCAGCTTTTTTTTCTTCTCATTATTATATAATTTCGCGACGGTTTGTGAAGGCACCGTGAGACAGGATCGAGAGAGAAAGAGAGAGAGAAGAGAACTCGGCGGAAAACTAGGCGGTGGAGAGGAGAAAACTTTTATCGAACAGCTAGTAGAGTAGGTCTGAAATAGGTCTGGGGGAGCCGGGGTTGGTTCGACCAATTCGAATCAATCTAGAGACGTTAGGGGATAGTGAAACGACGCGGAGACAGGGTGTAGGGAATATCCACCCCAACTAGCCCAAATACCCGTAGACTCTTAAAGGACGGATGGAGGAATAGACGAGGGAAACGCGAAGGATAGAAAAGCCCCGAGGACGCGGAAAATGATTTTTTTTTTCTTCATTCTCGTAAAAAAGCTTTCCAGCATCCCCGTTCTCTTCTCCGTTGGCTTCGAGCCATCTATCGATCGGATGAAAGGGAGCAAGGACCTCTGGCGCGCGCGCCATCCGAAAGGAGAAAGGGACAAGTCGAGCGAACGATCCAGGGAAGCCCGGGAGCGAACCAGTCCCGGATAGAACGGAGAGAGAGATGTAGATATATAGTTTGAATCAGGTTGAGTTTGCTGCTCGACGGGAGAAAAGCTATATAGTAGGTTTCGTCTTATTTCAGCGGCGCGTAATGACGTATATAAAGCTAGTCTACTCCGTATTTGGGTTTGGTTTTACTTATATATAAAGGCGGGACTAGGTTCGCCTCCGTTACTAACTCAACTTGAAATTGAGGATATCATTTTATCTCACTCGGAATTGGCAGCGTGTACTATTTTTTCGGGTTTAGTTTTACTTTGATATCAAGACGGCTTAACATCGCCTATACGTGAATTTACGAGCCTTCCATTATATAATAGATTTTACCTCGAATTGACAGCGAGCGCGAAGATAGCTTACGCGTTATTCGCGTTTTGTTTTACGGAAACATAAACGCGACAAACCTTCGTCTCGACCGCCAACTCAATGTGAAATTGAGTATACCGTCTTGTAGTATATTCTTCCTCGAATTAGAATCGCGTACCGAGATAGGGTACCCCTTATTCGAGTTTTATTTTTACTTAGATACAAAGGTACCTTATAGTTTTGTCTCCGTTGCCAACTCCGTGAGAAATTGAGGATCACGTATCATAATAAAATGGATATATATTTATATAGGAGAGTTGATAATGATAATGACTACTTATTCCCTATCGGGATTAACATCGCGTATCAATCCGCCGTAACTTTAAGCGTGATTCCAACTCGTCTATGATTCTTGGAAGATAAAATAGATCTTATAGCTTCGAACGTTACGAATTTTCAAACTGATTTTGATTTTCTCGATAAAGATCGAGTTAGAACGAAAAATTATATTCCATTATAAGCTTACGTACTACGTAATCCCTTAGCGAGCTTTCGCTTTTGAAAAAAATCATTAAATATTTTTTTAACGAGGCTGTTTTATCAAAAAAATACCGATACATCGGTATTAATTATTTTTAATAAGGCGTGACAAAAAATATAAGATTATATTTTAATTATAATTCCTTTCAAAAGCAAATTGAAAGTGTCACGGTTTTTGCTCAAACAAGTCGGTTTCAAAATAGCAGCGTTCATACTAGGCATTGGAATCGATTTAAACCGTTTCAAAACGTTTCACTAGAATCCTGTGAACGGGAAACCGTCTTTTCTCGAATCGATTTGATTCGATTTCTCGAAACTGCTTCGAGAACCAGTTTCGTACCGATTTCAACAACTGATAGATGAAGCTACAATAAATCAACACGTGAACGCGTGACGCTTAAAACGATTCCTGGCGATTTGAATATCGGTTTGATTTTAGCGTTTAAAATCGATTACGATATACTAGTGTGAACGTAGCAAATGTTTTAAGAGATTCTGTTACTTCGATACGATTTCGAAGGAATATTAGACGCTGGAATCGAGTGATTTAAACTGTTTATAAACACGCATAAGCATTCGATCAAAACTAAGTTTCGTGGGCATTCACGCGGTTAATTATTAAAGTCGCGAAATTAGGATCGAAGAAATATTTCATTTATTACAAAAATAATTTTTCTTTGAATCGAAAGAGATATGACAGAAATCTCCTCTTAAGTAGAAATTTTAATCTCTCTCGAATGAAACCGAGTAAGGTTTTTTCGAATAGGTTTAGACGAAATGTATTTTGCCACCCGTGTTATACTTTAAACGAACTATATAGGAGAGACTGACGAGATAGGCGTGCGTGCAGGAGCTAATTCAGTCGAGAAGGAAGAGAAGGAGTAGGAAAAGGTTTTACCCGTTTCTTCCGCAGAGAGAGAGAGATGCTAAGAGATTTCGGAAGGAAGTAAAGAGCGCGCGCGAATGCGTACCCGTAAACAGAGCCGAGACGGTTGAGAGATGGAGATAAGGAGAAGGGAAGATCTCCAGTGAATAAAAAGATTAAGAACTCGCGAGAGAAAAAAACTACAAAGAATAACGCTAGTTTCTTAGGGATTTTTACGTTTAGGCGCAATTTGAAGGGTTTGACAGCGGTCAAATGAAAAAAGTAGTAATATCAGAAGCCGATGAAACCCTCCTTTGAAGTCTATTACTCCCGGGTCCCTTCTACCCCTCTCTGTATGGGTTAGTCTCGAAAATCGGGATTCGTACGCCTCCTAACGGTAGATATTTTCGGAGCGGTAGTTTGTCCAGCGAATACTCTAGCAACCTTGGAGTTCGTCAACCAAACGTCGTCGTTTGTGGAGAGAGAGAATTTCCAATTTTCCGTAGACAGGGGGTATGAAGTAGGACCCCTCCGATCTCGTAAAGTTGGGAATTTTACCCATACGGAGAGAAGCGCTATATGGAACATTAGAGTAGTAGACTTCAAAGGACTCTTTCATCGGCTTCTGGTAATATCGTTAGGCCTAATCCCGCTTATATCAAATGGAAGGTAAATAGGAATATTATAGGAGCTATAAGAATAAGCAAGTATGGATCCGCGATCGGTATAAATTGGAACTTATTGGGTAGAATTAGGGCATATCAAATTCGAGTCTAGCCATTAACTTAGGGGGATACGCGTATATAGTAACCAATACATTTCCGGGTTAATTTTAATTTATTTACAATCCATTTTCGGATTTGATTTAATCCATTTCTCCTCCGATTAAATATATTTCTCATTTCCAGTTTAGTATTAAATATACGTAGTTTGAGGTCAAATTCCATCCAGTTTAGAGTTAAACCTAATTGATATGGTTCGGAATCGAGATTAAATCAATTCATCAATTACGAAATCTTCGCGTAATGATTTGATAAGTATACTCTATATTTGCTTAATAAACGATTGAAGGATTACGCTAATTTTATCTAATCCCTGTATTAAAAGGAGACGGTAAGTAAAATATTTTCAGTCCATACCTCATCAAACAGGTCTAGTATTCCATTGAAAAAATTTTCGAAAACGAATTTAGCGAGTTTAACCCGATTGATCGAGAAAGAAATTTAAATTAAATTCAAGGGACGCGGAGAAAATATCGGGCGATATTTGATATTATAAAAGGGGGAGAGGTTTAGCTAAAAAAAGCGAAGCATGGATGCTTTCCTTTGTAAGGCTTTTCGTTTATAGTTTTGGGTCCCCTCTCCTTATTTCTCTCTCGCTGTACGTAAAGAATGGTAAGGTTCCAATTGCGCAGTTCCCTTTTGTGCAGTTCCCACAAGCGCAGTTTTTCATTTGCGAAGTTTTCCATTTCCGCAGTTTCCAATTGCGCTTTTTTCATTTGCGCAGTTTCCAATTGCGCTTTTTTCATTTGCGCAGTTTCCAATTGCGCTTTTTTCATTTGCGCAGTTTCCAATTGCGCTTTTTTCATTTGCGCAGTTTCCAATTGCGCTTTTTTCATTTGCGCAGTGTTCATTTGCAGGTTATGTTAGGTTACGTTAGGTTAGTTAATCACTCGAACTAGCCTGTCCCTCTTGTTATATTATAAGTTAGGATAGGCTAGTTAATCACTCGAACTAACCTGTCCCTCTTGTGGACAGCTCGAATAACAAACTGCGCAAATGGAAAACCGCGCAAATAGGAAACCGCGCAAATGGAAATGCGTAAATGGGAAACCGCGCAAAGGGCTAATGCGCAAATGAAAATGCGCAAGTGGGAAACTGCGCAAGCGGACGCAAATCGTAAAGAATATAGGAAATAGATAGTTGAACTTATTTACAGCTAGTTTCAAGATGCCGAGTTCTTATGAAGGAAGGTTTTAGGCATATGGTTTACTTATTTTCTTTTAGCACGTGATTGTTCAATTATTGGAAGGATGAAAATAAGTATAATACATTACAGGTTATATTAAATCCAGTTATACAACTTTGTCCATGATTAAATTAAGAACATAATATATTTTTTTGGTGTCACGTTACTGAATCGTTACTCAATATTCAACACCGTAGTCTGTCTGGAATCTTTTAACGATCTAGGATAAATTAGTCGAGAAAAGGAGATAATTTCAAAAAACAAACGCGGCAAAAGCTAATCTCAGTGCGCCGCTTTTAAATAGCGTAGACCATCAATTTTTAAAAACCTGATTCTCTTCAAGGTACTAAATTAATAGCTCATTTAATCTTCATTACGTGACAATTTTTTTTCTCCCTTCTTCGTTCAGACCTCCATTTCGCGTCTACATCATCAGTTTCTCCCGCTTCCCAAACTTTAATTCAGCGTCAAAACAAGAGGACATTTCTTTTATAAATAGATTCGTTATATAGTCTATTCCGACTTAAATTGACAGCGTGAACGAAGCCGCTTCGCCTCGTACTCTATAACACGCGTACTTAGAAATAGAATAATCTCTTACGTCTAAACCCGATGAAAATCAAGGCACGACATCTCCCTAGACTCTTCTCCGCGGGATCAAGAGGCGCAAAAACGCTCGCTAGTATACTCCATCCACCGAAATGGAGTCAATAGAGTGAGGCGGCCGGGAGAAAAGAGTTACGAGTAACGTCTTAATTACGCGCTTTTCATTCTTCCCGCTTCTTTTCCGTATTACCACTGATATATTGGACGGTATAAAAGAAATCGAAGCTACGCGTAGATTATCGGAAGCAACGAGTGTTAAACGAGCGCGTTTTCCGCTAATTTTCAAGGAGAAGCCTCGCGCGTTTTAAGGCTTGTTAATTCGTTTTCAATAATATAATTAGATTATGTATAATAAAAAAAAAACTTGTATCGGTAGGGCGTGAGATTTTAAATCTATTTTTAACGACCTTTCCTGAAAATGGTAATATTAATAGAAATTAAATATAACCTTTCAACTTTATTATTATGCTTAAAATTTAATTTCTCTCCTCTTCGCAATTTAAAACTCCAAGCGCGCGGGTAAATATATTCAGCGAGTTGCCCACGGAATTTTACCACGCGACTCGTTCTTTACGCGAACGTCTAACAACTTTTTCTCCTTTCCCAACATCCTTTAATTGCCTCAAAAACATTGAACGGGTTGTAGACCGGCATATAGGATTCTTCCCTCGTTTTTCGGATGTTCGCTAATTGCGCCAAAACTTTGAAAACGCGCGGGGGGGGAGAAAGAGGGAATATTACGAAAAGTTGTTAGGAGACGAGCGAGCCGCGAAATTACTGACGAGAGTTTATATCTAACTTCCGCTTTATCTTTACCGGAAGTGGAAGGGGTGTCCGGAGGGAATAGCTATAGCGAAACAAGATTAACGAGACGCGCGGCTTCGAAGAATTAAGTCTTCGAGTAAAGCGAACTATTTGCGAGAACAAAATTAAGGCTATTGATTGAGATTGAGACGCGAATGGGGTTTGTATTGAATTGTAAACTTGTTCGAAGTACGAAAGTCAAATAAGACTCGTTTGCTTAGTAATTGAATGAATTAATCAAGTCAAAAGGGAAAGTGAACCCGAAACCAAGATAAACAAATAAATATTGTAAAGATTTAAAAAAAAAAAAAAAAAACGTCGAGAGAATGAGTGACATTTACGGCACAACAGGATGTTCCTTCTCGACCTAGGTATCAAGCCGACGACACTCCATCCCACTTTCGAGAGCCCTCTCGAATAAAATACTAATTAAGCGGGTTGTCGTGTCAAGAAAATCTGGATAAGAAAGGGAATTTGATCTCCTGGATTTAGGCCATATATACCGAAGGCGCGCTTAAGCCTTGGCCAATTTATAAGTTCTTTCAAAGGCGCTTAATTGTACGGGTTCTTGATCGTAAGAATATATATATTTTTTGGCGTTTCACCGTTCCTTTAATGAGCAAATTGATACTTTTCAAAGTTAGACGTCCTGTCTCGAGAATTAACTAGTAATTTAAACAATGTCCGTCTCGCAGCTGACGTTCTTTCGTACACTTAACTAGCGAGACTGGTGGCAGGCGGTGTTGTTATTGTAGAGCGAGTAAATTGAGTCAATCCCGTAGGTCATTTCGAGAAATCCCCGAGGTGAATTAAAACGAGTAACTCGATCTCGATTTTAATTACGGAGTTAAAACGGCTTCGAACTGCATGCAGTCTAATACCAAGCGAGCAGCCAGCTTATCCAGGGGTTTTAAATTACGTCGTATATGTAGGACAGATTTATTTTTTCGAGAGTCACTGTCAGTCTAGTCTCTAGTACGTTGAATAAACGATTTTAGACTTAAAGGGACAATTAAGTTCGACAATGAGGGATTTTAAATTCAGTATTTATCCTTAAAAGACAGCTACGTTTTGATTTAAACAACATTTTATTTTGTTGTTAACGAGAGATCGTTCTAATGGATCTTCGTATTTCATTTAATTTGTTCGTGGCAATTCTCTAAAATTAGGCTCGAAGAAAAAATCGCGATGATCAACTAATTGGATTGAATTTAAGTAACCTAGTACCTGTTATGTTAAAAAAGGGAATTACTGAACCGAATCGACTGAATCAAATTCGATTGGCGGGAAAGGCGTAAAACAAAAGGTTAGTGTGGTCAAAAAGTCTGGATGTAGACGCGCGTTCGAAATAGCTTGGGAGAGCTTTTATATTTGTAGCGGGTACGGCGGACTGAAACACCTTACTCGCGCTCAGATGCCCTGACACGTGGGGTTACGTGATAATTAAAATAATAGTTAAATGAATTAAAACACGGTTTAAACTTAAACAAAAAGACAACTGTTTTATTAATAAAAGGTTATTCGCACAGATGAATAAAGATTAATGTCCCTAGCACAAAGGGGTTTTCAAATTATTAAAAAGGAAGGACCTCGGTCCAACCTTGCACGCTCTGGTTTTTTTTACTTGTTATTCGCGCAGCGCTTGAAAAATATCTATTTGTTGGTATATTTTACTAAATGCTCTTATTTTATTTTCTACAAAATTCATTTGCTCTATAGCATCGCTATTATTATTACTATTGGCCCTTTTTGCACATGTGATCTATTTGACCACTTCAATTTCTTTTAAAAAGGGGGAACGAAGCGCTCGTTTCCAGGAAATTAGGGGGTTTTCCCTCCTGCAGGGGCTCGTTTTCACTGCGCTGATATTTCACACAAAAGGGTTGAAACTGGAAAAATAAATTCTTCCCAAAAAGAAAAGGAAAGAAAGAAAAATTCCTACAACAAACATGGAAAAAGTTTCAATATGTTTTAAAGGGAAACTGAAACGCGACAATAAAATTATTAGATATACATACAAGATTAAACACTTATTTTACAAAAATCAAACACTAATTTTACAAAGTTAAAGTTCATTATGGAGATTCAACACTGGAAAAGGCAGCGAATAAGATTCCTTTTCATAGGCGCGAGAAATGTTGAATAGTTCGTCGGAATTGAGTTTTCAGTTTCATCTATTCTCATAAACACGTGTTTCGCGATTATGAAAAGGCAACTTAAAATTGTAAAAATATTGGGAAAAGGTAAAAATTTATTTCTAACTTAAAATTAGATTGTTAAGTTAATATTTTCTAGAATTAATCCTATTTTAAAAACAACGAAGCGATAGTCAAAAACCACAAGTAGTTAAACTTCACTCTCCCTTTAACGTCGTCTCTCGAGTCCAGAAAAGAAGAGAAAACGCGAAAAGAATTGGTCTCCGCTTAATAAAGCATCCTTGGCTTCTGCACTATATTACGTACCTCACTTTTACTTAAAAAGTTTGTCCGCCAATACCCAATTAACGTCGTTAAAGGGGTGAAGAAAGTAAAACAACGGTTATAAAATATGGCCGAGCTATATAGTAATCCCCCGTATTCGCGGGCAACCTCGGATATACTTTCGGATAGACGGGACTACTATTAGGTTTGGAGAGATTTCCCTAGAGGTCCTTCAAAATCCCAAAACTCCCCGAAAAGTACGACGGTGTTTGCGGGGATTCTTCCGTTTACGTTATTGGCAGGGGCGTAAAATCTTATTTGCCTAATAAATCCTCCGGAGTTTTCGATAAGGAAGAGATACGTCTCAGGTATTTACAATGACCAAACGCTTCTCAAAGTGGCGAACACTCTCTGCAGCGCTCTGTATAGTCAGACCAGGGTGTACCGCGCGTATCAGCTACGGCAACTAATAGTTCTTTGCTTAAAATAGCGGTTTTCAAAACGGGCGATTTACGAAATTGGCGAGCGGTTTGTATAAAATGTGTCGCTCGTACGTTTAATATTTTTTATTTAAATTTTACGTATTAAACCCTTTTCAATTATTATTAACCGATATTTACGTACGTTTCTCAGTAACTTTATTAAAGATCAACTGAAGAAAGGCCTGGACTCGAAACATCTCAAAATTAAAGTTTTTCGTTAAAAAGTCTAATTTCGACTTATACAAAAGTCGGTTTAACAGGCAACGTCTAAAAATCCATTACAATTAATGATAATGAAATTTACAAGAATTAGAAATTACATCTAAATCGGTGATGCTTTATCAAAAATGGTAGAGTAAAGGCTTGAAAGAGCTTCCAAACATTCGTCTTTCCCCTCGAATTACGAGATAATTTCGGAAACAAATTTGGTGGACTAGAAATCAGTATAGTTTTGTACAATTCCGTTGAAGTTTGGCAATGTGTTTCGGAACGGTTCTCCGTAATTGATTTCACGTATACCGTACGTTTCTGGTACACCTTCCCCGACATGGGCTAATCGATAACGCGTGTAAGAAGGTGGGGTGGAGGAAGGGGGGATGAGAGCGCGGGAATGGGAAGCGTCAGCCTGATCTGATGAATAGCGTCTGGACAACTTATAGGGCGGGAGTGAGAGCGAGAGGAAGAGAGGAACAGTCTAGACTCTAGTTGCTTTTGTTTCTTTATAGACCGAAGGAAGCCAATTTCCCGTCAAATCCTCGCGTAAGACGGAAGCTACGGTTTCCTACCTATAATTTGGCCCAAAACGCGCGCGCTCGAGATAAGGAAGTGAAATGTCCATTTACTTTTTCATTAAAGACGCTATAGAAGAAGAAGCCGGTCTTGTCTAGCCTTAATATCGAGTTAAAACTTTGGCGGGAAAAGAAAAGGAGATATGGACAATACGAGAACTCCAAGTAGATCGAATATATCGCGAGAACATTCGTTCTAGAGGCGTAAGGGAAATACTATTAGAATTTGAATTTATTTACATACATCCTTTCTATCATTTGGCGCGAAGAGTTGAAACATTTCAATTCCTCCAAATGTCCGCTCCTTCGCGAGTTTCGCGGAGTAACCCAAATTGAAGAGTCTGGGAACTACGGCGCTAAATACTATAATAGTGAAAATTCATTCGAGTCTGGTAAGAACGTGAAAAAGCGGCATTATAGTTTCCGGTACCAGACTCACGTACTTCATTCATTCCTTCGCTATTCACTTTCTGAGATCTCTAAAGAAACCGGGAAACGCTAGGGCCCGCTATATTCAATATTTTTCTGCCGAGGCTGATCCCCTATAAGCTAGGCCTTGGGAATGTTAGATTTATAATATTTTCGCCACTATGTTCCAAGAACTCCGTATAGATAATAAAAGAACGCGTTCTTTTCTTGACATTAATGAGATCTTGATCTAAAATCTCCGAATGTTCTCTATAGGAAATTATCATTGAAATCCCCAAATAACTGCCCAATTAAACGGCTTCGAAATCCCGTACAAAGTTGGACCCTTCAAAATATTAGCCTAATTTGTCTGATTTAAATCACTCGTCGGAAATTATTTTCATCGGCTTTTCCAAATTATCAAAAAATACCGGAATACACTTGAGAAAAATGGTGAAATTTAAAAATGTCCTTCAAACTAGAAGTAATTAACGCTTATAAAAGAGCTAGACGAACGCAAATTCTTTTTTGATCAAGAGCATTAGCGCATTAAGGAAAAAAAAACTAATAGAAGGCGGAAGTTTTATCTGACACAAAAATGCCAAGGATTCAGTCAAAGGGATCTATAAAAACACGAAGAAGGTAGGAGCCGCCGCCAGAGAGAAATCTAATCAAGGCGACATCGTCTGGAGTTGAAATTTACTTTCTGTTTCGCGATATACTCGAGAAGTTCGTACGAAAGACCCATTAAAGTTTACTGTTCACTGGCATAGTTCACTCCCCCCCGCGCGTCCTTAAAAGGTTGTAAGTTTTAAAAAATGGAGATATTTGCTCTTTAGCCGTATCAAAGAGTGCACTATATCGAAATTCGTTAATCCCCATGGATTGGGCTGCTCATTTAAACGATAATGAAGTCACTCGCCGTTAGGTTACATTCTCCCTTTAAATGAAATCTATTTACGTTAGGTATTTCTAAGAAGTAGGTCAAGGAGGCTATTAAAGATCGAGACAAACAGTGGAAATCGGTTAATTGAATTAATATGGGTAAGAGATTTCGCTATCTAATATTTTAGACGCGTATATAAGCGACAAATCAAGAAGAAAATATTAAACAGGGACATTTCGATATATGTTAAAATTTCTTTAAAACCAAACGAAGAGGTTAATTTTACGGGTCAGCATTTGCGATAGATTAGGTATAAGCTATTTTATCTTCAATTAATTCCCAATGGAATCAATAAATCCAACTTATTCGAAATAATCGGTTTATCATCAACTCATTCGCGAATTATTTATTCAAAATTATTTTAGGGTGAAAAGGGAAAACAATTCTACGCGTATTTACCGTTAAAAATAATAATTATGACCAATTAGCTTTTAAATGTTGGCAGAAGCAGATGAAACCCTCCTTTGAAGTCTACTACTGTAATGTTCCATATAGCGCTCCTCTCTGTATGGGTAAAATTCCCAATTTTACGAGATCGGAAGGGTTCTACTTCATTCCCCCCTGTCTACGGAGAATTGGAAATTCTCTCTCTCCACATACGACGACGTTTGATTGACGAACGCCAAGGTTGCTAGAGATATTCCCCGGGCGAACTCCCGCTCCGAAAATATCTACCGTTAGGAGGTGTACGAATCGCCATTTTTGAGACTAACCCATACAGAGACCCGGGAGTAATAGACTTCAAAGGAGGGTTTCATCGGCTTCTGATGTTGATAAGGTTATACGTTATTAATTTTTAATTTAATTTAATTTAATTTAATTACGCGCGAGTTATTCCCTTTCGTAAGTTATTTCCTATTAGGCACTAAATTTTTAAAAATACCTCGAGCCTCGATTTATCGAACGCCGAAAGACATAGGAAATTTGTAGACAGCGAGCGTACAAAAGAGGCGTCAACCGCGGGAACCCTGACGCGATATTATCACTAGGTAAAATGTATTTTAATTAAATTCTTCGTTTAAGTGGCTGTATTCTAATGGAATCCCGGGTTTCCTGCCTGAAGGAAGAAAGGGAGAGACTTATTGTCTTTGGAAAAGCGAAGTTGTCTGGAAATGACAGCGATGTAACGAGTAAAGGCAGAGTTTTTCCTTGTTTGGCTAAATATTGGTGATAGAAAATCTTCAAAATTACAAAATTAAAGGCTTAGCGTAACCATTCGAAACCAAAAATTAACGGTGTGCCGAAACCGGTCTCGAGCGATCGTAATAACACGCGGGTTCTATTTTAAAGGGGCTACGAATTGAAATTATGCAATATTTTGGAATCTGTCAAAAATGAACGAAAAAAAAAAAAAATTACCATAATTCTGGGTTCGGTCGAAAATATTGAAATAGGTTCAAAACAAGGTTGTTTCGCATATGGTCCCAAAATTTATTATCCTATTAATAAAATGCACTCGTCACACGAGGGCAAAACCATTGACCAGAGTAAAATAGTGACTCGTTGGATGGCATTTCGATTAGTTAAAGTTTAGACTCATTTCCGCTTCCCTTGATTTTTAAAATGGCTTAATTTTGACCTAATTCGCGTGCGCGGAAATAGGAAAAAGCCAAGGCCGAGAGCGGAATTAAAATTAGATCCTTTTCAAGGTTGTCACTGAATATACGTCGCGTAACCGGAAATGACCCGATTATACGATGCTTTAGGATATTATACGGGTTTTTAATTTCGGACTTATATATTTCAATCGAAAAAAATAAGATTTAATTGAAATAGTTGATGGTGCACTATCCCTTTAAGGCCGTCTACGCCTTTTTCCCCTTCGCAACGGCGGCGAAAATAAATAGAGAGAATTACAAATTGGTTACTAGGACATTAATCAAAACGTTCGCTTTTCCGAAAACAGCGTAAAGGTTAAATTTACAAACGTATAATATACTATCGTAAATTAAAAACGGACAGCGTATAGTATAAAGGGTGTTTCCGACTATTTTTAATACCACGTGTGGCCCTATTGTTGAATGAATTTAATTATTCAACAATTTTCTTAAAGGGATGATGAAACGCGACAAATTTTAAACTAGGTTTCATTTTCTATACCATTCTTTTTATTTATACTCAAAACCCTTGGCAAAACGGTAAGGGTCCAATTGCGCAGTTCCCACGAGCGCATTTCCTTTTGCGCAGTTTTTCATTTGCGCAGTTTTCCATTTCCGCAGGTTTCCTTTCCCGCAGCTTCCATTTGCGCTTTTTCATTTGCGCAGTGTTCATTTGTAGGTTATGTTAGGTTACGTTAGGTTAGGTTAGTTAATCACTCGAACTAGCCTGTCCCTCTTGTGGACAGCGCGAATGGCAAACTGCGCAAATGGAAAACTGCGCAAATGGAAAACTGCGCCAATGGAAAACTGCGCCAATGGAAAACTGCGCCAATGGGAACCGCGCAAATGGGAACCGCGCAAATGGGAACCGCGCAAATGGAAATGCGCAAATGGGAAACAGCGCAAATGGCTACTGCGCAAATGAAAATGCGCAAGTGGGAAACTGCGCAAGCGGACGCAAACCGGCAAAACTACAGCGTTTTCGTAAATATTTCGAGCACGCTCTTGTCTAAGCCTAACTATACCACTTTGTCCTAACGAACGAATTTATTCTGTTTGAAACAACTTGGCTTGTTTAGTTGTCGAAGAAAGAGCTGATACGGAAGTAAAGTACCGCTTAAAGTTTAAAATAGGAAGTAAGACTTTCGTCGCTAGTTAAGTTTTTTAAGCGGACGACGAGGAATAAACCACGAATACGACGAATACGTAATAAAGGCGCCGTCGGCTTAGATTACCTCTATAGAGTTGTCGCGCTCTTAGAGGAGAAAATCTTATCTATCGTTTCTTTATTAACTAAAAGTTAGTTTAAGATTAGCCGCGGCTTTCTCCGCGGTGAAAATGAAAGCGTATAGTTGCTGGACTCTAAAATATCGCGGTAGCTTTCCAGCCTCGTTTTAGTAAGCGTCACGCGTCAGCCTCCAATCAGGGGCAGAAATGAAACGATAAAAGGCTAGACTGAGGCGCGTACCAGCCTGTTTTAAAATTATATCACGTCCTACAAGGCCACCTAAAGAAAAAATCCAAACAACGGGGGAAAGGTGGCATTGGCGAGGTGGATTTTAGCGTAAGAGACGCTGATTATGTTTATCTAAAAATATATAAAATAACGCGACTGGCGCGAGGTTCACCCCATTTTCCTTCCTAAAGATATCGATTCAACACTGCCTCCTGTACAATTCGTTCCAGCTTGGGCTTACAATAAGCGCGAAGACGTAACCCTTCCAAGGATAAGTCTCGTAAAAATTCTAGTTCTTGGGGAGTTCGTATCATTTTAGATACGACTGAGAAAACGAGTTAATTTAAATCGCTCGTCATTGACTAAAAACATTCGATCAAAATGCATCAAAAGGTTTCCCGGTAATTCGCGAGGTTGATTAACAAAGTCGGGCTTAGCCCATGGATTAATAAACAGCTTCCTATAAGGATAGGAGGCGGTGAAACACCGAAGTTCTAGGCGTCCGCCTCCTTAACCCCCATTTTAATGATTAAAATGACTGTATCTTGGCATTCGGCTTCGAGCGTTGGATGGCGCGTTCAATCGATCTAACAAAGAGCGCTTTAATATTTAAACCAGTACGACGCTACATCGCGCGTTTTAATTGGTCGCGCCACACAATGAGACGCACAGCGCAGTGTTTTGGCGCGAGCTTAAGAAAACAATATATATTATGTTAGAAAATAGAAGCCAGTTTAACCGCTGGATTTAAGTGACTGGGCGTATTTTGGAGGGAAAAATCAGTACGCAAAATGTATAACATTGGCCCGGAGGTAATGGCGGTTCCTGATCGACAATAACCAAAATAATGTCAGTAGACCTATAAGACACGCGTTTCGTAAGCCTCGCCACAACGTGAAGACGAAGTTTTAAATCGCGAGACTAGTCCTTTTAACGTAGGCCTAATATTTTTCGGACGAAGGCTCGCTAGCGTCAAGAAGGATCAGACAAGGAGAAAAGTGGGGCTGCGTTGAGTTAGAGAGAGAAGAGCCAACCTCCCACTCGGGTGGAAAGGAGGATAGGAAATTCTCGAGGTAAACTGTTGTCACGTGGTCGCTAGCGTCGTCGGCTACTACGCGTCTCATAAAGGATCCGTTTTACCCACGTGACAACAATTTACCACGAAGCATCTCTACCCCCGTCTGTCCCCCATTCTCCCAGAGTGGGAGTTTAGGCCGACGCAGTAGGAACCGCGCCGTTCCCACTTTTCCTCTCCTTGTCTGATCCTTCTTGCTAGCGTCGACCGTAAATTGTATTTTTAAGTCGATATAACGCGAGGACGGCGATGATATAGTCGCCCGAGCTGGGACGAAGAGACGGAGCTGGTTTTGGAGGACGAAGAGAGAAAGATTAGATCCGAGAGAATGGAAGAGGAGAAAGAGGCGTAGTCCCTAATCGAATCGCGACGTATCCTAGCGCGTTGCGCGAGAAGGGCGCGGTGGAGTAACGTTACGACAGCTACAATCGCCCTTTCTTACAGACTCTCATTCCTCCTCCTATCCCTTAATATTCCTTCGCCGCGAGTAGATGACCGTTTCCTTATCCAGGAGGAAATCAATCATTTTAAGGAGAGATAAAACGGGGAGAAAGAGGGAGATGAAAAGCGTAAAGAAATTTAATTGAAGGCTGGAACATATATTTTCTATAATAATCTATAACCTATCGTGTATTACGGTATACAAGTAGATTTCTTTAACCCCACCAAATAAAAACAGTAGCCCGGCCCGAATTTATAGCGGCATTAGCGTAAGATTACGCGGTATTATATATACCAGTCACCCACATCCGAACTCGCTCCCTCGATTGAAAACAAAACCGTAACGTAACTATGGCAACGTTAAAGGGACGTTGACACTCGTAAATAATTTATGGGCGGAATTTTCACGAGTGAACGATCGATTCGAGGTGTTTTGTTCGAATACGATGAGAAATGTATGAAGTTAATTAAATATAAATTTTACAGGAAATAGAACATCGTAATTTTACGGGTGTCCCCGTATAGAAGGGCTTTTCTAGTCAGCGCTATAATTGGGGAAGACGAAGGTCCTAGTGGAGTTTCGATCCTATAAGGCTTGAAAGAAGAAGTTTTATTCCCTTCAAGTTGATTTGAAAACATTTCCGTGTGTTTATTTTGGTTTGAGTCTGCTTGCGCGGTTTCCCACTTACGCAGTAGCCAATTGCGCGGTTTCCCATTTGCGCATTTCCATTTGCGCGGTTCCCATTTGCGCAGTTTTCCATTTGTGCAGTTTGCCATTCGAGCTGTCAACAAGTGGGACAGGCTAGTTCGAGTGATTAACTAGCCTAACCTAACTTATAATATAACATGAGGGACAGGCTAGTTCGAGTGATTAACTAACCTAACCTATCGTAACCTAATATTGCCTTCAAATGAACACTGCGCAAATGAAAAAAGCGCAAATGGAAACTGCGGAAATGGAAACCTGCGGAATTGGAAAACTGCGCAAATGAAAAACTGCGCAAAAGGAAATGCGCTTGTGGGAACTGCGCAAAAAGGAAATTCGCAAAAGGAAATGCGCTTGTGGCAACTGCGCAAAAGGGAACTGCGCAATTGGAACCATACCTTTATTTATCCTACAATCAGAAATTATTCGGATCTTTAACCTTCCTTTTAAAAGAGGCTAGATTTGAAATATACTATACAAACATTGAAGTTCGTTTAGTATAAACAATACGACCGACCATTAGAAATAGAGGGTTGTAAAAGAGCCCAACCCAAACCCTATACTCTATTTCGAACCTCAAACCCGGAAATAATATTAGGTATAGATAATTTAATTTTTGTCATGGTAGTATGATAATTAAAAGGAGGCTATTTTACGAAAACTCATAACTTTATTAAAATTAATAATGAAAACCGGGGTGTTGTATAACGACACCTATCGCGGCGACACAACGTTTCGAATCTAACGAGATTCTTTGTCAAGTGTAACAAATATCGAGTCTATTAGCTTATTTATAACATTTAAAACATCGTTACTATTATTTAATCAATGACGTCACGTTTCTAATATAATATGTCCTATGTCGGGGAATCAGTGTTATCTATTGGGTAGTCTATATTCCAAATGGGTGAAAGTTCACCTTCTTTATCTAAGTTAAGGGAACCTGATTTTTTAATTAGAATTTTTTCTGCTATTTTACGTTTAAATGTATGTTTTTCTGAGTGTATAATCTTTTTATTTTGAAAATTTATAATATGGCCTGTTTTTTTAGTGTGATATGCTAAGCTATTATTTTGATCTAAATTTTTTATTGCGCGTTGGTGTTCTTTTATTCTGGTGTTAACGGGTCGCATTGTTTCTCCGACATAGGACTTGGGGCATACTCCGCAGATGGAGTCATTTATCAAATCCCCTGCGGAGTATGCCCCAAGTCCTATGTCGGAGAAACAATGCGACCCGTTAACACCAGAATAAAAGAACACCAACGCGCAATAAAAAATTTAGATCAAAATAATAGCTTAGCATATCACACTAAAAAAACAGGCCATATTATAAATTTTCAAAATAAAAAGATTATACACTCAGAAAAACATACATTTAAACGTAAAATAGCAGAAAAAATTCTAATTAAAAAATCAGGTTCCCTTAACTTAGATAAAGAAGGTGAACTTTCACCCATTTGGAATATAGACTACCCAATAGATAACACTGATTCCCCGACATAGGACATATTATATTAGAAACGTGACGTCATTGATTAAATAATAGTAACGATGTTTTAAATGTTATAAATAAGCTAATAGACTCGATATTTGTTACACTTGACAAAGAATCTCGTTAGATTCGAAACGTTGTGTCGCCGCGATAGGTGTCGTTATACAACACCCCGGTTTTCATTATTAATTTTAATAAAGTTATGAGTTTTCGTAAAATAGCCTCCTTTTAAATAATATTAGGTATATGCCAATAAAGCGCGCAATTTCAAAATTGTTCGTGTAATAACCAACCGTACGGAGGTTGTTAAGTTCCCGCTATAGAGCGTAATTAACCGCTATTGGTCAGTAGATAATGTCTGTCAGGAATATAGAAAAAAGTGAGATTGTCCGAATAAAAAATCCTCTATCTCCGAGCGAGACACGAATACAAAGTCCATTCAACCCGAAGCTGCACTCTAAGTACTAACTCTTTCTAAATTATAGCCGATTTCTAGCTGATTACGGAGTCTCTCTAATTTATATCCGTTCCTTAACTGAATACATCTAATTTAAACATGTTCCCGAGCTGATCGCGAAGTCCCATTAATTTATAGAGCCTGTACCGTAACTGACCGCGAACATCCTACAGTTCATACCAGTAACGCGAGCAAAATGAAAAAGCCCCTAATGCCTGTATACAATAACTGAGTACAAAGTTCCTTTAATGGAAATCCGTACTTAAGCGGACTACAAAGTCCGTACAACTCAAAGCCGAGTACAAATTTCCAATGGGTACGCGTTTCCTATAATTCAAAAGCCCGATGCGCGTGACCGTGTGGTCAGAATTGAAAGATTTTGAGGTACGTCCCTTCCCCACGCGAGGTATAGCCTTTCGAACACGCTCGTAAGAGAGCGAACCACTGAAGAAATCAGGGGAAAAGTTTGATCTCAGAGGGAGGGAAAGGGTTATTACTCCAATCTTCATCTTCATCTTCCGACCTTCTCTTTCGAGAATTCGTTTATCTATAGGAAGTTTTCCATTCGAAGAAGGCAAGTATACGAATGGTACCCATACCTATATATGTACAATATTTAAGCGTCACGTATGGAGTAGCTAAGCCTCTTTTTACTTAATTTCCCCGCAGCGCCCAAGGATAAGGAAACTAACGAAGAAAAATAGAGAAAAGCGAAACGAGCTAGAATTCTAAAGAGGAAGTAGCGACGGACTTAACGAGCTTTAGAAAAGGCGAAGAGTTTGGGTTCTTCTGATAAAACAGAGAGACGCGTCTCTTTATTAAGAAAAGGAGGGTCGGGAGAGAAAAAAAGGCCTCGCTACGTAATCCTTATATAAAACTCGGTGAAAAGATGATTACGAGAGCATTGTTTCGTTGACAGACGCCCGAGCCGAGTAAATACGCTGCCTCGGAAAGCCAGCTGCCACCCGACCAAGTTCGCTTAGTTTCGCTAACGAAGGAAGGGCTCGTACACCCGTCTAATTGAACCAGCCCAATATAAAAAAGGAAAATAGGTCTAAAACTTACAAAGTCAACGTCAGTTTACGGTATAGAGAAACCTCGAGGAGCGTACTATCCGGGAGTGTTGATATTTAGTCTACTAACCCTGTCCGTATACCGCTTAATTTTATTCTAATGATAAAAACTTTTCCACTCTCTCTTTTCGTAATAGAAGCTTACTTATATTCTTCGGGATTTAATGAAGTTACGACGCCTCTCTAATTTACCAGCGAGACACTAAAGCCATAAGAACGAATACGTATCGTAATAAAGGAGTCTAAAGACGAGATTAGGATCTAAAGCAATTTTTTTAAACCCGAAACCTTTGTCTCGAGGATAGTTGCTCATTTAACACGTGGTACTTTTTCCGAACTTGTTATACGGGAAAACTATAATTAGTTTGTATTAAATAATAATTAAATGGTCATTGTAGTTATTGAAGTAGTTTTGATATTTATCAAAATTAATTATTATTAATAAAATTTAATTTAAAATGGTTTTTTTAACCGTAAACTCGATAATTAATGACAAAGGGTACGCCAGGGTTCGGAAAGCGCTTTCCTCTAAAGCGCTCTTCCAATTCTTAAGCGCTTAAGTATCCCTTTGAAAGTAAATAGCTTTTTCCCAAAACGCGTGTTGAAACTTTAATTATTAACTAAGGAAAATAGAAGTAACTCTATTATAGCTACTGGTAAAAATAAAGATTAACGAATGCTGAAATAAATGAGCAAAGGTTAAGATGAGTCGCGAAGATGAGGAAGAAAAGATAAATTATTGGTAAACTTCCGTATTGGGATATTCCGAGAAACGGTTGCGGAATATACGACTATTTTTGGATAAATTTTTTCCCCGAAAAACCCCAGCCCCAAAACTAAGAGCTTCGTTTAAAGGGAGGCTGGAGCTGAATGTTTCCAAAGAATAATCATCTATCTTGTCTATATAGAAAAGATTTTAACACGAACAGATATTTAATAATAAATACGTGGATCTTCTATTTAATTAATTTTAGCGTTAGTTTCTTTGATAATATATTCAAAAATAATCTCGAAATCTTAAACTATCTAGGAGGATTTTATCTGCGTTTAAAACAACCTTAAAATTGGGTCCATAATTAAAATACGCTCCGCGTAATCATCGGCGTATATTCGTCACTATCAGGGCTCCCACAAAAATCTTAAAAAAATAGGGAAATAGGGGATTTTTCAGGCTAGAAATAGGGTGAAATAGGAACCAAAATTTTTAAAATGGGGAACAAATAGGAACCAATTTAAGAAGAAATGAGATCTTTAATTTTCACAAAATGACTTTTTAAGTAGGTTTTTTTCTTTGTAAAAGCATTTTATCACAAATCTGACTTTAATTTTATCACATTTTTTCGTGATATTATATCGTCCTGACTTAGTCAGTTTTTCTCGCCGTCAGTTTTTCGACTTAGCATAAAATTTGGGTTCAATATTATAGGACGACGGTACTTTTAACCAAATTTACTAGAAATATGGTGATTTAGGGACCAAGTCATGATTTTATGATGGTTTAACTGCTAAAAAAGTAAGGGGTTTTAGGTATTTTATGGACCTGCATGGTGGGAGCCCTGCACTATGGATTTGGTAGCTCAGTTGGTAAACACACGGACTAATCTATTCTCACGCGTCCTTTCGAAAAAGCTTTTCCGTTCTTTACTTTATCATTTTGTATTGATTTGCACACGCATTTAATAAAATAATAATATACGAATGTATATAGTTCGATTTAAATATTAAGGCGACCGCTACATTTCGGCCGAGATTTCGGCGTCTCTTTACCGCCGAATAATAATACGGTTTCTCGGAACACTATAGGTACTAACCCTCCCTCCCTTCCTCCCAAACAATCTCTATTCAAACGAGAAACAAGGGAAGAAAAACCAATTGATATAGGCTAGACCAATATATCCAGTCGGATGAGCAAATTTCGTAAAACGATTTACACGCGTTCTGAACCAATATCAACTTGTAAAAGCTCAGAAAACCATCCTACGAAGTATTCTACTACAGCAGGGAGCCCAGCCATTTTCAATTCCTTACAGGAAATATAGGATTATTTTTCCCAAAATATAGGATTATACAGGACACAAAATTAGGTTTCATAGGATAATATAGGATTATTTTTCCCAAAATAGAGGATTATACAGGACACAAAATTAGGTTTCATATAGGATAATATAGGACGAAAATGATCTCAAATAAGGGATTTTATACGGCAAACTTCAGCAAAAATACCTTTTAAAAATGATATTTTATTTCGCAGTTGAATTTGTTTAGATATTGAACTAGTCTGAAACCGTTAAGGGCTTGGTTGAGCTCCCCGCCACCCTTTTAGGTAGCGCTGGCTCTAATTGTGAGAAGCGATATATTCAAATCTTAGCTAATAGGGTCTGCTTATGCAAAAACGTTAAAATTTTTGACTGGGCAGAGAAAAATATTGATCCCGAAATATCTATTAACTAAAAATTATAGAAATTTACAGGACATTTCAAAGAAATACAGGATAATATAGGACACGTTTGAAAATATAAGATTTTATAGGAATTATAGGACCACTGGGCTGCCTGCTACAATAATAACACGCGACGGTTATCGCGTTTAGGTGAAACAAATCGAGCCGTTTTGATTTTATTCGTTCATTTACAAATTAAATTACTGATTGAATAATTTTGAAATTACGCGCTCCTCAAACGTTGGGTTTGCGTCCGCTTGCGCATTTTCATTTGCGCAGTAGCCATGTGCGCGGCTTCCCATTTGCGCGATTCCCAGTTGTGCAGTTTTCCATTTGCGCGGTTTTCCATTTGCGCGGTTTTCCATTTGCGCGGTTTTCCATTTGCGCGGTTTTCCATTTGCGCGGTTTTCCATTTGCGCGGTTTTCCATTTGCGCGGTTTTCCATTTGCGCGGTTTTCCATTTGCGCGGTTTTCCATTTGCGCGGTTTTCCATTTGCGCGGTTTTCCATTTGCGCGGTTTGCCATTTGCGCGGTTTGCCATTTGCGCGGTTTGCCATTTGCGCGGTTTGCCATTTGCGCGGTTTGCCATTTGCGCGGTTTGCCATTTGCGCAGTTTGCCATTCGAGCTGTCTACAAGAAGGACAGGCTAGTTCGAGTGATTAACTAACCTAATCTAACGTAACCTAACATAACCTGCAAATGAAGACTGCGCAAATGAAAAACTGCGCAAAAGGAAATGCGCTTGTGGGAACTGCGCAATTGGAACCTTACCAAACGTTTTGTATTAAAGTAAGGCTTTCACCGCGAACGAAAAATACAGCGCGATAATAACCTCTTCACTGGTGCTGAAATACGTGGACTATATACAATAGCCACTATTTTCTAATATTTGGATATATATTTGCCACCCATCTTTTAAGTAAACATTTTCCCTATATCTTAAAAACTCGATATACAAGATCTAGAAAAATTCAAGCCCCAGGAGTAGTAAACTTCAACGGATACTTTTATTAACTTCCAGTAAAACTCGCGGGTTTCCGCTATAGGGAATTATTGGAGGAAAAAATTGAGCAACGCCTTCTTCCATCGCTATTATTTCATCAACATAAAGCGTCGAAGCGAACGAGGCGGAGAATCAAACTTCGGGCGCCTTGGATTCCCCCCTAAAGACGAATAACTCAGTAAGGCGTAAAAGATGCCTCGGAACCCAATAATAGGGTTACGCTATCATTTCAACCGGATGGAGAATTTTTACGAAGGGAGCCGTATACTATAGGCTATATAGTGTAGAAAAGAGCAAATTCGGTTCGCGAATGAACCCAAAACGGGGCCGAAAGAGCAAAAAATTATAATCAGAATCAGTGACGCTGTCTTACATTTCTCGCGAAAAACCAAACGCGATTCGGAAAAATCCTATTTAAAAACGATAAAATTTATGTAAACGTAAAATATACCATTACGGCTAAAGTGGTTAGACAAATTAAACACTATGGAAATTTAACTTAAAAGCTTTTTTACTACCAATGACTGCCTGTCTTATCGTGGATCAGCTGGTCGATGGTACCTTTGGCGCAGGAATTTTGCCTAAATACTCGCGTTATCATCTTCTAATAGAGATCGCTCCATTCTAAATGATTTTGGGCTTTAAGCTCCACCAGTTCGGGAGTTAAATAATAAAAAGGTTTTATGGAATACTTTTTAATTAGGTCTTCGCGCGGCATGGGGTAGATTGGTTCGATAGGTACCCTTTGCGGAACGACTGGCAGCACGATTGTAAGCAGAGTGAGCCCGCTTTCTATTATTGCGAGAAAACACGGGGGTAGGAGATCTATTAAACCTTTGGAATAGGTTATTACCTCGACAGTAAAACAATTAGCTTTTTTAAAACCAAAATTCCCAGCAATACTACGTCATCACTACGGAGTTGATTCTCACGCGTTCTGGCACCAGTGATAAGGTCGCTGTCACGCGTCCTTTTTCGTAAAAAAATATTTAATTCACCCATTTTAATCATATATTATTGATCAGATCCTAATCTGTTTCGAATTTTCGAAATACCGGAATGTTTTAATAAAACGATTAAAATTACTCGATTTTCCTTATCACCCTCCCTTTAAATAATGCAAATTTAAAACGGTGATTGGTTAATTTCAACGAGGCGCGTAAAACAATTGGATCAGGTTTGAAATCGAGTTAGCCAGCGCGCGACGAAGAATTCGCTAAATATACGTTTTAAAATTAAAACGAGTTCTATGGGGCGCCAAACCGGCAAAAAATGAAAGAAATTTCTATAAAAGTATGAAAAACGTCTATAAAAGTATGAAAAACTTCTATAAAAGTATGAAAAACTTCTATAAAAGTATTAAAAACTTCTATAAAAGTATGAAAAACTTCTATAAAAATATTAAAAACTTCTATAAAAGTAACAAAATTTTCTATAAAAGTATCAAAATTCTATAAAAGTATCAAACTTCTATAAAAGTAACAAAATTTTCTATAAAAGTATCAAAATTCTATAAAAGTATTAAACTTCTATAAAAGTATTAAACTTCTATAAAAGTATTAAACTTCTATAAAAGTAACTTCTATAAAAGAAACTTCTATAAAAGAAACTTCTATAAAAGTATTAAACTTCTATAAAAGTATTAAACTTCTATAAAAGTATTAAACTTCTATAAAAGTATTAAACTTCTATAAAAGTATTAAACTTCTATAAAAGTATTAAACTTCTATAAAAGTATTAAACTTCTATAAAAGTATTAAACTTCTATAAAAGTATTAAACTTCTATAAAAGTATTAAACTTCTATAAAAGTATTAAACTTCTATAAAAGTATTAAACTTCTATAAAAGTATTAAACTTCTATAAAAGTATTAAACTTCTATAAAAGTATTAAACTTCTATAAAAGTATTAAACTTCTATAAAAGTATTAAACTTCTATAAAAGTATTAAACTTCTATAAAAGTATTAAACTTCTATAAAAGTATTAAACTTCTATAAAAGTATTAAACTTCTATAAAAGTATTAAACTTCTATAAAAGTATTAAACTTCTATAAAAGTATTAAACTTCTATAAAAGTATTAAACTTCTATAAAAGTATTAAAAACTTCTATAAAAGTATTAAACTTCTATAAAAGTATTAAACTTCTATAAAAGTATCAAAAACTTCTATAAAAGTATCAAAAACTTCTATAAAAGTATCAAAAACTTCTATAAAAGTATCAAAAACTTCTATAAAAGTATCAAAAACTTCTATAAAAGTATCAAAAACTTCTATAAAAGTATCAAAAACTTCTATAAAAGTATCAAAAACTTCTATAAAAGTCAAGAGTCTATAAATAAAGTATGAAATACCACCGAACCAGTCTCAGCCAGACTGTGGTGGCCGCACGGGAGGTGGTGACGCTGTCGCCCTCTCTTCTCTCTCCCTCTCCCTTTTCTCGGATAGCGTTCTTACTCTACACTACTGCAGAAGGTACCCGGCTGTGGTAGTCTTACAGTAGATGGGGCTAACGCGGCCGTGATTCTAATAGACCCTTAAAAATATTTCGCCTGCATGTTTTCTTTCCTGTAGTAGTAGAGGATTTCTTAAAAAAGGGGGTCGAAAGAAGTGGGAGGGTTTCGCAGGGATCAGCCGTGGCGCCATCCTAGTCTATCTTTTTCACTTTTTATAGTTTTTTTTTTCCGTCTGCTTCAAAACTATTAGTGTAAATTGTAAGGCTTAGGAAAGGAAACTATTTTTAGGGAATTCTAATTTATCCGCGGTTTTAGAGAACGATTTAAAATAAAAATGAATCGATTAATTGGCAAAGGTGGTTCGGTTTGTTCCGTTAAAAATTGTTTAAGCGTTAGTCGTGGACAAAGTTCACTGATTAAAAACAAAGCGAGTATGCATCGACTACCTAATGATAAGAATTCAGGGACGGAAATAAGCACAAGTCACTGGTCATTTGTCCGATAAATTTTCCAAATGTCCGATAACTTTTTATTTTTAAGAGGGGGTCACTGGACAAATGTCCGATAAAAAAAAGTACTTTTTAATATAGGAAATGTAGCATTGTCCGGCAATTTTGTTAAATGTCCGATAACTTTTGAATTTTAAAGGGGGGGGGGGGGGGGTTACTGGACATTTGTCCAATAAGAAAAATTTCTTATTTCCGTCCCTGGAGAATAATGGATAAAGCGTATTGGATAAAGCGTATTATAACTAGTTACGAAGTTGACGACAATGTAATGCAGACGACAGTATACCGATTCCCGAGTCAGAGACTGCCAGAATATCTCTAGCAACCTAGAGGGACTGCCACAAGTTTTCGTAAAACTTGGCAAAATTGGCCGTAAATTCCAACCAATCAGAGAAATCCTCATTTCCTCCGGTTCACGGGGAGAATGTATTACGGGTAAACTCGCTTGTAGGATAATATTTTTAAGCGTCTATTTAAATCCAGCTCGTTCGCTTCTCGGAGATCGATAGATCGCTGCCATTTAGCCATTACTTGGGGCGCTATAGCGGCAAAGGGCGAACTTCAACTTGGTGAAAATGGCAGGGAAAAAAACCTGCATGGGGTAATACTTTTATAGAAGTTTTTAATACTTTTATAGAAGTTTAATACTTTTATAGAAGTTTAATACTTTTATAGAAGTTTAATACTTTTATAGAAGTTTAATACTTTTATAGAAGTTTAATACTTTTATAGAAGTTTAATACTTTTATAGAAGTTTAATACTTTTATAGAAGTTTAATACTTTTATAGAAGTTTAATACTTTTATAGAAGTTTAATACTTTTATAGAAGTTTAATACTTTTATAGAAGTTTAATACTTTTATAGAAGTTTAATACTTTTATAGAAGTTTAATACTTTTATAGAAGTTTAATACTTTTATAGAAGTTTAATACTTTTATAGAAGTTTAATACTTTTATAGAAGTTTAATACTTTTATAGAAGTTTAATACTTTTATAGAAGTTTAATACTTTTATAGAAGTTTAATACTTTTATAGAAGTTTAATACTTTTATAGAAGTTTAATACTTTTATAGAAGTTTAATACTTTTATAGAAGTTTAATACTTTTATAGAAGTTTAATACTTTTATAGAAGTTTAATACTTTTATAGAAGTTTAATACTTTTATAGAAGTTTAATACTTTTATAGAAGTTTAATACTTTTATAGAAGTTTAATACTTTTATAGAAGTTTAATACTTTTATAGAAGTTTAATACTTTTATAGAAGTTTAATACTTTTATAGAAGTTTAATACTTTTATAGAAGTTTAATACTTTTATAGAAGTTTAATACTTTTATAGAAGTTTGATACTTTTATAGAATTTTGATACTTTTATAGAAAATTTTGTTACTTTTATAGAAGTTTGATACTTTTATAGAATTTTGATACTTTTATAGAAAATTTTGTTACTTTTATAGAAGTTTTTAATATTTTTATAGAAGTTTTTCATACTTTTATAGAAGTTTTTAATACTTTTATAGAAGTTTTTCATACTTTTATAGAAGTTTTTCATACTTTTATAGACGTTTTTCATACTTTTATAGAAATTTCTTTCATTTTTTGCCGGTTTGGCGCCCCATAGAGTTCCATCCAGAAAAGAAGCTCTTTTAGACGTAAAATTTTATAATTCAATTTTTCCTTAAAATTTTACTACGTAAAGAAGGTTTTGGTACGTTTATTTTTTCTTGGCGTTATTTCATCAACGTTTAAAACTTTTCGAGATACAGTAATCTTTACGGTCTCTTAAGCCTCGTTCATACATAGATCTAAATGCGCTTCGATTTCTGTAACAGGTTATCAAACCAACGTGAGAAATCAGTTCGTGTTGGTTCGGGAAGCAATTTGGTCAAGTCGCTTCGGTTCAATCCGCTTTGAAAATAACGATTCGGGGAGACAAATTTGCTGATAAATCTTAAAATAACGCGATTCAAATTATAGTTTCTTTCAAAAATTATTAACCAACGAGTTACAAACATGATTTACTAATTAGTTTGATATAATCATTTAAAAATTTTAAATTCTGGGCATTTTTTAAAACGACGCTAAGCCTTGGCTTAGGCTGAACCGGGGCGAACGGCCGCGAACCGTCTTGTCAGAATGTGAACCAGGGAAAACGGAAAACGCTTCGTACTGGTTTTGGAACCGATTTTGCCTTCAAGTGTGAACGAGGCTTTAGAGTTTCAGGGCACAATTCCCTACTTCTTTCGACGCTATACTATTGATGGGCGTGTTTCACGGAGTGAAGTACAATGGAAGGCAAGCGAAGCACTTCGCGTGGAGCGCTTCCCAAGCCTTCCACTGTACTAAACTCCGTGAAGCACGCCCATCTATGATATGGTTCGTTTAGTTCTGACAAGACATTTAACTCGCCCCTGTAGAAGTGTTCCAGCCACCGCGCTTCGGTGCTCGGAGCAGAGCCACCCATTCAGGCGCGAGTCAAAAAATATACGGATGGCTTTCGCTTATATTCGAGATGTGTTAAAATGAATTGTAAGTACAATAATCTGAAATTTCGGGTGATAAGCATTTTCCGCGAGACAATTATTGCTTTTAAAATAGCGCAACATTTCGGAGCTTTCCCTGACCAAATAATTTTCCTTTCTTCCACGATTTCAACTAGCAAAATTATTTTATTCAACACACGCCTTCAGATCGTGAGGGAATTGAAAACTAACGAGTTCGTCAAATTTAAATTCGATTATATCAAAATTTCGAGACGCGAGATTAAAAAGCGAATAAAATGTAGAACTTTTTTTTCTTTATAAACAATTATTATACGTGTAGGTATACCGTGTGTGTATTATTGGTTATTGTTTTCTTAGTTAAAGGTTGTAAACAAGAAGTATTATCTAAACTTTCCAACGTATTCGTAGTACGTTCGCGAACAAACTTTGTTAAAAAAATAGGATGGAAGAGGAGAGAGAGAGAGAAAGAGAGATTTAGAAGAGAATAAGTGGAGGGTTGGAGGGAATCCGCGTTGGATCGATAAGTCTGACGTTACTAGCGAAGGGGGCAACGGCCCTAGCTGCCCTTGCTCTTGGTCCGAGACGAGACTAAAGCGAGCTGGCGAAGGAGAGGGCAGAGGAGAGGGGGGGAACCCTAGAACTAGGAACTCGAGCTAGAGTTCGTTGAACTCGACAAGGTAACGCTTCGGTCTCTCTCTCTCTCTCGGCTATAGCTTCCAAGTTTCCATTTGGAATCCAGGCAAGGAAGGAACTTCTCCTCGATCGAAAAGCACGCAGCCTGTATGGGTGTGTGCGTGCGTCGCGTATATATACGCTTTATACGTATATGTACGCCACGCGGCATCGTGCCGCAGTCGCAGTGCAGAATTTTAGCGTTACTTCCCTTATAGCGAGGTTTTCCTCATCACCAATCCTCACGCTCGGTTATGGCGCCACTAGCGTTATTAAAGGGTGGGTCTTATTCGGCGAAGCTTAAAATTTAGATCTAGATGAACGATATACGATCTAAAACTATATCAATAGCTTTATCAATTTTCAGAGACCGCGAAGAGTTGTAATTAAAAGCGCATTGACCCATAAATTTCAGAGACATATTTCTACCAAATTATTATTAAAATGTATTAATCCCGTCTAAAAACTAGAGATTTTGTCAAACGACATTACGAATAAAGATTAAAATAAGAAATATTGTTTCGTATCTATCCTTGATTTTGGTAAATCCACCTAAAGTCGTTCCAGACGTCTCACGTCTTTAAGACAATTATAATAGCGATGATTTCGTTTGTAAAACAAATCGTTGACATATTAATTATATTAACTCTAAAACAAGAATTGTTACTAAGACTTTTCCTTTTACAGCGTGTCAAGCTGCCGCGGCTTTAAAGGCGGGAGCGGGCCAAAAGCCTACGACGCGATATCGCTTCCGCGTCTATTTCTACTCTATACTCGACCAAACTGGGGAAACGAGAGAATAAAGGGGAGCGAGAGAGAGAGAGGAAGCTAGAGCTCGGCGAAGGGAAGATGGAAGAACGGAGAAGAGAAACTCTCACCTATAACTCTGACCTAAAGTCTCGAAAAGAGCCGGCCCGAAGGAATGTCAGAAAATAGAAAATGTATTACTATATAGGACATTAAGCGTTTACTTTCCCGAGCTGGAACAAAAGAGAGCAAAATATATATGTATATCTGTACTAAAAAAACATTTTTATTTTCCTTCTATTAGCTATATTCTATCGTTAAAGGATCAATGACACAAATCGCGTATGGGACTGGTTACCCAACAATTTAGTTTTAAAACTACCTACTGCAGGCTGGGAAATATGGCGGTTTTACTGGACAAAAGTCCAGTTTAAAAAGTAGCTGGGCCAGTTTAAAAATTAAATGCTTGGGGGTCTACTGGCCTTGTGGCCAGTTAATTCCAAAATTTTGTTTTGTTTCTTAGTCTACGTCATAGTCCTACGTCATAATGACAGATTGTAAAGCTCATGGAAATTGATACTGGCCAATGTCCAGTTTTTTAATAAAACTGCTTGGGCTCTACTGGCCACAAGTCCAGTTTAAAAATAATCCTTATTTCCCAGCCATTATAAGGAATCAAAATAGGTTAATTATAGCTATCGTAAGAATTAATTGTTATAAGTATTACCATACATATTCCCACATTTAATCATTAATAGATAATGAAGTCGCGTAATACGTTATTTTTTTATCAATCGCGGGCGTTAAAATATGTATATATTCTTATTATAGCTAGTCAAAAGTTTCTCGTTAACTTATAGTTAACTTGTAGCTCCGCTGACCGAAACCTAAGCGACCCTCTGGTTGTCAAAAAAATATGGCCCGCGGAAAAGGTAGATTCATTTATAACTGATTAAACTATACGGGTTCGTACTGTATTTAATTGGTAAGGTTTTGAAATACCGTGTTTAATCAGATTATGATAGACTAGCTACTCTCGGGTAAGACAATCCTAAATTAACAAATTAGAATACACCCTTTAGCCATTACTTGGGGCGCTATAGCGGCATAGGGCGAACTTTCACTTGGTGAAAATGGCAGGGAAAAAAACCTGCATGGGGTAATACGCGGGATACTACGCGCGCCTCACCAATTGAACGTTTTTTTTTTCGCCACTAGTAAGCGTTTCGAGCTCGGGCATGCGCACAGTGGAAGAGCAAAGTGGTGTATTGAATTTTATAAGAAAATATTCAACAGCGAACATTTTATCTCTCCTTTAAGATACGGGGGTTCCGATTTGTTACGGCAATCTTCGGAAGGGCGAAAAAGTTACTTTACGGGGCAAAGTTTTTATTTCAGCGCTCTTACTTATACGTAGGTAGAAAGAGTCGTAAAGATACCGTATATGTACTAGACTAAAGCTCGTCATAAAGTGGAAAACAAAAACTTAACGTTATATAAATGCAATATCAGAAAACCCCCGTTCCACGCGCAGAAGTAGAAAATGGGCTATATATAAAAGAAGAGTCCATTTATTTTTTCTGCTTTTTCCTTCAGATTTATAAAATATATTTCCAAACTTCGCCATCTTTCCTAATATTTCATAAATGATCGTATTGTCGATTTTTTCCCAAAAATTCCCAATTTTCCTTCTGACATTACCATTTTTTTTCCAATTTTCTTCGTTTTCCCCGAAATATTCTCTTATGATAAGATACTCCAAGTTTTTCCCAATATTTCCGAATTGGTTTCTCAAACTTATTAGTTTTCCTTGACATTTCTGAATTTGTTTCCCAAACTTTCGTCGTTTTACGGGATATTTTTAACAAATGTTTTTCAACATTCTCCTTCGTTACGCCTGATATAACATTCAGGGTTGCCTCAGTTTTTTTCAGATTCAAATTCCCTGACTTTTACAGGTTTTCCCTGACATTTTCCGTAATTTTCCCTGACCGTTTCAGCTAATACTACCCAATTTTTAACCTTTTATTTTTTATGTAATCGCGTTCACCAAACTTTTTGCACGCGTATCTTTGTTCTAATCTACACAACTGACACGGTCAGAGCAATCTTTTCTGCAGACTGATTGTAATTTCCTGGCTTCTTGAAAGATCTTTAAATTCCCCGACTTTTTAAAACATCTTAAAATTACCTTATTTTTCCCTGACTTTTTTGGTTCATTTTCAAATTCCCTGACTTTTCCCTGACTTTTTTGGTTCATTTTCAAATTCCCTGGCTTTTCCCTGACTTTTATGGTTCATTTTCAAATTCCCCGACTTTTTTCTTTCATTTTCAAATTCCCTGACTTTTCCCTGACTTTTTTCTTTCTTTTTCAAATTCCTTGACTTTTTAAAACATCTTAAAATTCCCTGACTTTTCCCTGTTTTCCCTGACATGTGGCAACCCTGACATTTCCCTGCGCTTACACAATCCCTTTCCAGATTAATCGTTTCGCCCAAAACACTTCCTAATATTTGATGCAAAATAAAGAAATACATTTTCGTGGCATTTCCCCGCGTCATTCGTCATTGGCAAAATGAATATTTTCATAAATGTTTAAAAAGGCCCAAAGAATTTTCAAGGATATTACTTCAATACGGTAAAATTAATTTTCCCGCTAACGTTAACTTATTAACGCGAAATGAATATCCTTAATAATTAATTTCCAGGAATTTAAGTAAGCTTTAAGAGCCCGGCGTACGACGCCTACTCGAAGGCCTTAAAATTTGATCCAGAAAATAATTAGGCCAACCAGCCGAGAGAAAGAGCGAATAAGATCGCCATCTGATTAATCGGATTAAATTAGCTCGACTAGCGAGAAAACAAAAGAGAAACAGATCCGTCTCTCGGTCAAAGGGGGGCGGGAACGGTGTTTGCGAGTCTGGTACGTACTCGGCACTGTTTAAAAATGGCCCGCCTGATTGATAAATAGGCTGAAGAAGGGGGGGGGGCTACTATAGACGAAGGCCGCAACCTCGTTTACCGGAAACGAAAAGAACCGACGGGATTCGCTTTTGATGAGAAAAGCGACTTTCCACGTTCGCGCAAGCCCATCCCGTTGCTATAGCGACGGAAAACGGAAGAGAGAAGATGGAGAGGATCGAGAGAAGCTCGGGAAAGTTAGATGGAGAGGGATATTAGAGGAGCCACTACGAAAACGGGGGGAACAGGGTTGCCAAGTATCGTCTAATCGCTAGCCAATGGGCTATTTTAAAAATGTAAGTTTAGATATAGAGGGGCGATGGCGAATGATGATATTTTAAAGTTTGTTTAATGATAATATAACCAGAACCGTCTGTTCTCCATTCCTATATTTTCTAGCAGAAGCCTTGGAAACCCTCCTTTGAAGTCTATTACTCCCTGGTCTTGTCTACCCCTCTCTGTATGGGTTAGTTTCAAAAAGCGCGATTCGTACGCCTCCTAACGGTAGATATTTTCGGTGCGGGAGTTCGTCGAGCGAATATCTCTAGCAGCCTTGGAGTTTGTCAAAAAAAAACGTCGTCGTTTGTGGAGGGAGAGAATTTCCAATTTTCCGTAGACAGGGGGTATGAAGTAAGACCCCTCCGATCTCGTAAAATCGGGAATTTTACCCATACAGGGAGGCGCGCTATATGGAACATTAGAGTAGCAGACTTCAAAGGAGGGTTTCATCGGCTTCTGTTTCTAGTCAATGTCGCGGGAGTGTATCATATTGCCTTAGCAAGAATAGCTTTCTTTAAATCTACTTCACACCTCCGGCGGTTAATAAATCCATTACAAAGTAGCGTTTAAAAATGAATTCAAAATACATTCCCCATCCATAAATTACGTATTAAAAAAAATTAAAAGCGGGTGACTACGCGGTGATAACCGAGAATGAATCGCGACTCGAGAACTTGGATCCACGAATTCGTATACTTTTTAAAGCTTAATATCTAACGAGGAGAAGAAAGGAAAACCTGACGTCTCGGCACTACAGACTAATTATATTTTTCCCGGGTTTTATTAATGGAAGCTAGCTCGCTATAACTAATATGGAAAGTGCGCAATGTCCGTGTAATGAATAAAAATATAAATATGAATGAAAACTTACCGGTTCGATGGTCTATGATGAATGAATATCCAAAAATGGCGCGAAGCGCTTAATTGTCTCGAATCGTGAACACTGCGTAGCTCGATATATTGTTATGTTTTGCTCGGTTTGTTTTGGGAAACTTTATGTCATTTAGACGTATACGCGGAGTCCGTGGGTTTTTATAGAAACACGTTTTAAGCTTGATCCAGTCGTTGGTCGGCCTCTAGCTGCTCCACCGGCGTCGGTCACTCGCGGACCCATCCACGACGTGTACGAAATGATTGATGCTTTATCATTTCTGCGTAAGAAATATTAAAAATTAGATTAAACCTCTCGGAACAGAGTGGATATATTTAAAGACATTAGATAGGATAACCAACTTTTGATCTTAAATCGAATGAATTATACTAAAATGATAAATTAAATAAAAATTAATAATGACGAATGATGATTAAGTTTTACGCATTTTATTAATTAGAAATTTGGGCTGCCATTACTCCGTAATGTAGCCTCCTCTTTCATCAATTTGGGGCCTGGTTTTTATTGGCTGCTGGTATAAGTTACACCCCGCAAGTACCCCGTAAGGTCATAGCCGAGCGCCTTAGATGGCTCGGCTCACCTCGTCTTAATTTATATGCAATGGGTATCGAGCTCATCTGGCTCAAAAACTATCACAGTTTACTTAGAGTTCACCCGAAGTTCGTGATGTTTACTTAAAGCTCACTTCGGACTAGCCACTCTTATTTTAAATAAACCATCTTGAGCAAATTTTAGTATAGGTCTTAGCTATATTTTTGGTCTCACGTCCGTGATAGTTTGGAGAATGACGGTCTCGAGAACAAAAAATACTAAAGTTAGAGCTCAAGAAAAAAAAAAATTGAATCGAGTCTAAATAGGGGACTTAATCTAACTCCAGGTTTGGCAAAATGTAGCCCACTGTCTCTCGATAGCGTGGCGCCTCGTAGTTAATGCCCAAGTTGGCTACTTACGGGTTTGAATTTACTTGTGATATTACTTAATTACGAGGCACTGTTCGGAAAGAAAATGGCTTAATATTATTTAAATAATATTATTATTATTTAAACAATAAATTATTTGTTGTTAGGTTGCATTCTCCCTTTAAAGGGACTATCTGTGATTTTTAAAGCCCCTTTAAAGTCGCCTTCTTTTCTCGCTTAGCAGACGACTTCACTGTAACGAATTGTACAGTCAATGCAAGGCTGCGTAAATAAGGGAAGATGACTTTCAAGGGGAAAATTTCAGAGCAGATAGGGCCTTTAACATCACGGGATAGCGTAATTGTCGAGGTATTAACTCTTAACTATAACAAAGAGGGAGTGGCTAAAATAGCGAATGTATACAGTATGGTTAATTCGGTTATCTCGGGGCCAATTACCTACGAGAGAAAAAGATTGGAAATGGCGGTTTTGTTACACGTAAATCTAGTCACCTGGCAACACTGATTCAATACCGTAAAACCCCCTGAGTCTCCGTCCCCCTTCGCAGTGAGACCTCAGTGATATCAGAGAGCGAAGCCTCTCCTTTAACAATAGCGCCATATATCAAGTTAAGACCTATTATTGAGCGGACACCGCCTGGGCTTTGACTCCAATGGCAAGTAAACCAGTCGCACGGTTCCCTACCAGAGACTTTTTAAAAAAAAAAGACAAGAGCGTCGAATAAAGGGAATGGAAGCTTGGGCTCGCGACTATATGGAAACCGTATAACGGTTTTTGCGGGAAAATATCGGGTTCGAAGTTCCCATTGGTGAAATACGAGGCCAATTTCTAGAATCTATATCGAGGATGGTCCCATTATCCCATAAACTACTCGATCCGGAAAATTAGGCCAATTTCGTTTCAGGAAAACGGGGGAAAAAGATTGGAGTTAAAAATAACGCGAGCTCAATTAGAAACGCGCAACGATAATTAAACTTTATAATGAGGTTTAGCAGACGAAACGTCTAGGATTTCTGTAGTTTCGACGTTCGTTGCCAGGGGTCGCGTTTCAAATTGAAGTTATCTATAGCGTGAAAAGGAGTTTCAGGAAAATGAACGCCGACTATTTCCTAGCTTTTTCAAATTTCCCGATTTTTCCACGTTTGTGGCAACCCATCGATTAATTCGTGGCAAGATTCGTTCTTCGTTCTATTTCTAAAACTCTAATGGTAAATGAGGCCTTTATATTAATAGGCTTATCAGTTTTTCAAGATCAGTATTCGTAACGAAAGTTTGAGGAAGAGTAAGAATGCCACGCGTTCGGGAACTAAACGATTATCTCGAAAACAAAAGAAAAAGTATTTTTATCACGCAACCGTTGAGCTCTATATAAGCGTCTCTTTATAGTAAAAATGCGGTAAACAAACTTCCGAGCGAAACTCGAGGAAAAAAAGGAGAAAAAAACAACTTATTTTCTACTAGGCCTATACAGAAAAGTGAAGGGAGATGTTCCAAATATAGTTTACGTTCGAGATAAATTCGCAAACTAGAAAAATCTGAGGCGTAGTAATACGCCGATGTTAAATTTATTAGGAGATAAAAGTAGTTTTTGAACACTACAGTAACTCTTAAACGATGAGAAGCCAAACAACCCTTTGGCGGCGGGTGCCGACAGAACGAGATAAACAACGCGAAAAAAAACGGTTTTTGGCACGCCATACTCTTTTTCAGAAGGTGAAAATTATATAGTTCACTTATTTCTATTCGATTCTTTCGTAAAAAAGAGACGTCCTACGCGAATACACTTTGGAACAAGAGAGATCATCATCTAAAACAGCCTTCCGTTAACGAGGATATACCGTTAAAAACAAAATAAATAAGTTTCGTCAGATTTGACTCTAAAAATAATTTCTGGCTAAGATTACTTCTCGACAATGGACACGCGGTTTTTCTGGAATTTTACAAACGCTTGCCAAAAATGTCGGGTGCCTGACAGACGGGCTCCTACCCTAAGACGCGATTCCCGGATCTATAAAGGGGTTGGATAAGCCCTGACTTAATATTGATTCAAATTACCCGGTGAGTGAAATTTGGGATTACCCGTTACAATCCCGCGAAACAGAGACACTTCCTCGTGATACGGAGTGTCGAAAACACTATCGAGGGGGCTGGTGCAAAAGCGTACCACTCTTTGGCGCTACCAAGAGGAATTGATACTACAATCACCCCCTATGTCCTCCTAGCTACAATGATACAAGAAGGGGTGTTACGATCAAGCCGATAAAATGAAATTTGTTAATCATTTTGAAGTTTTTTAAAAGTTCTTCTCGACATAATGATAATATACTTTGAATTTCGCTTTAGAATTGAAATTGTATTAAAAATTCAAAGTTTAAATTAAATCTCAGTAAAATGATATCGATTTTCGTAGAATAAATAAGCGCCATAACATCTGGGATAAACTATAGAAGAGAAACAAAAGCTACGTTTACAAATCGTTTTCAATATTCAAATTAACTTTTTAAGCTAATAATAACGTTCATTAACAACGAATCTTTACAGCTGACCCCAAACTTTTATAGTCTGACCTTTCCAAAGTGTGAACGCGGCTTATGATTGGAAAACTACTCGCGACTAAGGTTTTCTAGTAATTTATATTATACTACCAAGAATCCATTCAGGTTCCATAAGAATATGGGAGCATAGCTTTAGCCTTTGGTACCATCCTCCCAAACTTTGTAACAAAAGTTCGTCCGCAATTTTCGCAACATTTGTACGCTTAGATCTTTTTACGGTCGGCTCCATTTTTATTACCCAAAATATTATGTCAAGGTCGTTAGTGGCGCGGGTTAATAATAGATGTCAGGAGCGATTTACTTGAAAAATCGATTCTTATGGAACCTGAATGAATTCTTGATGTTACTTTATCCACCGGTATATCTAAACTGATTAAAAACTGATCTGCTACTCATTTTGCACATTTTGGAAGCTCTTAGTGAGCAACGTTGAAATTAATATTTAGCTATAAATGAGAATTTTACGAGACTCGTCCTTTAAGAGAAAGACTAGGAATGTTTAGTATAGAACCCGTGCTGCCTTCTATCAAATAAAGCTTAGCCAGGGGTTCCGTAATAAAATCTAAAATGAATTTCGTGTTAATAAAGTTTGGATTCTTACGGAAATAAGCTATTTCTTTTATTGCGAGTTTAAATATTGAAAATAAAAATTAATTTATGCAAATTACCAATTTTAACGGGATTTAAAGCCGAGATTATAATTTACTTCGAAAGTTATTATTTTTAATAGTTTTATAATAAAAATGTAAGATAATATATAGAATAAATTAAATGTTAAATAAAAATTTAAAAAGTGGGGGAGATTTCCGTTAATTGACCCCCCCCCCCCCACTAAATAACGATGGTTATAGACTATTTAGGACCTGGGGAGTTCAGAAAAAATAATAAAAAAAATCTCCGACCACCGGAAGTTTGAGAAAAACGTATTTGAAAATTCGAAATTCTCATGCTAAAATCCCATAGAATGCGCCATAGGTTGGGTTGGGTTAAGTTAGGTTACGTTATGTTGGGTTTATTTTAGGTTGGGTTGGGTTAGAATCTATGGGAATTAATATGCAAACTTCAAATTTTGAAATGCTTTTTTCTCAAACTTCCGATGGTTGAAGATTTTTTTAAGTATTTTTTCTGAACTCCCCATCCCTAATTAGTTCAAAAACATCGTTATTTGGTGGGGGGTCGGTTATCGGAAACCTTGCCAAAAAGTGTTCGTACAAAAGTTTGGAAGTTAATTTCAATGACCATTTCTAAATAATTTCAGCGACCAAATTAATCATTTTTCAGGCACTCATTCTTACGGACGACCTCTTGGCAATTTTCACTTTCAATTTGACATAGTTTATCAATCAGAGTCGATAATTTACTAAGAATATGTCAATCTTTAGGCAAATATTTTCAGTTAATAATAATTACGTTAGGCCTAGAATTAATTTGTCAACCGATCATGAACAGTTCTTTGACAAGTACCAAAAAAATTAAATTTCCCTGACTTTTCCAGGTTTTCCAGTTCGTGTACGAACCCTGTAAAAATTGAGCCTAAATTCCATTGGTTGTAATTACGATAATCTAAATAACAATAGGTATGGACCAATTAGGACCTGGGGAGTTTAGAACAAAACACTTTAAAGTGTGAGGAAAACGTATTTGAAACTTTCAAATCTCCATGTTAAAATCTCATGGGCTGGAATAGGATAGGATATGTTAGGATATGATAGGATAGGTTAGGCAGTCTATGGGATTTTATAATGAGAATTTGAAAATTTCAAATACGTTTTTGGTTATAGATTTCTTTAAGTATTTTTTCTGAGCTCCACGGGTCCATAACCATCGTTATTTAGTATGGAGGGGGGGGGGGGGTCTGAATATCGTAATCTAGCCTTGATTCGGGCATAGCCCCCTCGATCACGCGCTTCGGCTGCGCTCGCACTATAGAAGCCCCGGCAAAGATAAAAATTAACATGTGTTTGAGAGAATAAATGGAAAATTAAAACTCCCCCAAAAGACGCCGCTAAAAAGCACTAAAATGTAGGGGGGATAAGTCCAGGGAAGATACAAATTCTTGTCTAAGGTTTTAAGTTCAAGCTGCAGCTTGCTGATTTTTTAACCACATCTAATTAAGTATGTATGGATAATTTACAAATTAATTCCGAGCCTTTGAGGATTACAGATTTTGCGTTAATAATGGTTGAAACTAGCGAACCTATTATTTTTCTCTCTGGAAGGAGCTTTTTGCCGTTTTCACCTATTGCACGGTTTTCTTTTTAAATCTAAAGCCTTGATCCATGTACACAGGTACTGTAGACACGCTGTAGATGCTATTTATAAACTATTCAAATTTCACCCTCTGATTTCATTTGATTTCTATGACTACATACTATTTTACTCAAAAAAAAAAGTGTTAAAATTAAGTACGTGAAACGATAATAAGGTTGCAATTATGAGAATTGCTAAGAGTGAGAAATAACAAATTTTGAAGCCTCTTATTCATTATTGCTGGGTAATTCCGGACAACTCTGGTTTCAAAACACTTCCCTCTTTCGGTGGGAAAATCTAAAAAGGCGGTCTTGTCCTTTCGTAGGATGGTAGTTGAATATTTACTAAATTCAGTTGTTTAAAAATTTTGAAAGCTCTATGATCACATTCTAGTACGCTAAGAAATTGCGTAATATTTTCGTAAACAACAGCACTGTGGAATGAGCCTCCTCAAGTAATTTGAGATTCTCTTTAAATTTGAGACATTCACAATCACCACCGTCTAAACATATGATAATAGTAGTATAAATATGTTGTAAAAAATATATATTTATAAAACTTTACCAATATAAGTTGCCCTAAACAACATTTTTTTCTAAACCTAGTTATTTAATCTAAATTGAACTTGAAAATCTCCCTAACCAGGTTTCGTAATTTTAAGGTGATAACTTTTAAGTTAAAAATTGATTATCAATGTAAGTTGGTAGCGCGCGCAAAGCTTTATCACGTACAATTTGGTGCTTTAACTATTAATTAAGTAAGTTGTGATATTTTGGGAGAGAAGTTTTCCTGCCGTTTTCAAAATGCCATGCATAGGTATTTAACTATAATGAGAGTAGATTAGGTGTTTATTTACTCATTAAAGACGTGTATGGCATTTTGAAAACGTCAGGAAAACTTGTCTCCCAAAATTTCACAACTTACACTAGTTAATGGTTGAAGCTCCAAATTGTAACGTGGTAAAGCTTTGCACACGCTACCAACTTACGTTGATATTTAATTTTTATTAAATTATGAAAATTAGTTTGGGAGATAAAATGAACTAATTTGCAAAGCATAAAATTTAATTGTGGCTTTTAAAAATCTTTATAGCCGTGAAAAGGGCCAAATTCTTCGTTTTGTGTCAGTTCCCCCCTTTGAGACGTGCATCAGTTTGGGGGAGTTTTGCAAATCTCGAGAATTCATTTATTCGCGATTTTTCGGCCGATTGCCCCTTCTATAGTGCGAGCGCAGCCGAAGCGCGTGATCGAGGAGGCTATGATTCGGGTCAGTCCCGTTTTCCTGATCATAAGGTAAGGGGAGCCGAATATGGGAAATTAAACGTGACTCCTTCAGAGTAGCTAAGAATATAGCCCTTTCTCGAACACATTTTCAATGAAAACTGATCTTAAATAAAGGATACGAATTGCTTTACCTTTTACGCGAATCCTTAAATCAGTCGAAATTAGGAATCGCGATAATCGTCGATAGAGAAAACCCATATTGGAATTTTAAATTAACAATATCGATGGAAAAATTAGCGGCTACTAATTTCCTGTTTCGCGATTAATTTCAGCTTTTTATTCGTAATAAACGTTAAAAAAACAATCTTTGGGCGCTTAAATCGCGAAATTATAAAATTATAAGTTTAGGCAGTTAGGCTTACCTCGTTTCTGAAAACTGTCAAATAAGGCTTAGCATTTGGCGCGCGCCGCAACCGTTTTTGATAAATGGCGCCAGGGGTACCGTAATAAAATCGAAAATGAATTTTGCGTTAATAAAGTTTGGATTCTTACGGAATCTATCTTTCTGCTAATGATAATTAAATTTACTATTCTGGAGAATCTGGAATAATACTTTTCCGCATTTAAAAAACAGATACACTTCTGTTAAAGAGAAATTGGCGTAATTGGAAGTACACAAGGTTGTACTTTATAGAGCAGAATGTATTCATTAAGCGCCAACCACCCCCCCCCCCCCCCCAACAAAGATGAACTTAAAATATTTGTTTTAAACCGAACAAGCGAGACTAGGCTTAACTTAAATACCTTTATAATGATGTTTCTTGGACCCGACGTGCTGATTTTTTTAATCCATTAGAAGGCGAATATCCAGTAGATCTTCAAAACACACTTTTTTAACAACTATTAATCAACTAATTAACTATTTCAATCAAATTAATCGGAGCCAAAAATTTCGTCGCGCTCGGCTTTTGTAAGGACTAAAACACTGACGAAAAGCTTTTCATTGGCCAAAAGTAGTCAGGTGATTTGGATTGAACACTTTTGATTGGCTGGATGTTTTTTTTTTTTCATTTTGTGTCTAACCCTTTACATACTCATATTTAACAGGTATTACACCATGGATGTATAAAGAATGAACGTTAGTTCTTTATACATCCATGATTACACTAATATATTTTAGTTTTTATTTAAAAATATGTTTATGCAATAACTTGACATTGTTAGCAGATAGTATCATCATTCTTTTAGAGTAGAGCTATACGAGAAACTCAAATTATCCATCTTGAATCGAAATTAGTAACTTAGTTTAGGCAATTATACTGGACTCGTTAAATTGCTAGCTTGTCCACTTGGCCAAAAATACTCTTCCACTTACATCTACGATATGTTTAATTAACCCGAATTCATCATTTTTCATCTCCCGTATATTGTCATAAGTAAACAAGTACATTTACCCCTTTCTCGGGTCACTGAGAACTCCAGTATAAATCGTGGAACTTTACGCTATACCAAAGGGAAACTCAATCGCACTCCAGCGTCGATTCCTCACATTTACCCCGCATAATTTACACCTTATTAATGAATTTCAGATAAGAACCATTAAGACTAATTATTATATGAAAACCGGATAGCTGTAAACGAAGAAGAAAATTATATTTTTGAGAAAATGACGCAGGGTTTGTAAGTTTTTCTTTTAATAAATGAAGACAAATGAAATATAAAATAGTTAAAAATTAGTCTGTAGATCTTTAGGAAAAGCCTCCTTGTAGTTCGCACAAGGCTACTTCTAATCGTTTTCGAGCTTCGTGAACTCTTTCCTCTTGTTTCTGAATATCATCTTCCGACACTATTAATGCCTGCACTAAAGGTTGTTCCGGATTGATAAAAACTCCCGGATTCTTATCTAGTAACGCTTTGTTTCCAGTTTGGCCAGTAATCGGTTGAGAAGTTACGTGTAAAGCGGTAGCGATGCTTCTTAATAAAGTCTCTTCGGATAAATTTGGACCAACGCCTGAATTTTCCAAGGATTTATTACTTCGTGATCAAAAATACTACGAAATAAATAATAGCTTACCTCGTACGTATCGCGGTAATTCAAAACTTTGAAAGGCTTCCTCGTCTCTATCGCAAGCTTTAAGGCCTTGTAAACGTTTCTCCCAAAACACCTACAAAATTGTATAACGATCCGCTCTCTTTATAATTAAATTGTTTAAAGAGTCATTTACCTGCTTGGGTTTTTCTTGAACGCCGTGTTTGAAGTCGCTTTTTACTTTACTCTCTTGCGATTTAAATACGGTTACGGGTTGTTTGAAAATAGAAGCGGTTTGTCTGATTGGCGGAACGAGCGAAGCGTCGTTTCTCATGCCGCGACTGTAATCAAATTGGGTGCCCCTTTGACGTTTACTTTTCCGTAACAATAGTGAGTTAATTTTTCCAGTGCGAAAGTCAAAAGTGCTCAAATCTATCGCGTCTCCCAAATATCTCGACAGTTGGGGTTTACTACGAAATTTTTTCCCAGCAGGACTGCAAAAATTTTATACAAAAGGTATCAAAAACCAATGTTTGCAACCCAGTGATTTAATGTCTTGAAAGGTCTCGAAAAACACATGCGCAATAGACAATTTCAACTGCGTTAATTTGTTAAAGAAATCATTGTTAAAATTGCCTATAGGGAAAAGGATTAGGCAAGGTGATTTTATTTAAATGAACGGCCTTAATTTAATGAACAAAGGTAATAAATTGATGAGCGTGACCCAAACAACGGAATTACCTATAGTAATAAACATCTATTTTCCCGGCTGACAGTCCTTTTTTTCTCACAATTTCTTCTCTCTTCCATCCTTTCGGTAAAGCTGTACATTCCATTATTATACAATGCGAGAAATTACAATAATTTAAATTTACGTTTAAATTTAAATTAAAAGAAGCGAATTAATTTGATACACTGAAAATGAATTGGTGATTATAAGCAGACAGCCCCAACTACAGCGTTGCCAGATCATAAACTCGAAATTAGTACACTATAATTATCGCGCGAAATTTGAAATTGGGGTTTCTTAGAGGGTTAAAACAAAGAAGTAAATAATTTAGTAGTAGTATAAAACATCGTAATTTCCCCGATTCTCGATTAATTTTAACGATAATTAACATTAAAAAAACAATCTATGGGTACTTAAATGACGAAATTAAGCTTTTTTTGGACGAGAACTGTGTTTCTAACTCGTTTTTTGAAACTAGATAAAAAAGGCTTAGCTTTTGATTGTGACCGGATTTTTTTCTTGTAAAAAAAAAAAAAAACATTTAAACGATATAATTATAATTTACGAGACTAATTACGAGGAAAAAACCAGGTCACAATTAATCAAATTCTCCAAATAATACATAATCCGCGCCTTATGGGATTCAGCACGATGAATCTAGATTTTCCTTACCTGAGATATTTCAGGAACGATAAGGAAAATATCCTTTTGTGTATTAAATTCATCGACATAACCAGCTGTCAAATATTATTTCCACCGTTATAATATACTCTTGAAATCACAAACTAACCAGTCTTTTTCGTTTCAAATTGAATAAAGCCTTTGAATAAAAATAATTAGGCTCGAGATTTGTTGCGGTACTTCGAAAATCCGAATCTGAACTAGAGGAGACACTCGTTAATTTCGAAAAAGTACGCCTATTATATTATAAGGGTTGCATAACAACTTCATAATAATATTGATAACTTATTTCCAATCAATATGGCAAAATTGATAAATCAAAACCAGTAATGATAGATAAATTTTATTTCTATTGGCGTAGTACAATCTTAATTATTGATATTTCCGCGAAACCAACTAGCTCCCATGGCTGAAAATCTGTCGTAAAAAGATGATGATTTGGTAACGTTGTCATTCTCCGCCATTTGTCCCAAACTAGGACTAGAACCGTAGCTACGGGACATTTTCTGAGATGGACTCTGAAATAAATTTGGATTAAAAATTATTTCAAACCAATAAAGATAATTTTATTACGATAAAAACTCGTTATAACGAAATTCTGCGGGAAAAAAAAACGCATATCGTTGGCTTCGCAAACAACGAAGTAATTGATCAAAATGATAATTTATAAGCTATTTTAGTATTTTTCGTAATAACGAGATTTTGGAGTATTCAAATTTTTACTTTTTGCGTATCTTCAATTGGACTGTGTTTCTCGGTTTTAGTATTCGAAGGAAGAAGTAAAAATCTGCTAACACCGGAATTGGCCGTGAGCAAATTGTACGGCTGGTTTTGAGGCCCCAATCTTTGAGAAGAAATAGTGCCGATACGATCCGTGGAAAGTAACCCGAATAATAGCTATGATTAAAAACACCAATTGAATAATCAATTAAAAAGTAATTTATTACTAAAAGCAGCCGATTACTCGAATTGATTTCAACTTACGAGTGATCTGTGAGTAGCGCTGGCTAGATTATTCTTTATAATTGGATTGAAAACGTCCAAATCAAAAGGATCGATTAAGGATTCGAAGGAAGCGATGGTTTCCTCCACGCTCCCTCGAAATTCGGGATGAACCGAACCAAACACGCTGTTTAAATATTGAATATCGAATAACAACTGAAGGGAGAAAGTTTGAACGAAACGGGGATTTTCCGTGGCTCGCGAATGAAGATTATCCGCCGCGTTTTTATAACAAATTAGACATTTTTCGAGAATTTCTTTCGACAAACGCTTTACGACGTTCCTATAAATTATGAAAACCTAATATTAAAAATGACAGAAGTAAATTGATATGAGAATGTTACCTGGGTAAAGTATGCCCTATTGTTCGATTAATTACGTTACACGTATTGAAAAGAGCAATTTGAAGAAAACCGGACGCCTGCGTCGGAATTCGAACGGTAGATTTAACAGTTTTTCCATCTTCAGTCTCCTCGGTGATTTCCCTTTCGTCCCAAGTCTGAAATGCGAAAGAAGAGTAAAATAACGAGTTCCCTTCTAGAGTAAGTCTTAATCTTACCAGGGCGTGTTCCAACATATTAATTGGACTTGCGGATCGCAATATATTTGTTACTGAAGATAATTCTGCGGAAATAATCTCTAAACCCCATTGATTAAGGGCATCATCGCCGCACTTTAATATCTCCAGTTTAATCGCCAGCCATTCCTCGTCTTCCTAAAATATTACGGATATTTTTCTTAAATTACAGTCACAGTTTAGGAGGGGGGGAAAAATCGCTTTGTAACTAACTACAGGGCTCCCAGCGCATAGCCCAGAAAAAATTATAGGTATTATAGGTTTTAAAAGCCAAAAATATAGGTAATTTATAGGTCCAAAAATATCCATTTATAGGACTTTTTATATGGTTTTTAGGTTCGAAAAATAGGGGTTTTCTAGGTAGGTTTGGCTGACATGTAATGCAATATAGGTTCTATAGCCTCTAGACCTGTCCCTCTGCCTTCTGCACTACTAGCTACCCACGCCCCTCTCGACAGTCTACCTAACCTCTAATAAAATAATTACCAGTGACCTAGGAGAGGAAACCTTTCTGCCATAGCTTGGTTTTTTGCAATCATTTGCACTTTTTCAAGCAAAAGTATAATTTTTATAGTTATATAGTTCATTCCTTTCGAATTTTATCACCGAAATCGAACAAATTCCCCAAAAAATAGGTATCATAGGTTAAAAAGTGAAATTATAGGTTTTTATAGGATCACTTCAGAATTATAGGTAATTACAGGTATTATAGGTGGTCTGGGAGCCCTGTAACTATCCCTTAAATTTAGAATTAGTACAAAAAGAGTTACTTTGGATTTTAAGGAAGTTGTTGCGAAACAACGTTTCAAATTGGCGCACAATTCGGTTAAGGCGGCGCAGAAGCGTCCCACAAACGGATACCTAAAACAAAAAGGGTTGGGGAATTTATTTTTTGACACTATTAAAGGGAAAATGAAATGTTAAAACTATTTAAAAGAAAAGGAATTGTAGGGGTGTGCGAGCCCTAAATTTCAGACTTCGAGCCGAGCTCAAGCCCTGGAATTTTTCCTTGGCGAGCCCGAGCCGAGCTCAAGCCCTAAAAATTTTCCTTGTCAAGCTTTATTCGAGCTCAAGCCCTAAAAAATTTACCTTGTCAAGCTATAGTCGAGCTCAAGCCCCAAAAAATTTTCCTTGTCAAGCTTTAGTCGAGTTCAAGCCCTGATTTGCATTGATCGAGCTTTTATTTTATTTTCAGCCTATATATAATAAAAATAAGTTAAATAACTGACTAACTACAGCAACGCGTACGCTCCTACTTAGAGTCTTAGAGATAAAGAAATTAAATGAACTTCCAAAATATCCAACTCAAACCAAAACCAAAAGTATACAGCTAAACTGCAATGAAAAGCATCATACAAAAAAATGTTGGGTTTATTTTCTTTACTCCTCCTACTCTAGAGGGGTAAAATATCACACCTACAAAACCCCTTTCCAAGATAGAGTAATAGCATCCAATGCGAGTGCTACCTGGTATTTACTAAGGTCAAGCATAAAGTGTGTCGAACTCCTCTAGAGAAGATCACGTGACTCTTAAAATACCCCTTAAAAAATGGAATAGGTCCTAAAACCAGGTGGAAAGGGGTTGGCAGTCAATTCACTTTCTTTTGTCAAGTCGATTCACTTTCTTTTGTCAGTACATACAAAGCTACGCTATAGATTGTAATAGATAATGGAAATATCCACAAAATAGATTTGCAGGCGATGCAAATTTAAAGTGTAAACTAACAAAGAAATTCAGAATTTGTAAAGAAAAAGTTTCCCCTCAAAAAAGTCTATTTCACTTGTCACTACGTATAAGCCTACGCTCCTTATTACACCTATGATTGGGTTTAAAGCGATAGAAGGCTTACAAAGTTACAATACAGAGTGACGACGATTACAACGTTTTTTGTTCAGGGCTCGCCGAATTCTAGTAATAGAGCTCGACCCCCCACAAGCTCTAGGATTTGAGCTCGACCCCAGACAAGCTCTAGGATTTGAGCTCGACCCCTGACAAGCTCTTGAAAACTCGCTAGTCGAGCTCGAGCCAAGCGCTCGAGCTCGAGCTCGAGCGAGCGCTCGAGAAATTTCGAGCGAGCGCTCGAGAAATTTCGAGCGCTCGCACACCCCTAAGGAATTGATTTTCAGGCTCCGTACTCCCTTTAATTTAAGTAATACTTTACCATAAGGTTAGATGAAGTCGATTATCGTTCAAACTATTGGTAACGAAAGATAAAATCTTTCGAACTCTAATTTGAGTAGAGATTTTAACGTGTTCTTTTAATTCGCTCATTTCCAATTCGCGAGTTGATTCATCCGCCGAAATTTCAAACGTTTCGAGGTCTTCCAATATTTCTTTAATACCATTATCCAAGCCGTTGCACAAACTAAAGTCATTAGATTAAAATTTCGTTTGTACGAGTTTCGAGGTTTAAATTCAAGTTTTGGTTTACTTTTGAATTTTGGGGGTGAATCCTCGAGACTTCAGAAAAATCCCCCCTTCTAAATTTGGGTTTGATGAATCAGAGACCAGCCAACCCGGTTGAACGGAGAGATCGTTCGGAGATTCGCTCCAAATATACTTGGTTAAATCAATTTCTAAATCAGACCTAAGGAAAACAAACTTTAAATTAATATAGCGTTAAAATAAATTAAGTTTAATTGACCTCCCCCTCAAAAAAACATAAAATTATTAACCAATTATTCTTCGTTAACGAATTCGAAGCTTCGTTTAATCTCATCTCGCATTTTGAAAAAATGTCCTCTAAACCGTTATCCCATATGGCTTTAATTCTTTCGATGAAAATCAACTTTAAAACGTCATTGTAAGGAGAGAAAGGTTCGCCAAAAACGTTTACGCAAGTTGCGTCCCATTTATCGTCCCTTATCTGTAAAAAAATTTAATTACGTACTCGTTTAAAATCATTTAAAAAATGATTATAGATACTCGCTTCGTTTAACTTTTGATCCAAACTGTCGCGAATAGCGGCTAAACCTTTAACGGAGTTTACATATAGAAACAAACTTCTTAACTTTTCCCGCACCAGTTTGACGACGCTGGAATCGATAAAACGATATATTAAATTTTGTCTTTAGAACAGGTTTGAGAATCAAGAGAGGGTTTTTAGTACTTTTCTAGCCAGCGTAAACAAGTTTTTCTCATCACTTCGCTTGAGATTGATGGCGGTTCTTGGAGAATCTTCGGTTTAAAATCTATATTTGCAAAACTAATTATAGAAATGAAACTAATTTGTAGCAAAAAATTAATTTTAATTACCAAGAACATCTCGAGGCAAGAATGAAAACACGGGTGAGAGTTCTAAGTCAATCAACGTTCCTAAAGAAGTTAAAGCTACGTTGGAATAAGTTTCTTCCAGAAGATTCTTTCCATCTCCTTGGAAAATTTAAAATTAAATTAAAATTCAAGGTTTCCAATTAAAGAAAGAATGAAGACGCTTCATTCTCTCTTTAATAAAAAATTAAGGTTACTTTGATTAATTTCTATTACCATTAGGAGAAAATACAGCATTGACTAGCTTAATTGCGTTGCAAATCAACGAGGAAACGTCGCACACTTGATCTTTAATATTTGTATCTATTTATAATTATTTAACCAATATTATATCATTTTTAACGGATCGTTGATGTCATCTAATTAATAATTATATTTACCTTCTTTATCCAACCTTAAAATTAGATCGACCATATTCTATTTAAAAATCAGCTTTAAATTCAAACTTTGATCTCCGAGTCGTAATTAATTAAACTTACCAATCTCATTTGCAGAAATTCTTCAAACAACTCTTTAGGAACGGCATTATCATCCAAAAGCAACAAGCAACAAAGAATATCCGCGAGTTCTGCGTCACTCAGATTCTCCTTCTTCATGGAATCTTTACAGTTCTACGATACATAACGAAGTAAATACGAGAGATTACGAAAAAAGATTAAATTTAAAGTTATACTCGTAATATGGTGCGTCGAAATTTCCTAATTAGAGATATTTGATTGGTAATGACTGGGAATTTCTTTAACGAGTCTGTTCCTTTAGCTACGTCAAAGTCTAAAGAAGAGCCGATGTGCAAAGACAATAGATAAAGATGCGCGGCTTGAACGAAGCGTCCGCTTTCCATAGCGGCCCATAACTTTTAGAGGAAAGAAAAAATGAAACTTTATCAGTTGTTTTCTTACAAAAAGCCTCAATACGCAAATACCGTATTAGGCATATCCATCAGTATTTTCATTTGGGCTCCAGAGACAAAGACACTTTCAACGGGTCCTAGTCTGATTAGGTTTTATTATATAATAAGGATTAATAAAATTGAATAAATGAAAGGTTAAACATCCTACTCTTTAGCAGCTTTAAAAGATGAGCTTTGAAGTATTCCACTCGGTGTAGTTTGATTGTAGATGTTGCTACATCTCTGTTCCATAACTTTCAAATGGTGAGTAACCTATTATCGTTAATCAAAATAAAGTATTAACTTTAATAGCTATCAATAAGTAAAATTAACTAACCTTATCAGCGCTGATCTTCATATCCGTGATAGTATCAGCCGCGCTCATAAGATCTTGGTACCGTTCCCTAGTACAATTTAAGGACTGTTATTGAAATATAACACGTCTCCTACGCTGGTATTCGCTTACCCCACCATTTGCCGTAAATCTTCTTTCTTTTTTTCAATGTCATATCTTAATAAAAAGAAAATAAGTCGAGTTAATGAAGCCAGTTTGCCACTGGGCAGTGGGCACTGGCACCATGGATGTATAAAGAACTAACGTTAGTTCTTTAATCTTTATACATCCATGTTGGCACGCACTGGCCAGCCAACTTCGATAACCGCGTTAGGTTTCACAATTTTACCTTAGATTTCTCTCAATATCTTGAATTTCTTTAATAGTATATTGTTTGAATAAATTATCAGTGCCGTCTTCCGTAAATTTCATTGCAATAATCTAAAATTAATTATAAATATAAAATATCGGCTGTCGTACGGGATAGGTAAGACTTGTGATGATAAATAAGCAGACGACGTTGGTACGAAACTCCGGATTCCGGAAACGGAAGATAATCACCCCGCACCTCCACTTCCGTTCCCCTTTTAAAAGCGCGCAAATTGAAAAGCAATTTTGAAAGTAACCAAGACTTAATTCAAAAACCACGTATTTCCAAACTTTTCCCATCGAGTATGGCTATATTTTCGGCAAATCAAACCTCTCTGATAAATTGACGAGGATGTTTATCTCTTAACTGTTAATTTATTTGGGAAAAATCAACGTATGAATGAACGTAGATGAATCCTAATTAATTAGTTCCACGATGAAGACGTTTGTAGTTAATAAAACCCTAAACATTTACGTTTACAATTTATTTTTCAATGAATAAAAATTTATTATTGGAATTGACACGACCACAGGGTTGCCAGTTTTTACAGATTCGAATTCCCTGACTTCACTTTTCCAGGTTTTTCCCTGACCGTTTCGGCTAATACTACACAATTTTTAACCTGTTATTTTATATTAACTTTGTTGCAGGCGTATCTTTGTTCTAATCTATACAACTGACACGGTCAGCTGAGAATCTTTTCTTCAGATAATGATTGTAATTTCCTGGCTTCTTGAAAGATCTTTAAATTCCCTGACTTTTATGGTTCATTTTCGAATTCCCTGACTTTTCCCTGTTTTCCTTGACCTTTGGCAACCCTGGACCAAGTAATGGAAACAACAGGTTCCAAATATCGTCAACCTATTCATTCTTTATCAGATGAGATTGGAAAACAAATACATTCTTGATATAGCTCATTTATTATACGGGCTCTTTCTCACAATTCTACATTTCTAGAGTTTTCCTTAACCCTAGTTTTTAATAGCTTTGTCCTAAGTGTTCCCCATGGACATATGAAAAATAAGCTAGACCCACTGCCCTATGGGGGGAGGGGGGGGGTACGCCAGACCCAGGTGGCTGCGAGAACTGAATTATTTAATTCCCAATAGTAAAATTAAATGAGTTTAGGAAACGAAACGCGAAGATATATTTTATGCCCCCGTTTTCTCGAAATATTCCTATCATAAAAGGGCTTTAATATGGATTAATTTAAGCCTTAATCCCCCCTACCTGTAGCCATTAGTATTATTATCTCTAATGGTAAATGATCGTTGAATAAAAGTTCTTAAATATCATATAACGAAGCTGGTAAAACAACTTCAATTTCCCACCTGACTCTAATATCAGAGCGTCAGAGCTGTAATCTGGTTTAGATGAAATTTTTACCTCTCCGAGTGAACTTTAGTTCACGGAGAGGTTCTGTCCTGATCGTGTGTGTGTGTGTGGGGGTGTGTGTGTGTGTGGGTGTGTGTGTGTGTGGGTGTGTGTGTGTGTGTGTGTGTGTGTGTCCGTCGTTCGCCGTGTTCGCAATTACGTCATCGCAAGAAAATTCTATTTTAGTTCAAAACTCTTCTCATAGGTGGCGGTACAATTTCCAAATTCTGAAATTTTCATTTCAAATAAAATCTCTCACAGGAGGTCTCCCTCCCAGTCACTGTCCGCGCTCGACGCTGTTAACTTTTGGGATAGCCATGCCAACGCGCTAGCGGTTATGCTATAAGTACATGGTAGAATCTGAGATAAAAACATCTTAAATCTGTGATAGGTGCTTTACGGAAGCCAGGCCGTGTAATAGTAGCGTCGCGTATAATTCTTTATATATGTATCCAATTAAAAAAAAATTTAAAAGCTTATTACTCGTAATTTACATTATAAAATAAAATATTACTAGTCTTAAACGATCATAATATAATATTCAAATTTAATTATATTTATTAAATTAATTTGACGTTAACTTTTTGTCACAGGTGACGCTAGATTAGTAGGAAGTAGGACTACAGCAGTATAACGAAATAAAGGCGTACGGTTTTTTTAAAAACTTTAATTATGCTTGATTTAAATTCTATAATAATTAGTTCTAGTCCTCTCTCAAAAAATCATATTTAAATTTAATTATATTTTGTAAATTAACTTTCTATCTGTAAGCATGGAATAATTAGTAGCTTATGCTGTAGGTGACACTAGTTTCCCTCGAACTCGGCTTAAAGCTTACCTTAATACCTTTCAGTCAAGGAAGGTCAAACTCATTAAGTCATTTTCTATAATTTGTTTAATCACATCATTCTCTTTAATTCAGTCTTAGGTTTAAATTAATTAATAATAAATAATCTAGAAATTCAGTTGTGTTTATTCTTGTAAAATCCATTTCAACTACAATTTGTTTAATCATAGTTAATTGAATTCTATCATCATTACGTTTAATTTAGTCCTATAGCTTGAAAATAATTTAATTATGGTTTTATTGTTTTACTTTTGGTTAGAATAATTTTAATTTAAGATAAACTTCAACTATTATGTATCTGTAAAATAACAGAGGCTCGAAAATTAAGGTAGGTATGGCGCGTCCGTGCTTGCACGGAGCATGGGGTCTCTTCGTAGAATATTCGACTCTTTCGAGAGAGTGAAAATAAAACTAAACATGACCATGTAGCTGAATACGTCGCTCCTATTTTTAATTGTCATTAGAATTTGACTAATTATTTTAATACGATTTTTTCGTATCATTTATGCTTAATAAAATAGTATTAGTCTTCTTCTATCATAATATCATATTTAAATTTAATTTCATTTTGGAAATAAATATGATGTAAACGTTCTACCAACAGGTGACACTAGTTTCATCGTGTAAATAGTGTAGCGGCAAAAGTAACCTTATAGCAAAAAGTGTGCCACTCCTCTTTCTTATTTTAACCCAAAAATTATAAAATAAATTTTTAACATCGTCTACCTGGTTTCATTAGTTTTCTTGTTATTTTAATACGATTTTTTCGTATCATTTATGCTTAATAAAATAGTATTAGTCTTCTGCTATCATAATATCATATTTAAATTTCATTTTATTTTGTAAATAAATATGCTGTAACTTTCTACCAGCAGGTGACATAAGTTTCATCGTGTAGTGTAGCGGCAAAAGTAACCTTATAGCAAGAAGTGTGCCACTCCTATTTCTTATTTTATATATATATATATATTTTAAATATAAGGTAAGATTATACTTTGAGTGGGATCAGCTGTAACAGGCGTAATTCACCGCCTATCTACCGGAAACTATTTTATAGTATATATCAGACCTTGACGACTTCCGGAAACCAAAAAAAGTTTTTTTTTTTTTTTTTTTTTTCAGTTTTTTTTTTTTCAGTTTTTTTTACATGGGTTAGGTTGGGTTGGGTTAGGTTAGGTTAGGTTAGGTCCCACCAAAAAAAAAAAAAAAAAAAAAAATGTAAAAACCTACCAAATAATTATTTATTTTTTATTTTTTTTTTTTTTTTTTGGTTTCCGGAAGTCGTCAAGGTCTGACATATACTATAAAAATAGTTTCCGGTAGATAGGAAGTGAATTACGCCTCTTACGGCTGATCCCACTCAAAGTATAATCATACCTATTATAAAATCAATTTTTAACATCGACTACCTGGTTTCATTAGTTTTCTTAATTACAATTAGACTTGGGACGAGGAGAGGTAATATTTTGGTTTCCCAACTTGTTGTATAATTAACCCTAGTGCGAGACAATTTGGGAAAAAGGATACAGCCGATTAAACTAGGCCGCAGATCTAGTCTACGCCAACAAGATGTCGCGACCACATAAGGGTGGGAAAAATATATCATCTATAATGGAAGCTAAAAATTGATCAATCACTTTAAAAACGGGTCAATCGCTTTAAAAATTGATGAATCGCTTTAAAAATTGACCAATAACTTTAAAAATTGATCAATCGATTTAAAAATTGATCAATCACTTTAAAAATTGGTCAATTACTTTAAAAATTGATCAATCACTTTAAAAAGCGATCAATAACTTTAAAAATTGATCAAACACTTTAAAAATTGATCAATATCTTTAAAAATTGATCAACCACTTTAAAAATTGATCAAACACTTCAAAAATTAAAGTATTCCCTAACATTTCTTAGGGAATTAAACCGAATTTGGGAGGATTTTGGGAAAATAATATTTCGTTTGTCGAATCGAGATTTGGCCAGAAATCTAGGAAAAATGGTAAATATCGATTAGAAATTTATTGAAATAATTATAGAATGTATTACTAAAATATTTCCTACCTAATTTTGAAGAAGTTTGCAAAAAAAAAAAAAAAAAAAAAATCCCCAAGGAAAATAAAACTTGATGAAAACCATCACTTTAAATACCTTAACTAGAGTTTAATGTTATTTAGGACATTCGTGAAATAAATTATTTAACTTAATTCTCATTGTTATTTACTTATTCGAAATAATACTAGTAGTAAAATCGTGTGCAGTTTGTAAAATTTCGGTGTGCAGTTTGTAAAATTTCGTGTGTCGGGTTTGCAAACTTTGGCTATTAGCAGAAGTATATAACAACCCCCTTACATAATAACCCCGAAGGGGGTTATTATATACCTCTGCTATTAGGCATAATAGCTGATCGTGTGCAGTTTGTAAAACCGAGTTTGTAAAAATTTGATGTACAAATTAGAGCCTCCCCCAGAAACGGGAAGATAATTGGGTCCGGTTCATAGCGCTCAGTAGGGTTATTTGAAATGAGTCGGTTTACGCACCGGAACGCACCGAAAAGTAGGTGTTCTTGAAATCCCATGTTATTTTATGCAAATTAGCTCTTTTTAACATTGGATTTTACTAACCGTTATTTTTCGGAGCGTTCCAGAATGGATCAATGTGATTATGTGACCGGGAAAGGATAAAAACCAAATTTATTGAGAGATAAATATTTGTGTCGATAGGTGGTGAGGAAACAGACGACAGTTAAATTCTAAATACGTTATGGAAGCATTATTCGTTAGCAATTAGAAATTAGTTTTAAGTTAATATAATAATAATAATATTAACACTATTATTATTATTAAAAATATATTTAACAATATGGAGAATTCATCAGACGCAACCTTTTCTAGTAAGAACTGTTTTATTCTTAATATAACTATGCCTAGCCCTTTATTCCTTAAGGGACCAAGGGCCAGTACCAAATTTTCAAATTTTGCCATTAATGATGAGTGTAAAATGATTTTTATAGCCAAGAAACCCCCATTGTCTCCTAGACCACAGTCAGCCTCTCCCAAGCCACCTCTGTATCCTAGTTTATTTGATTGCGAGCCTCCCGCTAGTATTCGAAGTCAGTCGTCTAATCGAGCTAGTAGTCAAAAGCCAAAGACGTTGAAGCCCAGAATCCGGTCATCATCAGCGGGAAGAACCCCCGATTTGAGGGCTCGATATTGGGCATTGTTATTCGAAAACCTTAGACGAGCCGTTGATGAAATCTATCAAACGTGCGAATTGGACGAAAGTGAACTGGAATGCGAGGTAAATTTAATTTTTTTTTTCATTAACAGGGCTCCCACCAGGTCCCTAAAATACCTAAAACCCCCTACTTTTTTTTGAGGTCCCTAAACCTGGTAAACCACCATAAAATCATGATTTGGTACCATATTTCTAGTAAATTTGGTTAAAAGTCCGATAATATTGAACCCAAATTTTATGCTAAGTCGAAAAACTGACTAAGTCAGTATGATATAATATATCACGAAAAATTGTGATAAAATTAAAGTCAGATTTGTGTTAAAATTAAAGTCAGATTTGTGTTAAAATTAAAGTCAGATTTGTGATAAAATTAAAGTCAGATTTGTATTAAAATTAAAGTCAGATTTGTGTTAAAATTAAAGTCAGATTTGTGATAAAATTAAAGTCAGATTTGTGATAAAGTTAAAGTCAGATTTGTGATAAAGTTAAAGTCAGATTTGTGATAAAGTTAAAGTCAGATTTGTGATAAAGTTAAAGTCAGATTTGTGATAAAGTTAAAGTCAGATTTGTGATAAAGTTAAAGTCAGATTTGTGATAAAGTTAAAGTCAGATTTGTGATAAAGTTAAAGTCAGATTTGTGATAAAGTTAAAGTCAGATTTGTGATAAAGTTAAAGTCAGATTTGTGATAAAGTTAAAGTCAGATTTGTGATAAAATTAAAGTCAGATTTGTGATAAAGTTAAAGTCAGATTTGTGATAAAGTTAAAGTCAGATTTGTGATAAAGTTAAAGTCAGATTTGTGATAAAGTTAAAGTCAGATTTGTGATAAAGTTAAAGTCAGATTTGTGATAAAGTTAAAGTCAGATTTGTGATAAAGTTAAAGTCAGATTTGTGATAAAGTTAAAGTCAGATTTGTGATAAAGTTAAAGTCAGATTTGTGATAAAGTTAAAGTCAGATTTGTGATAAAGTTAAAGTCAGATTTGTGATAAAGTTAAAGTCAGATTTGTGATAAAATTAAAGTCAGATTTGTGATAAAATTAAAGTCAGATTTGTGATAAAATTAAAGTCAGATTTGTGATAAAATTAAAGTCAGATTTGTATTAAAATTAAAGTCAGATTTGTGATAAAATTAAAGTCAGATTTGTGATAAAGTTAAAGTCAGATTTGTGATAAAGTTAAAGTCAGATTTGTGATAAAGTTAAAGTCAGATTTGTGATAAAGTTAAAGTCAGATTTGTGATAAAGTTAAAGTCAGATTTGTGATAAAGTTAAAGTCAGATTTGTGATAAAGTTAAAGTCAGATTTGTGATAAAGTTAAAGTCAGATTTGTGATAAAGTTAAAGTCAGATTTGTGATAAAGTTAAAGTCAGATTTGTGATAAAATTAAAGTCAGATTTGTGATAAAATTAAAGTCAGATTTGTGATAAAATTAAAGTCAGATTTGTGATAAAATTAAAGTCAGATTTGTGATAAAATTAAAGTCAGATTTGTGATAAAATTAAAGTCAGATTTGTGATAAAATTAAAGTCAGATTTGTGATAAAATTAAAGTCAGATTTGTGATAAAATTAAAGTCAGATTTGTGATAAAATTAAAGTCAGATTTGTGATAAAATTAAAGTCAGATTTGTGATAAAATTGAAGTCAGATTTGTGATAAAATTGAAGTCAGATTTGTGATAAAATTGAAGTCAGATTTGTGATAAAATTGAAGTCAGATTTGTGATAAAATTGAAGTCAGATTTGTGATAAAATTGAAGTCAGATTTGTGATAAAATTGAAGTCAGATTTGTGATAAAATTGAAGTCAGATTTGTGATAAAATTAAAGTCAGATTTGTGATAAAATTAAAGTCAGATTTGTGATAAAATTAAAGTCAGATTTGTGATAAAATTAAAGTCAGATTTGTGATAAAATTAAAGTCAGATTTGTGATAAAATTAAAGTCAGATTTGTGATAAAATTAAAGTCAGATTTGTGATAAAATTAAAGTCAGATTTGTGATAAAATTAAAGTCAGATTTGTGATAAAATTAAAGTCAGATTTGTGATAAAATTAAAGTCAGATTTGTGATAAAATTAAAGTCAGATTTGTGATAAAATTAAAGTCAGATTTGTGATAAAATTAAAGTCAGATTTGTGATAAAATTAAAGTCAGATTTGTGATAAAATTAAAGTCAGATTTGTGATAAAATTAAAGTCAGATTTGTGATAAAATTAAAGTCAGATTTGTGATAAAATTAAAGTCAGATTTGTGATAAAATTAAAGTCAGATTTGTGATAAAATACTTTTATAAAAAAAAAAAAACTACTTTAAACAGGGTTCGTACACAACCTGGAAAATCTGGAAAACCTGGAAAAGTCAGGGAAGTAGAAAATGGGTCCAAAAAGTCAGGGAATATATATTTTTTGAGTGAAAGTCAGGGAAAACGGTGATGATTTGTAGGAGTTGCAAAGTCTGTAATATTTTTAGCTGAAATGTTTTATACGGAATTCTTTTTTCTCTCAACTCTTTTCAATTTAATGCGCAATTTCTTTTTCTACTAGGCTTAGTCATCCCCATCATTTGAATTGATTCCCATATGGCAAATCATATAATATAGAGTGCATGTTGAAAATATTAGAATAGGGAAATGGTCTGGGAAAACCTGGAAAAGTCAGGGAAATTCAATTCGAAACATTTGTACGAACCCTGTTTAAAAGTTATTTTGTGAAAATTAAAGATCTTATTTCTTCTTAAATTGGTTCCTATTTGCTCCCTATTTTAAAAATTTTGGTTCCTATTTCACCCTATTCCTAGCCTGAAAAATCCCAGATTTCCCTATTTTTTTTTTAAGATTTTGTTGGGAGCCCTGCATTAAAGTTTCGTGTCATTTTATTTAACGTTGTAACCATTAGGAGACTATTCTTATTTTGGAAAATTACACTAAAGATTTTCGGTCATTAGTTAAATGGTTGAAACTTAGCAGGGATTTAGAAACCAGCCATCACAAGTAATTAAAATAAAAAATTTTATGATATATATTTATAATTTAACTGTTACTTAACTTTTTTTTAATTAAAAATGAAGGCCAACGTCTTTGGCGTGGGAAGTTAGAAAATCTTCTCCCGCTAAAGGTATCTTGAAGAGTTTGTTTTCTTCTCGATCGATAGCGCTAAACAAATCTAACAAGGGTTCCCCCAAGTAAGGAAAATGGTTCCCACCCCCTTCGAGGCTAAAATTTTAACGTCTTTCTTTCTAACTTAAGGCCAATTATACCGACTCAAGTTAGTTCATCGGCGCAAACTGAGCAAATTAAAGAACCAATTATTACGGCTATTGAAAGTGACGCAGTACCGTTAAATACAGTTGAAGTTCCAAAGCCTACATCACAACCGGACGAATCATCCTTGGAACAATCTGAAATAAAAATTATTTCTATCGAAGTTGCCAAACTCATTGACGAATTAATATCGAAATGCGAAGCCACTGACAAGAGCTTGACCGAGGAGCGGGCTGGACTGTCTCTCGAAAAGAAGGGAAATGAACTAACGATTAAAGACTCAAAAACAGCGGCAAAAACCACAAAGCCAACAACGACCGTAGGAAACGTTCCTATCGGTCGCACGCTTCTTTGCAAAAGTTCCGCCATCCCTTCTAAATATATTCAATGTTCTGAAAATCGTAAAACTAACGTATCGTCCTCGTCGATGGTAGAAAAAAGGTTTAACTGCCCCGGTGGCTACGGACGAGGCAAGAAAATAATATCGAATCAGGCGGCTCCCAAGACTAATTTCGTCAGACGTAATCAAATTAACGCCGGCGCTAAACCCACTCCCCCTCTGGCTATCGCGTCTTCCAACTCAAACGGCGTTTCAAAATTACGCAAGAATGAAAAGAAAACCGGATCAACGTCATCAGTTAGCAGCGCGTCTAGTTGCCATAGTTGGGCTGATAAAGTGAAAGGAATTTCCGCCTTGGATAACAGTCAATCAGAAACTATTTCCGAGACCTCTTTGCCTATTGACAACGAAGACAATGACGGCTGGGAAACGGTTCACCGTGGAAGAACGCGTTCTAGAAATTCTCCGGTAAAAAAAGCACCTTCTGAAAGTAATTTGGCCACCGCTTTAGCCGCTGTTAAGGATGAAAAATCAAAACTGAACTCCGTCGTTAAGAAACTTTCTGAATTGCGAAGCAACAGCGACTTAGTGGCCTCGCCAAATAGGTCCAAAACTTTAAAAAACGCCTCTTCAGCTCAAGTTGCGAATAGAAAACCTTTCCTGATAGGAAAAATTAGCGAAAAAAGTCCTCTTAATAAACCAATCCCCAGGCAGGAGATTAAAACTACTTCTAACGCCAGAACCAAAACAGCTCCCAAGGTATCGAGTAAATTGGCGACTAACGTTGCGAAAGATCTCAAAGCTGAAAATAAGAAATGCTCGGATTCGAAAGCAAAAACTCCAAACATTAAGACCGAGAAAGAAAACTCGCCAAAAGAATTTGCCGATAAATTTTCGGAAAAAGTTGACGAATTAGACGCGATAGAAATTCCAATTGGGATCCTCAAAAATGACGATGTTTTATTAAAAAACGAAACTCTCATCAATGTCCCCCTTGAAGAGCTACGATCAGCCGTTACTAGAGAATCTTCTAATTTGGAAAAGAAAACCTCGCAAAATCAAGAAGATGAGAAAGAATTTGAAGATCCCACCATTATTAACGAGGTTGAACATCTCAATGACAAACTAAACCTGGAGGAAACGGACAACTTTGATGAAGAGGAGAAATCAACGGATAAAAATGAAGTTAATTCTTCCGATATCGAAGACGAACTCAAACTTTTGGAATATTGCGAAACGGTGAGATGTTTTTGAGCTCCTTTTAATAATTAAAGTAATTTTAAACAAAATTTGGCCTTAGCTTGACAATTACAACGATGATGATCTAACTGATGACTGGATCGAAAGAAAAAAGGAGCAAGAAGGTGAATATTTTTTAATACGAAATTAAAAGTACCCTATTTTATATTCAATTATCGAGTACTCGTTAAGAATGAACGAGTTCTCGGTTAAATTGAGTAAACGCGTTTATTTTAATTTAATACCCGCCTCTGATAGAATTAATACAATAATTATGTATTTTTAAAGATCTTGTACACGAAATGGGTCTTTCTTGGGGAGAACAAATGGATAGACTCGATTTGGAGCTTAGGACTCCGGGAAGAGCGTTGCAAGTGCACGAAAAATTATCTTCTCCCTTTAAAAAACGGTAAATTGTAAAAAACCAAATATGTTTTTCTCAATTTCATTTTCTTTTCTGGTAATTTTAGCACTTTATCGGAAACGATAAGATTACAAGAAGAAAAGCAAGCGAAAGCGCAAGAGTTGAGGGAGAAACTCTTGGTTGAAAAGAAACAAAAACTGATTGGAAAGGGCAAAAAAGTAGGGCAATCTTTCACCATTTTTATCAGGGCTAAGATGAGTACTCGTTTGATAGTAATAGCGAGTAGTTGGCCAAATTACTCGCGAATAGTTGGTCGAAATGCTTGCCAGAACTCTGGAGTATTTATTCTTAAGGATTCAGGAGCGTGATCCAAGTACTCGATATTCGTACTCTATAACCTAGAAGTGATACTCATCCAGCCCTAGATATTAGTTTTCATTCTCAAAAACCTGGTTTTAAATAAATTCTCGCGCGTAGGCTGAAGAAATTAAAGCCCAAATGGAAGAACAATTGGAACAAATGAGAATAACCATGGAAATAAAACTACAGAAGGCTGAAGAGAAGAGAAAAATGCAATTACGCAACCGAGTTCGTAAAGCTAAAGATGAAGAAGATAAAGTAATTAAACTTTTAAATGTTTAAAGCTTACCTTTCTCCAGTTTACTATTTAAATAAACGCGTTAACTTTTAGGTGAATGAAATAGCGTTCATAAATACTTTAGAAGCGCAAAACAAACGGCATGATCTTCTTTCCAGGGAAAAAGATCACGAACAACGACTGACAGAAATTCAGGTAAGCTGTTGATTACCAATTTAACGTATTGTATTAATAAATAAATATATTACTTTATTAGGAGGAAAGATTAAGAAAATTGGAAGAAAAGGCCGCCAAAGAAGTGGCTGCCGAGGTAAAATAACTAATTTGATTTATTTTGGTAATTTTTGGGTAGTACGCTCTGGATAGTGACGCAATCTTTAAAGAAAAGGTCTAGTCTTGCCAAAATTTTCCTTAAAATTGCCCAAAAAAAAAAGCCCGTATGGCCTCTCTGGGTGTGGTTTTCTTACGGACTCTGCCATCTTGTTTATTAAAGGAAAGGCGAAAAGCTTTAGAAGCGGAGAGACAAGCGAGGCTGTTAGAAATGCAAGAAAAAAGAAAACTTCGTGATATGAAAATAGAACAGCAACAACACGAGAAGGAGAAAGAAAGGCAAGAAATGGCCAATCAGAAAGCTTTAATTCGAGAACAGAGATTATCCGCTCTTAACGCCGCTCAAGAAGCGAACGTGGCCGAACTACAAAAGAAAATACAGCACAAGGTAAACGAACCAATCGCGAGAGTTAAACCTTTTTTATATTAATTTCTTCTTAAATTAGTTGGAAGAAAGCGCTCGAAGACACGAGGAAAATATCGAGCAGATTCGTCAAAAAGCCTTCGAGCTGAACGTTTGTCGATATTCATCTAATAATGACGACGCTCCTCGATTGATTCCGTATGAAACCAAGAAAATGTGCACTTTATGCAACGTTTTGGTAAATTGAACTCTAATTTCGATACCTAAAGAGCGGTTTTTTTAAAAATGACCTCTTTAATGTCTTAGATCGGATCGGAAGTTTATTTATTGAGCCATTTAAGAGGCAAGAAACATCGAGAAGCGGTTAAAGATCAACATCAAGGAATGGAACCACCCACAGAAGCTTTGGAACTCTACAATTTAAAGCGCATCGTGGACGCGACCGCTGATAGATTAGATCCTGAAATAATCATGGATAAAGAGCGGCAAAAAGCTCTCAAGAAACGTTGCAAGAAAATTAGACAACGAATGATTAATCGGTACGATTTTTTATTTCAATATTGTTCAAATTTCTTTTAATGCCGAGGGTTTACTACATCTTTAATAATTGTCATTACGAATACAATTACTCGTTTTCTTTATCCATTTTCAAAGTAATCCGGCCTATTAAGTACTCTTTTTTTGATTTACGTTAACAATACTGGTGTTAGAGGTAAGGGAAAACCTGAAAAGGTCAGGAAAAATGGTTAAAGAAGGTCAGGGAAAAGATGTTCAGTGAACCTACTCCATTTTTTGTGCGATAATTCCCAATATTTAAGTGAAGAAACCGATTTGAGTAGCTGTAATCGATTAAACAGAGTAGTTCCTCATAATCAACCAAAAATGAATCAAAACAATTTAACCAATTCTATTTTCAGAGGATCTGAATGGGAGAAAGAAAATGTTGAAAAGAATAAAATCACCGATTCTGATTTTAAGCAAAAGTAATTGACTTTTCAATATTTGTCTTCCTCAATTTGAAAACTGATTTTAGGTTTTTCCCAATCTACGTTATCAAAACAACTTCTATTTTGAAATGCCCTAATCAGCAGGGGCGGTCGCCTGGGAGCGATTGGGTATAAATTGGTGTGGCTTTGTTATATTAGGGGGCACCACAAACATTTTTTCTCCCCTGGGCGCCATTTTCCTGCCCCTGGCAGGGCTCCCACCAGGTCCTTAAAATACCTAAAACCACCTACTTTTTTTTGAGGTCCCTAAACCACCATAAAATCGTGATTTGGTCCCTAAATCATCATAAAATGGTGATTTTGGTCCCTAGGTCACCATATTTCTAGTAAATTTGGTTAAAAGTATTGTCGTCCTATAATATTGAACCCAAATTGTATGCTAAGTCGAAAAACTGACAGCGAGAAAAACTGACTAAGTCAGTGAGATATAATATCTCAAGAAAAAATGTGATAAAATTAAAGTCAGATTTGTGATAAAAAGCTTTTACAAAAAAAAAAAACTACTTTAAAAGTCATTTTGTGAAAATTAAAGATGTAATTTCTTCTTAAATTGGTTTCTATTTGCTCCCTATTTTAAAAAATTTGGTTCCTATTTCACCCTATTTCTAGCCTGAAAAATCCCCTATTTTCCTATTTTTTTTAAGATTTTGGTGGGAGCCCTGCCCTGGGCGCCATTTTCCTGCCCCCTGGCGCCATTTTCCTGCCCCCTGGCGCCATTTTCCTGCCCCCTGGGCGCCATATTCCTGCCCCCTGGGCGCCATATTCCTGCCCCCTGGGCGCCATATTCTTGCCCCCTGGGCGCCATTTTCCTGCCCCCTGGGCGCCATTTTCCTGCCCCTGGGCGCCATTTCCCTCCCCCCTGGGCGCCATTTCCCTCCCCCCTGGGCGCCATTTTCCTGCCCCCTGGGCGCCATTTTCCTGCCCCCTGGGCGCCATTTTCTTGCCCCCTGGGCGCCATTTTCCTGCCCCCTGGGTGCCATTTTCTTGCTCCTGGGTGACTAGCCTGTAAATACGATAGAAATTACTTTGGGAAAACCTAAAATAAAGGCAGTTTTTGACCTTTCATTAACTAAACGAATAACTTTTTGACGGTAGATTCCAGAAGAACGTTAAAGATATCAAAAAGCACATTGGCTCGTTAAGTTCTAGTAGCTGGGAAAATAATACCATTACCAGTTTAGAGCGATCGTTAGGAGAGTTTGAAAGATCGCTGGAAAAAGGGAAAATCAACGATAAACTAAGTTTCCGAAGCCTCGGTGGAATGAATACTTTGGTTCAATTGTTAGTTTTGAGCCTTAATAACGAACTCTCCAAAGTTATACCGAACAAGTAAGAAGTCGTCTTAAACTTAAAATTCTTCAATTTCCGCGACTTTAAATTCTTAAATTCATTGAATTAACGACGTATTCTCTTTCTCTTATCAAACAAACGCGTAGATCTTTGGTTAGAGCGTGTCTCGTCTACAAATTAGGGTGCCAAAATTGCTACGAAAATTGTCTTCACACTTTGCACGACAATAAAATAGTCACTCTTCTAGATCTTCTAACGCATCGTTTAAACGTAATTATTTCTTATTTTGGGGCTCAGATTTAGTACGGCGGATACAATTTTGGGAATTAAGGCTTCAATGTCGTTTCTAGTTAATAATACGTACGGCTGGAATATTTATGCGACAAAAACATTTTGTCACTTCAAACTGGCTTTAAAACCAAAAAAAAAAGTCCAAATTTATAGGGCCTGAAAACCTGACGTATTTTTCTATATTTTAACATTATTTTTACTCTTAAAGACCCGCGGAGAAATTTAACAAAAATATAAACCTATCAGGCAGGCCTGTGCGAGTCCAATTTTTAGGGTTTCGAGTCGAGTCTCGAGTCCAACGACTTTTCGAGTCTCGAGTCCAATTTAAAGTTAGTGTCGAGTCTTCGAGTCCTTCAACTGGCTTAAAAACAATGTTTCGAGTCCAAGTCGAGTCATCCCCATAAATTCGAGTCCAAGTCGAGTCCTCCCCATAAATTCGAGTCCAAGTCAAGTCCTCCCCATAAATTCGAGTCCAAGTCGAGTCCTCCCCATAAATTCGAGTCCTCCCCTTGAATTCGAGTCATTAAAATGACTTTTCAATATACAAAGGATTTTGGCTTGTGGGGCTTAATCTTCAGTTTTACTATTGGTTTCTTTCGCCTCTCTTGCAATTGTGACATCAAGTTTCTTACAACCAATAGCAACTTGTATAGGCGCTTGAGCTGCCATTCACGAGTCCTTCTCGAGTCCTAATATCTGGTTTTTTCGGACTCGAAAATTTTTTCGAGTCCCAAATTTTACTTTTCGAGTCTCGAGTCATACTCGACTCGAGACTCGATCGAGTACTCGACTCTTGGCGAGTACTCGCACAGGCCTGCTATCAGGTTTTTTAAAATCCGGTTTACTTTGAAGTCCTTGTTAAGAAATAAGTTGCACTGGTTTACGATAAAAGGACGTTTAAAATGAAAATGAACAGTTAGAGACGTATCGTTTGAATTTCTTTTTAAATAATTAAGAGTCTCTAGTGACGGATTTAAAGAATTCCAAAGTTTAACGGCATTTAATCTTTCTTTTAAAGAATAAATTGTAGATAATAGAAACAACGATTGTCTAACGTATTTCTCTGATTTTCTATTTGCAGGGATTAATACCCGATAATAACAATCAAGCGTATAGCAATGGTCCCGATTTCGTTACCGTCTCCGCTCCCTTTGATCCGGTAGCTGGCGCTCTATTGGAAGCGATGGCAGTCATCATGACATTCGTCCAACGAAGGCCAAAAAATAAAGAAACGAATGAAAAGGAATCAAAAATGGAGATAGAAACGTCGATGAGGATTCAAGATGTTATCAGGTCTGTTCATTTCCTTTTTAGATTTTTGAAACTGTAGTTAAATTTTTTTAATATAAGTTAAGAAACTTAGTAACAAAATTTCGGCGTAGAACTTTTCTCTAAGAAAACATTTTCACAAATAACTACAGTCACTTAAAATCGAGGGGTCTGACACTCGCCTAAATTGTGTACGAAATTTGAAATCTTAGAATTTTTGGGTTCAGATTCGAAGATTTCGCCCAAAATTCGTAAATTTACTAAGATTCGAAGATTTCGCCCAAAATTCGTAAATTTACTAAGATTCGAAGATTTCGCCCAAAATTCGTAAATTTACTAAGATTCGAAGATTTCGCCCAAAATTCGTAAATTTACTAAGATTCGAAGATTTCGCCCAAAATTCGTAAATTTACTAAGATTCGAAGATTTCGCCCAAAATTCGTAAATTTACTAAGATTCGAAGATTTCGCCCAAAATTCATAAATTTACTTAGATTCGAAGATTTCGCCCAAAATTCGTAAATTTACTAAGATTCGAAGATTTCGCCCAAAATTCGTAATTTTACTAAGATTCGAAGATTTCGCCCAAAATTCGTAAATTTACTAAGATTCGAAGATTTCGCCCAAAATTCGTAAATTTACTAAGATTCGAAGATTTCGCCCAAAATTCGTAAATTTACTAAGATTCGAAGATTTCGCCCAAAATTCGTAAATTTACTAAGATTCGAAAATTTGTTCATGATTCGAAGATTCGATTGAAATTCGACGGAGATTCGAAAAATTCGATTGAAATTCGACGGTGATTCGAAAAATTCGATTGAAATTCGACGGTGATTCGAAAATTCGATTGAAATTCGATGGTGATTCGAAGATTCGATTGAAATTCGAAGATTCGATTGAAATTCGAAGATTCGATTGAAATTCGAAGATTCGATTGAAATTCGAAGATTCGATTGAAATTCGAAGATTCGATTGAAATTCGAAGATTCGATTGAAATTCGAAGATTCGATTGAAATTCGAAGATTCGATTGAAATTCGAAGATTCGATTGAAATTCGAAGATTCGATTGAAATTCGAAGATTCGATTGAAATTCGAAGATTCGATTGAAATTCGAAGATTCGATTGAAATTCGAAGATTCGATTGAAATTCGAAGATTCGATTGAAATTCGAAGATTCGATTGAAATTCGAAAATTCGATTGAAATTCGAAAATTCGATTGAAATTCGAAAATTCGATTGAAATTCGAAAATTCGATTGAAATTCGAAAATTCGATTGAAATTCGAAAATTCGATTGAAATTCGAAAATTCGATTGAAATTCGAAAATTCGATTGAAATTCGAAAATTCGATTGAAATTCGAAAATTCGATTGAAATTCGAAAATTCGATTGAAATTCGAAAATTCGATTGAAATTCGAAAATTCGATTGAAATTCGAAAAACATTAAGAAGAAATTTGTAAATTTTGTGAAATTTCAAAAAATTTGTAAAAAATTCATAAATTTCTTTAGATTTCTAAAAAAATTCGAAAGAAATCATAAAATTCTTGAGATTTCATAAAAATTCGAAAGAAATTTATAAATTCGAGGAATTCGAAAAATTTGATAAATTTGCAAACTTTGTAAATTTTTACTAAGATTCGACTAGAAATTCGAAAATTTTAGAATATCAGAGGTGTACGAAATTCGAAGGAGTGTCGTACCCCTCGCTTAAAATACTACTTATGGCTGTTTTGACGTTTAAAATGGATTAACTAGACTCTCGTAACGAGTTATTTTTAATCAATTTTGACTTAAACCGGGTGACCACTGACCACCTTCTATTCACCGCAATACGGCGTTGAATGAACACCCAACCCATCAACGTCTAAACTTGATTTCCCTTTCACCCACGCATTCACAAAATTGTATCTCTTTCCTTTTAAATGTCAAATTTTTCGGTGTATAAGGTTAAAAACAGTTTTTCTATTGTTTTCCCGTATTTTCCTGTAATGTTAGCAATATCTCCTCTCTTATTTTTTGCCTCTGAATTTCATATTTTTCCTATAAATAGAGGGGTTTTCGCAGTCACTCTGTTTGCTTAAAATACGCGTAAATAACATCAAAACTCGTCAACGGTTCACAATAATATACATTTAATCAACAAAGTTGTAAAATATATATAGTCTTGAAGAAATTTGGACTGTTAGGGGCCGTTTTGGGACTTTTGCAAGATTTCTATCAGTGGGGAAACATTATTTTTGAGCGACTTATCTTAAATTTCATTAATCTATAATAATCTACTTTCCAATGGCGCGATCGTTTTACGTCTAGGAGATGGATAAAAGTTACGGTCATTTTAAGAAAGGGGTCATTTATGGAATTTATCTCGAATTGTATCTTGCGGCGAGACATCCTTTACGATTGGCTTATCTAGTCTACTTTATAGCTGAGTTATCTGTTTTGGGAAAAATATAGAGCGTAGTTAAAGAGAGAATGCTTTTCAGTGAAGATAATGGTATTTGTAAATATACTTAAACTCTGATTTAAGTACTACCATAAGTCTATAACTTATCTTCTAAGATAAGTTATAACCTTATGGTTCTAGCTACTATAAAGTAAGATACGCAAAACCTTTCAAAATGGTTTCGACATCTAGCTGATTTAATTGAACCGAGAAGAATACACGTAAACCTCGGTTAAATCTGAATAATTACACTCTTAAAATAGGTTGGTTTATTAGTCTATTATTTGGCCTATATCCTCTCCTAGAAACGCTAAAAATTAAAATAATATATGATATATTTGAGAACAATTTAATTTTATTAATTTTTATTGAATTTGGAATTTAATACTTTTAATTTATTAATATTATAAATTACCCATCTATTTAAAAACCGAACACACCCGTACCGTTATGTTAATGTTTAAAACTTTTCGGGATTGGATATAATTTTGAAATAAGAATAATTACGAGCGTATTTATTAAAGGGAGAATGAAATGCGCCATCGAATAAAGGGAGACGGGGAAAAAGTTAACGCGAAATGGGGTGTGGCTTCCATTATGGACTTGTTTTACTCCCCATCTCGCTCTTTCTATTTGTTTAGCGAATAAAAGTTGAAATGAAAATATTTTTAAGAGAAGAGTTTCAACGCCATCTATTATTTTATCGCGAAACCACAATACCTTTCACTTCCCCCTTAATTTAGGGCAAATCGAAAGAGTTACGCTTTGAACCGACACTTTCTATTAGTGTCTCGGATTTTACGCTTTTCGATTCTACGAATTATTGATGAATAAAATTTAACAGCCCCTTCGGAACTAGTTACTTAAGAAAAAAAAACTATAAACGCGCTCCGAATACAATTAGCCGATTAGGTGGAGGCGCGAAGCTTCGATTGTCACGAGAGAATACTTTGGAATGTTTCCCAATTAAGTTGATGATAAGGAATTGTATAATTTAATCAGGACCAGAAAGAAAGGATGGTTAAGTTGTAAAAAAAAGTGGCTGCCACCATCTCTGCATTTTGGTTAAACAATTTATACCAAATTTCCCCGATTGCTTTTCTCCCTTTCGTCTTTCTCTAGTAAAATCCCCTAGCTCTTTTTCTTTGGCGCGCGAAAGAAAAGGTCACAGTCCTATCGGAGCCAAGGGTGCCTCGTTTAAATTTCCAATCTAAGAGCCTAGAGGAAGAAAATCTTCGGCGTATAGAAAGAAAAAAAAATCCCACTCCTAAACCTCTTTCCTTTTTATTAATAGGCTTAATCTAATTGCTCTCTTATTCGACGATGCTTTTCCCGAGTTTTCTACATTCTGTAGAATTCATTGAGGCTGAGTGCCTATTAAAAATAAGGAACAGGGTATATCTTAAATCTGAAAAGCGTAAAAATAATTTACCACGACCTGGAAAAGTCAAGAAATTTCGAAATTGCCCCAAAAGGTCAAGGAAAACTAAAGGAATTTGTAAACTGTCCCAAAAGATCAGGGAATATGGAAATTGGCCCAAAAGGTCAGGGAAATTGGAAATTGGTCCAAAAGGTCAGGGAAATTGGAAATTGGCCCAAAAAAAAGGTCATGGAAAAGTCAGGGGATTTGGAAATCGTCTCAAATGGTCAGGGAATTTGGAAATTGTCCCAAAAGGTCAGGGAAAAGTCAGGGAATTTTAAAAAAAGCTCAAATAGAGGAATTGAATTTTTTGGTACATACCAAGGAACTGTTCATGATTGGTTGACAAACTAATGTAACCTAAATATTATAAACTGATAATATTTGCCTAAAAATTGACATTTTCTTAGTAAACTATACTGACCCTGATTGATAAACTACATCAAATTAAAAGTGGAAATTGTCAGAGAAAACCTGGAAAAGTCAGGGAAATTAACTTCCAAAATTTTGTACGAACCCTGTTTAATTTATCCCTTCTGAAATGCTCTTCCTTTATACGCGCAGCCTAGCTTTGCCTGCTACTTATTACGGTCAACTTTGTCCTCTAAGCTAGAAAAGAAGGCAATTTTAAAGGGGATTTAAAAATCGCTGATAGCCTTTAATGAGACGATGTTTAAATGGAGAATGAAGCCACGCAAAAGGTTATTTTTTTGGGATAAAATGGGGGATGCATTTATATCATGTTAAATTTTGACCAAAGCGAATACATCCCGTGGCTTGGCCACGACCCTTCCCTTTAAAGACGCGGTTGGGCGGACGCCCCGGCCGTTTTTAGTTCGCGCGTCTCGCTGGGATTTTTACGATTCTGGCAAGGAAGTATCTAGCGTATTCGGCCGAGCGTGGCGACTGGGACCGGGTATTGGTAGGGGGTATACCGTACTAGTATTCCCGGCTTGTCCTAAAAGTTCGGTTCGGTTCATCGAGCTCGTAGCGGGACTCGTCGCTCGGGGGATCGTCGCTAAAGGGAAACGTTCCTGGCCCGATTGAACGGGGACGACGACTCGCGTATCATTCATTTCCTCTTTGCTGTATAAAAGTATAACCGTGGTTATAACCCCTCCGGTTATACTAGAAGGCGAATGAAAATAACTTTTAGTCCGGGGTATCTTTCGGATGTCGAGGGCGAAGCGTCCCCCGTAGGGGCGCGCGTCCCGAGTTACGAGAGAAGAGTAGGAAAAGGAAAATAGAACCTGCGAGAGAGAATGAACGACGGGGCATCCATTAAGGGGTCGCGGGAGAAGAAAAGGGCCTTCGGGAAAGCCGTGACTAATTTGGATCCCCCCTGTCGAGGAAGGTGGCGTGCGCCCCGTTATAAGTAACGATTAGATTACCGGGAACGGATGATAAGAGGAGAGAAAGGATCAGACTAGAAAGAAAAAAAGCGCAACTTTTCGCCTATTATCATCATCACCCTAGGAAGAATCTCCTACTCTCTCTCTCGCTAAAACTCGTTCGCAAAATGAGACTATACATTAAGAATCGTTACGGGAATGAGAGTATGTCGCTAAATGAGTGCTTAGAAATCGTCTCCCTTTAGCCTTACGCCTTGTTCGGGATGATCCCGCGAATACGATATTATCAATATGACATTTTCAATTTGCAACGCGCTCTAAAGCTTATTTTATAGAGTTTCGATCTATTTATTCGGAATTATAAAATTCACCATGATTGGCATGACGTATACGGCCCATAACGCGTGGCGCGTCCAATCAGATCGCGCGATACCTTAACTCGTCCAAAAACGTAAACTAACATTAACAACACTATTTATGGATCTCGAGTAATCTAAGAAATTAGTTGACAATTGTTTGGTCTTTGCCTAAATTTTGGTTCAATCGCGCGTAAAATCGAACTACGATTCCGTGACTATTATTTAGCCAACAGCAAGAATTCATTCAGGTTCCATAAGAATATGGGAGGGCCGCGATTCAATAACCATCCTCCCAAACTTTGTAGCAAAGGTTCGTCCGCTTCGAATCGATTTTTCAAGTAAATCGCTCCTGACATTTATTATTAACCCGCGCCACTAACGACCTTGACATAATATTTTGGATAATAAAAATGGAGCCAACCGAAAAAATGTACAAATGTTGCGAAAATTGCAGACGAACTTTTGTTACAAAGTTTGGGAGAATGGTACCAGAGGCTAAAGCTATGCTCCCATATTCTTATGGAACCTGAATGGATTCTTGCCAACAGTTGATGCTCGCCTCTTGCACCGGTGATACGGGTCCTTAATCCAGAAAAAACATTTTTAACGTATTTTTACCACGTTCCAGAAACATATATAATAGGCATATTTATTTCGAAGTCAACCCGGATGAAGTTTAAAATTTTGAATATTTGTATTTAATATGAAAAACTAGGTCTTCGGGAAAAACACGGTAACAGGCTCGCTTTAATCAAACCTCCGATGTACTAGTCCTTTTAACGTCGAGTATTTAAGCCATAATTAATTTTGTTTTATCATCACGCGTCCTCGTCTCTTTCGCGTAAGGGAGATTGTCGTCTGGCCTTTTTACGGGTCTATCTTTCCCATTTTCTAAAAGCTCTTCTTTCCGGAGTGTTCTATTAGCGCTACTGGACCAAATCCTAAGCTTTATATTCTATTCGCCTTTTGGGAACTTTTAAAAACTAAATGACGCTAAAAATCGTTGATTCTCCAATTTTTATTTCGCGTTTACGACTTTGTAATTTATTGTCTTTTATTTATATTTTTTTAACAGTTACACGGTCAGTATGGGAATCGTCGATAAACTTAGTCATTACCTGAAAAACGTCCAAGCTCCGTTGGATTCGGAACCCCAATCTTGCGATTTCATTCTTCAAATACTGAATTTCTTAACCGCTTGCGCCAAACTCGTGGGTAGTCGGTAAGTTCGTTTTGTTTGTCAATTTATCACTCGATTCTCGCTTTAAAGGGAAGGTGAAGAGAAAAAAATTAGAACTTATGCATTCGGAAAGATTCGCCTACTCTGAAACGCGCCAAAAAACCTAAAAGGGATCAATTTTAAGAGTTAAGAGTGACCTATAGAATTTTAAACAAGCGTAGAGAATTTAAAGAAGCGTAGTCCTCCATTTAAAATTTTTGGTTTATTTTTTATTTATTTGTTTTCGATGTAGACAAAGTTCGTCACGTTTTACTTGATTTTAGGCTAAATTTGAGTATCAGCCCGGCTCTACGAGCGAATACCGAGTTTTTACTTCTCCTAGTTTCTCTCAATATTTTGCGAACGTCCCCTAGAGGTATCAGCCAATAAATGACCTTTAACCTTTCATACATAAATGATGTAGGCCTATATATACTTGCCACTCTAGCGTTCTTTTAAGGTCCTTTTCTCTCCTCGCGGGTTGAGTTGGTCTATATCTCTATACAGGGTGGATATAAAAAAGAGCGTTCGATTTTTGGTCGTGATCAGTTATACACGCCGTAAAAATGTAGTTGGACCTTGTGGTTTAGCTTATAAGACCGCGCGAAAGCGACCTAATAAGAATTAAAAAGTTGTAAGCCCATTCCGAAAATTTATTTGGTCTCAAACTAGTTGGTAAAATTAAGCTACGTTCACATACGGTCATTTCTTGATCGTTTTGAAACGTTAAAATCAAACCCATATTCAAATCGCCTGGAATCGTTTTAAGCGTCACGTGTATATCCTTATAAATCGAGTTATCGTAGCTTCATCTATCGGTTGTTGAAACCGAATCGGTACGAAACTGGTTCCCGAAGCAGCAGAGAAATCGAATCAAATCGATTCCGGAAAAGACGGTTTACCGTTCACACGACTCTAGCGAAATGTTTTGAAATGGTTTAAATCGATTCCAAGGTCTAGTATGAACGGATCTTTTGTGTCTTAATTCCGATTCTACTCCGAGATCGTCCGTGGTCTCCTCCCTATTCTCGGAATTTCTCAAAACGTTTTTTGTATCAAGAAAGTTACTCTATCTCCTCTAAAAAGAGAGAAAGGAGAATAAACGCGCCTTACGACAAGACCCCTAGATTCCAAGCTTAGATCTATCTACCTTTTATTACGTCTCTGCCCATCCTGTTTGGCTCTTCTCTTTGTACAATTCGCTTCAGACGGATAAAGAACCACCGCGTAACCTCTTTCCTATAGATAGCAACCCTCCCACCATTCTCTTCTCCCGATCCCGGGCCACTTTTAGCCAAATTGCGTTCGAGAGGAGAGGCGGAGGAGCCGGAGAATTGATCAAAGACCCAACAGCGGTTTTTCCTTCGCCTCTCCCGATAGAAGAGGTCCTATACAGAGCAGGGATTCAAATTCATAAATTTTTAAGACGTTTTCTTTAATACCGAATGTAGTTGGTTTTTGGACTAAATCTTTCCCGCTCTTTCCAAATAAAGATCGGAAATATCCTCGGGGCAGAAATGAAACCGTTTCGTTGGTATTTATTTTTACCCGGGACTGTCTGTATTTGCTCCTTATTTTATATATATCTCCATTTTATTTTTATATCCAACCCTAGACAATTTTTAGTACTTTTGGGGCTGTTACTCCCGCCCCTCGTTTCCTTCGGGGACTCCCCTTAGTACATTAGTCTTTAGTTCTTTCTGAAATATTTCGTAAAATCCGAAATTGGTTAAGTTTGGCCTATTTTTCATAAGTTTATCCTTTACAAAAAATGTCTCTATGAAATATTCTAACCTTCGTGTACTCACTCGTATATACGTTCTTTCCTCTTCACTTTAGGGATTTGATATCCCGTAAGAGTCTAGCCGTGAAACCAAAAGTAAACATGATATATAATTTTGTCTCGGAGATCATTATCGCCTATAGTTTTGTCTCGGAGATCATTATCGCCTATAGTTTTGTCTCGGAGATCATTATCGCCTATAGTTTTGTCTCGGAGATCATTATCGCCTATAGTTTTGTCTCGGAGATCATTATCGCCTATAGTTTTGTCTCGGAGATCATTATCGCCTATAGTTTTGTCTCGGAGATCATTATCACCTATAGTTTTGCTCATTTTGTACTATAGTGTTCGCGCTTTTCGTCCCAGTTCTAATTATAGTTCAGTCTGCCCTACTTATCGCTCGGTCCGCCCTACTTATCACTCGGTCCGCCCTACTTATCACTCGGTCCGCCCTACTTATCGCTCGTCCTCCCTACTTATCGCTCGGTCCGCCCGACGTATCGCTCGGTCCGCCCGACGTATCGCTCGGTCCGCCTGACTTATCGCTCGGTCCGCCCTACTTATCCCTCGTTCCGCCCTACTTATCCCTCGTTCCGCCCTACTTATCCCTCGTTCCGCCCTACTTATCCCTCGTTCCGCCCTACTTATCCCTCGTTCCGCCCTACTTATCCCTCGTTCCGCCCTACTTATCCCTCGTTCCGCCCTACTTATCCCTCGTTCCGCCCTACTTATCCCTCGTTCCGCCCTACTTATCCCTCGTTCCGCCCTACTTATCCCTCGTTCCGCCCTACTTATCCCTCGTTCCGCCCTACTTATCCCTCGTTCCGCCCTACATATCCCTCGTTCCGCCCTACTTATCCCTCGTTCCGCCCTACTTATCCCTCGTTCCGCCCTACTTATTCCTCGTTCCGCCCTACTTATCCCTCGTTCCGCCCTACTTATCCCTCGTTTCGCCCTACTTATCCCTCGTTCCGCCCTACTTATCCCTCGTTCCGCCCTACTTATCGCTCGGTCCGCCCTACTTATCGCTCGGTCCGCCCTACTTATCGCTCGGTCCGCCCTACTTATCGCTCGGTCCGCCCTACTTATCGCTCGGTCCGCCCTACTTATCGCTCGGTCCGCCCTACTTATCGCTCGGTCCGCCCTACTTATCGCTCTTTGTGATCTATTTATCAGTCGTTTCGGGCTAGTTCTAGTTTCGCAGTTGTTTCCGCTCGTTACGCCATTGGTTTCGCGGCCACTCAATAACTATGTTCTCACTAGCTAGTGACTTTGAAACCTTTTTCAAACCATTTCGGGTGTTCTAATCGACTTTTCAAGTTGATAATCGCGTGTTTTGGCAGAGTTGACCTCAACCTTTTCCACTTTGACTTTTCCAAAATGGTTAAAAACGGTTGCAAAGTCTCTTGTGTGAACGCCGCTATGTTTTTTCTTCGAAACTAACTATCAGTGTCGCGATTATAACGTAACGAGAATAGAATTAGGACGTAACTCCACATTTAAAGTTTTTTTAGGCGTTATGCCGATTTTGAATTACATAATTAACTCGGAAAACACGTTCGTTTCGAGTTTGTTTACGCAGCCTCGAATAAGCCTAATAAGTGATACTAACCGTATGTCAATCGTTGTCGTTCTAGGTACGATAGCGTTTTCCAACCGAAAAAGGAAGACAGTAGTCAACTCTTGGCCACCTTCCGAGTGACCGAATTAGCCGGAGCTGTTTCCCTGCTGTACGGATTGTTGTTGCATAGCGGCGCCCCTTCGCGGGGAGAAACCAAACCCCCGAAACTCTCTGGTTTGACTGAAGCCGTCACGTTGACCGCCTTAAGAATGCTGAATCATTTGGCCCTCTTAGATATTCAACTCGTTCAGGTGAGAAATTTATCGGATAATCCTATTAGTTTACCAAAATTATTCTTGCGAATCAAACTCCCGCAGAATCGCGCGTACTACTGCGCGTGTTACGGGGATTTTTAATAAGCCAAAGCTCCAGGGGAGTCTTTCGATTAGTCGCGGGAGGATCTCTTTTTAATTCAATGTAAAAATCGGAATCTTTTCTCAGATTTTTGCGCAATTCGGACAAGTACATTTCCGGAATGTTTTAATCAGCACGCGAACGAATCTTATTTTTAATAGTAAAAATCTCTTCAACTTTTCCTTTAAATGTTTGTCAGCTTAATGAAAATGGCGAACGTCTCTCTTCTACATAAACTTTTATTATTATTATTTTTATTTTATTTTAATCGTCTTTACTTATTTCAGGCGCTGATAAATATCAATATAAATTTGTAATCCTATAGTAAAATAGATAAAAAAAAAAAAATTTTCTTTCTCCATTTGGTTTTAGGCGGTGTTAGGCAGCGAAGGTCTCTCGCTTCAGTTACGTCATATCTCTGGCTATTTACTATGGTACTGCTCCCATTGGAACAGTCGAAGCATTCTGCACGAAGTCATTCTCCTGGTGGGCTACTTCGCCGCGATGAACCCCGACAATCAGGTAAAGTGCTTCGACTCGGCTTCTCCTCCCTTTCGGATCTCTCTTACGTCCGTTTTGTCGCGTCCGTGACGGGCCGAGAGGGGAAGACAACCTTCGAAGGGGCGGGGTCCAACCAAAAACGACGTTATATATCTCCTTGGCCCCCTTTCCTTATATACACTTTCTACACGCTTAAAGGGATAATGCCGACGAGTAAGGCGTTCTGCTTATCGATTAGAAACTTAAATATATTCTTAAAACTCGCCAAATGTTGCTCCTTAGTTAACAAACGGCTCGCGATTTTAGATTTCGATTTTGATACGGATTACAACCTAGATGAAAATGAACAAAAAATCTATGGCTAATCAAAGTACGTCTTAAATATTTCAAGTCGCACTCTAAATTGAGCGCCAATTTTTAATTAACTTTACGATTAAAATTAACGCGTAACTCGTCCGCGTTATCTCTTTAATAAGTTTCGGATTTTACGCTACCTCGAATAAACCGAGAGATGGTGTTGCTAAATCGTATTCTTACTTATCTTCGCGGTGTCTACAGTTAGTACAAAACTATACTCTGCACAGTTTCTCGGTTACACCAACTCTTCTTGAACAGAAGCGTATCATTTGAAAGTGAATCAGTCCTTATAGGAACTGTTATTAGCGGAAGATTTGAAACTCTCCTACTATTAACGAGAATCTGACCAACCTCGTGCAGGCGGGAAAATTTGTTGCAATTAAAACGGAATTACCTCCCTTTATTTAATTCATCGGGTTTTGCATTTTAACCCTTGTTTGAACCTTTGGAGTTCAAATTATGGCATTTTCCGATAAGCTTCCAACGGTAACTTGATAGGTGTTGCCAGGGTAGAAATTAAAATTAACCCGAATAAAACGGGTTTCACTTCCGAGTTCCGACACTTTTATTGTTTTTGAGCTTGTACTTATCTAAGCGGATGGTAGATGGCGCTTTAAAACTTATTAATAAAACGGGTTACGGGTCAAGTTCGGTAGTCTGCTTTAAGAGTTCGGTCCCACAATTACAACCGTCGCGGTGACTCGGGAAAATTAAATCCAAAGTTTTAATCTAAGTCTCTAATAATCTAATAATTAGAATCAATTATTAAAATAAAAAGAGTGGTAAGCCAAGCCTTAAAAAGGTAATCAGATTTTCAATAGTATTTACGAATGAAATTGTAATTCGTTTAAATGAAATTGCAACTCCTTGACCAAGGCTTAGCCCAAAACTCTCTTCCAGGTTTTGTATCTTTCGCCTCCCCATCAGCTAGCGAAACTTCTAAAATTGAGACACTATCCACTTTTCTTTTTAACGCTATTATATCGAAATATATATTTGCCTAACTGAAAATCAACACGATTAAAACCAAACTAGAAGCATCGTTTTTCTTAGGAAACGACGAAATCTAAATCAGTCGCTTTTACGGGTGACGCGATCTCCGTTATCTCCTTCTAGCAATACGCGTCTATTTGGACGCGACTTTTTCTCCTTCGTTGTTTCAAATGGGTTGGACGAAGGTTTAGGCGCGAGGTCGGTGGTGAATGGGACTAAAGGGAGGGAGGAATATATATATCGCTTGACCGGAGGTAAGCTTTTATTGTAGTTCGCCTGAACCCTTGGGTTTTTGGGATTTGGCCGCGCGGTTTATCTTGACAATTTGAAAATGTGTTCGCCTCTTAATGTTTCCCCCGTTACGTGAGACGAATGCGTCTATTTTTTTTAACAAGAAAGGTTTTTCGTGTTTCCCGCCCGATTAGGGGGTGGGAGGACGCCAATATAATCGCGGTGGGGTTGGAGTTTAAAAGGCGCCTATAGGAATCGTTGAATTATTATTTTTTTATATAATTAAAAGGTTTCGGGATCTTTGTTTATCGTTTTAATTTTTATTTCGTAGTTTTATTACTTTTTGTATTTTTATTTAATCTCGTACGTCATTCGATTTGTCATTTCAGACGATTCTTCAGTCTGGTCAGCGCCCGAGTATTTTGCAACAATTGTGCTCTCTACCTTTCCAATATTTCAGCGACCCTGATTTGACCACAGTTCTTTTTCCGACCTTGATAGCTTGTTGCTACGAGCATCTCGATAATAAGCTGGTTTTGGAGCAAGACATGAGTTGCGAATTGCTTTCCAATTACTTGGAGGTAAAGAATCTTTTTATTTTTAATTCCTATTTAAGCGTGATCCAAATACGGAGGAATGGTTGATTAAGTGGGGTTAAACGTATATCAATAATCGTATTTTGACGTGGTACTTTTATGGTTTGACGTGTTTAATAAGGGGTTTCGGTGTTAGACGTTTTGGTTTTAACTTCTATAGCAAAATAGTTCTAAGTTGTTTTGACGCTATTTGCCGCACGCTTGGCTGACTAAAAGCGCGGGAAAGAATACTTCTCGTAATTCCCATATTATAATAATTCGCCGTTTTATTCCATATTTTTCTTCAAAGCTAATTAGGCTTGATTAAAATTACGATAACTATGAAACTATGACATACGCGTTCGTTGGAAACCAGTATTCCTTAATCGAAACGCAGGGCTCCCAGACCACCTATAATACCTATAATTACCTATAATTCTGGAGTGATCCTATAAAAACCTATATTTTCACTTTTTAACCTATATTACCTAGTTTTTTTGGGTAATTTGTTCAATTTCGCTGATAAAATTCGAAATGAATGATCCATTTAACTAAAAAAAATATACTTTTCTTGAAAAAGTACAAATGTTCGCAAAAACCAAAGCTGTGGTAGGTTTCCTGCCCTAGGTCACTGGTAATTATCACTCTATTTTATTAGAGGTTAGGTAGACTGTCGAGAGGGGGCTTGAGTAGCTAGTATAGTGCCAAAGAAAGGCAGAGGGACAGGTGTAGAGGCTATATTGCATTACATGTCAGCGAAACTTACCTATAAAACCCCTATTTTTCGAAAATAAATACCTATAAAAAGTCCTATAAATTGATATTTTTGGACCTATAAATAACATATATTTTTAGCTTTTAAAACCTATAATACTTATAAATGTTTTTAGGCTATGCGCTGGGAGCCCTGGAAACACTAACTCGTTGATTTTGTGATTAAGGCATTGATATAAATAGTCGTAAATTAAGAATATATTTAAACCATTTATCTCTTTCGTCCAAAAACAATATTTTTCCCGAGATTTTAACTTTTAAATTCAACTAAATTTCCTATTTATAGCCGCCTTTTCCATATTGGCACGCGGTTTGAATCTCGTTATTCGTCTCGCTTTGTTCTTAACAGTTTGGCGCGATGGCCCATTCTAATTCGCGATGTACCTTCGCCTTTACAATCTCTTCTAATTTTCTCCCTCTCCGATCCCTTCTAGTCTCTCTCTCTTTCTAGGTATTCGGCGTCGGCTCTTTTAATAGCTCCTCCGCGATATCTCAATAAGAGCTTGAGACGCCCGCCTGCCCTATTAGCTACGGCCGCCCGCCTTAAAATATATCGTCAGTCGCTATAGCGAGCCCGTATTAATCAACGGCCCAATTATTCGTAAAAGCCCTCCCGGCTGGCTAGCTTTACCCTTTCTCCCCGGCCACCGTTATCGACTGTTTCGCCTTTCCACGCGTTTCTCCGATTTTAAACTCGAATAATGGACCTTTTCGGGTAAAGGACAGCGCGACGAGTTAGCCTTCGACCGTCTTTTTAGTCGAGTCCCTGTTTAGAGTCCTTGAAAATGTTTTTCTTTTACGCGGATTATATGATGTCGAGGGAAATCATTAAGCGCTTTGTCTTTCCGGTTTTTTCTCTAATTTAATCGCTTACCAGGGTTCGTACTTTGACCCGGGAAACCTGGAAATATCTGGGAATTTGAATGTGGCCACAAAAAACCAAAAAAAAACAAAAAAAAAAAAACGGGGGAAATACGAGGGAAACTCTGGTATTTTTTTTTTTTATAAATGAGACAAATTTCCGGAATTTCTAGCAAATTCGAAGTTTTTCAAAACTGGTATAAAATTCACTTTGAAAACCTGGGAAAATCAGGGCAATTGGATTATTTTTTGTTGATTATACGAAAACAATATGCATATGTTTTTCTTTTATTTTAATTCCCCATATAATTTAATCCAATTTTAACTTATTCGCGTTAGATCTCTTCGTAACCGTAATTAAAATTTCCTTTCCCCTTTGGGAAACACGTAACGGGTTTTAAAGTCCATTACTTTGCGGCGTAGTCTGAGGTTTCTACCATCCTTTGGTTGCCCACCTAATTTCGTCGAAAAGGTCTATATACGTTCGTTAGCTTATCTTGCAGCAACAATTCTAAACCAAAACCCTCTCTCTATGAGATTCCGAGTTAATGGGAAAACGGAGCTTAGATTTAAAGATTTGGTCGAGCTTTGAAATGTTATGCCGCTTCCCCCATTTTAGGTTCCACCCCCTTTTAAATCTTAGATGGTTATATTATAGATCTAGTTCTCCGTATTTCCTCGCGAAGATTTAGGGAAATGAGCGCCGAAAACGTATTTGTTGAATGCGGTAAACCCTGATGGCCAAAGTTGTTGTCGGTTTAACGTAAATGGGCCGGCGTATTGATTATAGCCCCTCGCCTCGTTTAATTTTCGTCTTATTATACTCGGAATCTTTAACGCGCTCCTTATCAATTGCTTATTCGACGCGATGCCTTCCCTACCTGTTTACCCTTTTAACGAAACGCGAATAGTTTTAAGAGAAACCGGTAATATTTATAGATGGATTAAAGAGATGCTAAGGAAAATTGCAACTCCACTCCGTAATTAGGCCTTTTAATTATAGACAAGTTCACGAGGGTTTCAAACAAACGCGATGTGAATTGAAAGAACGCGAATGTTTTTCTTAAATATCCTTGATTATTATTACGTTAAGGGAGCCTCGATCTGAAATAGAAAGCCCTATTTGTCCCCTCCTGCGGGTGCGCGTGTACTGCAGGGTTGCCACAAGTCAGGGAAAACAGGGAAAAGTCAGGGAATTTAAAAATGAACCAAAAAAGTCAGGGAATTTAAAGATCTTTCAAGAAGCCAGGAAATTACAATCATTATCTGCGGGAAATATTTGAAGCTGACCGTGTCAGTTGTTTAGATTAGAACAAAGATACGCGTGCAAATGTTATTGAAAGTAATATAAAATAAAAGGCTAAAAATTGGGTAGTATTTGCTAAAACGGTCAGGAAAAATCGTTGGAAAAGTCAGGGAATTTGAATCTGAAAAAAACTGTGGAAACCCTGTATATTGAACGCTTTTCCAGGCGCAGCTTAAAGCTAAAACGTTTGCCCCTGGTAAGGAGCTTCGTCGCTCGCTTCGGTGCGCGGCGGTTGAATCATTTCTACAGGCGCTCGTAAGAAATGCCTTAGTATAAATCACCCTAAATGTTGGCTCTCCTTCGCTGATATAAAACCCGAATACAATTTAAAAATAATTCAAAAGATGCCTAATATTATTTTAAGGAGTATTGGTACAGTTATATTATATAATTTACGATACGAAAAATCATATTCTTCGTATAAAATAAATTTCAAAATATAAGTTAAGGCTTGTTATCGGATATCCTATATCTTCTGCTTTATTTTCGGATAAATTTGTTTAACTAAAAAATGAAATTTGTGTATTCGTATAATTGTTAAATGAATAAGGTTTACCCGAAGATAAGCGTTTGGCACTTTATCTACGAACAAAATACTCGTATTCAAAGGCGTATAACGATGGATAAGAAAATTCAAATTTCCAGAATTAGTCTAAAATATAAGAAAAATATTTCAAATTGACTTTTAATTCGAAGAATATAAATACAACAACGAAACTAAGATTTTAAATCATCTTTTTATTCGTTATTTTTCAGGAAAAAAAATTTTGAATTTTTTTATCCGAACGTATAACGCGGATAATATTCTAATATAAGGCCATTTTCGGATAAAAACGGATATATTTTGCGTATGAGGAATGATGGTTATATCCCAAACATGTAAGACACTAACTTAAAATAATATTAATAATTAATACAAATATACTTAAATAACAAATATAAATTAACTTTGCTATTAGCGCGCGATTTTGGCATTTTGCCCAGTAGCGAATGGGGTCCCGATAATTATAAAAAATATAATTCCCTAAGGCTCAATTGCTTTCTTTTTTAGATCCCCAAAAATTGGGCCCCAGTCTCAATCGCACCCCTCCCCCTTCTTAATCCGGACTGGAAACCCAATTTCACCCAAAGGCGCCATAGGTATAATAATAAAACTAATTATTGAGATTAAAACACTTGGAATTATTCTCTATACAATTTTACGTAGTATTCCTAAAATCGCGTCCTCCCCTAACAGAAATTTAACGACGCGATCGGACGTATTCGAGGCAGCCTCTATTTAAATAGCGTATATACTTAATGAGTCACGTGACCTCCTATATAACCCGTATTAATGTAAATCCGTATATATTGATGGGGTTTATAGGCCAGCTTCATTCAAAAATATTTTACTTTATATCGGTCTATATAACGCGTAATAGTAGACGTAATCCGTGGGTGACTATAGAGGCCTATACGTTTTCTTCTCCTTTCCAACCCATCCAACTTCTCTCTCGCTTTCATCACCGACACGTTTTATTCGCGGATATATCAAATATTCGCGCTTCAATCGGATTAAACGATTATGAAAAATATAAGAATGGAAACTGAATATCGTTCTCTACGTACGCCGTCTTTTGTCAGTTACCCACTATACAATGTTACCGAGCGGGATTACCTCCAGCTCGGATTAAACATATACGAATATATAACGTTGTTTTGTAAGCTCAAGATCACTTTGCAAAAATTCGCTTCCTATTCGCGGTGCTCGCTCGTCATTTGATTGGTTTAAAATAAAATAATTATGATTAAAATTATTAAATCTCGATTAAGACAATTAAATTATGATTAAAATGATTGAATTGCGATTATGTCAATTTAATTATTATTACAATTACCAAATAATTATTAAGTCAATTTTACGATTAAAATTACCGAATAATGATTAAAGTATTACGACCGTGATGATTAAGTGATTTAATCACTATTTACACGATTAGAAAAGAAGATCAAATTACGATTAAAATATTTAAATCGTGATCATAAAGTCGCCATCAAGATACTTAAGTCGCGATTTCAAAGATTTTAATCGTTAAATTAAGGCGATTAAAATGATTAAATCATTAAATCAATACAATTAAGGCGATTAAAATTATTAAATCATAATTAAATTATCGCGATTAAAATGATTAAATCATAATTAAATTATCGCGGTTGAAATGAATAAATAATAAAATTATCGCGGTTAAAATGAATAAATTATAATTAAATTAGCGCGGTTAAAATGAACAAATCATAATTAAATTATTGAGATTAAAATTATTATGTTAGATTTAAATTCATTTTTTCACGATTCGACTTGTTTAGCTACAAAACTTTTAAGATTTTGATTTTAGTTTCATTAAATCGTGATTAACGATTAGTTACGTCCTTCGTTTTAACCCATATGAGATTTTATTTTCAATTGGGAACGAGTCGCCTATAGCTTAAAGGGAGAATGCAACCTAATTACAAGTGATTTTTTATCGATTCCTTATCGTTTAAATAGGCCTAATCCAGCGATAAAAAGTTTACAATACAAATATTAAACTAGAAATAAATTTAAAACTTACCCTGAAAATAGGCTTAGCGGGATTCATGGAGATCCTGAATCGCGTCCGTGTAAGGTCTAGCGACCAATGAGCAAAGGCCCTTCGTTCACGCGAGATCTCCACGAGACTTACGTCGCGCGCGATTGGTCGCTAGACCTTACACGCGAGGAAATCAGGAGCTCCATGAATCCCACTAAGCCTATTTTCAGGGTAAGTTTTAAATTTATTTCTAGTTTAATATTTTTTTGTAAATTTTTTCGCTAGTGGATTAGGCCTATTTAAACAATAAGGAATCGATAAAAAATCACTTGTTGTTAGGTTGCATCCTCCCTTTAAAGGCTTTTCAAACTGTATCAAAAATTGGTTTTGAATTTTAAATACGGCTGTATAGTTCTTGCTGTAAAGACGTTGACCTGGAAAGACTGTGCTTTTCCTCCTTTTTTTTTATTTTTTCATTTTTTTTTGGTTGGCTTGTTTTATTTTGGTTAAGCCTAAAACGTATTTTTAAGAGAACGATGTTAGATTGGTTTTCTAGCTCGGGTTTTCTCTCTGGCGCATCTCGCTCGCCATACGCGGTCCGCGAGGTTTTATAAGCTAGCTCGGATATCGGTTCTTCCCATCCGCGCTCGCAGTTTTTGGCGTCAACGGGCGGGCGGGCGGGTGGTGGGGCGTCCCTGATAGCCAAAAGCTCTCAGCTTGATTAAAACGAGCCGCTTCTCTTAGGAGCGAGCGAAAAGCCAACCTTCCAGCCAGCCAAGCCGAGCTATAGAGCTGGCTGTGTTCGATAGCGGCGCGTGTCGTTCTTCTTACAACTGTCAAGACAATCTTTGTATCCTCGACCCGCGCGCTATAATGCGCCGATCAATTTCTCTACCTTCTACTCTAGCTTCGAGTGTACGATTCGAGCCTTAACAACTCTATATACCCTCAAACCCTCCTCCCTTGAATTCGCGCTACGAAAGGCGGCCCGCTTTCCTTAGAAGAGAAAAGGAGTTTTACAGTTAGGATAGAGATTACTCTCGTTTTTCTCTAAGCGACGAAACAAGACGTACCTTATAGCCTCGAGATGATTATATTTTTAACCCTTTTTGGTATTGCCTTTTTGTTCTTCAATTTGAGAATTAGTTAGTCTTTAATTATGCACTCTGTAGTATTAGGTTATAGGTTTGTTCTTGGCCAATTATATTCCTCTTGTTTCTAAACTATAATAGATTTTTGTAAAATGTTTTACTAGTTACGACATTTGAGCTTCGGAATTTCTACATAAACTTAATGACTGGCCAATCCGTGATTGTTACCGGTCATTTCTCCAATGATTATCGAATAGAATTGCGAGTATTAGTGTCGAATTCGTCGCTTCGCATAAAATAATTAAGATTTTTATAAAAAAAATATAAAATCATTAATTGTTTGTAGATTACGAAGCGTTATATAAATGTAATACTTCGTAATACTAGGAAAGATTGGTGGGAAAAACTATGGCGTTGCCTTAGCGCGCTACAAATAACGCCGCGAATATTTTACTGCGAAAAAGACGGAAGAGGAGGAGAAAAAAAGCCTAGGGAAATGTCTTTCGAATGCCAACTAGGCTCGCGAAGCGAAGAAATATGGCGGGGAATCGAGTAGGCGACGAAGTCTCGGCTTCGGGCCCCCTTTCCAAAAAGATCTCTACTTTGATCCGAGATTCGAGCGCCGCCTAACTTTCCTTATTTCCAGCTCCAGAAAGCTTCTATAGAACAGGCCGGGCCGAGACGTAAACACGTACTCTCGTTGGCGCGGCGACTCTAGTCGTGTTTAGTCTGGGGCCCCTCTTATAGCTACCCCGCAGTACCGCTCACTCGCCCAAAGCCAAACACCGCCGCGCGGCGGAGATTTTTTACCAATAGCTGCGTTCACACTGGCGAGATGGATTGCAAGAAAAAACAACCGACGACGTCACTCGGATGAGCGCGATTCCCTGCGCGTACGCGATTTCTCAATCGACTTAAGCGCTCATTCTCCTTTTGAGTAAGTTTCTCGATTTACGCGCTTGAAAAAGAACAAAAAAATAACCTCGAGATCCAGGCAACTTTTATACCAACTATTTCTGGCGCGTTGCTGGCTGCGAAGTCGCGTAGAAATTTCTAAGTCTGGCCAGGTTCGCAATTTTGTAAAGTTCGCCCGCGGGATTTAAAGGTGCTCGCCAATCGAGCTCCTTAAAATTTACTTTTCAAACTAGGATAATAATATTCATTTGACCCCGAAATGATTGAATTTGACCTTTCCAAAACGGCTCGCTAGTTTTGGTCGATCTGGTGCGAAAGCGGCTTGGCTCTCGCCCCCTTTTTTTCCGTATCGTTTTCATCAAAATTCATGAGGCTCGGTTTCGGCCTATTCTTCGTGCTCAGTCGCCCGCGAGTTTTCCCTATCAAAGCTTTTAGCCAGATAAATTTTTGCTTTAGCGTAGGCGGCTACTAGAGTTGTTGGGGCAGTGTGGAGGAGGGTATAGGGTGTTAGCGAAGGGGGGAACTCTGAAATAGTTCGTGCTGAAACACGCAAATGCGCGTATGGTCGCAGTTGACTTCCGCGATTTTTTTATATTATTTTTATTTTTCATATTTAATTCACGCGGGCGACCTCGGCTGATGGCGTATTTAAAGCTCTCATATGTAGATAAGTGGAAAATATGGGTTTGTAGGATGTCTTAATTGAGCTAGTTTTTGTTCCCGAATTTAAAAGTGAACTTGATCTTTTACGCGCAAATACTGAGCCTCTCTCTAAGATAAAAACCTTTAACCGAGCTATTAATTAGTATTAGCCGCGTCTATCCAAGATTTAATAGAGAAGAAACAGCTAATAATTAGGAATAGCCAAAATTCTTTGATGAATTAAATATTAGAATACTATTAAATCCATTTACGAAACTGTATACTTCGCTCGTGTTTAAGAAAAACTGCTAATTAATCAAATTTGCAGGGCTCCCAGACCACCTATAATACCTATAATTACCTATAATTCTGAAGTGATCCTATAAAAACCTATAATTTCAATTTTTAATCTATAATACCTATTTTTTGGAGAATTTGTTCAATTTCGGTGATAAAATTCGAAAGGAATGAACTATATAACTAAAAAAATTATACTTTTGCTTGAAAAAGTGCAAATGATTGCAAAAAACCAAGCTGTGGTAGAAAGGTTTACTCTCTTAGGTCACTGGTAATTATTACTCTATTTTTTTAGAGGTTAGGTAGACTGTCGAGAGGAGCGTGACCGCGTGAGTAGCTAGTAGTGCCAAAGAAAGGCAGAGGGACAGGTCTAGAGGCTATAGAACCTATATTGCATTACATGTCAGCGAAACCTACCTATAAAAGCCCTATTTTCCGAAACTAAAAACCTATAAAAATCCTATAAATTGATATTTTTGGACCTATAAATTACCTATATTTTTGGCTTTTAAAACCTATAATACCTATAATTTTTTCTGGGCTATGCGCTGGAATGATAAATTTTTAATATTGAGGAATATTAATTATTTTATATAAATGTGAAATATTTAATATCACGCGTAAAGAGTAATTAAAATATTGAAGACTTACGTTTAAACGCTCGCAAAATGAAATAAAAATGCCCCAAAATTAATACGAAGTGAAAAACATTTTGACATGCGACCCAAAAAACGAATGAAAATTACCAAAATATAATTTATATTAGAGATCGGGGTTTGGACAAAATAATCCACAACTATCAGTTAATCATAAAAAATTAATCGGAAAATTATTCGCGATTACATTGGATTTATCATAGACTTTCCTCGAAAAATTTTAAGTTATGAATAAAGATAAAATAATCAGAAATTTTCTTGTTCAAACCCCGATCTCTAATTTATATTTAAAAATAATGGGGAAATACTAATTATCGTTTCTAAACTATAATGGTAATTTATACGGAAGAGCTTCGAAGCGCGAAGACTCGAATAAATCATAAGGCGGCTCTGAAGGTGGAATTAATGGGAAATATTGTTTTTTAATCTTTCTTCGCGCTCGATTTTCGGCGAAAACCCAAACAAAGACGGCTTGATATAAAATTGATGGCTTCTTTACGCCTCCCCTCCAATTTTTTCTCGCTTTAAATGTTAAAAAGTAAGGTTTTTTTAAGCCCAACTCCCTCCCCCTGAATTTGGGCCGCTCCGCAGCCCCCAGGGTGAGATCAATTCCCGAAGTCTCTTTTCGGGACACCCCCATTTTCTCACGCTTAAAGAATCTTCTCTTTATTCTAGTCAGGGTCTCCTCTCCTTTCTCCCTTCATTCGCGGATTTCTTTTTCATCCTAGGAATATATCCGTTCTATACTCTTTCCCTTTACCCCCTTGATACCCTCTTCATCCTTCTTTTGGCGCCCGCACCGTCTCATCCATCATCCCATCGTCGGAGACGTTTCTCCACGTACTCTATAAGACTATAGGATCCCTCCTCTCCGGTTTTTTCGCAGGGAACTCGAGATTTTTGGCGTATTAAGCTTTTAGTATAACGGTATATTTATAGAACCTAAAGTTTGAAATTAAAAAGTTTGAACTTTTTTTTACCCGAATCGTTGGCGTATCAGTACGCCCGATTCGCGCAACAGATTTCTCGCGAATATCAAATGGAACTTTGAGTAGCATATTCAAAAATATCGTTATAAAACGATTGAAGGTATTTGGATACGGATAATATAATTTTAAATATAGCTCGGAATTCGTATAATTTTTGCATTAATTGGATAAAATCTACTAAATTCTGATGTATATTATCTGTTTGATTAAAAATAGACTATTTTTCATTCGTGTTAACTAACTCGAAGATAAACTGTAAAAAACGTAATCCATATCCGTTTTTATCCAAAAATGGCCTTATCTTAGAATATTATTCGCGTTATACGTTCGGATAAAAAAATTAAAATTTTATTTTCGTAAAAATAACGAATAAAAAGATGATTTAAAATCTGAATTTCGTTGTTTTATTTATATTATTCAAATTAAAAGTCAATTTGAAATTTTTCTTTTATTTTAGACTAATTCTGAGAAATTTGAATTTTCTTATCCATCGTTATACGTTTGAAAACGAGTAATTTGTTCGTAGATAAAGCGCTTAACGCTTATCTTCTGGTAAACCTTCTACGTTTAACAATTATACGAATATACAAATTTCATGATTTTAGTTACAAACAATTTTATCCGAAAATAAAATATCTGAAAATATACGAATAACGGAAGATAATGGATATCCGATTCCGAGCTCTAATTTTAAATTACCGCTAAAGTAAAAATTAAATTTTATTATCTATTATATAGATATTTTTCAAAAGTTTCTATAATATATTCACATTTTCCCATATTCGACGACATGTCTCAAGGTTGCCATGGGTCAGGGAAGACAAGGAAAAGTCTGGGATTTTCTATCCCAGCGTGATTTTCGATTTAATTAATTTTTGGGTGAAGGGCCGGGTTTCTATTTTCTAGGATGTAAAGCGTTAGGACCACGCCTTTTCAGCGTGATGCGCGGAGTCACGAATAATTTTGTTTTTAAGGGATTGGATATCCCTCGGTCGGTCGGGTTGGGTTCCTGGAACAGACTGTTCCGTTTTTCCTTCCGTTTTCTATTATTCCTCGGGTCGTTTGGTGGTTTTTCTTTTTTGTCGTAGCGTGTTCCTTCCTTTTTCTCTCGAATCTCTTCTTCTTTTTTCTATCCCGGCATCGAACGGGGAATTTTTGGCGGGATCATAATTTGGTGGCGATAGAATGAACGGAAATGAGCGAGGAAGCTTTTAGTCACGCGTCCGGAAGTAGTCGGGACAATTTCCACGGCGTGTTTCGGAAGTGTAAAGCCGCTTTATGGCTTTTTTATTACACTCGTTTCCCGCCACATTTCGTCTCCTTTTCGCTCTTTTGTTTCCTCTCGCTCTCTCCGGACCTCCCGTAACCGGCGCTTTACCTCTTAAAATCATTTCTTAAATGTCAGCTCTATATCTAGCGCTTTTCTACACCTTCTCGACGAAACTAAATGGTTAATTCCGCGAAGAAATTGGTATCGCGAAGTATTTTGCGTTGGTAGAACTTTTCTACCAGCGCTTTTTGACTGAAATACGAATCGGGACAGATTTATTGTTTATTTACCAAAACAATATCTAGAGCCTTTCTTTTTATACGATTACAGGCAGCCCAGTAGTTCTATAAATCCTATATTTCGGAAAAAATAATCCTATATTTTGGAGAAAATAATCCTATATTTTGGAGAATATAATCCGATATTATCCTATATTTTGGAGAAAACAATCCAATATTTTGAATAAAATAATCCTATTCTTTGGAGAAAATAATCCTAAATTTTGGAGAAAATAATCGTATATTTTGGAGAAAATAATCGTATATTTTGGAGAAAATAATCGTATATTTTGGAGAAAATAATCGTATATTTTGGAGAAAATAATCCTATATTTTGGACAAATTAATCCTATACTTTGGACAAATTAATCCTATATTTTGGACAAATTAATCCTATATTTTGGACAAAATAATCCTATATTTTGGAGAAAATAATCGTATATTTTGGAGAAAATAATCGTATATTTTGGAGAAAATAATCCTATACTTTGGACAAATTAATCCTATATTTTGGACAAATTAATCCTATATTTTGGACAAATTAATCCTATATTTTGGACAAATTAATCCTATATTTTGGACAAAATAATCCTATATTTTGGAGAAAATAATCCTATATTTTGGAGAAAATAATCCTATATTTTGTAGGAAATAATCCCGTATTTTGAAGAAAATAATCCTATATTTCGGAAAAATAATCCGATATTTTGGAGAAAATAATCCTATATTTTGGACAAATTAATCCTATATTTTGGACAAAATAATCCTATATTTTGGAGAAAATAATCCTATATTTTGGAGAAAATAATCCTATATTTTGTAGGAAATAATCCCGTATTTTGAAGAAAATAATCCTATATTTCGGAAAAATAATCCGATATTTTGGAGAAAATAATCCTTTATTTTGGAGGAAATAATCCTATATTCCCTATGTAAGTAATTTATGTCTTGACTCCCTGTAATTACTTTCCACGAATAGATATACGTGTATATCTAGAATAGGTAACGTTGCGCCCTCATCAATGGTCTATGATCAATATAACCGAAAAGATATACGTTATTTTTGGCGAACCAACATATAACGCTATTAGTAACGTAACATTTCGATAGCGTAGCGCTTTAGTTCTTTCCAAACGTATATTGTGAAAAATCTTAAAGAAAAATCCAAAATTTATCATTTCACTTTCCCTTTGATTTGTATTGAAAAATGTTCGGAAATAACCACGTTTTGTAAAAACCCCACTTTCCCTAAAAATTCTATTGTAAACTAAAATATTGAACAAAATTCCATCCCCCTAAACACCTGATTTTGCTCCATCCCCTTCAATCCATATAAGAGAACAAATGTATTGTTGTAACTAAAAACTTGTTGGGCATAAAAACCAAAAACACTTCTGTTGAAATTTAGAACAACTTCGGATGTCTTGCACTTGCTTGATAGCAACATTAAAAATTATAAAACCAAAACGCTGTCTTCAATTTGTTTTAGGAAGATAGGAAAAATTAAAAACCTCTATAATATTTTTCAGTCGGTATTGTAGATAGGAAAAAGCTCTCCCACGAGCAAATTTAGAAATCGGTAAATAACAAAAATGGTACGGAATTAAACATGGTGCCAGGAAACGCGGGAAAAACTTAGGAGATTTAGAAAACAAAAAAGAGCGCGTAAATTAGATACGTTAAAAATTAGTTAGAAATTAGTCGGATAAAAGATGCAGAATAATCAACCAATCGAGCCACCGGCGGGGCCGGGAGCCAATGCCGTTTTAACGGCAGGAGTTACAAGCGAACTTTCAAAAACAAAAAACTTGAGGAGGAGGGCGAGATGTTCAGTAACCAGACTGGAAAACTCGCTAAAAAACATGTTGGACGATGCAACAACAAAATCGGAAGAGCTAGAGGACCAAATCGCTCTACTAAAACAAAAGGAGGAAACCCTACAAAATCTGGACGAAAAGATATTGGCGCTTCTCACCGACCAAGACGTTATCGACGCGGACATCGAGAAAGCGGAAAAAATTCAAGACGAGATCACCCTGATCAAGTCGAAAGTAAACCGGAAAATTGCACAACTACAAGCGGCAACCTCGAGAGCTTCCTCCATCAGCGGATCAAGCTCATCGACGATAATAACAACTCCAGCGCTATCAACGAGCCCGATCAACGCGGCAATCACGGCAACGCCAGCACCATCAACGAGCGCGGGAGCCGAAGAAATCAAACTCCCAACTGGGATTTTCTACAAAGCTCCGTCAAAACTGCCAACGCTGGAAATCAAAAAATTTGCCGGAGACATCACGCAATGGCAAGGGTTCTGGAGCAGGTTCGAGCTTGCGGTAAGCAAAGAAAATTTGTCTCCGATGGAGAAATTAAGCCAGTTAGAATCTCATTTGTCAGGGGAAGCTAAAAATATGTTGTTAGGCCTACACGCTGCCGATTCTAGTTACGAAGAGGCGGTGAAAATTTTGAAAAATAGGTACGATAGGAAGGATTTAGTAAAACATACGCATATGCAAAGACTATTAAATTTAGACCCAGTTAAGGACCCTAATGATGTTAAAGGTCTAAGACGTCTTTTTGATTCTTGCGAGGTAAATTTGAGGAGTTTACGTTCTTTGGGAGTGGACACGACACTTAGTGGGTACTCAGTATGCCCAGCCATTATTAAATGTTTGCCGGATGAAATCAGGTTATTATATAGTTTGGGCCGAAAAAATGACGGAAATTGGAATATAGAAAAATTGATAGAATTCTTGAGAGATCAGTTAGAAGGTCGAGAAACCTCCGAAGTCTTAGGCTTCAACACGCAAAAAATAGAAAAAAACAAGCCAAAACAATTCAAACCATCGGACGATGGTCAAAAATTAGCTTCAGCCACGGCTCTTCAAACAAACGTTAATTATAAAACAAACCAGGGTCAAGATAGGGTGTCATTTTATTGCGTATTTTGCCAATCAGAGAGCCACTCTTCTACAAATTGCTATAAACACAGCATAGAGGATAAAAAGAGATTAATGATAGAACAGAAAAGATGTTTTATTTGTATAAAAAACGGGCATTTAGCTAACAATTGCCAATCAAGGTATAAAAATTGTAAAATATGTAGCGGCAGGCACAACGTGGCAATTTGTTACAAAAATAGATCAAATTTAAAGTCAGTAGATAAAGGGAAAGATTCTTTCAAAGAAAAAGAAAGTGAAGAACGGGGAATAACAACATTGACAGTGACTTCTCCTCAAATAGAAATGGGGTCAGTTTTATTACAGACAGCCAAGGCTACGGCCCAAAATCCAGAAAATTTAGGAAAAGAGATAGGTGTTAGAATCTTGTTAGATAGCGGGGCCCAAGCCTCTTTTATTAGGGAAGAGGTTGCAAAACAACTAGAGTTACCCGTAGTCGGAGAACAAACGGTTACCGTTTACAACTTTGCTAACAAAAACCCTAGCGTAGAAAAGAGAAAAATCGTTAAGTTAAATATTCAAGGTAACATAAATCCCTTTAAAACGGTTGAAATTATAGCTGTAGTAGTACCATATTTATGCGAGGCCATAGCTACGAAGGAATTAGAACAATTAGAAAATTTAATGGACAACAAAGGACTAAAATTATGTGACCCACCCAGCCAGGCTAAAATAGGAGAAACAAACATAGAAATTTTGGTTGGGGGAGACTATTATTGGGAATTTGTTACGGGAAAAATAGAGCGGTTTAACAAAAAATTTGTTTGTTTAGAAACACACTTGGGTTGGGTGATTCAGGGCCCAACAAACACCCCAAACTTCAAAGTAAATAACAGCGTAATCAGAGTGGGATTAGTTAACACGGGGAAAACATCAGATATGATGAGATCACTTTGGGAATTGGAAGCCCTAGGAATAGATGGGAATCCACAACCAGAACCTACGGACACGGAAATAATGGAAAGGTTCAAACAAAACACGGAAATTAAGGATAAGAGATATTATGTAAAATTCCCCTGGCGGGTAGAAAAGGATACCCTACCTAACAATTTAGTTTTAGCCACCCAGAGGATTAAACCTTTGGTTAGGAAATTTAATTTGGACCCAGAATTATATTCGGACTATAAACAAGTAATCGAAGAACAATTAGCTTTGGGAATAGCGGAAAGGGTTGAAAATCCAGAATTAAACTTAAATAGCGTAGGAACCTATTATATGCCACATCAGCCAGTTTTGAAAAAAGATCGCCTAACGACCAAATTACGCGTTGTCTTTGATGCCTCTTCACACGTAGAGGGAAAACCATCCTTGAACGATTGTTTAAGCAGCGGAGGCAATCTGAATCCCGATCTTTTGTTATTGCTTTTGAGATTTAGAAAACATACCATAGCTATTACGGCCGATATTGAGAAGGCCTTTTTACAGGTTGCAGTGGCGGAAGAGGAGAGGGATTCAGTAAGGTTTCTATGGGTTAGCGAATCGGAAGGGAAATTAGATGAAAATAAATTTGAAACACTTAGAATGGCAAGGGTGCCATTTGGCATTACATCGAGTCCCTTCTTATTAGCGGGAACAATTAAAGTCCACATTGAGAAATTTAAGGAATCAAAAACCCAGGCGGTCGAGGTCTTAAACAAGGATCTATATGTCGATGACTTAGTCAGCGGAGAGAATAGTGTGAAAGGGGCATATAGATTATCAAAAGAGGTAGCGGAAATAATTAGTGAAGCAAAAATGACACTTAGGAAATGGCAAACTAATTCGAAAGAACTTAGGGAACTATGGATAAATGAAAAAATGGCAGGGGAAAATTTAAAATTAATTTTCGAAGGAAAAACAGAAGCGGAAAATCAAAAGGTACTAGGTTTAGTTTGGGATCCTGAAACGGATCAATTCTCGTTTAATTTAAACAATTTAATAGATACGCTAGATAACGTAAAAGAAACTAAACGAAGCGTACTTAGTATGGTAGCCCAAATCTTTGACCCCATGGGGATTTTATCGCCATACACCATTGTAGCAAAAATTTTACTTCAAAATTTATGGACAGCTAGAGTAAAATGGGATCAGACAATAGCCGAGGAATTGGGAAAAATGTTTAGAAATTGGTACCGAGAATTGCCCGAAATAAGGAAAATAACAATAGATAGATGTTATTTCAAAGAATCTCCTCAAAATATCTCAGATATCTCACTTCATTGCTTCTGCGATGCAAGTATGAAGGCCTATTGTGCAGTTATTTATTTACGTTACGTAATCAACTCAACGGAAACGAGGGTTTCTCTTGTAACAGCTAAGGCCCGAGTAGCCCCTTTAAAAACACTTAGTCTTCCGAGACTTGAATTGATGGGATGCGTTATAGGGGCCCGTTTAGTTAATTTCGTCAAACCAGCCTTTGATAAAGAAAGAGTTGAGATATTTATGTGGACAGATTCTACAATAGCGTTACATTGGGTTAGAGATACATCAGATTTATGGAAACCTTTTGTTACAAATAGGGTTAAGGAAATTAGAACCATGTCAGAACCAGAAAATTGGGCTCATTGTCCCGGCGAACAGAACCCCGCAGATTTGCCTACAAGGGGAACCAGAGTTGAAGAGTTAAAAAAGGGTAGTCTTTGGTGGGAGGGACCCACCTGGCTTAGGAAAGGAAGAGAGAATTGGCCCACAGCTAACAATAACATAGAATTTAAAACTGGTTTAAAAGAGGTGGAATGTGAAAAACGAAAAATAGTTTTAGTTATTCGGTACGAAGAAATGCCAAACTTAACAAAATTAATTGATTTAAACAAATATAGCTCTTTGTCTAAGCCCTTGAGAATTACGGCATACATTCACCGGTTTATTGATAATTGTAGAAAAATGAAGACTAAAAGGGGACTTATCCATGCTAGCGAAATATCTAGGGCCGAAAATGATTGGATAATGGCCATTCAAGAATTAGAATATAATGAGGAAATTAAAATGTTGAAAGCGGGGAGCAAAATTCTAAATACTTCAAAAATCGCAACCTTAAGGCCTATATTAGATGAAGGAATTCTGCGCGTAGGCGGCAGATTAGAAGAGTCAAATATGAGTTACGCAACAAAACATCCCATAATATTAGATAAAAAACATAGATTAGCTAAATTGATAATGATCAGAAGTCACGGAGAGGTATGTCATTCGGGTATTCAAGATACCATTACCCAAGCGCGCGAAAGATATTGGATAGTGTCAGGCCGACAATTAGCTAAAACTGTAGTTAGTGGTTGTTTTATCTGTAAAAAACATTTGGCAACGGCGGGAGATGCTCCCATGGCAAATTTGCCGAGAGAGAGAATAGAAGAAACACCTTGTTTTCAAACCCTGGGTGTAGACTTTGCAGGGCCATTATATGTCAAAATCAAAGGCAAAATGCAGAAATCATACGTCTGTCTTTTTACTTGCGCCGTGTCACGTGCCGTACATTTAGAGTTAGTGGCGTCGTTGACAACCCATGAATTTTTGTTGGCATTGTCACGAATGATATCGAGAAGGGGTATACCCCATATAATTTATAGTGATAACGGGAAAACGTTTAAAAAGGCAGACAAAGATTTGAAAGAAATATGGAAGACGATAAAAGACCCCGAGGTTTTGAATTATTTTGGCAAAAGAGGTATAGAATGGCGATTTATCACAGAAAGAGCGGCTTGGCACGGAGGTTTTTGGGAACGCCTAGTAAAATCAACAAAAACGACATTAAAAAAGATTTTGGGAAGGGCGTCTTTAAATTACACAGAAATGGAAACCATGTTAATAGAAACGGAAGGAGTAATTAACTCTAGGCCTATAACTTATGTATTTAACGAGATAGGAGAACCAAGCCCATTATCACCCTCACATCTATTAATTGGCAAAAGAGTCACCAGTCTGCCCCCTCAGACAGTAAAATCCCAAAACATACCATTAACAAGAGTAGAACTCACCAAAAAAGAAACGCATAGAATCAATTTGGCAGAAAAACTTTGGAAAAGATGGAGAAAAGAATATCTCTTAGAGTTAAGGTCTGCACATCATAGCTTATTAGACAAAAACAAAAAAGAAATAAAAGTAGGGGATGTAGTTCTCATCCATGAAGACAAGGTTAAAAAACATATGTGGAAATTAGGCTTGATAAAAGAAGTAATAATAGGCAGAGACAATAGGATTAGATCTTGTGTAGTTAAAACCCCAAATGGCAATGAGATTCGTAGGCCAGTCCAATTATTGTATTTATTGGAAGTCAATGATTAAAGAAAAAATAAATTGTATAGTTTTAAGTATAAAAATCATGTATGTAAAAATCATTTGAATTTTGAAACTTGTAACTGAAAGACTGAAGTCTTTCAGCGGGGAGTGTGAAAAATCTTAAAGAAAAATCCAAAATTTATCATTTCACTTTCCCTTTGATTTGTATTGAAAAATGTTCGGAAATAACCACGTTTTGTAAAAACCCCACTTTCCCTAAAAATTCTATTGTAAACTAAAATATTGAACAAAATTCCATCCCCCTAAACACCTGATTTTGCTCCATCCCCTTCAATCCATATAAGAGAACAAATGTATTGTTGTAACTAAAAACTTGTTGGGCATAAAAACCAAAAACACTTCTGTTGAAATTTAGAACAACTTCGGATGTCTTGCACTTGCTTGATAGCAACATTAAAAATTATAAAACCAAAACGCTGTCTTCAATTTGTTTTAGGAAGATAGGAAAAATTAAAAACCTCTATAATATTTTTCAGTCGGTATTGTAGATAGGAAAAAGCTCTCCCACGAGCAAATTTAGAAATCGGTAAATAACAAAAATGGTACGGAATTAAACATATAAGCCTTTAAAAGATATCCAGGGAAATAAAAAAGATTACGTAAAAAGCTGTAAAACGCGTAATAATCTTACTCGGCGGCTCTTAATGGTCGAGTTTACTTCGCGCGCCATTCCGATATAACCTTATGTCCATTAATTCCCGCCGTATAAAAAGAATTTGCCAAACGACCATCCAACCATTTTGTAAGAAACCTTTTAAAGGGAAAATACCATCCAATCAAAAATGAAACTTCGCTTTCAGTTTATTTTCCGAGTTACACGACGCCCTAAATTGTTCGACGCGTTTTTGGCGAGGGTCACTTCCTTAAAATCGCCGTTTCGTAATTGAATATAGCCTTTGGTAATGCTAAATATAGTATAAAAGGTACGTTTTTGTCCCATCGCGCATGCGCCAACTTCTTTCGGGCAGAAGTTGTAATCTAGTTCGAGTATATCGTAAAACTTCACCTCTGACACATCGAAATTCTGTTCACGGACATATACACTGCTACATTGACGGAAATAAGAATATTTTCTAATTGGACAAGTGTCCAGTAACCCTCTAAACAAAGTTATTCGATCTTTTAAAAAAATATCGGATATTGCTAGAATTGTACAAGTACTTTTTCTTATTGGACAAATGTCCAGTGAACCCCTTCTCAAAAATGAAAAGTTACTGGACATTTGGAATATTTATCTGATTAAATTAATCGCTAATATGACGCCTAAAATTGTGGAAAAATGGTTATATTCGTAATAATTTATAGATTCGGGAAAGACAAGTACTTTTTTCTTATTGGACAAATGTCCAGTGAACCCCTTCTCAAAAATGAAAAGTTACTGGACATTTGGAATATTTATCTGATTAAATTAATCGCTAAAATGACGCCTAAAATTGTGGAAAAATGGTTATATTCGTAATAATTTATAAATTCGGGAAAGACAAGTACTTTTTATATTGGACAAAGGTCCAGTGACCCCCTTCTCAAAAATTAAAAGTTACTGGACATTAATCTGATTAAATTAATCGCTAAAATGACGCCTAAAATTCTTCGTAATAATTTATAAATTCCGGAAGGCTGTTCCTTTCTAAGATGGTAGTTGCTCTTTAAGATGAAATTGCTCTTATATATCACAAACCTCCTACTCCGGTTCTAACCCCAGCGTGTTTTCTTTCTCTCTTTGACAGGCAAATCTATTGGATATTCATCAAGGAAACATATCGAACAACGCTAAAAGCGAAGGTAAGAGCTTCGCTATATTATAGGTGTTTTTTTCTTTCCTTTTTTCACCCTCGAGAGCACCACCTCGCCTCCGTTTATATCTAATGCACGAGCCGTATAATTTTGTTTATATATATTTGGAGCAATGGTTCCTAAATTGGCGTAAAGCGCTTGATGCGGGTTCTGGGGTGCGCTTTCGATCGCATTCTCCCTCGTTATATAAGAAGGGCATTCCTTTTAACCCCCTACCCCTTCCGCCCTTTGAACTAGAAACGCTTTCTAGATATTCGTCGCTATATACCTTAGTATATTGGAAATTTATTTTAAAGGGAAGATGAAATAATTGTTTTATTTCGAAGGGTAGTAGAAATAATCTGATTTAAACGTGCTTCAACGAACCTCGGTTAATCGCGACTAAATTGGCTTATTATACGCGTGTTAGTCAAATAGTAATTTGAAACATGACAATTAAAATCGGTTTTTATAAGTAAATCGGAATTGGGAGTAATTAATATCATTAACTCGCGTCTGAGACGCTTCTTCGCGTTCTATCCGCAACAAAATATGCAAATCTTAGTGTGTAAACTTAATATTGAAAGAATTCTATTGGGTAACTTATTTTTCCCGTCTTTTTCCCTTTATCGGGGTAAATTGTACGTACGAATGGCGATTGGGGGGGGGGGGTCTAACGAACGGTTCTACTAAGCGCGAATCATTCTGAAGCGCCATTTCTTTATCCTTGGAACGTTTTTAGGGTTATTTTCGATACCGAATTGTAATCATCATAAATCTGTCTTTTTGAAAGAGTTTATTTTTATTTTTGCGGAGAGCTATAAGGGATCTTCTTTCGAGAGAAAATGGGCTCGATAAATAATTGTAAATGAATTTCTTCGCGCTACTTTTTGCGCATTTAGGAACGAAGTGAAGCCCAAAAAAATAATTTATGAAACCCGAGATTGTAGGATCGTGGAATTCGGCTGAAAGTGTACTTAGTTGATGTCTGCCCACCCCACCGTATTTCCCAGACGTTTATAAATGCCTTAAAACTGACCTTTGACTAAAAGCGCCTTTGTAGAAGGCGAAGCGGTTTTTAGAAAAACAATTATCGACGCTTAAGCTTCTCCCGAGTGTTTCGCTACTATTAAAAATAAGTATTCAAAATTAAGGATTACATTGAAATGTTCCCCAATACGCTCCGTAAAGCTATAGAATATGTTTCTTCTAAATCAAACTTCGACCCTTAAAACGATGGTATAATTCTAGTACCGCTCAACCGAAGGAATTTGAAGTTTCAAGATAAAATTCTTAGGCAACACGCTCCGCGTGTGGATTAAGAGCGTAAGGAAATCATTAAGATGTTTGCGTGGTTTTCGCGCCTGGTTTTGAATCATTTAAAGTAATTAAAATATAATAATATACTCGAAGTTCGTGGAAAAGCTCAATTACACAGGGTTGCCACAGGTCAGGTGAACCAGGGAAAAGTCAGGGAAAATGAAAATGAATAAAAAAAAGTCAGGGAATTTGAAAATGAATAAAAAAAAGTCAGGGAATTTGAAAATGAATAAAAAAAGTCAGGGAATTTGAAAATTAATAAAAAAGTCAGGGAATTTTAATATATTTTAAAAAGTCAGTGAATTTTAAGATATTTTAAAAAGTCAGGGAATTTAAAGATCTTTCAAAAAGCCAGGGAATTTTAAGATATTTTAAAAAGTCAGTGAATTTTAAGAAATTTTAAAAAGTCAGGGAATTTAAAGATCTTTCAAGAAGCCAGGAAATTACAATCATTATCTGTAGAAAAGATTTGAAGCTGTCAGTTGTATAGATTAGAACAAAGATATGCATACAAATGTCATTGAAAATATTTAATTTTAAGTAATATAAAAAATAAAAGCTTAAAAATTGGGTTGTATTAGCTGAAACTGTCAGGGAAAATCGTTGGAAAAGGTTAGGGAAAAACCTGGAAAAGTCAGGAATTTGAATCTGAAAAAACTGTGGCAACCCTGTCTACGTAAAGGAGGTAGAGGTTGGATATCTGTATAACACCTCTAAAGTACATCTACGCGATTCTTTCTTCTTATACGTTCTCGGATTAACAAATTAATTCTTGACAATATCGCGGCTCTAGTAACGACTTGATTCGAAATTCGTAAATATAAATCAAATTGATGATGCGGTGAATAAAAATTCGTAAAACTGGGGTATGATTGATACCCCTTAAACCGGGGACAGGCGGTTTTGCGCGATCATGCCGCAATGGAGTTTTGATAACTCTTCCACGCGTTCGGGACCCATCTATTTTATCCGTACGTAGATTAGTTTGTTTAAACTCCCTCTCAAAAATATACACGCCGTAACGATGGAAAAGGGGAAAGTGGCTTCGACCGATTTTTTAGCCTTTACTCGCGGTTGCTTCGCGTTCGTTCAAACCCTTTTAATTAAGCTAAAGCTATAAAGATGGCTAAAAGCTTATTGGCGTTACGAGGTTTCCACTCTCTTCGCGCTATTCCGATTCCTATCTTCCCCTCTGTAGGTAAAGGGGTCCATTTTTAAAATATTTCTATTATAGCCCCGAAATATACAGTTAGGATTATAACCCTAGATACTTATATCCCCCGTAGGTTCACCCCCCCCCCCTCAACTTATATAATTCCGTCTCGCGTCTGGCCCGCTGGTCTTAATACGCCCGCAGGGCTAATCAGAGTTTCTCCCTAAATCGTTGACAGCGCGACGAAAGCCTAGGTTTCGTCCGCGAATAAGCTTAAGACCGGGGACAACTGATTTTGTATTTTTACTTAGTCAAATAATCCGCGGAACGGTCTTAATCCGACTATACGACCACTCAGTCATAGGCAAATAAAAACGCCTTCCCTTATACCCCGAGTTAGCCCCCAAATCCACTTCTTGTCAACGGGATTTGGGGCCCAGCCCAACTCCCTCCTCCCCACCTACGTTAAAGCTACCGTTAAAGGACCAGTATCGAGTCTCGAGATTTAAAAATTAATTAAATTTGTGGCTTAATCGTATACGTAATAATTATACCGAAATTTCTCTTACTTCGTTTCGGTTCTCTACAAAATTACCCCAAATAGCGCCTCGTTACAAAACCTTATTTTACTTAAAGGCTCGTTAAACCTCTTACAAAAACGTTATAAATTTAAAGTCTCCCGTTTCTCCGCTCGCGTTCGAGGGACTACTTTTTCCCAATGAAGTTTAACATCGCGTATCCATTCACTTCAGCCTTCCTCATTTTGCTAACGTCACTCTTAAAATTAAGCGTTAGTGTCCGACAGACAGACATTGTTACGTAGAGAGAATTATTTATTTTGATACTTACAAAAATATAATTTAGACTAAAACGTGAAAAATGTTAACATGATTTTTTTTTCATATACGATGAAATTATTTAATGGTAAACTCTTTAGCACGCTTCTTATGTTTTCTTTTCGCGATACTCGCCCTTTAAGTTTACGTAGTTGCCTAAGTTGGAGCCGAGTGGTAGTGGGATGGCGTGTGTATTCAACAACATAAGGCTGATTTATTCATCCATCCCCGTCTCATCCTTATAGCCCTTCATCCCCCCTCCCAAATCCTCCGGCCATCATTGCCGACTTATAGAAGATTAATTAACGGAAGACCCGAGCTGGGAATATTTATTTCCCACCCGCCCGCCCACGCGAAGGAGGGGTGGAGGGGTTTTTCAAAACAGATATACGCGTACCCGTGGCGGTCCGCTCTGACTTTTATTATAGGTTTCGAGGGAGTTCGATTTAACCTAATGGAAAAAGGTCCTTCTAGCTCCTTCGTAAATGAAAGTCAATTTTATTTCCAAGCGAGAGGCGCGTGCGCTGTTGTATTTCCCCTCATCTCTTCGATCAGATGTTTTCGTTTGACACTTTCACGCCGATAGATTATTTGTTAACAGAGTTTACGACGAGAAGAGCTCGATTCTCTGACAGAATTAAGAACTGAATTGTTCAATTTTACTATCGAAGTATATATAGGGCGGTGTTTGAGTTGGGATTTACAATATTTATCGCGTATTTTCATCACGAATATTGTCAAAAATTTGGAAGGCGATGAACTCTGTTACACGAAAGCGGATTACTTCTTTTTAGAAACTAAATTTAATCGGATAAAATCTAATCGAATGAAAAATAATCAAGCTTTATACGCTAATTAACATTCAAAAATCTAGGTTATAGTTTAAAGAGACATCTACTTACTTTAAGGTTGAGAAAAACGTTTATTAAATAAAGATACAAAAGGCTTGCCCGAGGGAAATATGTAACCGATTATTAATAATAATTAACTGATTATTCAAATATTTGGGGATTATATTGTCCAAACCGTGATCTCTACTTCGGTCATATCGTTCTTTTCGTTTTCATTTCCAATGATACCCTTCCTTGAAAGATCTATCGTTAGGACTTTTATCCCCCTCCCATTGTTTCGCTCATCCATCCCTTAGAATTCCATGTCTAGCCATCTCATTGGACATATTGACTGTCATACCGCGTTAATTAATTAATATAATTATATTATATAATTATTGGCTAAGTTCATTAAATTTTGCGTAAAATAAATATATAAAGATTTATAATTCCAGTGAAAATCCGTCCAAATATTAATTATTTCGTATAAAAAATGTATCCGCGTAGTTGCCTAATTGGAAATTGCGTCATTTGATGAACGGGTGACGTAAAGGCGACCCCGCCCTTATATTAATTAGATTACGCGTAACGGCGCGAGGTTCGATCCTGGGAAAACTTTTTTTAATTGGAGTCATTGAACAGTAGCGAAAAAAGTTCCCATACCGTGATGGGATAAAAATAAAGGTACAATATGTCATCGTTGAAAATTAATTTCAATCAGACTCGGACTCTCGAGCACCTGACAAAAACCTAAAGATGTTATTTTTAGTTGGGTGTCAGCGAAGACCGTATCGAGGTTTACATCCTTATCCCCCTTTACCGAACGCTAATTGAGACGCTCGATGAAAAGCCTTATCTTTAGGCCATCTTTCCAGCTGATCCGTGCACCGGGCTGGAAAGCTATCACGCTTTTACCGCGTGGGTGCAGTTCCTATCGTGATGTTTTGGGTATTGGGATCGAGCAACATTTTTTTACTCGGGTACATATACCCCCTCCTCCACACACCTGCACGTAGGGTTCACCCTGGCCGTGTTGTCTGTTTTGGGGTCTATAGCCCTCTCTCTCTTTCTCGCTGTCAACCTGCCGCCGACGCGTGGATCCCTGGCGCAGCCTGATTACGCTTTAATTTGGCTTGAAATATTAATGATCCTTACACGCTCCCGCCTTAAAAAGGATGACAGGGCGCCAAACCCAGGACGTGCCTTCCTACCCTCCTCTTTTTCTCAGTTTCGTCCCGCAACTTCTCGTTATACGAAGCCACTCCGAAGCGCTTCCTCGTTGACGTAATTGTTTAGTTTTGTAGAACGAATTTAGTAAAAAAATCATTGTCTCTCTCTACAATTAGTCGAAGGTTTATATTTAACTCCTCATAAACCCGCGGACTGTAAGGCGTGATACGAAAATGGCCACGTGATATATCTAGAATCAAATGTTTTGGTTTAAAATGAGACTGTCGGGAGTTTTCGCGAACTCCAAATCGAAATTGAATAGCATTTTTGGAAATATTGTTAAAAAATATATATATAATTATATACTTACGTCATTCTCGAGCGTTCTGGCACCAGTGATACGGTCGTTTACGCGCCATCTTTTTCGCAAAAGTACTTAATAATAACCTTCGAGACTATACCTTTAAATAAACTTGGCCTTATTTAGCGAAACTTCCGATACTTTTTAAACCGACTTGTTTTTAATCAGTCCAATAAGAGAGGCTTCGCTCTCCATGGTTCTCCTCCGTAAACTCCGTGGCAAAGTTCCGCTTTATCCCCGTAACCCGGCTCATCTTTACTCGTTAGTTCTTTCGAGCACGCCACCTTACCTATACTAATACTCGAATCCGACTCGAAATTGACAAAAGGCGTAATACTAGGTTGCCTTTATCGCTCGGCAAAGAAATCCTAGAGATAACTGGAAGGGTACCTTCCTACGCGTTATCAATTCGAGACGAAACTGGCTATGAACTATTATACAACCATATCAAGATTAGTTAGGGTGGACTTCTTTCATTCTCCGTAAGGTTTAACATCGCGTATCAATCCGCTTTATGTTTTTCCATTCTGCCAACCACTCTTGAACCGTGACGAAGAGAGGCAACTCGTATCTAGTAGAGACGCGCTTCGCGGATGCGGTGGCCCACTTCGCCGCCGCGAGAATAATTTGTTTGGTCTAATTTGTAGTCGCACCTGCTACTCGAGCGAGCGTTTTCCACTTTTTTCTCTCTCTCCAAACTTTATAGCCATTCCGCCCTATTAAAAAAAAATCCAACACTAGACGATCCCGTGGGAGAGGGTGTGAACTAATTGGGTCTACGAGTCGTACAGGGAAGGCTCTTTTCATTTCCTACTCGTTGATATTAAATCGAGATTAAAATAAACACCATCGCCTATTTATTATTAAACTAATAATAAAGAAGTGAATGTTTCAATTTATTGACGAATCAAAGATAAGATTCATTTGGCTGCGGTTTTAAGAAACTCAATCGGGGTTGAATTCTGAAACAATTATGATGGGTTCTAGTTTACTTTACGATGAATTTCAAACCAAATCCAACTTCAGAATTTAATTAAGCGCTGTAAATATGGACATATTATATTATTTTAATTATTTTTTTTTTTATGAAAGGAGAAACGCATGGAGTAGAAGAAGTTAAGTTTTTATTGAGAAAAACTAACTGTGGCGAGAAAGCTTCTTCTCTTCCTTTCATAAAAATTTTTAAAATATAACTTTACCATGGATTCTAATCTTAGAAAATTCAACGTTAATTATTATATTATTCTTAATTTTGCCTGCTAGTTACGAAAATAAATTCAAAATCCCTTCCGTTTAAATTATAAACTCTTGATTCTAAGTAAATTCTACGAAATAGACGTGAGATCCATTGATCAAAAGGGTTAGTAAACGTATAAGATGTTCGTAATAACAGTTGGTCAGTTTTAGGTGTGGATCTAGTTTCGGTCCCACATTTTCACCACACCCCTGTTAATCGCGCCGATTCTATTTACGATTCTCTCGCGAGGCTAAACAGAAAAAAATGGTTAGGTAACGGCTCTCCTTCTGTCGGATTTAACGGGATTAAAAAAAGGCGGGCGAAAGAGATTATGAACCCACCGAGGAAGAGAAATAGTAAAAAAAAATAATAGGTACACCCACCCATTTTATGTACTATTTTTTTCTTCCCCGATAGCCTTTTTGTAATTATTCAATGTCAAACTCGAAAGATTTCGTTTGTCCCTACTAAGTTTAACACGGCGTATTAATCCGCCGAGGCTTTTGTCGTATCGCGAACTCACTCTTATAGTTGGCCTCGAACGTGTTGCGCCTCACGTCCTAGCTTTTCATCAAACAACTATAAAATGGCGTTGTACTTTGGGAATTTCTTTTTAGCCCGTTTCATTGGGTGTCGCCCGCGAAGGCCGAATTATAGGCTTAAAACCATGCCAGCGTATTGTTACGAAAAGGCCCTAGTCTAGATTAAAATCTCTATTATATTCCTGTTTTTTTTATACTACGGGGTAATAATGACGTTAATGTCCCCTTTTCTAGCTATAAGCCTTCCCCCTCTACCTCTATCAGCTCTCTTGATTATAGATTTTTTACCCGAAAGACCAATTTAAAAAGGTTTTTCACAAGATTAAATTTAAATCGTATACGTGTAGTGATGAAAAAAAAAATTGCGAGGTTTTAAATTAATAGGTTAGTTATTAAAAAAAATGCCAAATCCCTTTTTCAATTTCTGGGTCCCTAAAATATTATAAAATCGTAATTTGGTCCCAAAACAAACATTTCAATAATTCCAGGGATAAGTTATAATTAAGATATTTTGTTTTTCATCGCAGTCCATATTTGCTTCCTATCTTTAGAATTTCTGTCCCTTTTTTATGGGATCATGAAAATTGTTTGAATGACATCTCGGTGAGCGACTACAACAATTCCCTGTAAGACAATTGAGTGTTAGACCATATATACCTAGTGTCCTATTCTCCGAATCGACTTTCACTTCATTTTTGCAATAACCCAATTGTAGCGCATCGAGTTGTCGTTCACCCAATCGGCATTCCGCCAATCGGCATTCCGCCAATCGGCATTCCGCCAATCGGCATTCCCCCAATCGGCATTCCGCCAATCGTCATTCCGCCAATCGTCATTCCCCCAATCGTCATTCCCCCAATCGTCATTCCCCCAATCGTCATTCCCCCAATCGTCATTCCCCCAATCGTCATTCCCCCAATCGTCATTCCCCCAATCGTCATTCCCCCAATCGTCATTCCCCCAATCGTCATTCCCCCAATCGTCATTCCCCCAATCGTCATTCCCCCAATCGTCATTCCCCCAATCGTCATTCCCCCAATCGTCATTCCCCCAATCGTCATTCCCCCAATCGTCATTCCCCCAATCATAGTTCCCTCAATCGTCACTCCCCCAATCGTCATTCCCCCAATCGTCATCCCGCCAATCGTCATTCCGCCAATCGGAATTCCTCCAATCGGAATTCCTCCAATCGGCATTCCACCAATCGGCATTCCCCCAATCAATTGTCGTAGACAATTAGGTAAATGCGACAATTAGATGAATATGAGTTTTAATATTTTGTAAAAATAAATACTCCTCGTAGTGACAGCCTCGCTTTAAGGGTTATTTTTCTCGATTTCTAACTAAATTCCTTAGGTGGTCTTATAAATATTGTAGATCTGTTCGATATTAAGCGAGGCGTATAGCGCGCGTGTTCTCATGGATCACGCTTCTCGTCATATTTCACGAGTCGGTGATTACGCTACAATATAGAAATTGTATTATTCCTTTTTTGGCGCCCCTAATCTTTCAAACTGTATCGTTGCCTTTGATTGTCGCGTGTTTGCCTACTATTTTCGCCTAGAAAAAATTACACCCAGTCAAGTAAATAAAGAAAAAAAAAAACCCAAAAGAAAAAGTATTAAGTCTAATGGCCAATTTTCAACCAGGAATTTTCGCGTCAAGCAATTTTCTGCCTCGCTGGCGGAAAACTTGGTTTTACGACTCGAAAATTGTTTCGTGAAAATTCAGCCCTTATGATTTTATAGCGATACGTTAACCGTTGTTTTTCCTTTCTGTAAACGCTGTGTTTCTAGCGACAAAGGCCTAGCAAAGCGTACGTAATGAGCGCGCGTGTTTGTCCAACAATCTCCTCCTATTCGAGTTGTATTGGAAGTCTATGAGAAACTTCTTCTAACGGGGAAGTTCTTAGCTAGTGAGTTTAATTCAATGAAACGCGAGATGCTAAGTTCAGCAACGCGTACGAGACAATTTACCCCTGTTGCAAAAGGAGCGTAATACGGCGAGAATAAAACTGGTAACTTCAAGCTACTATGAAGTCCTGGACTAAAATCGTGAAGAGAGACTGCCCTATCCATGGAGGGGGAATAGTTGCTATTGTAAAATATGGGGAGTTTACTTAGGTTACGTTACCGTCGACGTCATCAGCTACGTACTATCTTGTAAAGCTCGTAGCGCTCGTGAGCACCGAGCATTTCTTAAGCTTATTTTTTCTATATCCAGGTGTCAGCTCTCAAGGTCGTGTCTCTCCCGAGTGACTTCCGAGCCCTCTGACCCCTAGCGTTTTATGAAAACGGAAATAACTTCCCCGTATAACCTTAACGCCACGTCATTTCGTGACGTAGTTAGCAACATTCGAACAAGATGCCGCATCTACGAGTTCTTTTATAATAAGATTTCTAGACAATAACGCGAGTTATTCCATAAAGATTTGGAGTGCCCAATTCCGAAACGGGCACTCCGTGCTTGCATTAGGACCACAATTAAGCCGTATGCACTCATACCTATTTTCACGCGTTTCACGCTAACGTGCTAATGGTTTTTCTATGAGCGCACGAGCGTGAAACGCGTGAAAATAGGTCTGTGTGAATCCCTGCTTTAGAGTACTTTCCTCCATAGACTAACGAAAAACGAGCCATTTCGCGTTCGGATATGAGCCTACTTTTTTCGACAACGACTTTAGTGATACGTTTCTATTTTACGAGCTAGTTAATGAATCGTTTAATCAATCGAGACTTTCACGTTTAACATTTTTGAACAACGCGAGGATTTTGGGAACTTCGTCAGAAGGTGTTCTCACGTACTTCTGATTATACTTTATACCTTCTTACAAAATCGCTTTTCTCCCCACTTTGTAATATATATAATAATAACTCTGTAATGTAATATTTCTTTCCAACTTATAAAATAGAGTGAGAAAGAAGGTGAGAACGATATTATTACATTTTTAAAAATCTCCCACGCGGAACTGTTTCACTTATACGATATTTTTGTTTCTTCAAATTATCGCGCCCGTTTCGTTATAGCAATTAATTTTTAATTTTATTTTTCCCCTTTTTCTCTATAATATTTAATATATATTTATTTAGTTCCGAAATGTAAATTTTAGCCGGGTTCTCCCCTGTTTGCGGGTTTTACCCGGAACACCGATGCTCGAAGGTTGAAACACTTCTACAGGGGCTTATGTTTTTAAAACGCTTAACCAAGGAGTACGTAACCATTGAAGGGAGACGAATCATTATTTAGTTCTATGTTTTATTATTTATTTTCCACGAAAGCGTATTTTCAAATTATCTTATCCGAACGTAACTCGGATAATATGTCTAGGATAAACCAATTTTCGGATTTAAATATTTTTAGCCACAGTATCCCCGAAAGGGCGTGGCGTAGCTGTTATATTCGGCTTGTCGACGTCAATCGTTTTCACGCGTTCTTAACCTATTTTTTCCAGGAAAGGGGAGTGTCCAAATTTCGCGCAATTTCTATTTCCCGCCAGAAATGTAACTAAGCCTATTCTCGGAGAAAAGCGCGTGAATTTCCGCTCGTGCAAAAATTCGTTTTTACGAAAGTGCGCGACAAATCTCGCGAAAGTCGTAATTTTTTCCGCTCAGCGGCGCCACTTGCGTGGATCTGTTTCCGATTTGAAATGAAACTTATTCGAACAGCGAGCGCTATAATGATTTAATATTAAAAATGTTAAAGCTTATGAAATCTATCGATATCTTTCGATAAATATCGAATAAACCCTCTATACGTACGCGTTAAATAAAGAATCACTCAATATTTGAGAAAGGTTGGATTACCCACATAGGGAGTGGCGCGGCGGAGATAACTCTCTCGCTCTTTCGAGAAACACGTAGGAATCTTTTTTTTTTAACTGCTGCGTAAACTTTGGTCCTTTGTCTAACAAATCTGAGTAACAAACAAACACGAGGATCGCGCGAACAGGAAGGGAACTCTAACGCGTGCGCCAACAATTACAGCTAGGCCTATATCCCCCCTTATCACCCCGCCCCACTTCGCCTCTCCTCTCCTGGAAGTGGGCTCAGTTTCCCCGCTTTAAACCGTGTCTCTTGTCAGTATTATCCAAAGCTTTCCCGAGTTAGTTAAGATGGTACATTTTAGTCCAGTTACTGCAGCAACGTTGCCCTCTTTTTAAAAAAAATGGGAGAAATTTTTATTTGCACATCTCTTCAAAAATATTTCGTCTTGTATTTCAAAATGTTTTTCGGTCTCCCGTATACTTATAAAATATAAAGTATTAATTTTCTCGAATTTTGGTTTTTTAGTATTTTTAAAAGTAACGTAAGATTAAGTACAACGTTGCCTCTATTTTATTCCTGAGAAAAACAACGTAATTGGTCGATTTTTCCCCTTGAAAGTACGCGCTTGAGTCCGAGATATATTAAGCTAAGCTCAATTATATCTTGGAAGAAAGAAATAAGATGGAAAGGAAATTTGTCGGTGCAAATTTACCGGTACTCGGTTAACCAAGGCCCATGCGGGCCTCGGATAGATGAATGTACAATCTTAGGCCCTACCTAATTAATGCGTGTCGAAAGTTAATTTTACCCGGGTGGGCTGAACAAGTTGGTGAAGGCCCAATTATATAGGATTAAGTTATCCCAGGTCCAACGGTCGAGGGGGCTTTAGCCCACCTTGCCTTCCCGCTTCCCCTTCATAGTTATCGAATACGTCTTGGGTAAAATACCCTTTTAGGTTAATCCAGTATAGCCTTGAGAAAAAGACAACAACATAAAGATAACAATACGGTATTTTCCTTCTACTTTCGTTTTGGTGGCATTTTATTGGTGCGGTTTTTTTGTATTGGTTTTCGTTGCTCCTAACACGTAGTTCACATAGTTCCTGGCTGTTTTAATCCCTTACACCGCATTTTTTCCCATTTTTAACTATACGGAGTGTTTTTTAACGAGTTTAATTCGTAAACTTTTTCAGAATCAAACGCAATTTCGGATGAGAAAATGAGGTGGTGTTTGCCGTCCAGGTTTCCTAAAAGCAAATGGACAGCTGCCAAGCGCTTCTTTAGCTCTTCGTCCTGTTAGATATTTATATATATTATAGGAAGACATAGTGAACGTTTAAGCGATAGATTACTCTTTAAACCCTTTTAATATATATCCGAGAATGATTTGAAGCCCTATAAGAACCTCGAGAGATAGCTTTAGCCTTTGGTATATCGCTAATTATTTAGATCGACGAAGGAGTTTCAATTCTATCTCGTATAACTAAAACCATTTCTATTTCACGAGTTAAAATCAAATAAGTACGTAATATAAGTTAAAAGGTAAACCATCCTACATGGTAGTTACATTTTGAGCATCTGTGTTTGACTAATAGCTAAACGTATTTGATTTTGAAATCATTTAGTAAATTATAAATATTTACATTTTGTTTTATCTTAAATTCTGGAAAGGTTAGTGAATAAGTTTGTAGGGGAATTGGCGTAGGGTATAGATTTTAACTATTTCTCGAATAGGAGTGTGTTCTGAAGATCCTCTCAAGCGGAAGCTACGCGTTTAAGATAGAATGAGAAACCAAACAACGAGTGATTTTAAAATATAATTAAATTAATTAACGAGACTGCTACTTCGTGTTTAAGAAATAAATGTTTTCGGAGTGGGCTTCCTTCCGTTTCAATCCATTTATTACAATGTGAAGTAGGTCCGAAAACTCAGTTTAAAAATGATTATTTAACAATTTGCCTTAAACACGAAGAAGCAGTCTCGTTAATAAATATTCCAAATTCATTGGCTAGAAACAAAATTTAATTTATATCCTATAAATCAAAATTTAAGTTACTCGAAAGGTAGAATTGGCGAGGATCCACGGAGAGTTTGAAATGTCTTTATTGGGATATTATAATGTTTATGTTGGTTAACCTGAAGCTGGTTAGCTTTCATCTACAGATCATTGTTCAGCCTCCTTCCCGAATTAGTAAAAAAATGATTTTTACATTAATATTTGTTTGACTAGTGAATTTAACTTATTTTAATAAAAAAAAAAAAAAATAACTCGTTGCTTGGATTTGTTCTCCCTTTAAAGGAAATCTACCTAAAATAGTAAATCTACGAGTAATTCAAAGAAATATAAAGTATTTAGATTGAAATAACAATTAAAAACGTTTAATCCTTTACAATTAACGAATTTACGTCAAAAACTTTCAAAATCAGAGTTATTCGAGTCCCTACCTTAACTATTATAGACGTGACTTCAAATCTATTAGATCTGATTAAATAAAATATCCTCTAATCAAGCCACGAGGCGACGTGACAAAACCGGTAATATTTAAAAACCAAAGCTTTTTTTTTATTAATTGTTATAATTAACATTCCTAATGAGATCTCTTCTATATATATATTTTTTTTATTAATATTATTAATATTATTAATAAGTGTTGTACGTATAGTTTGTTCTAGCTTAATTGATATTTATGATAAGGCTTAATTCTTTGTATGTATACGTAAAAACTAACGTTGATATAAACGCGTTAATCTAAGCTTTAGATATAGGAAGGGGGGGGGGGGCTTATCTTAATGCGTCTTTAACCGGATAAATGGCGTAGATAATGCTAATAAGGTCGGATTTTGGAGCACTCTGCCTTTTCTCTCTCTCTCTCTGGCAGCGGGCCTTATCGTTTCTCTTCCTCGCGCCTATTTCCGCTAGCTCTTTGCCACGAAAAGAGGGGGGAGGGGTGAGTTGTTACATCTGTGGCGATCCCACACTGGATGGTACTTCGAATATACTTTACTTTATATATATCCATTATTATTAAGAGCTAACACTCTTTCAGTTTGTTCGGTGGAGTGATTTTTTTTTTTTTTTTTTAATTTTTCGCCAAAGTCTCCTATATAGAGATGTTAAATATATATTTTTGTTCATATACTCGTGAGATAAGTGCCTCCCATTTACATGTATAGTATAGTATAGTCTAATGTAGATTTAATTTACTAATATTTTTAAGTTCTTTTTGTTTTTTTGATATAAAATATAATATTTCAAATTTGATTCCATTTCTTATTTTATTTTATTTTTTTATCAAGGTATCCTATTTAGATTCGGATGCAATTTTTGAGACCACTTTCCAGCTTATAAAGGTAAATAACTTTTGATTAAAATTCTCCTTGAAACCTTTTTTTTTTTTTTTTTTTTTTTTTTTTTGGGATATAATTTATTTTAAATAGGCTTAATATATACCTTCGAAAAAATGGTGAAAAGAACATTATTACCTTCTTAAGTATAAGTGGCAAACTAACATTTTTTGTAGAATATTTTACTCCCGATATTATCTTAATACTAGCTGCCTACATTTTTATATTCGCTTCATCTGATATTACTTTTAGGAAGTTTTTGATACGAAAATGACTTTTGTCATAACTATACCTTAAGTAACGCGATAGATATAAGTACGTTAATTTATGGAAAACACGAAGTTTTCCATGCCCAGCGTTATATAGTCGAAACCTACTTGTTTCGAGTCGACCAGTCGATAGTGTAGAGCCAAGGCTTAAGACTTTACACTCCTTAAAATCCATTTTTAACGATTCAATTTTAGCTACTTCCATTATAAGATTAAATACACCACTTCGCTCTTCCACTGTGCGTATGCCCGCGCTCGAAACGCTTACTAGTGGCGAAAAAAAAACCTTAACTTGGTGAGGCGCGCGTAGTATCCCGCGTATTACCCCATGCAGGTTTTTTCCCTGCCATTTTCACCAAGTGAAAGTTCGCCCTATGCCGCTAAATGGTGTATTGTGCAGAAACTGCTATCTTTCTATATATATATATATATATATATATGGTCAATTTCAAATCACTCTAAGTTTAGAAAGAGATAATGGTGCACTACGGACCGTATTATTTTTCAATATCCCATTCTATAAGTGTCGTACTTGTACGTAATACCTTACTTATGATATATAAGATATTTTATATTTTAAACTCCTAGTTTCATTTTGATCCCTCGAATTTTGTACGAAAAAGTCGTAAACTTTCTTCGAACTTAGTTTTTTCGGAGTAATGTATATCTTTCGCAAAGTCGTAAAATGAAACGTTATAGAGAATTGAAAAGAGAGAAAAGACCTGTTAAAGGAATTAGCTAAAGTAAAGTTAGGCTTTTTTTTGTGAAGGCGAAAAAAAATCTATATGGCTGTCATTGTTGAGCGGAATAATGAGGGTCTTGTCGCTTGTCGAGGGCGTTTTTCGACGTCAGATTATACTCGTTCCTAGCAGTTTCACCGACAGATCCTAGATCCAGCAACGCGTTTGGGGGGTTTACGCGTCTGTCACTGTCGCCGAGTGTTCGCGTTCTTGATTAGCCCTTGTCAATATAGATTCCGAAGCGATGATACGCGCTATCCGAAAAATCCCGAAGGGAATCGCGTGACCTCTTCCTTCTTTGACCATTCAAGATTAAAGGTCAACTGAAAATACGAAATATTAAAAGCGTGAAGTTATTTAAGCTAACACGAATACGTAATTGTATTATTAGCCTTTCTAATAATGGGCGGACCTTTTTAGATCGTCACAAAATGGTCCTAATGGTGTCACGAGATGATCGCGAACTCTTATAAAGGAATTGTTGCGTAGTTTTCGATATAATTTAAACATTAATGTAACGCTCGAAATTGTTAGCCTTGGCTTGGTAGAACACAAAGAAAATAACTCCCACGGAGCGAATATAATTAAAGAACAAAAAAGTCTAAGATTTGACGTAGAAAACACGAGCTTGTTAAAGACGCGTGATCGATAGCCAACCAATTAAAAAATCTTTTCGACGAGGTAATCTTTCACGGGGAATATCTCGAGGCTCACTATTTAGCTCCTATAGGCAGAGCGAGGAAAAACTATCTCTCTTCTCCCCGTAGACACGATTTATTTAGAAGCGCGTCTATAGGTACTAACAGAAGCCGATGAAACCCTCCTTTGAAGTCTACTACTCCAATTTTCCATATAGCGCTCTTCTCTGTATGGGTAAAATTCCCAATTTTACGAGTTAGAAGGGGTCCTACTTCATCCCCCCTGTCTACGGAAAATTAGAAATTCTCTCTCTCCACAAACGACGACGTTTTTGGACGAACTCCAATGCTGCTAGAGATATTCGCTCGAAAGAAACTCCCGCTTCGAAAACATCTACCGTTAGGAGGCGTACGAATCGCGCCTTTTGAGAATAACCCATACAGAGAGGGGTAGACAAGACCCGGGAGTAATAGACTTCAAAGGAGGGTTTTATCGGCTTCTGGTACTAATTCTTTCGCGGTGGATGTTATTTTTGAGGATGTAAAAATTAAACTCAAATGTAAATCTCAGAGACACCCCCGTCCAAATTTTCTAGCCACATTTCTAATTCGGAATAGCAATTTTCGTCTATAAGCGATGAAGACTATATCAGAGACGGTATTTTTTTTTCTCTGCAGATTTCATCCGATCTTAGCACCAACATCTTGGCGGGTAAACTCGAAGGTTCCCTGCCGCGACTACGAGTCCCTGTATAGATAGATTCGCTTATACGGAGCCGAAAATATGAAGAGAAATGAGACTTTGGGGAACGTTACTTTATAGATAAACGCGCGTATAAACACACCCCTGGTATTTTTCTCCTTAAATATAAGTGGTGTCCCTTTTACGCGCCGCACGAAGCGGGGTTTCAATTCTTAAAATCTCGATATAGGTAGTGACCGCTTCTATACGAAGGTGATTCAGCGTTCGATTCAATATAACGGTATTTTTAGCGTATAACCCTAGACATTTATCGGTCAGCCTCGCGGGATAAAAACAATTTTCCTTTTAAAGGGAACCAAATTGTAGCCGATTCGCGTATATAGGTGGGACGAAACGGATGCCCGAAGCTATCTATTAGAGGTCTGAAATCGCCTCTGATTTGGCTTAAACACTGGGTGCGAAAACATCGCGCGAATAGGCTTAACTATATCCTTTCTAACCCCGAAAATTGGAGAGAAAAGTCTTTCACCGCGGATCCGACGGGGTTTCGAGTCCGACTATAACCTCTAAGAACCGTCTAGTTCGATATCGCGCTGTTGGCTCTGAAAGGTCGGGTTGACGTCCGCGACAATGGGAGAAAAGTGGATCGAGAGCGGGGAGGGGTCGTCTAGCGATTGAATCTCGAGAGTCCACCTGGTAGTTACCACGCTAAGAGTGACACCACCGGCTCTGTCTCTCACGCTCTTCTCGCTTGTCAATCACGGACGCGTTAAGCCCAACCTAGTTTAGGTTTTTTTATTTGGCTGGGATTTTGGATCCCAAAAATCCACTTTTTAGGATTACCTAAAAATAACCCTCTGTCGACAGAATTTTAAAAATATTACGCTTTGTCGAATGTGGTAAATAATAATAGAAAATTTTAAGAGTAAACCGCGTACCAAATATGATTTAAAAAGGCTCTCCAGAGCGCGGGTGTTCTTATTTCGCCTATTTATGTTAAAATGGTTTACAAAATTAAATTAAATTTAATTATAAATTCGATTAATAATTGACGCTAATTTATTCAATTTATATTTACCTTTAATTATCGTTATTCAATTTCCACCTTTGACATTTTATATCGTAACGTTATTTACGACATTTTCCCTTTTATTCTTCCCAATTTGCTCAATATTTCCGAGATATTTTGGACAAATAATAATATTGATACAAAGATATCAAGTTGTAGACTTACATCTCCATCGCTATATTATTGCAAATATAGTTACGTAAAATCAAAAAGGGTCGTTATCTAGCGTATGTACGAGCTATAATATAACCCCCGCGTGCACTCTCCCTCCGGAATACACGCGACGCGCTATGCAAAGTTTGAAAACGTCATTATCCGTCAATGCCACGTATAGCCGAAGCGGTTTGGGTCATCATTGATGATTTATTCTTTGATTAAACATATCCGGGCTAAAAATCTAGATGTTCGTCTAATATTTATAAAAGTATAACTACATCAACTGGAAATTTATTTCTTCTCTGATAGAAAGCGAAGGCAGGAGGAGGAATATAAAAAAATCTGGCCAATTTCCCTCTTCTAGCTCTTTCTCTTTCTCTCTCGCTCAAACATTAGATTTTTTTCTCGTAACGTTCCTTCTCTCTCTCTCTCTTCCTTTTCCCCGGAGGCTGGAAGAGCCAAGGTTTGGAAAATATGCTTTTGTTGCCTCCCCGTATGACTGGTCTTAAAAGCTTCTGCCTGAACGCATCCTCCCCATCCTCTCTTTTTCTCCGTCTCTCTTGCATCTCTCTCTCTCCTCTTCCATCTAACCTCTCCTCTCCTCTCTCTCAGCGCGCGGAGGAACCAGTCCGACGACCGAGAGTCGGGATTCTCCCGCTAGCATTACGAAGAGAGAGAGAGAGAGCTTTCGCTATAGCTAAAGCTAGCTACCCAGGGACTAGAAGCACTTATTACGTCCATTAAGGCCTTCGACTGATGCCGACGAAGTAGACGAAAATGCGGGAGCGCGCTAAAGCGGAGAAGAGTCTATTTCGTTCGACATTTGGCGTTCAACGCCTACGACAATAAACTGGCTCGTCACCTCGGTGTAAACCCTTCCAGATTCTTCTCCTTCCCTCGCTTGTCCTTTATTGACTAGGATAATACGAACGTATTTTAGAGAAGAGTACGGAAGAGGGGAAACTTATAGTTAAAAGCGGCGCGAAGTTGCGGTAAAATAACGAGGCTTAGTTCCTCTCTTTTCAACGTAATTTGGTTTCCGAGTTTCTTATAGGATAGACGATAACCTAGTTTTATACGAGTAGGTTTCTCCGATTGATTCCGAATGTATTTGGATCCCACGTTCGCTGAGAGGGATGGGATGAGATGGTTTTGAAAAGTAGGCTTCGAACACCCCCTTTCCGCCAAACACTACTCGCCTCTCTACTCCCTCGCTCTTCGCTTCGCCTCTTCGCCTAGCTCTTCCGTATAGGGCTCCCTTAGCTTATGTTTATAGATTTTGGAACTCTATTTTCGTATTTTCTTCGAAATATTTCATCCCCTTTGCCGAGCGTTCCAACTTTCGAGACTCGAAACTAAACATTTTTAATGCGGATTTAAATGAGCTAGGTTTCCGAGTAGTGTTTACTTCCGTAAACTCTCATTTTAGAACTTAAAAGAGAAATATCGCGGCTTTCATTAGAAGTTCCATCACTCGAATTAAGTAAAATCTGAGACTAATATTAAACAGTGACTCTTAATATAAGGAGAACCAGATTTTAGTTTCTTTAAAGGGAGAATGCAACCTAATAAAGAGTGAATTTTTTATCGATTCCTTATCGTTTAAATAGGCTTAATCCACCGGTAAAAAGTTTACGAAACAAAATATTAAACTAGAAATAAATTTAAAACTTACCCCGAAAATAGGAGATCTGCTGAATTGCCTCTGTGTAAGGTCTAATAACCAATGAACGAAGGTCCGTCATTTACGCGAGATCTCCATTAGAGCTACAATCGAATTCGATTGGTCGCTAGACCTTATACGCGAGGAAATCAGCTGATCTCCACGAATCCCGCTAAGCCTATTTTCCGGGAGGTTTAAATTGATTTAATATTTGTTCGTAATTTTTTCACTAGTGGATTAGGCCTAATTAAACAATAAGGAATCGATAAAAAAATCACTGGTTGTTAGGTTGCATTCTCCCTTTAAGAAACCTAGGCGGCGTCTTTATTGAACCGGAAGCTAAAATTATCAGAAGCAATAAGATTCGCCGAAATATTATGATCGTATAAGTTTAAAAGTTGGTCCTGCTGTCCAATTTTAAAGCATTATTCGAATTGCCAAAAAAACAAAATGTGTTCGCGCCAGTTTGAGTTACGCCATTCATTTAAAATCTTTAATTTGTTTATGGAAACTTAGGACGAATGAATTAGCGTCTTGTTACGACAAACAAGATTCATTGGACTGATCCTGGAAGACATCTTCACCGGGCACGGAATTGTACGAAGGCAAGAACACTTTTACAGGGCAATAAGAATACGTTCGCAAAAACGTGAATTATGTTTTAGGAGTTATTCCAGTTAATATATTTTTTCGATTAATTCCGATTATGACTCGTTTCGTTTTCGTTTCTGAGCTTTACGAATTAACCCAATTTTTAGATGATCAGGAAAAATTAGGATGATTTACGAAAAACCCGAATAATTAAGATTATCTCGTACTCCCTTCACTGATTTCGTTAAACTTCGAGGCGTTAATATATTGGTGATACAATTAGGTGGGTAACGCGAATAAAAGTATAACCGTTTCTATAAAGAGTTCTATCTCGAGTTGACAGCGCGCCTGAGGTTAGTCTACCAGTTATCTCTACGATTTGTTGCCTTGGAAACGGAGGAAGACTAGTTTTGGGCGTGTTGCCAACTTGAAATGGAATTGACTGTTGACTGTATCAGGAGTAAATAAAATCCCGTAGAATGTGTTGAAAATCGTGTATGAACGAAGTTTCAACGTAAAACTCAGCGGATTGAGATTTATTTTTTTTTGATATGGTTTTTGACTGCTCCTAGTTCTACCTATGAACGGCGCGAATCGACAGTTTAAAATTAGTTCCGTGAACTATGCTACAAAATGCTACTTGAATTGTTGACTTTAACTTTGCTCTGCCTCGAATGCAACGGTCCGAGATACGCGAACAATGATACAAATCAAATACCAAACACGTAACGCGTCTGTCAATCACGACGCGATTGAACCGTTCGATAACAAACAAACCCTACTTTTTAACCGGAAGTTGCTTGTCGAATGTGAGTTGGTATAGGGGTGAGGATCGCTTAACATTCAAGGGGTAGTACCGCGCCAGTCATTTTCAAACAGATATTTCGATTTTAAAGAGATCGACTTGTCTCGTAAAGAAAAAATGTATTTATAATCAATTTTGATTTGAAAACGTTGACAATTTCATGGTAATTCGCTGTTAATTATCAAAGATAGCTACGAAATTGGGCTCGATGAATTTTCGATTGAAATAAAAGGATGGGATTGCTAATGCCAATAAAAATTAAAACGTCGAACCTAAATCGAGCTTAAATAAATAAATGAAATTCAAACTCGCACGGCGCTTCGAGTTCAGTTCAAAGTCGCTCTTTTGCTTCTACACTCCGGTTCAAGGGGAGTTCGATTCCAATTAAAAACTGTACCAGTTCGTGTTACTATCTCTTTAAAGGAAGATTTTTGCACCCAAAAAGCCGATGTTGACTTTTCCGTCACCTTCCTCTTTTCCGGGACACGCGCTACACCGACATTCGCCTTAAGACCCTCTCTAGCTATTTCGTGGTGACGCGACTGTTATTTAATCTTTTGGGTTTGGGATTAAGTCGTCGTTGGGGGGTCGGGGCTTCCCTCTCGCTTTTGGCTAAGATCGCTAGTGTTTTTTAAAGGTGTAGGCCAGATTTCCATATAATGAAGAAATTGGTCGGATGACTGAGAGTACTTAGGTAAACGAGGAAGTGTCACTCGCAGGGGTGCATACGTCTATACAACTTTCCCTTTTTGGATATCCGCTCTTCACCGTCGTGATTCGTAGATCTCGCTTGTTATAGACACCTTTTTCCCGCCAAAATGTGGACAACATTGACCGTGTAGAGAAAAGAATCGGCACGCTATTGCATTGCTAGAATGTTTCTTAAGGCTGCATGATACACGCTAAAATTTTCTACAACAATATATAACTGATTATGGCCTTTAAATACGTACTTAGTTACGTAATCACTTCAGTACAGTCAGAAGCCGATGAAACCCTCCTTTGAAGTCTACTACTCCAATGTTCCATATAGCGCTCATCTATGTATGGGTAAAATTCCCAATTTTACGAGATCGGAGGGGTCCTACTTCATACCCCCCTGTCTACGGAAAATTGGAAATTCTCTCTCCACAAACGACGACGTTTTTTGACGAACTCCAAGGCTGCTAGAGATAATCGCACGACGAACTCCCGCTCCGAAAATATCTACCGTTAGGAGGCGTACGAATCGCTCTTTTTGAAACTAACCCATGCAGAGAGGGGTAGACAAGACCCGGGAGTAATAAACTTCATAGTAGGGTTTCATCGGCTTCTGGTACAGTTAAAGCTACAGGCTCGTCCACTGATTTCGTGCCGGGTGATCGGCTCTTTTCCATTTGGAAATATTCGCTTTGTCTACTCAGGAATAATTGACTCCCGCGGATAACTCGATATAAATTTTGGATAACCGCGAAGTTGAGAATTTCGGTCAATTTAAGGGGAAAAAAATTGGTGATCCTTTGGAAAATTTGCTAATTAAATGAATCTATATATACTCTAGCTAGAATAAATTGTCGCGCGAATGAATATAAGATGAAATTAATAGGGATTTTTTTGCGGTTCCTACTCTAGTTTGAACAATTTGTTGACTGAAGCCTCGGGCGTCATTTTCGAATGTTCTTTTTGCGCAAATTCGTGTCGCTTTTCCGCGAGCTAATTAATTTCCTCTTTCATCATTTTCTTTTTTCGCTTCGCGTAGCTTTTTCGCTACTTCTTCCGTTTCTTTCGGCGTTTTCCCATTAGAAATTCTATTAAGGAACCGGGTCGAATTGCCGCTTTTGAAAATACCCAAACCCCTCCCAAGAGTAAATATAAGAGAGGATTTTTTTATCCTTTATCACTCGCACCCTGAGGGAAGATTGAGGTTTTATTCTGGCGGATTATTTCGACCTTTTTCCCAGGTTTGTTTGAAATTAGATATCAATTTTCTTGTAGTTGATGAAACGTGTTTGAAATAATTTATTTCTCAATAAATTGTTCGGGTTTGAACCATTTTACTACTTGATAAAAGTCCCGACTGAACGAGAATTGTACATTTATAATTTAAGAACTTTACCCAACAGTATAGCCATATTTTTTTGTCTCCTAGCTCTATTTCTTTGACAAAGCCATTTGTTACTACTATCTTTGACATCCTTAAGCCTACTCAAAAATATAAATTTTGTTATAAACTTTTTAAAAGTGGGTGTGTAATTACCCGACTCGATTCGGGCCGTAGATATTTAAAAAAAAATGGAGAAACTGTTTTTGCATACGGGTGACGTCAATTTTACTGTTAATTTCAACACGCTCACATAAAATAATCAAAGAAATCGACTTACCCAATCAGAAAAAGTCGCCTAAATTAGTCAAAAATGGTCCAAATTGGTAAATTACAACAGAATTAGATCATTAATATACGAGGGAAAATAACCCGAATTCTACAAATGTGGACAAAATTGAAAAAGCCTTTGGTTCACTTTTGTTGCAGCAATCTAATGAAGGTATTATTTAATGTTCAGCTCATTGACGATACCGCTGTTGAAGGCGAGGGGCTAGTTACTTCAAAATATTTTGTACACCTGATTTCCGATTCCAAAATATTTAAATGATTTCCAGTGATTGGGTCATTCCATGACAAAACGTACAAGCGTGTCCACCCTCCCATCTCAGAATTGGACCAAATTTTGTACCTGGGGTTCTTTTACGTGTAGAAACCGAATTCCGGAATATTTTTACAATCGGTCAAGCCGTTTTCGAGATACAGAGGGTCGGTGTTTCAGAAACTGGCCTTAACACCCATTTTTAAATTAGCTGTATCTCGATAAATAATTGCTCGATCACCGCGTTTCAAGAACCGAATTAAAGGTCCTGAAGTGAAGAAGAATGCTACTGAAAATTCGAAACTACTACTAGTTGGTAAAAGGGTCAAAAGTAATATTTAAATGATTGACCTTTGACCTTTTAATGAAGCCACACTTTTATTCGAGCTCTAACAAATAAAAGCAACCACCCTTTCAGTTTTAGATGATATGCAAATATTTAATATTTCTCGCCATCTTAAAGAAAGTTACGCTGAGGATAAGAGAGGGTATCTAACTTGCGATAATTTTGTGGAATGTGTTTATGAAAAGAAGTAGGAAAATTTGAAGAATATTCAGTGAAATTCGAAGATTATTTTATATCTTTCATGCATCCACCTGAAACATGCGAAAAACAGTTTTGGCCAAAAACTAAAGATCAATGGTGGGTCTTATCTGAAAATATACTTGGTAAAAATCGATCCACCAATTACGATCAAGTCACAAACATCGAAATATTGCATATTGCCAAACGATAGAATTGAAAATTGAAATTGCTTTTTCGAAAATTAAAATGTAAATATTTTTAAATAAATATAATGTTTGTGGGGTCTGACTAAAATCAGAATATCTCAAGATCTAAAAATAATACTTTGGGATTTCATACTTTTCGACTAATTCACATGCAGGGAATTCGAAAAAAAATGTTAGAGCTCGAATAAAAGTGTGGCTTCATTAAAAGGTCAAAGGTCAATCATTTAAATATTACTTTTGACCCTTTTACCAACTAGTAGTAGTTTCGAATTTTCAGTAGCATTCTTCTTCACTTCAGGACCTTTAATTCGGTTCTTGAAACGCGGCGATCGAGCAATTATTTATCGAGATACAGCTAATTTAAAAATGGGTGTTAAGGCCAGTTTCTGAAACACCGACCCTCTGTATCTCGAAAACGGCTTGACCGATTGTAAAAATATTCCGGAATTCAGTTTCTACAAGTAAAAGAACCCCAGGTACAAAATTTGGTCCAATTCTGAGATGGGAGGGTGGACACGCTTGTACGTTTTGTCATGGAATGACCCGATTACCAAGTGAATTCCCGGATTTCCAAAAAGTTGGTGATTTCCTCTGATTGCCATTTGATTTCCTTTGACTTCCAAAAAAATTGGTGATTTCCCCTGATTTCCACTGATTGCCATTTGATTTCCTCTGATTTCCTTTGATTTCCATTTCATTCCGGTGATTTCTCGTGATTCCCAGTGATTTCCAAAATGATTTCTGATTTCCATTTGATTTCCTGTGATTCCCAAAATGATTTTTGATTTCCATTTGATTTCCTCTGATTTCTTTAGATTTCCCTTTGATTTCCTCTGATTTCTTTAGATTTCCCTTTGATTTCCTCTGATTTCTTTTGATTACCAGTGATTTCCTCTGATTTCTTGTGATTTCCAAATTTTCCAGTGATTTCCTCTTATTTCTGGAAATAAGGAAATCGATTTCCCCGGTTTTGTACACCTGATTTCTCGAGTGACTAGCCCCTCGGTTGAAGGCGTCCATAGTATGATTGGCCCGAATTTATCCTAAGCTGAAATTCAAACCAAATTACCAAATTTCGGAATTTAATTTGAGCTCTAAGATGTCGCCTTAAAATCGTGGATATATTATTGTATTCTTAATTTGTCTGCAGATTCTGAAAATTAATTCAAAATCTGTTCTGTTTTAGCTCGTAGTTTCCCTTCAACGTACAGTAGGCCTTTTTTAAAGTAATTCAAACTTTCGCAGCTCCGATTTAAGAAATTCAAGATTCAAAAATATTTTTTAGATATTCTTTTATTTTTCTATATCTATTTCAAATCGATAATTATATGTTTATATACACTTATTATTATTAAAGACATCGTGTACATCTTTAATTCATTTTGGTTGCCTAATTTGGTTTCGTTAATCAAAACTTGGTTTTTTTTTTCCAAACAAATTAACAAAATTTAATTGTGACGCAATTATAATATATTTTTCTTCTTTTTCTTTTTATATATTTTTTATACACAAGGGCCCGTTTAGGAAAATTGTTCTTTTAAACAGTTTTTTTCATTTTAATTTGGGTTGTTATTTAAAAAATGTCCAAATTTTTAAAAAGTTTTAGTTTAATTGCCGCGCTTGTTTTTTTTTTTTGTTTTTTTTTGGGATGGTTATTATTATTATTTTTTTTTTTTAATATTTGTGAAATTTTGTTCGTTTTGTTATCGTTATACCCTTTGAGCATTCTCGCAAATATCCCCATTAAATATAATCGAAATTAACGTTGTGAAATCGCGAATGATTCAAATTTTGAAGGGAAAAAAATGTTTAATTACGGATCTAAGATTAGCCTGATATTCGTTAAGAAAACTCGTTTTGAGCTTGTACTTGTAAATCAACGGTCGATTGAATTCGAATTTAGAAACGACTACGTCCTATATTTCATTAATTAACGCGTTTATCAGAGAAATTAGCAAGCAAATTTTAATTATCGAGATGTTTAAACTTTTACGCTAATTTTTGATTCTAGGTTTGTCGCTAACTACTCGGGGACGAAGCCGAGGGAGGGCGGAAGCTACTAGCTTCCCCTACTATATTCCTCGTAACTACTTCCGGTTTTAATTTACTTTTACAACCTTAGAAGGAGCCTACATTCGAGCGGAAAATTAATTTTACTGGGGATTTAGGCTCCTTTCGAAGTCGCTATCGGCAAAAGAGACAAACTTTGCTTCAAATTTCGGCTATTAAAAAAAATATCACGAATGTGCCAGAAAAAAATGTTCAATCTGTTCGGGAGATTCTATACTCGTTCTCGAGAGAAGTTGGTTTAACGCTTTTTACCTAATATTTAGTAAGCCTTTCCCTTATTTACTAATTCTCTCGGAGCGAAATTCTCCGAAGAAATTTCTTACGTAGTTCGAAGCTTTATAGAACTTTTCTAATTTTATCACGCGTTCTCCGTTGATTATCGTTTCATTTACACCATCACGAAGAAGAATTAAAACGAGTTTTCTTAACTTTCCGTAATTCTGTTCGAGCGATAAAAACGTATTACTCTTTTAAAATAATTTAAACTTAAAAAGTCTGTACAAATAGATGTCGATGACTGATTTGACGCGTTGGCGTTAAAACGAGCGCTAAGAGCTATTTGGGGGGCGGGGGTCGATCGGCGCGGGTGCATTAGACGTATGTTATAGTTTTCAAGCGAGTGTCTTTTATACGAACTCGCGTCTCGAACTTTAATTACAAGGACAAAGAATTTCCGGAGTGTCGTCTTTCTTTGCGAAGTTGAGACTCGTCGCGTCGCTTGTTTCGGCGATTTCTCTTGACCCGGGTGTCGTCCGCGAACCGAACCTCGTCCTCGCGGAGAAGACGGATCGGTCGCGACGGTATTCCCTCCCAAACGGGACTGGCGTACGCGGGAGGCTGCCGGACTTCGGCTTTCGGGGTCCGGCAGACGGATAAACATCATTCGCTCGTACAGGGGCTGGACAGGTCCGACGGCGTCCCCGCTAGACGCGACGACAAATTGCTCGGAGGTTGGTGAGACAACGAGTCGTCCGTCGCTAGATAGGACGATAAGTGGACCGGCGGACCACCACCCGGCAACAGCACCGGTAAAGGGTGCGAAGAGTCCACGTGCTCTCCGTAACCGTGCATCTACAAGAGAAAAGAAAATGGAAAAAGAATTTAACGGTTTATCTTGACCCGTATCTTTCGGACCTTAGTAGTTGAATACAGGCCCTTTACAGTAGGGAAGGTATTTTTAAGTGGCCCCATCCAACCATTGATGGGGCCTGAGCCCACCCTGCACCCCCTCGCCTCCAACGCCTCTGATCATTTAAAGCATACACGATAGCTTTGAAGGATACAATTTGAATCGTTAACGTCGTCCGCTAAGCTAGAATAAAGGTAAATTTAAAGGGGGTTCTACAAAAAGGTGGAAGTCTTTTTAAGATATATATAATTATATAGCCTCGTGCCCGGTGGCCAGTGCCCCCTTAGTCCCCCCTCCCCCACCTTTAATACGCCAGGGCCGCTTTCGTTCGTACGAGTTGTTATTGACGTTAGTATTCCTTAAAATATCCGATGAATATATTATCGATCAGTGATTTCGCTACGCGTAGAGGTTTCTGTCCGTCTCTTTAATAGTTTTAGATAAAATCTTCCATCCTCTCCATCACATTCGGGCCTTGACTCGACCCTCGACCCCGCCCGCCGCTCGCGTCAGAATTTATTTTCAACATCGCGAACTCAAAAATTCGTTCCTTTTGTGCGAAAAACTCTGGCAACTGCCACTAAACGTCAATCATTTCTCCATTGAGCGTTTTTATCCCCTGAACAACTCCAAATATAGGCGACGTACTTCTATATATTCGCGAGTTCGGAATAATGTTTTATATTCTTTATTCCAAACGCCTCTTTCCCCTGGTTTAGTGACGTCATCAACGAATATAAATACAAAACGCGATCGTTCGAAAAAGGCTAAAACGGGAAAAATGATCGTTTGAAGGCCAATCAAACTTCTATAGCTATATTATCCTATATAGGCATAGATGCGCTTTTTGTAATTGAATCTTTAAATATCATTCTGAAATATCGCCTCCCTAAGGGAAAATTGATATCGAACTAGTCTCGCTAGAGATGACGTCATTGTCAGGCTCGAAATCATCATTTTTCCCCCATTTACGACAATTTTTATTTTTAAATAGCTCAATGAAAATTAAAGGGATATGCCAGCGTCATTTCTTAACCCAAAATTTGTCGCTACAAATTGTTTGGCTAAAGGAACATCGTAATAAAATTATAATACTCTCGATTTCGACCTTAGTACGAGATCTAAACGAGATAATTAATTAATTAACTACTAGTTTAAAATGAAACAGCCTTTGAATTTATTTTCAGGATCGGTATAATGTTGGGTGAGGTTTCGTAATGTTTTTTACGACGTATTTTTCCACCCCCCATGGATTAACGATAATTTGTTCTCAGAGTCAACGCCTAAGTATCCCTTTAAAAAGTTTAACGAACGCCATTAAAACGTCTTTAGTTTATCATTTCCACGACCCCTTTAAAGCGCGGTTTCAGCCGAGCTAGCAAAAACTCGTAAACAAAAGCCCCGGTAACCGAGTTTGACTTTAGCTCGAGCTTTAGCCGATTATACAGTTTCGGGGTCTAGCAACGTATACATTATACAGCTTCCGCGTACTAGACTTCTGGGAATAATAAGAAGCGCGCCGCTATGTAGCTGGATTGGCTGTAGCTTTTCTCTCTCTCTCTTTTTGGCGAGTTAGAGAGGCTTAAGGGATTTCCGAAAGGATAATCGGGATGAAAAAAATGAGGCTTCCAACGAGTGATGGCGAGACCCTATAAAAGGAGAAGTTACGTAGGAACGCGAAAAGCCAGCTCTCCGATGGTCTAGGGAGAGAGAGAGAGACACATAGAGAAAGAAATAGCCGTTTTATGGCCTAATACGCGTGGAAAAGCGACCAGAGGAAAGGATCGGAGGAGGATGGGGAGGAAAAAGAGAGAGAGAAGGAGAAGGCCGCTACCCGGGGGGACCGAGGGAACTAGGGGGCTTGATTTCATTAACGGCCTCTTGTAACAAGACTTTCTACTTTGCATCGACCTCCGCCTCTCCCCTCGTTTACCACGCTGAAGCTCTAGACGCCTTCCCCGCTAAACTAGAACTTATCGACTCCCAATGAGCCCGGAATGCTTATCCATAAGCCAAAGAATACGCCGAAAAACCAAAATGACGTCTCGCTCGCTTCGAAATAACCGTTACTCGAGCGTTAGCTGGCGTCAAAAGACTCGACTGAGTAATAATTAAAGGAAAACTACCGCCGCTCAACACGCGTCGAGTATAAAGCGTTTGATTTTATTTTAAGAAACCAACCGCGCTAAATTATGAAATACGAATAGTGGACATTTCGGTAATTAAGTTTGATTGAAATTGAATTTTAACCCAGGGGAAAATGGGGCTAATCAGCTTAATTCGGCTTTTATTGAGTTTATTTTAAATATGTCGTCAGAACAAGAGAACGATGCAATTTCCAAAATGATTGGAAATTAGACTAAACGCGATCTTAGGCCGCTCGACTTATTTGTATACTAGCTATAAGGGCAGTTGCCCGAAACAGGCGCTGCTATTAGAAAACAGCTGCTATTAAGAACTGATATTTGAGAATAAAAATCTCAAAATCATTTATTTTGGGTTTATCATCAAATCTAAGCTAACCAAACCAAACGTTAGCTAGCCAATATATCCCATTGATTGGTTCCTTAAAATTTCCCTATAAGATATCAAATATAAGGCCAGTTTTTGCGAAAATGAGGTGTTTTAATTTAAAAGTTTTTTGATGAAACGAAATATTTATTTTTAACTTTACGCCGTAATACGGACGTTTGGGTTCTTCTTTCGTAGATGGCAATTTTTTACTCAAATTCCATTGAGAACTGATTACAGGGTTGCCACAGGTCAGGGAAAACAGGGAAAAGTCAGGGAATTTAAAGATCTTTCAAGAAGCCAGAGAATTACAATCTTTATCTGCGGAAAAGATTTGAAGCTGGCCGTGTCAGTTCTATAGATTAGAACAAAGATACGTAATTATATATTTAAAATTTTTATAATTGGCGAACGCAATTATATAAAAAATAAAAGGTTAAAAATTGGGTAGTACTAGCTGAAACGGTCAGGGAAAATCGTTGGAAAAGGTCAGGGAAAAACCTGGAAAAGTCAGGGAAAAACCTGGAAAATTCAGGGAATTTGAATCTGATAAAAACCTGTGGCAACCCTGGATTAAAAATCCTTGACAGCCTCACTTTAATCAAACTTTAGAAATTAATTTAAACATCAAAAGTCTTTTCATCAATAAGTTTCTAATTCCGAAAATAAATTTAAATCTGTAATATATCACGTTTATTCTCGCACTTTTCCTTTAACGAAAGAAAAGCTTTCAGAAATTAGAAACATTCCGTCTTTTACAAATACATTTCTCACGTTATTGGGCGTGGGCGTTATATTTCTCGCGTTTTCAGTGACCTTTTATTTCTTTCTTATTAATCATTGATAATAACTCCGGGTTAATTAACGTATTTGGTGGGTTGTCCCGTATTTCAGATATAAATGAAATGGTTCATTCCTCGGAGTGTTTGGCGCACGATGTCATTATAAAGTTGGATAAAAGTTGAAAAATTCTAGGAAAGAAAATTAATCTCCAAACGCCTTATTAGGTTAAACGTATACGTCTCCAAAGTTCTAATCGACAGGTTAGGGTGTTTTGGACATGTAATTAATTTATTATTATTCTTAACTCGGGTGTCGTTACGTCATTTCAATCAGTATACATTGAAACAGTTGACACGTAGCTAGAGCCGCGTCATATAAAAATAGTGTATAGGTACTCTATTTTTAGTTACGCGAAACTTTTCGTTAGCGGCCACTGTTAAGCCACGTTTTCAATCAAGATTTTTGTCCAAAAAAGTAAGTTTTTCGTTTAACCATTGCAAATTTACCTAAATTACATTTTTTGCCAGAAATATCTTGATTGAAAACGCGCCTTCAAGTCCCACATTATGTTGGCTTTTCGCCCGTTTATCTCAATTAGATTTCTAAAAAACCAAGCTTGCTAACTGGATTTTTAGATTCAAATCGACTGCGGATTTAAACGAGTAATACGCTGCCTACGCGAAATACCGCTTAACGCGAAAACCACTTAACTACTAGAAAAGCTTGAAAACTTAACTTCAACCTCGGTTTTAATTAACAAATTAAACAGCGAAAACCAGCCGTCTCGTTGCGTGATTACCGCAACATCTTGTTAATTCTACGTACACCATGCGGGTTTGTACGCGATAACGTTACATTTAAGCTTTGATCTTTCATTTTCTAATTAAGAAACATATTATTATTAAACAATAGTCTTAATTTTCAACTATTCCCACCCGCAGTTGTTCGAATCTATTTTTTTTATTAGTTAGTGACCTATATTTGAAGGATAAGTAATCGATAAATAAATGGCTCCTTGTACGACGTTCACGATCCCTTTGATAAATTAGTCGAAACCAACAAACCACCCAATGAGCAGACTAAAACTTTAGAGTCTTGTAGATACGGGGATAATTTGGCCCCTGATAAACGTTGAGTTTTATATATTTGAAATGTTTCTCAATCGGCACCCAATTAAGACAAAAGAGAGAGCGTCTAGAGAGAATTTTTATTTTTCTCTTCTTACGATCTTTCGTCTTTCGGTCTCCGTCTCGGTTTCCCGTAAGCTTTATAAGAAACGAAGATAAGAAACGGGGAAGAGGGTGACAAAACCGCTATCTGTTTCCCGCGCGGCCACGTCGCCCGGGTGTCGAGACCATAACGGATAACCATCGGGCGGGGTCTCCATCCTACATTTCGTTTCGCCCAATCTTTCCTTCGCGCGGCTTTCACGGTTTTCATTCCGTCCTTGTCGGGTTTGGGTCAGCCGAGCCAACGACGTTGGCGGTATATACTTCGGCCATAAAGTCTCGAAGGCGCCGCCGTTACGAGATGGTGGTCGGGACCCGGGGAAAAAAATCCGCGCCATGTAAACCGCGCGACCGATACCGAAACGTCGCCTTAACGTCGCCCCTTTTTTTCCCCGGACCAAAAATAAATAAAAAACATTCGAGTTTCTTTCGTCGAAATACCAGAAAAATGAAGACGAAGGATACAGAGCCTCGTTTACACTAGCGAACGTTCGGAGCCGAGCTAATTAGTTGGTTTTAAAGATCAGATCAAAGAGACTTGATCTGGTTATCAATTTAGGAGTCTTCTACCTGTCCTTTGGTCTCGAGAGACTTTTAATTCCGTGTCGGTTGCGCAATATCATCCAGGTATTTGTCGCGGCTCGGTTTCAAAGATCAGATAGAGAGGACTTTAACAGATGGTCAAGTTACGTCTCGACACTGGGGTTGTTTGTAGTCGTCCGTTTATTTAGTCTTTCATTGGTCTCTTCTACCAATTGCCACGCATTGCCCATTTAGATGTCTTCCAGACCTGGCCTTTGGCATCGAGAGATTAATAATATAAATGGTCGACTTTAAACAGCGAAAGGGAAATTAACCTTCCAATTAATGTCTCTCTATCCGTCTTTCTTTTTGGAGGATGGGGTCTTTAAACTTAAGATTCTCTAGTACGAACGTGGCTTTAAATTTACTCGGAGAGGAAAAAAGTGTCAACAGCCTTAGGGTGTATAAAGAAGCGCCTGGAATATAAATGGGACTAGTCTTCCCATTGACGTAAAATATCGGGAGTTAGCGCCGCCTTTGACTGCGAATAGATATAGATAGCGCGATTCCCCGTACGATTTCGGATATTGTGAAGAAAAAAGCAACCAATTCCTATCTAACTAATGACCTCCGTAAATTCGAATGTATTTATCCCCCCAAAAACACGTGACGACTGACGAGGCGGAGCAAATTGATGTTGGGGAATTTAAGGGTGAACCTGTTACTGACTTTCGAGATAGAACTTAAAAATGTTATACCCAAGATTCTCAATTTTCTCGCGAACGATCCTAAATAAAATTTACCGGTTTTATTATCCCGACATCCAAAAATTATAATTGTTTATGGGAAATACGCTAATACACGTTGAAGTCCCCAATAAACCTTTGATTAAAACCCTCATCAAAGTCTCAAAACGGTGAAATGAAAACGCGCGTTTAATTTGAACAACATTTCTAATATTTCGCGTTTACTTTGTCCATTTAAAAAGGGTTTTATAATATTTATAATATAATATAGTCGCACCTCCTCACTTACTCCGTATATCGTGACTATAATTATTTAAGATACATTAAAGGAATTCAAAGTCGCATACGAAAGGGTGGGATCTTTTTTGGTACCAGCAAAGGCTTTCAAGGTCAAACTATCAGGCATTTAAAAATTTATATATATAAAGCGAGTAATACGATAAAATTTAAAGCTCTTCACCCGCGCTTTAAGCGTAGCGAACGGGAAAACGAGCGATTGACTTCCACTACCGCTTGGGCCTCTTTTGAACGTACAAGCGCATTCTAATCTAACGTACGACTGTAAAATATCGAGTTCTGTGACGTAACGACGGGGGTTAAAAGATCATGCCAATTTTGCGGTTACCCGGAATCCCGGCGCTTGAAATGTAGCCTTTGTCTTTGGCCTTCGTGGGACCAAAACGTCATCACGACCAAACGTAAATCTAGCAGGGTCTCGAGTACTCGTAACGCGTTAATTACCTGATTCACTAGTTGTTGAAAGTGTGGCGCGGAAGGGTCGAGATCGGGTTGCATGGCGTACTCCGTTAGGGCCTTCCAAGGCGGTTGGTAACTCTGTACTTCGATGGGGTTGACGTGCAAAGGACTCTCGTGGCGGACGGGACTAGTGGCCACCATGGGAACGCCCCGCATGCTGCCGAGCGTCAACTGGCGACCATCCTGACACACGTAGAAAGACAACGGCCACGGAAAGATAAACAAAAAAAATTATCATTATTTACTATGAAATTACCGCACTCCAAAATACACTCGAGTGACCCGCATTTCATTTTTAAGGGAAAAAAATTAAAAATGTCTGTAAATTTCTGTAACTGAGTGATTTTAAATAAGGGATATCACTAGAGTATCCTGAAAAATTCATTGGCCTAAGCGTGCGTGAACCAGCTGCGTAGGTAAATAAATAATAAATATCAAATAATCATATTTAATTCGACTTTGTATTTGGTTATTTTAGATATAAAATCGAATCCCTTAATTTTTTGGGTTTTATGCAGTAGTTTAATGATACTCGCGACCGAAACATCGCTACGAATAACGTCTTTATCCAGAGTTTCGGATATAAAATTCGCGGCTGAAACGTCGTCTGCTAAGATTTTATTCACATAGAAAAATCATAGTAGTACTGTCTATTTTTCCCGTACATTTTCGGTTTCGAATAATGATTATTACAAAATTACCTTATTCGAGTTAAATAATTAAAATAACTAGTCAGTGTTCACTTATTGTAATACCAGGGAAAGTAATATTTATATAATAAGAGTTTAGTTAATAAATGGCCGATAATCAGTAGGAGCCCCAGGACTTATAATTTTAAACTGGCCCAGTTAATTTTAAATTTGTCATTTCCCAGCCTGCGTTAAAAAGCGTCGGATAGGCAGACCATTTGAAAAATTCATTGGACAATATCCAATGACGGATGCATATTTCCGTCCCTGCAGAGTGCGGATAGCCGCGAATCATCGTCTGCTCGCCCGTAGGAATGAGTTTGAGATTTTGAGTGCCGTTTCCCATTATAAAAATTAACCTTTCAGAAATTAATGAGCGACCTGGACGTGTTTATTGTTTCCGAGATCTTTATGAATGTTCCAATTACCACCGTAAGATTATGTTCAGAAATACTTTATAAATACTGAGTTATCAGCGAAAACCGAAACTTGAGATATAACGCGCTCGTAAATTAGGCCTTGGCCTATCTAGCCTAGGGTCGCGTCAGTGACTCAGTGCTGGACTTCATACAGCCAGCCTGATCATTCGCGAGAATGTTCGCGAATTTGCCTACCACTGGGTCGCGTATCTCTCGCTGGATTACCCCCCCAAAAAAAAAAAGTTTTATCTAACGTCGAAGTCTAGGAGTCTATTTAAACCAATTTGGTGAGTAATTGTTTATCTCTTTTACCAATTTGCAACAAGCAAATTATATTTTTTATTATTGCCAATCGGTCTTAAGGTAAATGTTACTATTTTTATTTATTTTAAGTGTTTGGGATTGTGGTCTCCAAATGGGTATTGTTTCAAATTGTTACTGCTGTGGGACTCGATTAATACGACGGAACCTTTATAGTTTTGAAAATGGTTTATTAAGGTACCTTATTCTCGTTTCAATAGGGCAATAATTTGGTATAATATTTTCAAAAGTTTCGCATCTTCTGGCATAATTTATTAGCCATAAGACAAAGTTAATTCACTTTTCCCCTTAAGCCTTTGCCTATTTAGCGTATAAGACGTGACCGTAAGGTAACGTTCTATAATTACACGCATACAAAGTATGAAACTTTAAACCCAGTGCGAAATCCGCGCTTTTGGCAAAGTTTATAAAAAATTAAGTCATTTTTAGAAAACTCGAATAACTAATACGATTTGGTACAAGCTACGTTCATTTACTGAAAAACTAGTTTATGGAGGGTGTCTTAAAAGCGGGAGGCCTTATATCGTAAAATCATCAATTATTCAAATATGGCAAACAAGTCAGGAGGTGTTTTCCCCTTATAATCTTAATCATACGCGTTTGGTTTTAGAATTCCTTAGTGAGGGGAATTAATATTTCCGGCTTAACTCTTTTTTTCCTTAACCCTCTTTGTCAAACACGACATTTTTGATAGCCGCCCGAGGTAAAATGGAAGTTACCCGAACTATTTTGACTAAAATATTTACGAAGAAAGGGGTAAAAACTATAATACAGACTTTTTTCCTCTAAAACAACAGTTCCTATAGTCATAGGCGCTATCTCCGTTGCCATCTTAGAGAGTTCTTATAGTTTTTACATCCTATTTCCGGGTGGCATACTGGCACTTAGCCTACTCTCAAACCGGAAGTAGTAGGAAAACTCCATAAGGAGGAACTAGCCTTTCTACCCTACTTCTATGTTGGCACATAGAGATTTGCACTGGTGTTCAAGGGGCGTTAACAAAATGCTAGGAACACAGACAGTGCCCCCAGCGATCCTATAATTCCTATAATATCATATTTTTTCGATATTTATCCTATAATTCCTAAGCCAAGTTTGGTTTTAGTCATAAGTTTCTGTCAAAAATTCAAAAACTACAGACAAACAAATGAGGTTGTCGCAGGAAAAGAAAATCTCCCTGGTTGCTTTTCGACTTCAATCTATTATATATACTCTACTATACCGTGTTATTCCCAAGGTCGTAAAGACTGTCATAGAGATGGGAATAATCAGGGTTCGTACAAACCTGAATATCTCGGGGAAGTAAATTAAAGGCTAAAAATTCAGGGAAATTTAAAAATATTAGCGCAATTCGGGGAATTTTGATGTATTATTTGGTCTAAATATGTTGTTTCATCGAAATAGACTAAAAGCACTCCAGGGTGTCCTTATATTATTACTCCATTTTATTGACAGTAACGCTAACGCAGGTAGTTTAGTGCAAGGACGGCCATAAGAAAATTTTCTTATTTAACAAATTTTCAGTAACCCTTCTTGAAAATTTAAAAGTTATCGGACATTTAACAAAATTACCGGACAATGCTACATTTCCTGTATTAAAAAATACTTTTTTTTTATCGGACATTTGTCCAGTGACCCCCTCTTAAAAATAAAAATTTATCGGACAATTCGAAAATTTATCAGGCAATGGCCAGTGACTTATGCTTATTTCCGTCCCTGGTTTAGTGGAACTGTCTTGATTTATCCAAGAAGGATCAGACAAGGAGAGGAAAAGTGGGGTTGCGTTGAGTTAGAGAGAGAAGAGCCAACCTCCCACACGGGTGGAAGGGGGGGATAGGAAATTCTCGAGGTAAACTGTTGTCACGTGGTCGCTAGCTAGCGCGTCTCATAAAGGGTTCGTTTTACCCACGTGACAACAATTTACCACGAAGCATTCTACCCCCGTTCTCCCAGAGTGGGAGTTTAGGCCGACGCAGTAGGAGCCGCGCCGTTCCCACTTTTCCTCTCCTTATCTGATCCTTCTTGATTTATCTTAATATAATCGGTGGGCTAGCTTGGACCTGAAAAAACCTGCAAATTTCAGAGAAATCGGGTTCCTGTTATTATTAATATAATTATGATTTTGTTTATCTTTTATTATTAAGTTTCAATTCGTAAGTTTCATTAATTATAAGCGATATATTCGTTACTTATTTTAAATGGTTCTCGAAGAGTTCATACTTTTCTGTTAGAAATCTGGCAAATCAAGAGTATAAAAGCCAAGGTTGCTAGAGATGTTTCTTATACTAAAAGCCGGGTGTATCATCATCGCGAAGATTATATCCATCGAACTTGTCGAAATAATCGAAGTTAATCATCCAAATTTATCGGTAATAGTTAATTAAAGTTATATATTATCTAATTTGATCAAAAATTATCGCGGGTATCGTTTAGTTTAATTCCAAATAGATAAAACCTTTTTTTGTATCGACGTTGCGTTAAGCCTAAATGTAGTCGATCAAGCGTGGATTTCGCGGGTGATATCGCGAAGTGCAAAATGTTACGGATTACTTAATTCACTCGTCTAAATGGTATGTTTCTCTAATTATACTTCCGTGATATATATATATTTTAATTGATTGTTGGTATTTGTACCAAAATGAGTAATATTATTAATACACAATGTGTATTAAAAGTAATATATTGGGATAACAGGCCCCTTTCTTAGGCTGTATTATTTTTAAGTAAGTGGCATCGGTGTTTATGCCAGATTCATTTTAAAATAATCTCCACGACAATTAACTTTCAAGCGCGTTTTTCTACAGGAGCCCTTTATTTTTCCTTTCTACTTCTTCAGTCGCACCTTTTTTAATTGTTTAGTGTAAAATAGCGACGCGTCATAGATGTCACGTGATGACTTCTGCCCGTTTTATAACTCAAGGTCGTTGATTGTACTGTACATTAGAATTTTAACTATATTGTCAGGGTTCATACAAACCTGGAAATATTCGGGAAAATAATTTATAGGGTCTAACTAACTCTAACAACGTTGTTTTTCTGGATGCCAGGAGTAATGTATAGTCGCGTCGCGGATTGGAAAGATATTATATAGCTTTCCCCGTCATACCCCAGTTGCCCCCCGATATTTTAGGAAGCGGAAAAGTCTGGCCAAACATCGAAAAGGGGTCGATGCTTCGCCCTAATGCGTTCGCGCCAGTGAACTCGACTCTCTTACTCTGTATGTTCCGTATTAAAGTATTAGGGGCTCCATTTTCCAAAAGTATCTAAGTTTCATCTTAAAATATCCATCGCGCTATGAAAAACGTATCTATCCCAATTAAAACGGATTTTTTATTAATCGTAAAAATTAAATCTTGACACGACGTCATTAGGTGGAAATTGATCGAGTTCGACAGGCAGTAGGGGGGGGGTGGCCAACGCTAAGCCTAAATACAATAAAAATAGAAAATGACATGTGTAATCATGACGTCATTATAAAACCGAATTAAACTTTAATATAAATTATATACAAAATCTAAGGGTTAATAATCTCGTCAATATACAGGATGAGAAAGGTTGAACCAACGAGGCGAATGTTGGTCTAATTTTTCTAAATACTTAAAAATATTCTTAATCAAGAAACTTTTTCTATCAGTTAAAAATGAAAAACAATTTAAATATAAATGAAATTGTAAGTGCCTAACCCTTTGAGGGGTGAGAGAAAATGTTCTCCGGAAGATGGGGAAGATGAAGAGGAAAAAGGATTTGGCCGGATTTGGCGGCAACTCGGATGGAAAAGGATGAGACGCTCGCCCAAGCTATATACACGATTCAATTTAAACTTTCATCACCTTCGAAGCTACATAGACTCTTTCTTCCGTACGATTTAGTACGTGATATTCTGTAAACCTACGTAACTTCGAACGCGCTGTAATTTTCGATTGATTATAATTCTACGTATATATAGAATATCTCGAGGCAAAGAAAGGGGTAGGAGAACGTCTAGTGCATGCCTAATGGGCTGCCGCGCTCGCCCGCGCTAATGCGAAGACATTAAATAGAGAAGAGCTATACGCAGTCAACGCCAAGCCGCCAATTTCTATATATAAATATATACTAGACCCTCCAAACGTTAAGATATTAAGGTTTCTTCGCGAGATTGCCTGTGAATGGGGAAAATAGAAGGCCGAAATTATATTAATACCTAAAAATAGTTGTATAACCCGTGAAAAATTACGGATTTTTATGTTTTGAATTTCAGTCTTACATAATTCCTTATTTTTATGTAGTGTACGAATCAAAACGGGCAATTATCTTTTATAAAATTAAATAGCTTCGATAGCGATCAACGCTGTTCAAAACGGTGTTTTCCTTCGCTTAAAACTTTCGCGCCAAAACAAAAGTGAAGCTTTTAGTTTGCCCTACGTTTCCCAGGCTTCGAGTGAGGGGGCAGACACTCGCGAACTCAGGTATACACAATGTTTGAACTCTTTGCACTATCAAAGCTGAACTCCATAAGAGTTCGAACTCAATGCACTGTCAAAGCTGAACTAAGTGAACTCAGGTGTACAGCGAATTCAAGAGTGTCGGACCCCTCGGATAAATTTGATACGAGCTTCTCTTGGAAAAGCGAAAGCTCGAAAACGGGGCTCTACACCGTATACGTAATGACGTGACTTATTTCGGAAAACGAGCTATTTTCAAATTTTAATCTAAAACTTTGGATTAAAATAAAAATCCAATACGCGTATTAATCTGAGGAAATTAAGATATCCGGTTAATCGATGGTCCAATATGATTTTTATAATAAAAATTAAAAATTATAATTATATTAATAATTTTAATAATGTCGAAATTAAAATTAATTTAATCATTGTTACGGAATTAGATTTAGTTACGTATTAATGTTCGAGAGTTTTCAAGCTAGAAAGCTAGTCTATAAAAGCGTATACTTAAACCGGTTACAGGGTTGCCACAGTTTTTTCAGATGCATTTTTCCTAACTTTTCCAGGTTTTTCCCTGACTTTTTCCAACGATTTTCCCTGACCGATATATTTTTCATAAAAATCGCTACAAATTTTGGAATTGCGTTCGCCAAACTTTTTGCATGCATATCTTTGTTCTAATATATACAGCTGACACGGTCAGCTTCAAATCTTTGCCACACACAATGATTGTAATTTTCTGGCTTCTTGAAAGATCTTTAAATTCCCTGACTTTCCCATGACTTTTTAAAATATCTTAAAATTCCCTGACTTTTCCCTGACGTTTTTGGTTCATTTTTTAAATTTCCTTCCTGGCTTCTTGAAAGGTCTTTAAATTCCCTGACTTTTTAAAATATCTTAAAATTCCCTGACTTTTCCCTGACTTTTTAAAATATATTAAAATTCCCTGACGTTTTTGGTTCCCTGTTTTCCCTGACCTGTGGCAACCCTGGGTTAGTCGCTGGCATAAATAAGATCTTTCTAATGTCAATTAGTTTAAAAAGTAAGATTAGAAATATAATCGGATATCGTCTGGAAAACTCGCGATTCGAAACTACTCGATGGCGCAAATATTACCAGCTTTTTATTGAATTTTCGCTTTGCCTAATTTTAATTTTTGATAAAATATTTCGAGTCAGTATTTCCGCAACTCTGGCGTTTGCGAAGGTACCTTTATACCTAAAGATTCGATGGGAGAGGGTAATAGAGGGAAAAATTAATTTCTCCCCCCTTAAAAAACGCATTTTATAATGTTTATCGTCGTAAATTTCGCGTGGAAATTTTCTTAGACGCTGGCCTGGCTATTTCGCACCAAATTAAGCTTATATTGGTTTTACCCTACGTATGTTATATATGATAGAGAAGGAGATATATAAATATAAGTATCCCTACCGGTGACGTCAAAGAACTGTATTCCGAATCGAGGTAGCCGTACTATAAGGGAGACAAAGTTAGAGAAGAACAATTAGAATTTGTACTCGTTTTTTTTAGTATTTAATTCTAAGCTTACAAATTATATTACTTTATTATTTAGAATTTCATTTTTTTACTCGTTTATAGTATTTAATTCCTTACGAATTATTACGTTGTTTTTATTTAATTATTATTATTATTAATACTTAATTAAAGGTCGGCTTTATTAAGCTTAATTAGGACACTACGATTTTGAACTGATTAACTGAAAAATCTCAAAATCACGAGATTAATTACTGAAATTTAAATATCAGTATACGTCTCAGCCTTTTCCACTTTGTTTTCTTCTCTCGAGCGAGCGAACTATTGAGTATCAGTAAACGGATTAAACAAAAGCAGATCCCTAATGGGGCATAGACCAATTTTTCATCAGCCAAACAAATTTCCGAAAGAGCTATTCCAAGTCGGAATAGGGTCCAATTGCCAAAATTACGAGTTGGCCTACGTATAAAAATATTACGATTTCGTAGTGAGAGAGTGAGACTTTGGTGTTTCGTTTTGTAGGTCTTCAATCGAGCGTGCTTAAGTCCATCGCGTGACCATTTATGGCGTTTTCGGGTCCCCTATTTTCACTGCACGGGGCTTAGAAGTTAGTAAAAAATATAACTCCGCTGTTAAAGCGCCTGTGACACCCATTTTACCATTTTCAAATTAAATTGATCGTACAAGAAAAGCCACGTTTCCATAAATATTAAAAGTTTTTTACTATTCCGCTTCAAAATAACAAAAGCTTCGTTCATACTAGGCCTTGGAATCGATTTAAACCGTTTCAAAACGTTTCGTTGGAGTCGTGTGAACGGGAAACCGTCTGCTCTCGAATCGATTTGATTCGATTTCTCGAAACCGCTTCGAGAACCAGTTTCATACCGATTCGGTTTCAACAACCGATAGATGAAGGTATGATAAATCGATTTATAAAGATAACGCGTGAACACAAGACGCTTAAAACGATTCCTGGCGATTTGAATATCGGTTTCATTTTACCATTTCAAACCGATTAAGAAAAGCTAGTGTGACCGTAGCTAAAGTGAAATTCAAGCGGAGTTTATATCATCGCGCGTCTAGCTTCGCGTGTATATTCTAGCGTTCCCCGTGGACAGACAGACGTACCTATAGGATTAAATCTTAAATTAGAAGTTTGTCGCTTTGTCACCGGCACTTTAAAGTTCGTACTAACACCGTTCAACGTTATTTAAGCATTGATATTGTCAATTATAGCTTTAGAGGGAGAGAGAGAGATAGATTAACGCGCGTTCTTGTCTAAATATTGTCCGATATTTTAGTCGGACAAAATAGCTGGCCGTTTATTCTATACCTTCGCCTGTTCCATACCTTTCCCTTCTCCGTAACATTATACATATTTCTCTCTCTCTATCCTGCCACCCCGCGCGACCCTTTTTAGGTATTTTGTCCCCGGGATGGATGTAACGACAGTTATCGATCTATTTAATGGTTGTACGTATTCGAATAGCGTATTCCCAGGTATATATATTCTTATAGAGCGGCTTTCCAAGCAACTTTCTAATAAATTATGCTGGCCACGACATTGCCAGAAACTCTCTCTCTCTCGCTCTCTTCCACCCTATGTACATTATACACCTCCTAAACTAATACCAATGCCCGCCTCTAACAGTATCTTCGATTTTGTATTTTTTTTATTATATCTCCGCTCTTCAATGATCCAAAACTTTTCAATATTCTTATCGATACGCGTAAAAACCACGAAAGAAAATAAAAGTTTGAGATATGTGGGAAAAAAAGCCAAGAAAAACCTGGAATATTCCGAATTATTTGAGAATAAATTCGGAAAGAACAACAGCAACTCCCCATAAGAGTCTGGGTCCACGTAATGTTAAAATTTTTCGTCTCTTTTATGATAAATTCGTATTATATTATTAAAATAGGGTAGTTGGGGGATAATTTAAAGCTAAAATTCGAGCTCACAACTGTAAATTTTGGGAATTACAACGAATGGAAGGTTTCTTCCATAATGTAAAGAATAGGAAGAATCTATGACTTCCGTGCCGGATATGAAAGCCTTCCCCCACACGAAAATCTTGAACGGTTATTATTTTAGATTCATAATTATGTTAGGAAAATATTAGGAAAGAATTATTTTGTAACTGCCACGGGTATAGTGCTGGCGGCAAAATGAAATTCGTATATTTTTGGTCTACTATGCCTCGAAATCCTCGAAAACGCCTGTAGAAGTGTTCCACTTGTCAAGCATTCATGCAGTAGGCTTTTGCTAGCTTTACAGGGGCCGTGCAAAGACTATATAGCTTACTTGAATAGTCTTTGGTGTATAAGAAACTCGAAAAATAAATAGAGAAATCATACCAATTAGAAGATACTGGAGTAGTATCTTTAATTTTTATTTCATATTAAACAAAACACATTTGTATAAAACGGACAAATTATTCATTTAACGCTAAGGTTTTCTACGTTTAACGTATGTCTGGTAGTTCAAGCTCAGTGGCATCTTCACACACTATACGCAATTTTGACTGGTACCAACTGCCTCGATCTTCATGGCGACGATAACCAAGATACCAGATTACGCTGCTAACGTGAACACAAGTACCTATCGTCAAACTACCACCTTTGCAATTGCAATACCAGCCTTTTATGGCATTTGCACCTGTCCCGTTCGGTACATAACGAATTAGAGCTTGGTGAACAGCTGAGGTGGAAAATTGACCAGGCACGCGTATACGAATTAAGTCATGTTCAACTTTGGACACTCCGACGCTGAAAGAGCCGGATTTCTCTATAGTCAACGCCACATAAGATTCAGCGTGTTTCGTTTTAAAGTCGCTCATTACCACCTCACGTACATCACTTTCACGAAGTACAGGGAAGTCTTGAAATTCACTATCCTCAATTCGTTGCCATTTAGACGGTTTGCGAAGCAGATTATACCTGTGCATATGTTACCATTAGTTCCAGAACTTCTTCAAATTGCTGCTGCGCTGTTGAACGCCTACCACCCGGAGTTACATCTTAAAGGTTCCTGGGAAGACTCCGTCGAAAAAATGCTGGCAGTCTCACGAAAGAAAATCCTCTTAAGGAAGTAGTCGAGCGCGATAATCTGCTTCGCAAACCGTCTAAATGGCAACGAATTGAGGATAGTGAATTTCAAGACTTCCCTGTACTTCGTGAAAGTGATGTACGTGAGGTGGTAATGAGCGACTTTAAAACGAAACGCGCTGAATCTTATGTGGCGTTGACTATAGAGAAATCCGGCTCTTTCAGCGTCGAAGTGTCCAAAGTTGAACATGACTTAATTCGTATACGCGTGCCTGGTCAATTTTCCACCTCAGCTGTTCACCAAGCTCTAATTCGTTATGTACCGAACAGGACAGGTGCAAATGCCATTAAAGGCTGGTATTGCAATTGCTAAGGTGGTAGTTTGACGATAGGTACTTGTGTTCACGTTAGCAGCGTAATCTGGTATCTTGGTTATCGTCGCCATGAAGATCGAGGCAGTTGGTACCAGTCAAAATTGCGTGTAGTGTGTGAAGATGCCACTGAGCTTGAACTACCAGACATACGTTAAACGTAGAAAACCTTAGCGTTAAATGAATAATTTGTCCGTTTTATACAAGTGTGTTTTGTTTAATATGAAATAAAAATTAAAGATACTACTCCAGTATCTTCTAATTGGTATGATTTCTCTATTTATTTTTCGAGTTTCTTATACACCAAAGACTATTCAAGTAAGCTATATAGTCTTTGCACGGCCCCTGTAAAGCTAGCAAAAGCCTACTGCATGAATGCTTGACAAGTGGAACACTTCTACAGGCGTTTTCGAGGATTTCGAGGCATAGTAGACCAAAAATATACGAATTTCATTTTGCCGCCAGCACTATACCCGTGGCAGTTACAAAATAATTCTTTCCTAATATTTTCCTAACATAATTATGAATCTAAAATAATAACCGTTCAAGATTTTCGTGTGGGGGAAGGCTTTCATATCCGGCACGGAAGTCATAGATTCTTCCTATTCTTTACATTATGGAAGAAACCTTCCATTCGTTGTAATTCCCAAAATTTACAGTTGTGAGCTCGAATTTTAGCTTTAAATTATCCCCCAACTACCCTATTTTAATAATATAATACGAATTTATCATAAAAGAGACGAAAAATTTTAACATTACGTGGACCCAGACTCTTATGGGGAGTTGCTGTTGTTCTTTATAAAAACCATTCTAAAAAGGTCAGGGAAAAGTCTAGGTATTTTAAATTGCCTCGAAAGACGTCTAAAACAAAAGTCGAGTAATTTCAAATGGGTAGAGATCGGGGTTTGGACAAGAAAATTTCTGATTATTTTATCTTTATTCATAACTTAAAATTTTTCGAAAAAAGCCTATGATAAATCCAATGTAATCGCGAATAATTTTCCGATTATTTTTTTATGATTAACTGATTAACTGATAGTTGTGGATTATTTTGTCCAAACCCCGATCTCTACAAATGGGGTAGGAAAAAAAGGTTCCAAGAGTCGGTTGATTTTAAAAATGGACAGCGAAAAGATTCTGGACTTATAAGATGTTTTTTTAAGAACAGGGAAGTCCTGAAGGTTAAATATTTATAATCAACACTTTATTTAGACTAAATATAACCGAAAATTTTAATTAAATTATATTTTGTTTTTATTTATTTTTAACTTATATAACAGGGTTGCCACAGGTCAGGGAAAACAGGGAAACGTCAGGGAATTTGAAAATGAACCAAAAAAGTCAGGGAATTTGAAAATGAACCAAAAAAGTCAGGGAATTTGAAAATGAACCAAAAAAGTCAGGGATTTTGAAAATGAACCAAAAAAGTCAGGGAATTTTAAGATGTTTTAAAAAGTCAGGGAATTTAAAGATCTTTCAAGAAGCCAGGAAATTACAATCATTATCTGCGGAAGAGATTTGAAGCTGATCGTGTCACTGTGTATAGATTAGAACAAAGATACCCGTGCTAAAAGTTTGGCGAACGCAATTGCAAAATTTGTAGCGCTTTTTATAAAAAATATATCGGCTGAGGAAAATACAGACATATTTAAGATCTTTTAGTAGGGAAAATCTTTGGAAAGGGTCAGGGAAAAACCTGGTATGTCAGGGAATTTGAATCTGAAAAAGCTGTGGCAACCCTAGCTGCATCTTTTACAAATGAATAAAATAAGATTTTACTGTAAAAAATAACCGAATTGAATTTGGTATTTATTTCCAGGTATCCGAGTGGGATTTTTTTTATCCATTGTCAAGAAGAACGATTCGATGACGAATGGAAATATTTCAAAACAACGTGTGGATTAACGAATCTTTATATCTCCGGACTATTTTTGGTGAGTACGCTTGTTTTACTTATAATTCTATCACGTTATAACTTAGTTAAGATTAACCCATGGGGAAGTAATATGTATCGTAACAACCTTAATTGACTTCGCGTCATACGTCGATCGTTAAAAGATATCGTCAATGAAACGTGTCGGTCCTCTAGAAAGTCTTTGGATTACATAAATACACGTAACAATATCTAGATGAAATTAAGGCCCTTTAAATCCCGTAGCGTTGGCCGGCCGCGGGGTTTCTCCTCGTATAATGGCTGTAAATAATGAACAACAAAAACCTTACAATAGATGATAAGGCGGGCGCGCGATAGCTATCAATCTCGGTGAAATACGACGTTGGAACGACGTTCTTCGCGACGCCGCCAATAATGTCCACTCGAATCCGGCAAATTAGCTCCATTTATACTTCTCGTATTCCGTAATGTGCAACGTACGCGAGACGTATCGCGAAACTATCAAAAAAACCTTCTCCTCCACGCGATATATCTCTAGTTTATTCGAAACCCATTTTCCCCTTTTGTCAAACGAAGGAACAATAGCGTACGAGTAGGGGAAAAAACCCTAGTATGACCAATGGGATATCTTTTTTGGGGAAAACGCGGGGTTCGGGCCTTGGCGCACGCGCTTCATAACCGGCACGTGCCCATTTCCGGGTCTCTCTTCAATCTTTTATTTTTTGGCGTATTTTTGGAATGGATGCGGCTTGCAAACGCCTTCCGAACCTTACGTCACCAGTGTCCGATACTGAGGGACTTTTAACGCGTACCACCGCGTCATGGTATAATAAGCGTACCGCGAATCTAATGAAAGCGAGACGATCAGAAAGGTTTTTTTTCTAAAGAGTCTTCTACGGAGGTTTCCCTTCAATTTTTTGACGTAATAAACCAGTAGTAGTTGTATACGTATACTTGCCAGTATAATGTCAAGATACGATACCGAACCTAATAACCCTCCTCCAATTTTTCGCGCTCGACTCGGTTTAAATACGGTTCTCACGCTCTCACTCGCCCCTTCCTCGAAATTATCCACGCATTAGTCGTATACTATTCTCTCTCGAGTCTATTTGATAAGTACCGAGGAACGTTTTTTGGGGGTTATTATAATCCGTGGTCTGACAGTCGCGATCTCGACTTTTACATTAAACAGAGCTCGATGATATTTTATTTAATTTTCTTTGGGCTCAGTATATTCTATAGTTTGAGAAATTGAACGAAGAACGTCTCGTACTTTGTCACGTAAATATGGAACTGCCAAAACGTTTTTCCTTTTCTCAAAGAGAAAATAAATTTTTATCTTAGACGAAATTAACAATGGATAAATTAACAGTGTCTTTGGTTGCCGTTAGTGGGCGCCCTTTTGAACGTCCGTGGGTTTTGTTTTTCGATCATCTTTAGAAATTAAGATACGGTATCCATTGTTAAGGGAGAATGCAACCTAATAACAAGTGTTTTTTATCGATTCCTTGTCGTTTAAATAGACCTAATCCACCAATAAAAAGTTTGCAAAACAAATATTAAACTGTAAATAAATTTAAAACTTACTTGGAAAATAGGCTTAGCGGGATTCGTGGAGATTCTGAATTGCCTCCGTGTAAGGTCTAGCGACCAATGAGCAAAGACCCGTCGTTCGCGCGAGATCTCCACGAGATTTACAATCGCGTTCGATTGGTCGCTAGACCTTATACGTGAGAAAATCCCGCTAAGCCTATTTTGATGGTAAAATTTATATCTAGACAAGGAGGATCAGAGAAGGAGAGGAAATGTGGGGACGGCGCGGTTCCTACTGCGTCGGCCTAAACTCCCACTCTGGGAGAACGGGGGTAGAGACGTTTCGTGGTAAAATGTTGTCGCGTGGGTAAAACGAATCCTTTATGAGACGCGCTAGCTAGCGACCACCTGACAACAGTTTACCTCGAGAATTTCCTATCCCCCCTTTCCACCCGAGTGGGAGGTTGGCTCTTCTCTCTCTAACTCAACGCAGCCCCACATTTGCTCTCCTTCTCTGATCCTCCTTGATCTAGATTAATATTTGTTTTGTAAACTTTTTATCGGTGGATTAGGCCTATTTAAACGATAAGGAATCGATAAAAATCACTTGTTATTAGGTTGCATTCTCCCTTTTATAATCCTCGATTTAATTGACTCGATGGAACTTTGATCTTTTAGCGAACTTATTAAATTAAATTAACATATTTGAACAATAGTTGCCAAGGTTTCAACGCGATATATCCTCACCTTCTAGACTTTATAGTGTTTGGACAAAATTTATCAAATTATTATAATCGGATAACCCCGCGCATTTGCAAAAAAGAAAAATCATTAATAACGTTGAATTTTTTTATTATTAAATCAGCGTATATTTATAATATTTCGCGGTTGCCATAGACACTAAATTTAAATATAGTTCAAGGCGTTATATCGTCGCGTATACATTCAAATATTAACTGTTCAATGTTTACCAGGCATTATTATAGCCATTATGATGAATAAAGATAAATAAAAGTCCCTATTGAAGCTTATATATAATAGAATGGTATCAGCATCCATCTGGCGAGCGCGGTCAATGCGGTGGGAATTTACTCTCTCTTTCTATAGTATATGATCGAGATCGAGGACACGCCGTATATTCGAGTACATTGGGGACAGAAAGGGACGAACGCTCCCCAACTTAGGCATGTCGCTGCCCGGATACCATCCGACGCCACCCCCCCCTCCCCCCATTTTTAGTAACTCGTCGGGAGACTTGATCAAAACACAAAGGCCATTTAGTCGGGAGTGTACGGGCCACGTTATTGTATATGCTCTCCCTTCCCTCTCTCCGTATATTATACCTATTGAATAAATTTGAGATTACAACGAGTTCGAAGCCTAACTACTCTTAATAAAAGGCGCGAGTTTGGGTACTCAGTTTCAAACTGATTATGATTCCTATTAAATCATTAGCGTATAAAAGGTTAATCTCGCCCTTATTCCTTACAAATTAAAGCGTATACGGATTAGACTGAGCAAAGCTACGTACGAGCTAACGTTTTAATACCGAAATTTGAAACTGGAGCGGTATATTTGAACTTGAAAGCGCGTTTATGAGAATTGGCGTTAGCTTTTTGCGTTACGTGGAAGGCTGTTAGTTATTTAGACGTCTCGTGGGAAATTCGGTTTATCTCGAATAAATATACGATCTCTATAAATACGACAAATAAACCGTCCAATTAAACCCAACCTTAGAATATATTCGTTTAATCGCTAATAAATAACGGAATAAATTGACGAGAAAGACTCAATTTGGCCCTTCGCGGTTAAAGGGATTAAATAGCAAACGCCTTGATGAAAAATTTAATCATTACATCATCATCATAAAATCTAATATACTCGATTCACGCCCGTTCTGGTTCGCGTCGTATCTTTCGTAAAAGTACTTAAAAAAATTCTACCTTTAAAGCGAGGGGTCCGACACTCTTGAATTCGCTGTACAACTGAGTTAACCGAGTTCAGCTTTGACAGTGCATTGAGTTCGAACTCTTATGAACTCTTGAGTTCAGCTTTGATAGTGCAAAGAGATCAAAAATGTGTACACGCGAGTGTCTGCCTCTTCGCTTTAAAGGATAGAAAAGTAAAATAAAGTTAGATTTTATCAATTCTACTATTAAAAATAAGAAGAAATCGAAGAAGCAATTGATACTTCTCTTACGAATCGTATATTAGAATCGTCAGGTCACGGAAGCAACTTGTCAGTATCTGACTTCGATTTATTCTTCGCGCTGGTGTTGTAATCGAAGAATCGTTCGATTCAGGCGAGCTCGAAATTTTGCAAGCTCGCGTGATCAACTAAGCTTTGACTTAGGGGTTGATGATCCACGTGTTGCGTAACTATAGTGGTTTTAGCCTATTTTACGGGGAACTATACATAAAATACTTCTAAATTCGTAATCTCTTTAAAACGCCGGCCATGACCCAAAATGGTTAGTTTAATAATTCATTTTCCATCGAATTACGGGAGAGAACCCAAATAGTTATTGATTCCGAATTAACGATACTATAATAAAGCGAACTGGGCTTCGTGAATATATCATCTTTGATATTTTATTCCCTTTCATATACGTTGTAGAGATAGAGATGAGGGAAATTGAGACTGTACGTAGTTTGGCGGTGATAATTAGGCGCTGATGGAATTAATCTAGCTATTAAATTTAATTCTCTTTCTCTCGGTTTCCTATATACCCCCGAAATAGATTTAATTGAGGAGCCGAAAGGTTTACCTAACGCCCGCTATTAGTATCTCGTTTCCAAGTTCATACGAAAGTGAAGTAATAATAATTCTATAAGTTGCATCTCATTCATTATGGTATAGCCAGTGATTTCTTCCAAGATAAGAAAGTGGCGCCGTCTTTTATTTATTTTTAATTTGTCTGAGCAGTTTGCGTCCGCTGGCGCAGTTTCCCTCTTGCGCATTTTCATTTGCGCAGTAGCCATTTGCGTGGTTTCACATTTGCGCAGTTTGCCATTCGAGCTGTCCACAACAGGGACAGGCTAGTTCGAGTGATTAATTAACCTAACCCTAACCTAACTTATAATATAACAAGAGGGACAGGCTAGTTCGAGTGATTATCTAACCTAACGTAACCTAACATAGCCTGCAAATGAACACTGCGCAAATGGAAACTGCGGAAATGGAAAACTGCGCAAAAGGAAACGCGCTTGTGGGAACTGCGCAAACGGGAACTGCGCAATTGGAACCTTACCGTCTGAGCTACGTAAGTTCGCTCTTTAATCGAATGTTAAAAATCGCGAGGTTTCAGGTTTTTTTACAATTCAGAAACGCTTTCAGAAATCAGAATGAATTTAAAAGTGAGTTTACAGCACTGCCGCGTACTGAAAAATGAAGTATTCAGCCTATAACCTTTTGAATAACATCCGATAAAGAGGCCGAATGTGTTAAACTTCATTTTAAATTAGTTTTAACTCGTATGGTTAATCCTTTAATATTTATACTCGCTAATTCGAATTTAAATTTTTTCTAAACTCTTCGCTCTACCATAAAGCTGATTTCGGAGTTTGATTCGCTGTGGTGTGCAGCGAATTAAAGAGCGTCTGTACCCTCATTATTATTTCCCGAAAAAACGTCGTTATTAGAAACAGAATTAATAAAAAACACTTAATTTTAGCCTCCCTTTATTACAAAATCAACAATAGCGTTCGCTTTAATTATTCTAACTCCTCTAAAAATATTCGTTTAATTTGCCACCGTCGTTGTTAAATATACGCGAATCAAGGTTGACAAAACGAACGAATTTCAACGCTTGAACGCCCAATATTTAACTCCAATAAGTAAACAAACGGACGAGCGATTTAAAAACGCATTATGACTCCCAGAAGGCTTATTGGCGCTTCGAGTATTTATTCACAAAATATACGCTTGCAATCCGTATCTGGCTGACGACGTAGGCCCGTTTTTTGAACAAAAATCAAATCACATAGACGTGATTTATTAATTTTGGGCCTTAAATAACGTAACTTATAGATCGTGGGAGGAAATCGCGGACACGAACAAAGCGGAAAAAAAATCATAGTTTCTATCGGAAACAATGACTAGGTATATAGTGAAAAAGTTAGGCATAAAAATCAGGCTATACATGCAATCTGGGAATTAAAAAGCAAAATTACCCGCGGGCCAGGGGTTGGAAAGGGTGGGGGAGGAAGCGACCGGCGTTCTGTCACGTGCCGCCTCGTAATCAAACCGCCCATAGCCTCGAAACTCCATAGCGCCCGACTCTTATAACCTTTCCCACGCCGAGTTTTATTATATACGCGTTTAATATACTGTACGCTCAAAACCGGAAACGGACCGGAACCCCCATTTTACGCCTAACATTCGAATATAATAATCTCGCGTTTAACGAAATTGACTCTCTGGACTGTCTAGCTCACTCGGTTTTTAATTTAAAGGGTTAGGAACTCCAAAAATAAATCATTAGCAAAGTTTATAATTATTATGTAACAATGTCTGGCGATCGGACACTAACGTTGAAGTTTCAGGGTGACCACTGAAACTTTTAAAATCCTATATAGGAAATATGGGAAATTTCATTGCTAAATATAGGAAAATATAGGAAGAATTTTATGTAAAATATAGGATACAAAGGAAGAAATAAGTGTAAAATGTATGATAAAATAGGAAAATAATTAAAAGTAGGAACCATGTTTATTATTGCGTCACAACTCTCGCCACCGGTTTAAACACGGTATTAATACGATCCAATTGCTTAAATAGTATGGAATTTTACAGACTATTTTAACTGGAAAATGTACAGCTAAGCTAAAATAATCGTATACAGCCACAGCTGACAGTATGATTTAGAACTTTACCCTTAACTAGAGATTTTGAGTAGAAATATAGGAGATTATAGGAATTGCCATTAAATTATAGGAGAAAATAGGAAGGAGGTGAAAATATAGGAAAAAATAGGAAATAAAGGAAAAATGGTCACCCTGAGTTTACACCCTGAAAAGCTATAGCCAATTGATACGCGATGTTAAACTTCATTGGGAAAAAGCAGTCCATGAAAACTCTCCTTGAGTTTTTATTGCAAAATAAACTAGATTAGAAATCAATTTAAAACTTAGCTGTAAAATAGGCTTAGCTGGGTTCGTGGAGATCCTGAATTTCGTGGCATTGGTGGGTCATCGACCAATCTCACGGAAATCTCGCCTTAACGACGGGCTTTCACTCATTGGTTGCTGACCCATCAACGCGAAGAAATTCTCCATGAATCCGGCTAAGCCTATTTTGCTGATAAGTTTTAAATTGACTCCTAGTTTAATATTTGTTTGTTGCCGCTATTTAAACGATAAGGAATCGATAAAAAAACTCTCTCGTTGTTAGATCGCATTCTCCCTTTAAGCCGTGAAATTTAATTCGATTGTTGAATTATATAAGATAGCGATTTTTCCCTCGTTGATTAAGGTTCGAGCTTATCTTACGGTTTGATTCTTTTGGCACGAATCCCACGCTATTATATCGAACGGTTTATATTAAAACTAATCGTTCCAAATTTTTCTTATTTTCTATCGTATCCTAATCCTCCTCCCTAGCTATAGCAAGCTCGCGAAAGATGATAGGGATACGCGTATAAGATAAATTTATCATCTTGGAATTCCCCCGTCTCCATTCTTCGTTCGATGCCGTTTTCCTACGTCTATATCTAGCCTAGTACGTGAAAAACGAGACGAGGCCGTGGCAGCAACGAACCATGGGATATTGTTCCCCTTCTCATCCTTCTCTCTCACCCGTCTCTCTCCCTCTTATAGAGTATCACTCTTAGAAACCGTCTTAAGTCGCGTTTCTAAAGCAACATTTTTTCTTGCTGGATTAACGCCAGCCTAAAAATGTCTATCGTTTCCGCGAGTACCACGACCCCTGAGTTAAGATCAGTTTTTTTCGCTCACATGAAAGCGGGGGCAGACCTGAACGGCAGCAATCCTTGGGAACTTGCTTGGCACTACCTAAAATGACGCGAGTTGGAGGCCCGTACGACGAAGATGGACGTTGAATCTTAAGTTTTCCACTCCTCTCCTGTGGGAAATAAGGATATAAGCGCTCCCTTTTGGTTGGCGACCCTAGGATCCCTAAGGCCCTGTCTGCTCCGAAATTTGCCCCTTTAAAATGCTCTTCCCTTACACGCGCAGCCTAGCTTTGACTATACAATTTACAGGTTTACAGGTTTATTTTGGAGCCGTACAAAGTACACCCCTTTGAAGCGGGGCGGCTCCCCTGGTTAGGTCAATGTCGTCCGTTAAAAAAGAAAAGGAGACGACTTTAAAGGGGATTTAAAAATCGCGGATTGTCCCCTTAGTCTTTACCGTAGAGCTTCGGTGTTCAGGGTGAAAACTCTTCATAGGGGCGTAAAAATATCGCTTTTTATTGCAGGATTTCCCAATGTATTGTAAGTGTGCTAAGCGAGAAAGTAAGTCGACTTTAAAGGGGCTACATAATTCTAGAATCTCTTTAAATCCCTAGAGTCTCGAATTTCAGTTTCATTCGCGATTTGGCGCGCTTTGACGAATGAATATCTTCCATAGTTTAAAAGTAAATGGCGACGCGAGTCCTTAGGGGTAATAGCGTATTTTGACTTGTCCGTCGTGAAAACTCCGCTTTAAGTCTTAAGACGCGCTTCTCCATCCTTTTCATCCGCTTCCTCCTCAGAAGGCGTCGTTTCTAAATTGACAGTTTCTAGGCAAGGAAGGAAGGTATAACCGAGCCATAACCCCCTACTCTATTCTCTCTAGATATACGAGTGAGGGCGAGGTGGGGCGGGGTGGCAGACGCTTTAGAGATGGGTGATACACGAACGTTGTTAGCTAAGAAATGGCGCCTATTCTTTTAGAGAAGAAGAACAAAAAAAAAAAAAACAGCCCGGCGTTCCGTTATATAGTATAAAATGTAGTAGAAGGATCTCGGATAGTGTATATAGAATCTATAAAGTGGACTGGACCATTTTAGTGATAAGGGTGGGGAAGAAACGGTGGCGCCATTCCAACCCACCAACCCCTCCCGTAGACTCCCTTTCGCAATGTTTTCTTTTTTTTTTTTTTTTTTTTGGCCTTTACTTTTTGGTATCACTCGGGCAAAAATGAGTCTGCGCAGTGAGGTTACGAGGCGTTGTCCGCGAAGAAAGTTTTACTATATCTATATAAACGCTACTTTTAGTATTATATATACTATGATTCCCGCTTCTTTTTCAACCTCACTCCCCATTCCAAGGGATCAGGGTCTTGTTCGCGGTAGATAGGCTTCGACTCTGTTAAAGGATGCTCCTTTATTTTTCGTAATTTTTACTTATTTATATTTTATACTTATAACTTAGATCATTTTCAAATCGTTCTTATTACGAATTTAATAATATAAAACATAACGTACGCGAGAGGAAATATTTTGGAGAATTGTTGTTAGCTCCTCCGTATTGGTTGGTAAGAAGCCAACCGCGCGCAGAGAATTTATTCCCATCTCAATGGTATAATATTAGTAGCCGATACGCGACGTATCTTGGTGAACGGCGATTGTCTTACGTCCGAATAGATCCAATCGATAATCCGGGGATAACCCCTTTCGGTTACTTAATACTCCCGACGGAATTGAACGAGAACCTTCAAATCACTTTGAAATATCATCTTTTCCAAGCCCGGTTTTCGTATCTCGTTACGTTTTAATTTTAAAGAGAGAAATTCGAAAATCTAGCTTTGAAGGTACTGAAATTTCAAGCCGGTTCCGACTATAACTTCGAGCTTAGTGTGTACTAAAATAGGGCCAATCTTTCGAGCCACTTCTCACCCCCCCCCCCCCCCCCTGGTCGGCGCGCAAACTCCAACGTTCCTAGATGGCTGGCTGGTCGGTTTCCTTCGCTCTATAAGACTGACACCGCGCTAGAGAGATATGGACGGAACCTTTCTCCCTTAGATGGACTTATTCGGAACGGAAGCCGAGGCTGCCCTCTAGAGTCGCTATAACGAGGGCTAGATGCGCGCGCTTTTCTAGATCTTCTCCGTGATGGGAGTCGCTGGGAACCCCGCCCTCGCTAGTTGATTAAATGACAGAGAACGGCGGCGCCCGCCCCTCGGTGCCAGCAAACCGTCGTCGGGAGCTTCCTTATATAGTTTTGGACCCTAGTTTTCCTACTCGCATTAAGGAAATGACCTCCCCCCCCTTCTCCGCTCCCCCTCCGCCTTTCTCCTCTATACTCCTACGACTGCTACCGCTTTTAGTTGGAAGACGGTCCCTGGAGTCACTCTTCAGCCCCGCATTCCACCCCCCCCCCTTTATTCCGCGGCTTCATTGTTTATGTAGAAAAATTCCAGCCCTTTTAGATTTTTCAGACGCTTTTTCTCTTTTAAAAACTTAACTAAAATCAACCTTAGAAACGGAAGAATTTAACACGAGGAAAAGTTGTCTTCAGCATGAAATATTGCTGATTCTAAGGTTGGATACTAGTGTAGATTCAAACGGACTTACCTCGCTATATTGTTTTGGGGAAAATTAGACGCGAAATTTACAGCGCTTTTCATTTCCCCCTCTTTAGTTTCTAAAATTTATTTTTTATTTTAAAGAGAACTTATACTCGAAAATGTTTCGTCGTGGTTTTTCTATATATTTATTTAAAAAGACTCCCGAGAATCATCGCTTTCAATTTGCGCAATCATATCTAACGCTCTTTCGCGGTAAGAAAAAGGTATTTCATTTTAACGTACATACCCCCAATTTCTTACCCCTTACCTCGTTAGGTTTTGTCTCTCCAACTCAACGCAATTAAGCCTATTTTAAACCGGGAATTTTCGAAAAATCAGCGTAATGCGAGCCAGTTTTTTTAATTTCTTTAACACGCGGGATACGGAGTCAATATTGTAATCCTAATTTTGGTACACGTGCAATCAGAAAATCATTGACGAAATATCGAGCACACGATTTATTAACATCAACAATTAAGGTTGCTAAAAAAATAACCTGGAAATCCGGTTCTCTCATACGTATACGTAAGACCAAGAATTCATTCTGGTTCCATAAGAATATGGGAGGGCCGAGATTCAATAACCATCCTCCCAAACTTTGTAGAAAAAGTTCGTCTGCTTCGAATCGATTTTTCAAGTAAATCGCCCCTGAAATCTATTATTAACCCGCGCCACCTTGACATAATATTTTGGGTAATAAAAATGGAGCCGACCGAAAAAAAGATCTAAGCGTACAAAATGTTGCGAAAATTGCGGACGAACTTTTGTTACAAAGTTTGGGAGGATGGTACCAGAGGCTAAAGCTATGCTCCCATATTCTTATGGAACCTGAATGGATTCTTGGTAAGACGTAATGTTACGTATTCCCGCTTTGAACTATAAGTCTTTCTATAGATTCCTAAATAGCAAAGCGTAGCGCCTTCCGAGACTGATATCTCTTCCATTCCAACGCGCCTGACATCGCGATCCCAAAAATTGGGGCCTCGAAGATCCATTTTGTCTTTTTCTTAAATCTTTCCGTCCCAATCCGTCACCGGGACGCCTAGCGCCGCCACGAAACTGCCGCCAATTAACTAGAGAAGCCCGCCGCGCGTTCCTGATTAGACCATTTTATCAAACAAAAAATCTTTCACCCCGCGACTCGGTGGAAAAGAAATACGCAAAAAAAAAAAAAAAGAGAAATAGCTATATAGGTTGTAGTTAGCGGTATCAACTTTTTTTACGCTCGTAAAATACGGCGACAGATGGTGAGGTTTACCCCGGGCCAATATATACGCCCTTGATATAAGCTCGGACGCCGATTCTTGATCTTATCCCTCGACGAATACAGACGGTGCACCAGGGAAAGGACAAATATAACGGTCCCGTCAGGAGGCGGGGGTGTCTTCTTTTTAGTCGAAGGTCAAATCTCGCCAAGTAGACGAGTATACCCCGAATAAAACCAATTATCGCCCCCAAAATTAACCAAAAAGTTAAGTTTTATACGATGGAAAAAATACGCGACTATAGCTTAAATTAAAAATACCTTTTGAAGTTTTGAAATGTACGCTAGCTTAACCTAAATGGAGTTGCCCCGTTACGGTTCTTGACTTCAAATAGATGGTTATTTAAATTTCACCAAAGTCAGCTCGAATAATTAAGGCGGGCCATATTGGAGACGGCCTGGCGTTAATTGAAACGAACTGAATTGAACCGGTGTTCTTTGGTACCAATTTTGTTGAAATTTGTACCATTTCGTAGCTCCGTCCGAAATAAGACTAAATATTTCTGATAATCTTTATTAGTAATTTGAATTTATTCGCGGGAAGTCTATGATAAATCCGAAATCCAATCGAAATATTTTAAGACTCGATTTCAATCAATTTTTTTTTGGCCCAAGTAGGTAACCTTTCCATCAGAATAAGGTAAATTTCAATAGTTACGACGAAAAAGATACTTTTAAGACCGAAAAAAAATGTCAATTGATTAATAATTTACTGATTATCCAAATATTCGCGGATTATCTTATCCAAACCTTCGACCACTATCCGAAATGGATGTCATCGTAATTTATATATTAGGTGAGATTTCCCCTTTAAATAAAAAAAAGAGTCCCGCTAGTAGCCCGGGTGACCGTTTCGCCGTTTCTGTTCCCCGGGAGAAAAGTTCTAGTCCCGAGCTATCTCGAGTTGGGATCGCTACCGCGTTCAGATCTCTATGTAGTATCGTAGACCCCCGCGCTTCTGGAGGGCAAACTGAGCGGAAAAATGATGGATTAAAGGGACAAATTACCCTTTCACTGTCACTGAACTGGATTAATCCTCGATGTCGGATAAATATTTTCGAAGCGCCTTAAAAACTTAGTGGATACTATATATCGTATCGGTGGTGGTTGGTGCTTATGCCTCTATCTTGATCCCGCGGTATTTTGTCGGCGAAGGGCCCCGCGTTGCTTTTCTATTGTTAGCTTTCTTTTTTTGTTCGATGACCGTATAAATACGAGTTTGATAAGCGACGAATTGAACCCCGTACATCAAGTACTCGTATCGAGCTATGGACGTTTACGTTATTTCATTGTCGTTTTTCGCGAACGGTATTTAAAACACGCAGCTGCGTTTTGTTAGAAATAGAATAACTACGCTAAATCCCGATAAGAAACTTATTTCGGATACGGAACTGTCTAAGGGAGAGGGTGATTTTAGTCGCGTTTGGAAACCAAAGCGGTTGTGTAGATAGTTAAGCCTAATTACAATTTGAAATTGTCTCTCGTCGTTAAATATTTTAAAATACAATTACGGTCACGATTTGAAACGGTTAAAATCAGACCGATATTCAAATCGCCAGGAATCGTTATCGTTATAAATCGATTTATCGTAGTTTTATCTATCGGTTGTTGACACCGAGCTGGTTCCCGAAGCAGTTTCGAGAAATTGAATCAAATTGATTTGAGAAAAGACGGTTTCCCGTCCACAAGACTCTAGCGAATCGTTTTGAAACGGTTTAAATCGATTCCAACGCTTAGTATGAACACGGCTTTTATTTCGCGAAATTTGATATTTTTCGTTGCGCGTGTACTGGGATACGAAATCGGCTTTAAAAACGTTTTATAGGATAAAGCTATAATTGTAATTAAAAATTCAGAGAGATCTATTCGTACGGGCTAATGTAATAGGTTCAATTTCCCACTTTAATAGAAAGGGAGGAAAAATGGGAAGCGGTTTCATTTCACAGTCGAATTAGTACCTACATTTCGTCGTGGTAAGACCCGGCCGTGCATGGAATGGAATATAAAAACGTTCTAAATGCCTAGCAATTGTTTCTTCGTATTAATTATTTCTGAATTATAATTTAATCAATTTTTTTGGTGTAACCGGAATAAGCGTATATTTAGATATTTACATATTACGCGATGTTAAGCCTCGTATTCATAAAAGTACTAATTGATATCAAAAACACGTTATTTTTAAAATTACAATATAGGTATACGTTCAATCATTAAGCGATATTACTTAACACTCGAAATTTATTTTGAAATTATAGGCTATCTAGCCCTAGAACGGATAAGTTTCCGCGTACAAAGGTAAAATCAGCCAGGGGGACATAGCGTGTTGATGTTTAGTGGGACGAGCGTCGGGTCGCGTACCCGCGGGCTAGGGATCATTTCTTCGCTCGGCATCCCATCTGGCCGCTTTGTATTTCGTCCCTGTCGTCTCTTCTTTCCCCGCTCTACGCCGTATAGCGCAGCGCGGAGCGAAAAGCTTTTCAAAAATTAATAAAGTAATAAGCGCCCTTTGATGATGAGTAATAGCGGATTAATGTCTCTCGCGGGCGTGATTACGCCAGAGGGACGACCAGGGATAGATCATAGATGCCCGTTAGCGGCGATCCCGATGGCGAGCCCCCTTATACGCCGGCGGCGGCGGCTTCGAGAACCGATACACCGCGACGGCCGATAGATTGAAGCGGCGAACGCGAGAGAGATATCGCCCGTAAGATCGGCTTCCTGACGCGACAAACCCCGTCCTTGTAGTCTCCCTCGATGCCGTAACTCTCCGGGGAATACGCGCTCGGCACGAGGCCCCTCCATTTCCCCGAGAAACAAACTTTCCCATTGATAAAATCCCCCTCTATCGCCGAACATTTTCGCTGTTTTAAAAATATACGCCTACTCCCGAATTAAAGCTCATCAATTTTGCATTTTTAACTTTCGTAAAGTTTTCCTCAATATTCTCCGTATACTCTAAAGGTTGGAGGTTTCGGGTTTTATTACTCTCGGGAAACGCAGTAGATTGTCTAAAATGACGTAAGAAAAACGTATTTTACCGACCAGCCGTCTCCGTTGTTTTACGAAGCGCCTGTTCGGTACTTCGGATGCTTCACGGCAGCGCGGCGCGACTTTTTGGCGAGTACGCTTCCAGGGGCAAATCGACGAATTTAACAATGAGCCAAAATGGTTTTTAATTCGCGAACTCGTTATCCATAAAGATTTTCCGTATACGTTTTAAGATTTATTTCTTTAGACGTTAAAGAATTTATTTAAATATAGTAAAATAAGTCGATATGAAAGTTTCTAACTCTACGAAACAATTTAAGCCCTTTTTGAAACTTTATTTCGAGCTGATCAGCGTTCTTGACCGTGAATCAATCGAAGGTCACGCTCTAATATTATCGATATCCCGCGACGCTACGCTCCAAAAAGGGCCTAATGCGTACGGGGCTACAGAGTTTCGTCGTGTCGAGTTCAAAAGCAACGTTACTTTTATTTTACAGCGAATTATAATCTGCGCTACTTCGAGACGTAGTTATAATTTTTATCTGGATTAACATTTTAATAGCATTTTTCTTGAATATATATGTAAAGTATATATTTCCAAATTTCACTATATCATATGCTTCATGTATTTTCGAGGTATCAGCGCGTTAACGATAGCAGCTATACGCGAATCAAAATACGCTCAATACTTATGGGCCATGTACGGGCACAGGATAACGAAATTATTGCGTAGAATAAAATATATAAAATAATTGGGCAATTATTATGGCTTACGTTTTAGGGCAAGAAATAACTTTTATATATATATAATTCGATCAAATGAAAATAGTACGTATAACATATGGCTGTTAATCGTGTATAGGAAGATTTTTTTGAAGTTCCCAACTTTATATAACGTCAGGCCTCCATATAGCGTTAATTCCTAGGCGCATGCGCGCAATTTTAGCTCGATTATAACCGTTTCAACTAGCTGGTTCAACTGGGACTCATTTAGGAGGGTTTCCCCATCATCCCTTCGCTATATTCGACTATAAATTCGTATATAGAAAAGATACAAAAAAAGGCTCTAGCGACGTTATGAGAGGGGGGAGAAAATTAAATTTAGCATGAGAGTGAGAGAGCGCGAGGTGCATCCTCAAAATGTATATATATCCCTTGACCTTTTATCTGGATGGGCTTTATAGTACTAGCTAGGGTTTAGGGACCTCGCGAGGCGCGCTTGAAAGGGAGGGAGGGAAGAGCGAAAACTATAATGGTATTGGGATATATGCCTAGAAGCGTCTGTTTCTGCAGCGAACTCCCCCTCGCTTAATATCATTATAGTTCCCGAGACGAGCTACCATTCCAAACCTATTAAAGTCACGAGACCCTAGTATAAGGCGCTACCCTTCGTCCACCCCTCATCGTGTCAAAGTCGACCAAAATGATTACGAAGGAGGTACCCTTATTCCATTTTTCTTCGCTTTGATGCAACGGAGAGAAAAAAATCTCGTAAATTCATTTCCTTTATCATACAAGAATTTTTTTTTCCCAAAAAATTTCAACTTTTTTTTTTTTTATCTAAAACTAATGGCTCGCTTTCCATTTGGGAAAAGGGCTCCGCGTTTGTTCGTCAAGGTTTCGGAATTAAAATATCTAGTTAAGTCTCGATAACTATGATCTCTAGATTATTATTATCATCGTATTTTAAATGCAAAAACGAGTATCTTTTTATTACGAGGGTTTTAGACTCCGAAACTAAAATGTTTAATTACGTCGTGACAACCTTTATCCGTTTATAGATTTCGTTAATCGCGTTCGAAGTTAAAAGCTTTTCGAGTATTTGAAATTCCTATAAGTTCCGATTTTGGGGAGATAGTATATTCTCCCTTTTAACGGACATAAATTCTTCGTCGGAACTGCGGGGCTTTCGACTGTCGACACGCCGCTAACGAGTCGCTGAGATGAAGATCTCCTCGGCATATATTTTTCTTTTTTCAAAACCCTACAGATCGCGTTAAATCTTTTCAAGCAAAACGCTAGTACTTAAAGGAGTAAATTTCTTAAAGGGAAGCTCTCTTAATCTTAAATAAAACCGAGAAATGTCGACCATAATTCGAGTAGGAGGTACTAGTATTATTCGTAACAGATTTAAACATTTGGTCAAGAATAAGTTAGAATTATTTAAGGAGTTTATTCGTAATCACTAACCTGAAATAATTATTTCGTATTTATTTCGGGGGAAATTATAAAAAGAAGAAGTCGAGTATTTTTTTGGAAAAAAAAAATCAGGGAATTCATCAAAGATATATTTTTGGTTTTGGTTTGTCAAGGAAACAGTCTAGAAAATATTTGTCTTAGCGTCCAGGAAAATTATTGAAAAATTGTTCAGGGAAATTATTGAAAAATTGTTCAGGGAAATTATTGAAAAATTGTTCAGGGAAATTATTGAAAAAATGTTCAGGGAAATTATTGAAAAATTTCCAGGGAAATTATTGAAATATTTCCAGGGAAATTATTGAAAAATTTCCAGGGAAATTATTGAAAAATTTCCAGGGAAATTATTGAAAAATTTCCAGGGAAATTATTGAAATATTTCCAGGGAAATTATTGAAATATTTCCAGGGAAATTATTGAAATATTTCCAGGGAAATTATTGAAAAATTTTCAGGGAAATTATTGAAAATTTTTCAGGGAAATTATTGAAAAATTTTCAGGGAAATTATTGAAAAATGTCCAGGGAAATTATTGAAAAAATGTTCAGGGAAATTATTGAAAAATATTCTGGGAAATAATTGAAAAATATTCTGGGAAATTATGGAAAAGATGTTCAGGGTAATTATTGAAAAATATTCAGGGAAATTATTTAAAAAATGTATAAGGAAATTATTGAAAAAATGTTTAGGGAAATTATTGAAAAATGTCCAGGAAATTATTGAAAAATGTCCAGGGAAATTATTGAAAAAATGTTTAGGGAAATTATTGAAAAATGTTTTGGGAAATTATTGAATTATGTCCAGGGAAATTATTGCAAAATGTTCAGGGTAATTATTGAAAAAATGTTCAGGGAGATTACTGAAAATGATCAGGGAGATTATTAAAAAACGTTCTGGGAAATAATTGAAAAAAGTTCAGGGAAAATTACTGAAAAATGTTTAGGGAAATTATTGAAAAATGTCCAGGGAAGTTATTGAAAAATGTCCAGGGAAATTATTGAAAAATATTTAGGGAAATTATTGAAAAATATTTAGGGAAATTATTGAAAAAAATGTTTAGGGAAATTCTTAAAAATTCCGGTTAGGAAGCTTGTAGATCAATTTAATTTTTGTTTTCACCGTCTCTTTATTAGTCACCCTAAAGTATTTTAGCCCTTCCCCTAACGTCAGCTCGTTGCTTCAAATTAGTCGAACGGAAAATAGTTTCCGTAGGGTCCTATTTAGTTTCTTCGCTGGCGCTGTTAGTTTTTGGTTTGGCCTTATCTCTGGACAAACTCTCGGGTCTACGTAAGATTCGCTCTTCGGGCTTAGCGATGTTAGGATTCGGTCGCGGATAACGAAGGGTATAAACACGTAGCCCTAGCTGCAATGGGGGGAGGGGGGAGATGGACTAGGGTAGATAGGGCTGGTGGTGTTTGTCTGCCAAGCGGAGGTACTCTGGCGCCTCTCTTAAATCATTCTCGCCCTCTTTACGTTGCTGGAGATGAGACCATTTTTAACTACCCTACTACAGCGCGAGCTAATATAAAAAGTTTATTGAAAGTTTGAAGGCGAATCGTTATAAGCGGCGTAATATAACCTATTTAGAAGTAATAAAAAAACCTCTAAAACGTCGTTTTATTTTACTATTTAACGGTTTATGAGATACGCTCAACGCGGCCGCGTGTATTTATACTTATATAAATGTAGGCCTACCCCTTTTTAACGCGTTATCGCGCGAGCGTGTGTCGAAAAGTTATTTGTTTTAGAAATAAATCAAACATTGAAATAAGCGCGAAGAAAGTACTGATTCTCAAACTTATACGTTAACGTATAACGCTACTGAGAAATCAATAAACTGCAGGATTGAATGAGAAATATGATTTACAATATTGCAGTAACGGTGTTTTCCCCAAGAATGTTTCGTTGTACGACCTGATACGAGAACTCTACGATTTGGTGTATTTTTAAGTTGTTTATGGACTATTTTACTTGGTTTTTGGTCTATTTTGTTTGTTTTTGGAGTACATTTATGCCTATATTAGGACTTCTTTATACAAGTATGGTTAGATAATTTATGCATGGTCTGATGGCTAACTGCCACATACACCACTTTTCCAATACCATTATTCCGCCCCCTTCCCCCGAGAACTATACATTTATAAACATGATTTATCCTTATACGGAGAACTAAAAACAGTTAAAAAACCTTAATTAAATCGGCTATAGAATATAATTAAGAATAATATAAAATTTATATTATTAAATGTTATTATTTTAAGTGTGTATCGTTAACCATATTAAAACTATAATACCCTTTTCAGACGAGGCGTAACTAGCCGGTTTATTCAGACTTAACCGTGGTTTAATCACAATTAACCGAGATTTATTGAACTGAGAAGGCTATGTAAACTTCGGTTAAATCTGATTTAACCACGGCTAATTACGCCTCGTCTGAAGAGGGTATAACGCGCCTCAAAAGGTTAAATGACAATGTTTCTTATAGTTCGAGCATAGTTTTCCGAACCATTATTATACTTGGAATATTTTAACACGGCATATAAATTGCCCTCAACTTTCGCCGATTTGCAATTTAAATTATTTTAATATATATAGTTTCAAAACACTTTTAGTTTATTTGGGTTTTTCTAATCGGGTTTAATTAAGCCTTTGTTGAACGAATAATATAGGTAGTTCCATACTCGACGGAATTGGACTGTGTAATTAGAAAACGGAATATAGATCTGGCATCTCTTAAATATACTTATTTAAATAAAATGCGTCGCGAACTCCGCGCTAAAGGAAAGGCTCGGGATAATTTAGTTACACCAAAAATAAATAAAACAAACGCCTTTAAAAGTAGAAAACGCGTGAATAAAAATCCAGCCAATGATTTTTCATGGTAATCTTTCCCCGGGAATATCTCGTATGTCAAGGAGGAGCGAGGAAAAACTATCTCGCTTCTCTCTTCGAGCCCGCGGAAGGTGAAATAATTTTTCGAATAAACCTGTCCTTTTAGGCCAATCATTATTATTTCTATACGGAAATGTAGCTCGCTCGATTCCGTTGTTTCAATGTTAGGAACAATTTGTTAATGATAGGTAGTTAATAGGAGTACACCTATATACGTATTAAGGCTCGAAGTATAAGGTTCGAGACCGAGGTCTTTTCCTCAAGTAGAGAGCAACCGAGCGAAACCACGAAAATTACCATTAGTAGAAACATTCCGTTGAATGTGTAAATTGTATCACGGAAAAATAAAACTACTCTTTTTTTTATTCGAAGGTAGGGCGAAATGATATTTTGGTGGAATTACGTTCTATTTAGGGTTAAAACTAAATGCGACCTAGCAACCTATCGAATCATTATCGTTAGGCCTAACCCTCTAATGAAAGAATTTATGAACAATTATTAAACTAGAAATAAATTTAAAATTTACCCCGAAAATAGGCTTAGCAGGATTCATTATGATCCTGAATTTCTTCGCGTTAATGGGTCAGCGACCAATGAGCAAAGGCCCGTCGTTAAGGCGAGACTTCCAATAACATTCGATTTGTCCTAATTGACCCATGAATACGAAGAGATTCAGCTGAGCACCATGAAACTAGCCTATTTTCCGGGTAAATTTATTTTAGTTTAATTTTTGATTGAAAATTTTGGTCTCAATCAATTTATTTATTGGGGTAAGATTTTACACGCTAGAGGAAATGGAACATTTTTCGCGTTTCACTTTACCTTTACACTCAATTGAGTTTTAGAAAGAATTGGGGATTTTTTTCAGAACTCGCGTGGCGGGCGCGGGTGGATTTAAGCGCAGAGTGTTGTAAAACGATACACTCCAAAGCTTCTTATTAAGATTTCACGCGATGACTTTCGAGCAAATCCGAGCGAGCTGATTTTAGGTACGATTTGTATCTAAAGCGTCGCTAGGGGGGGGGGGAATCTATCTTTTTGCTAAATTAAGGGAGAAATTCAATTATCATAGTTACTTGAGTAGAAAAATAGTCCCAATGATTTCTAGAATAATTATTTTAAATATTAATCAAAAAAGGCTTCTCTAAGTATTATTTTTTTACTCTCTTTTCTTCGCGCCTGTTTTTTAAATTGAAACTAATTAATTCGCTATTTAAGAATCTTTTTGAAACTAGGCTATCATTAGCGACGTTCGCACTAGAGTCTTTGAAACCGTTTCGAATCCGTTCAAATCGACGTTTTGAGCGAATAATTTAATTTTTTGACGGGCTATCTTTTTGATTGTGGCCCATTGGACCGACACATTTTTAGCCACGATAAATCACCAAAATAAAATCCAAATCGACCGACACAATATCGATAATTATAAAATAATGCAATCGATATTTGGTCGGTCGAATGGGATGTCGGTCGAACGAGATGTCGGTCGAATGGAATGTCGGTCGAAGGGCATTCTGTCGAATGGGTTATGTCGATCGACCGAATAATCCGCACTTTTGGGGGATTCGGTTAAATGGGACCAGAATCTCTGCTTGAATATACCCGCTGGAATTAAAAATAAAATTCCCGGGAACGCAAAGATTCAATCTTTGCAAGCGAGAAATCTGATTTACTTATAGTAATTTAATGGCCAAGTAAAATGAGCACTACACTCGAACAGTTCGTAAAATATTAAGCACAAGATTTAGTTTAGAAGAACCAACTACTTTCAGATCCCTGGAGCTTATTTTTATAAAGTGAATTGCTGATTTATATTTATTTTTTTAATTCATATTCATGAGTAATTGTAACCTAACCTAACCTAACCCAACCATTATCGTAAAACTACACCACGGTGACAACATAAAATAACAGACTTAAAATAACCTCGACTTTCTTTCACTACGCCACGGTGACTTAAAGTCATTCTATTATAATATATCATCATCAACATTTTCCTCAATCGATATTGTATCGGTCGAATGGTACCCAGAAAATATCGATATATATAAATGATAAATACAATCGATATTGAGTCGGTCGAATGGATGTCGGTTCAACAGGAATACACCATCTTGACAGCTGATCTCGAAATTTTACAATCTAACCTTTCTAAAGATAGTTTTAAAGTATCTAGCGTGAACTAAGGGTTAACGGAAACGATCATTTTCGTATTAAAAGTATATTATAATATTAAGTATATTTTAAATTCCCCTAAAGTGTTCTTTAAATATTTATCCCAATTTTTGCGTTTGCGGATTTAAAATATCCGAGCGAACTTTGTTAAACGTAATCCAAGCTTTAATTAAATTTATCGAATTAATCCGAGCTATTTAAATTAATAATACGACTCCATTATATGATAAAATCGACTTCAAATTTTAAGATATTAAATATCAGAGAATTATTTCGCAAACACGCGATAAATAATAATATTTAACTACGTAACTGGGTGTCCCGAGATTTTATTATAATCTTTTTATTATCTGACGAAGTTGGATAGAGGGATTAACCAAAATCAGGCGGAAAAAGTTATTAATATATTTTATGTCATAATTATTTAAGATATTGTCACCAGGGGCCGGTTTAATTAACGGAATTATACCAAACTAAATATTAAGTAACGAGTGGCGCTGCGATCTAATCCTGATTAAATTAAATTAAATTAAATTGAATTAAATTAAGAACAGTTAGTTTTTGATCAGATTAATCTAGTTCGATTAGCCTGATTAAATCGGATTAAATGTAGTTTACGTCATTACTTCTTTCCCTCTTAAATTCTTACTATAAATACGAAAGGTATTAACAACCCTCTTAATTACGGATCATCCCCAGTCAGTTATTAAAGTATTTAAATTGTTAATATACCATAATGGACAATGAATTATAAAATGGAAATAAAATGTGTAGTATAGGAACTATATAACCATTAGCCAAGGAGCGTGACGTCACGTTTAATACTTCTGGTGGATAGGGATAACTCCAGAATTCGGCTGAAAAGACTATACGTAACGCTATTAGACTACAGTCATCTCTGATTCTCCGTACAAGAAATACTAGAGACTGAAAACAGGTTATTTCGAATCGAATTGGACTGATTACGCGTAACTCACCATAGAGTTCGTGGGAATTAATTCGCGGACAATTATTAAAGTTGCGAAATGGATTCGCTAAGCCTAAATCCGACGAGAAGAAATTTCACGCTGTTTGAATGTCCCACGCTGTTATTAATGTCAATATTCAATATTCAAGTCTAAAATAGCTCTTTAACCAATTTAGCTCTATTGGTTCATCCCAAAGACGAATTTTCTTTGATATGGCGCCAATCCGCTCTTTGGGGTTTCTATCTGAAATTTCTTCGAACCAAATTTAGCAACTTTCGATGTGTAGCTTTCGCTCTACTATATTGATTACGTAACTAACTACGCATTTAGCATTACCAAAGGCTGTGGTCAGTTACGTGGGGTTTTATTTAAGCGATTAACTAATCCAAATCGATCAAAATCATTAGTATCTCTCGCACCCTTTTGGGAATAATACTATTTGAACCAATTTTGAAAGACTTCGCTAATAATTAGGCTGGGGGCAATTAATCCGCGTATAGTCTTCCGCTTACGCGCGTGACGTCACGCTGCAATTTCCCCGTTAAGAATTCGGTATAGCAGCTTACCTTTTCTTGTTGTTGAATCTGTTTCATCATGATACTCTTCTTTTTATCCTTGCACCTTTTGTTTTGGAACCATACTCTTATGACCCGCGGAGATAGTCCCGTCATTTCGACCAACTGTTCCTTCATGAGCGCGTCCGGCCTCGGATTGGCCGCGTAGCAAGTCCTGAGAGTGTGCAACTGTTTCTCGTTCAGAACCGTTCTCACTCGCGTCGGTTTGTGTTCCGAGTTCTGTTTGTGCACTTGGGGTCTAACCGAGTCGCGATTTCGATTCGTTTGCATGGGTTCCGCGTTAGCTGTTGTACAGAGCCCAATTTAGTTCACCACCACAATTTTTTTACGCGTTCGCGGGGCCCAAATTTAGTCGAGTTTCGCGATGATAATAACGAAAATAACGGTTTTTTTTTTGTCGTACATTTTTGGTAGAAACGAATTACGAGCGCGAAAATTGGACGATCGAATTTTCGCGTGATGCGTCGTTATGATTACCGAAGTGTCGAATTAGTTTCCAACGTAGCGTCCGCGTAGCGCCGATAAAGGATGAAAGATAAAAAGAAAATTACGTTAGCGGGGTTATATCGATAGATAAGCTATAAGGTATATATATCCGGTAAAAATAAAGGGGCTAATATATTTTTTTAAACGAAACTTTAGCAATTTTTAAGGAGAACTCTAGCAACCTCTATCTTGAAACCAGACTCGTGAAATATTTGGAATTTTGTTACGTATTGAGGAGATGCTAAGACGGGATAAGCCCGTGTTGAAGTTCGTATAGGGGAAGATTAGTCTTCACTAACTCGTTTCAAGTGGATAAGAGTGTATTATTTATCTTCAATCCTTTGGATTTTTTTAGCTTTGATAATTAAGAGTGAAGCGAATGTTTTTGGTACCTTATTGAAAGAAAAACTACGATCTGATAGGCCTTGGAATATATTTTCAGAAAATGCCCACTAAATCATGACATTTTTGCGCTTATTCGTATAATTTCTCAAGTTTGGTTAGTTTGTAATTTCGATGATTTTTTTAAAATTTAACCTTGGTAGATTAGATTTATTTTCTTGACAACTTCGCCCCGCAGATGGCGAGCACGACTTCTTTCGAAAAATATTGGGAATCTGCTAGGTTAATTGATAGCTAAGGCCGTTATATTCTTCCGATTGGTCAAATTTTTTACCTTATTGAAATAAATCCTTACCTAAACTCTAGAAATTATTTTAAATACGAATAACGCTACGGATTTGAAAAATTAATTAAACTGATGAAGTTACTTTTCATACTATCCATTTGTTTCTTTAAGAATAAGCTTTTTAATCCAATGTTAATTCTATGAAATCCTGTTTTCAAATTACTTAGGTGAGGCAGTATCCATGGGGTTTCGAACTAGGTTTTTTATCCCAAGTCAACTGTCCCTTATAGCGCGCGATTCCCGTTTGAGTGCAATTATCGAGGAAGAGGTCGTGTTCGCGTTACATTTTAGTAGATGACGCGAATAGCTAGGACGTTTCTACAAGGTTTACCATCAAGGAGAGTTTCTAGCGATAATATAGTCTGGTTCCAAGACGAGTTTTAATAATATTTCGTTATAATAATATTTAATTTTAATATTTAAGCGAAATCGCGTGATTCGCGGCATTGCATTGCATAGTGTCTGTCTAGGCGTGTCGCTGTTAATTTTGTTATTAATGCTCGTGCGAGTCGGCCTACCGTTATATTGGTCTTTGCTTTTCTTTTTTGATTTTTTCGAGCAGAGTGACACCGTCTCGTCGTCGGAAACTAATTCAAATAAGCAAAATTAAATTAGAAATAAAATTAAGAAACAAATTACGGTATAAGATAAAATCCGTATCGACTGATTTATAAGCTTATAATTACGGGCTTAATTACCGCGTACCGATAATACGCGAGGCTTGGCCGCATATACGGTGTTCGAAATAACAGTAGGGATTAACTTAAGACGCAAGCCGCGTTCACACTTAACCATTTTACGAAGGTCAAATCGTAAAATGTCGAGATTATCGATGTAAACATTTGAATAAAAAAATACGAATAGTCGGATTTGATCAGCTTAGAAATGGTTTACGGTTTGAAAGTGTTAAGTGTGAACGTAACTTTAGAAATATAATTGGAATCAGTTCTAAGTTTTTTCATATTAAACGTAATCTTTAATTATAGTTTAGAGAAATACGCGTACTATATATTTTCTCATCCAATTACCACGAGATTTGGTCACGAATGGTCCCCTCGTACGTAGGGCCTAGTCCCGAACTTAATACGGGGTTGCCAAAGGTCAGGGAAAACGGGGAAAAGTCTGGGAATTTGAAAATGAACCAAAAAAAGTCAGGTAATTTTAAGATATTTTAAAAAATCAGGGAAAAGTCAGGGAATAGACGATAACATAAATTCTGACTTCGTCCCAACCTTGAAAAAAGGCAACGTCTTCCGTAGAAATGGGTTCTATTTAACGGTTCTTTTTGTTAGTTTCAAGGCTGGAAAAAGTATAGAAAATCCTATACTTTTGAACCAACCTTGGAAAAAGGCAACATCTTCAATACAAATGGATGCTTTTTAGGCCTATTTAAAGATCTTTCAAGAAACCAGGAAATTACAATCATAATCTGCGGAAAACATTTGAAGCTGACCGTGTCAGTTGTATAGATTAGAACAAAGATACGCGTGCAAAACGTTTGGCGACGCGATTATATGAAAACTAAAAGGTTAAAAATTGGGTAGTATAAGCCAAGTCTGGGAAAAACCTGGAAAAGTCAGGGAAAAACTGTGGCAACCCTGTAATAATGTTTTAACGAATGTTTTCCAACACCCTTTTCATTATATCTCTTTAAATCCGCGTTGCGGGCTTTAGCGATACGAGTTAATAAAGCGTAGTTTTGTAGCCGCTAAACACGGGAACTGATCGCGCGATTCAGATTGGAATCTTTGTTCAGCAGCTACCTATAGGGTAGGGGAGGATAAATATAGGTGGATATGTTATTTAATCGGGCAGGAAGGTTTCCTTTTTCGAGCTCGCGGGGCTGTACGTGTTTACCCGCGGTGGTCGCCAAATACTTTTCCGCTTTCGATCTAAGTCTCGTTCTCTCTCTCGCCGCCGAAAAATAAAGAGCCTAGCTCGGCGAAACTTAATCCGGCCGTTGTCAAAACCCCTCCGATTTCAGCTTTTCCAGCGGAGCGTCCGCCATCAGCGACTATCGAGACTAGCTTCTCCGATTACCGCCGCGATCCTTCCAGAGGAGAGCGCGTGCGGACGCGATATTTTTACCCCGACACCGTTTTTTGACGCTACTATTTCGCTACCTAGATAGAATACGACGGATTGATGACGAAAGAACGGGCATTGATTAGTTTAGCGTTAATTCTCGAAAGTCTAAATACTCGGAGACTTGAGGGTATACGCGAACTGAAGAGATATCACCGAGGGGTCAGACACTCTTGAATTCGCTGTACACCCGAGTTCACTGAGTTCAGCTTTGAGAGTGCCAAGAGTTCAAACATTTTGTACATCTGAGTTCGCGAATGTCTTCCGCCTCGGATATCACTGACATTCGTTTGAATCGCGAAATTTGGCAGTTAACGCGAACGCGGCCCTTTTTACGTATATGCTATATAATCCGTTCGAAACTTTACCTCAGTCGCGCCCGCAGTCGCGTGGTAGAGGGAGAAAACAGTATAAGTTCTGGTTAGTAAATCCTACTACGTAAACTATAGGGAAGTTTGGGAGTTTTTTTCTCTATTATTTTTTGTAAAAAAAGATCCCTTCGGAAATGTAGGGTTCTCGATGTCTCTCTCTCTTTAGCCCCGTTTAGTATTTCTGGACGTCAATTTTAATTACGGCGAACGCGGGACAATGGGAGTACCGAGGGGCCACGCGTGGTGTCCGATTTCACGAGCCGCGGTTTTCCAGATTCGAACTTAATCGGGTGTACAAACAACGAGGCCCGCGCTAACCAAAGAGACTCAAAGGGGAATTTACTTTTCAGTTTCTATACATTTATAATCTTCCCGTATACAGTTTATTATAATATATATCTTAAAGTGACCCTGTTACCGTTCGCGTACGAGGCTAGTATTCCCAAATTTCTCGTAATTTAACTGTAAAAATTAAGGTAATTTCTTAGAGAGAACGAGAAATTGAAAATATTTAATCAGAAGCCGATGAAACCCTCCTTTGAAGTCTATTACTCCCTGGTCTTGTCTACCCCTCTCTGTATGGGTTAGTCTCAAAAAGCGCGATTCGTACGCCTCCTAACGGTAGATATTTTCGGAGCGGGAGTTCGTCGAGCGAATATCTCTAGCAGCCTTGGAGTTCGTCAAAAAAACCTCGTCGTCGTTTGTGGAGAGAGAGAATTTCCAATTTTCCGTAGACAGGGGGTATGAAGTAGGACCCCTCCGATCTCGTAAAATTGGGAATTTTACCCATACAGAGAGGAGCGCTATATGGAACATTAGAGTAGTAGACTTCAAAGGAGGGTTTCATCTACTTCTGATTTAATTGAAAATAATTTGAATCGCGTTATAAATTTATTGATTAGACACGGAACTAATTTTATGGCAGGTTCTGAAGAAGTTTAGTTGACAAACACTCCCTATTTTTAATGCCTCTCCTTCCAAAATGTTGTTTAAATAAATCGGAAACCCATTACGCTGGAAAAGTGACCCACTATTCCAGGGCTGCAACGAAATCCCGCTAGGGGCGTTGTCATTAAAGATTTTTTTCTTGTCCGCGAACCGTCCCATTAGTTCCATGGATTAGACCTTTTTTATATCAAACTGTAAATTAATTAACGCTCGACAAAATTAGCTAATTCTATCTATACGTAATGTCAATTATCGCAGTGAAATGAATATTCAAATAGGAAGCCTCGTGGGGGATGTGGAGAGATCAGGAAGTTAACGAAGAGATTTAAATATTTCATAGCGTAATTTGGGTACAATATTCAGTACCGATATGGAAATCACGCCTTGAAACCGGAAATTAGTAACTTTCGCGATTAAATCAACGAATAATGTTATGTTTTGGTGGTTTTTGGGCCACGATCCATTATATCGAACGTTATACCACGATGGGAAATAATAACTTGAAAAATCGTTAGAAAATTAAAGAAAAAATTAGAAAATTAATTAGCTGCGAATTAATTTAAAAATAATTAGTATCCGGTTGCAATATACGCCCGTGGTTGAATCGAAATACTCGTTAAATGTGTTTGTATAACGTGGTCCAAAAATACCAAAATTAAATATTTTTTTTCTTAATTTTCTGCCTGAAGAATATCTATTGCATCCAATAAATAAATAAATGTAAGATTTATAGCTTAAACGTAAACAAATTTAATTACTTTAAATATCAATTAGTTTAAAGATAATTACAACCCGTAGTTTAAAGACAACGATAACCGATCATGGAACCTTAATTAAACGCGGTTCTATATAATAAATAATTTTAACGTCAACAGTTGTTTTAAATATTGAGGTTTTTGAATTTCTTCCGAGGGGCGGTAGATTAAATCTAATCTAAAAATAGGCAATGCACCTCTCGATTAAGGTATCATAATTTAATCTTCCAATGTATACGTTTAATCGTGGGAGTTCCTCGATTTAAAGATATATTTTTGTCTAATTTATAGCCTTTCTCGAATTTTGTTATAGAAAACGCCATTTATTTTGGGCCCATTAATTCTGAAATAAGTCTAATTAATAATAATAATAACGTTAGGGTATACGGCTTTCGGGCTGGGTGCTCTTAGAAAAAGCTTTTAAGGTTTTGAAAGAGAGGTTTTCGTCTCTCGAAAATAATTGGGCCCTTAGAAAAGACAAATCTCTATCATTTAATATCCGCTCTCTCTCTGGAACGTCATCTCTTCATCCAACGAAAGCGTCGCGAAAGAGCTATTAAAAATCTGCTCCAGATATCCACGCCTAATTAGTTAAATCCATATATATACGCCTCCTCCTTCTTCAACCCATCATCATCAGTTAATGTTTGGATGAAAAGCTCAATCTCTATCTTCGCCATTCTTTAAAAAAAACTGATGTTTTTTATGTTTTTTTTTTATTTCTCTGAAAAGCGCGGGGAATGTTCGTTTCGCCTAATTAAGCCTAGTACGTACGTAGATGGGTTTAAAAAAACACCCTTATTAATAAAATTGACGCCACTATATCGCTGTAAGGGAAGGGAGGCTATATGGGATGAGATTAATTTGGACATCGCTACCAGTGAAAGATTATTTTCGGAAAATTGCTTGGTGAAGAATTAGAATCTTAACTATTACTATCGAGCCTTTAATTTCTAATTTCTAATGGCTCTTACGAAAAACTACGGAGTATATTATCTAGGTTCAATTTTTGTGTTTAAGCGAGGTTTTCACTACTAGCGGGAAAATCCGCGTAAAAGTGGGGGAAAAAGCCAAGGCTTAACGCATTTACAAACGATTTAACGGTTTTTAGTCTTTTTCCCTGAAATTTTGCTAAAGTTACTCCAAAAGTTTTTTTTTTCTACTTTTTTCACTGAATATTTTTTATAAGCTAGCGCCCGGTGAAAATCCAGCTTAATTGTTTAGTGATTTTTCTGTGGAATGGAATTTTTATTTTCCCATAAAATAAACAAAATCAAAGCCATAGTTTACCAAACTTAACAGAGAAACAAATTTACATTTTCTATTTTTTCTATTTTTGGGTAAGACTAATTACCCGCGAGTACCCGAAAACGTTCGCCTACCCGCCACCCCCTTTCCTCGCTGGATACCCGATAAGAAAAATCTTTGATTACCCGACGTTCGCGCAGCAAAGTTTTATAGAAACTAAAATCAAAAGATGCCGACGATTAAAAAAAATAAAAAAAACCCAGTTTAACAGACTGGAATTGATAAGAAAATAAAAACGAAAAAAAAAAAATCTAATAAAAATCAAAAAATGTGCTGTTTTATCGCGCGGCCGGTGTTTCTAGGAGGGGGGATTGGACACCTACGTGAGTTACGGATTCAACGTCGCCATTTTTTATTTCTTTTAACCTAAAACTATAAATAATTGGGAAGCGCTATCTTTGAATAGTGGAGAGCCTTCCTCACTCGAGTATCTCGTCGCTAGTTTAGGGGTGAAGTTTTTATATCCTTTTTAAACTATACCTAAAACCTTATACTCCTAGCTAGTCCTTCTAGAAAGGCATCTTGATATATTATCTGGGTGACGAAATCTTTGGCACCGCGAGAGCGCGGACGGCTAATAAATATTTCAATTTTATGCGCGGATTTTATCGGATTTCGGGTCTCGTTAATTTGGCAACAAGCTTTTGACTTTTAGTTTAGTTCGCGAAGATTTCATTCACGTTACAGTTTTAGTTGAACGAAACGGTGCCAAACGCGAGGGAGCGGCTATACGGCTAAGATTACGCTTTAATTACGAATAAATAATATTCTATACCTATAATAAAATAGACTTTAATGAAAACTTAGCCTTCTCAGTTCAATAAAAATAAACCTCAGTTAAAACTAATTAAACCTCGGTTAATTATGCCTCGTCTGAAGAGGGTATAAGACACGTTCGCAGAACCGGATTAAGCGATTTGGTGCCCAGAAATCATGTCAAATTCAATAACTAACGTCAAGTTTATTCAAATTTTAGCAAAATAATCGCTCGGATTTGGGTATCACCAGATTTCTTGGGCACCCCCATATGGCTAGCGCACAGGGGCAGGTGCCCACTCTGCCCCCTCTTAATCAGGCCCTGCGCGTACACTCTAAAGGCTTTGAAATAATTTTTAACCGCTTTAGAAAATTCAAATTGTTAAATTTCGAATATTATACCTTGAAAAAATGATTTGAAGGATTCCAAAGGATTTTAGGACGAATACGTATTCTATAGCGCGAACGTAGCTAGTAGGCGAAGGTCGGCATTTTTTTTAAAGGGAATGTTTTGGGGGAAATGAAGCGACTTGATTTTTGGTATTGAATTATACTACGAAGATTAATCGAAAGAACCAGCTCAATAAAATCATTAGGACCCAAATCGTTTGAAGAAATTCATTTCGGTATAATTTAATTTAGAATTAAACGCGCGGATAACGGGATGCCGACCCGCACTATCTCGCGAATATATTTGATAGTTTAGGACTAGGGTGTAGTATATAGGAATGCGAGATTAGGCTTACACGCCATTTGTAGCGTCGTACCGTGGCCCCCGTTGGACGTTCCGTGACCGTTTCGTCCCCCGTTGGAATTGGGGCCTCCACCGCCGCCTCGATCTCCGCCTCGATCTCCTCTGTCCGCCCGGTCGCCGTTGCCGTTGGGCAGCGGCGTCGTTTCCAAGACTTCGTGGTCCGCTTTGCAGAAGAGGCCGTCTTCCCGGAGCGCGAACTCGTCGCCCGGAATCAGTTGCCGAGAACAGGCCACGCAACGGAAACAGTCGATGTGATAAATTTTGTTCCGCGCTCGCATCACGAAGTCGCTTTTGCTGAAACTAGAGCTACACTTCGCGCACTTGGCACCGAATAATCTGAAACGAGACAAACGAAACCGCGAGCAAAAATCGTTAATAATAATAATAATAATAATAATAATAATAATAATAATAATAATAATAATAATAATAATAATAATAATAATAATAATATATATAGGCCTATAAATTGTTTTTCAAAATTTGAAACTTCATTTTCGGCGAAACCTTTGGGAATTTGTGGAAAAACATTCTCACGATTCTCGCTATCGTATACGGAGCCATATGAGGTACCAGAGATTAGGTAGTAGGCCTACAATTACCCTTTAATTAGTTTAAAATCATTTATGATCGACGTAATAGCGTAATGTCAGCGATGTGATGTCGAAAAACCTCTAATTTCGGCGCAAAACGGCGGTTACTGTTTTAGGAAAACGCGATTTTATATAGGCCTGTACGAGGTATATTTTTTTTTTTTTACTCGAGAGTTAAATATAAGAATTGGGAACAATGACTGTTGTATAACGGGCATTGGGATTGTGAGAAATTATCTTGGGTTAAATGGGGAACGTCTTAGTAAAATGACGCGGTCATCTTGTGGCTTTTTTCTTTTCGACGATCCAAAGCTCCCGTCGAAGTTCCGCGTACATCGCTTCAATGATTTTCAGACTACTCCAGCTATTCATTTTTTGATAATCATCTACGAAAATGGCGTAAAATTACGCGTACATTTTCCGAGAGAGATTCACCCTGAACCAATTAAGTCTGTTTTGAAAATCTATATATAGTGATCATTTAATTCCATAATTATATTTCTATATATGGTTAAGAACTATACACGTAACTTCTTTTACATGGTCCTCATCTTCGTGTTTATATAAGGACAACAGCCGCGCGTGATATTAGTTTTACTGGAGTCGAAAAATTCATCCCTAGGGTGTAATATTGATATAACCTTAATAGAAAAACCCGTTCTCACTCGCGGCACGAGTATAGTTTAATCCCAGTATCACGAGGTTTCCCATATCCGAGCTCGACCTTGCAAGGACGCCAACCCCCGCCCCCTCTCCCCAAACACCAATACATTTTGTTTATATTTTAAATACTCCATATATTTATATATACGTATATACTAAAATAAATGTTTTAAGTCGGCGATTATCAATCGAATTTTAGAAGAACCGGTCCGTGTTTAAAATTACCCGAATACTAGGTATATAAATGCTTATGATATTATAAAATCTGGATATTTCCGCGTTTATAGCGAGGCGGTCATTAGCTGTGGATTAGATTTTGAGTTTTCGCGTACTTTCAATTAAAAACCAGGGTATTTTAAGGTAATAAGAGTCATCGACCAATCGAATGTTATTGAAATCCCGTCATAACGACGGGCCTTATTTGCTTATTGGTCGATGACCCTTTTACGCCAAGAAATTCGTGATCTCCACGAATTCTGCTAAGCCTTTTTTCCGGATAAGTTTTCAATTAAGTTTAATATTACTTGGTAATCTTTTTACTGGTGGATTAATAGGCCTAAACGATAAGAAATCGGTAAAAATTACTAGTTATTCGGATGCATTCTCTATTTAAAGATATATAGACGTAGAAAAAATCGTAAACAACCGCGGAATGTAAGAGTGTTGCAGCCAATAAAAGCGTGTTTTAGGAAAAGCCCGCGCGAAGGATATTATTGTTTAACGTATTTCCCATAGAGCGCCTGGAAAAAGGTTTTAACCTCAATGCGCCGTAGACGAAAATTGTTTTAGCGCGCTAGAAATAAAGTTTTACTTCCGAGTTGAATAATAATATTTTTTAAGCGGATGAAAAATAGTGAATAGTTAATATATTTTGCTAAGCCTAGTTTCAAAAAGTTTTAAAAATGGAAGAAACCCGGACTGATAATTTAAAAATGGAAAATATTTGAATCTTTCAATTCTCACGTTCTATATTACTATCATTGTAGTATTGTCGATCATACGGCTATTATGCGAAACGACAAATAGTGAAATAAAGTACTCTATCGCTTCTTTTCAACAAGCGAGTAATATTTAAAAAAAAATGATAATATTAATCGAAGGACTGGAAATAAAACGTAGTAAATCATCGTAGTAGGTTCATTGGGATTTTAGAATTACGCAACCACGTAGGCGCAATGGATATATAAAAGATTCCAAATCGATTCAAAAATAAATATAGCTATTTATCCCAATATGAGATTTAACTTCATACATTGGTAATATATGCAGGGTGTTTCGAAAATGGTGGTAGGACCGAGCTACATTGGGTTCTATGGGTCATTTTAAGACGAAAATGTTCTATGACGTTTTCTCGTACGGGGCGCCATTTAAAAGTTACGAAATCAATCATGTACGGATGACCCCTTAACGTACATTAATAAACGTATACCAAGAATTCAATGATAAAATACGCTTAATTATTTAGCTGGTTTTTTAAAAGCACGCGCTTCGTAAAAACTTGATTTTATCATTGAGTATTAATTAATTATTATAATTTATTAATATACTTTAAGGGGTCATGCGCGTATGATTGATTTCGTAACTCTTTAACGGCAACCCGTACGACAAAACGTCATAGAACATTTTCGTCTTAAAATTACCCATAAGAACCCACTGTAGCTTGGTCCTACCATCATTTTCGAAACACTCTGTATATTGAATAGTTACATAGCTTCCACATCGACAGTGAGTGTTCCGCAAATTTATATCATTGGTCCCATTCGTAATTTAACCCCCCTCCCCCGTTGTACTCCCCGTCAAAGTTTATTCAACGTATGTACGTCGTAATAACGCTGTATTAAGCTAAATATTCGTTTTAAGTAAAGAAGACGGACGCAAAGTCCCCTTTGGCCGCGCGTCCCTTGAGCGGGTGAAAGAGGGCAATCCTATAGGCATCGAACGAATCATCTTTTATTCGAGTTAACGCGACCGGGAATATTATAACAGTCTATCGCGTAACGTACGGAGAATAAAGCCTATATATATATATATATACAGCGTCTCTTTTTCTCCCTTCAGTTTAGCAAACTTTAACGCGATTTCTTCAATAGAGTCCGTATCGTCTCCGTAACTTTGTCGAACAACGCGCGGGGCCATCGAATATAGTTAGCTACGCCTTAAATTGACAACGCGAACGAAGGTAGACTACCCATTTTATCACCGTAATTCGTTTATACTCTCATTCGAGTAAAGTTGACACTCCATACGACTTTTTAACGTCCGGTATCACTCCGCTTTAGCTTTATCAATGGGGCAAACTCTCGAACGGAAATATATTTAGAGACGAAGACAGCCTATAGCCGATTCAAATTTGAATAAGGTTCGAGTTTGTATAAACGCATTAACGCTTATTTTCGCTAATGCTTTTCCGGACCTTCTCCCTCTCTCTTTAATTTCAAAATTCGCTCTACTCGTGGTAATAAAATTACGATAGGGGAAAATAGAAAACTTGACTAGTTAGATTCCGCTTGGTAGGTATTACTCGTTTTTACTCGAACAAATTTTATCCGCCATCATTTTAAAAGTTCAATACGTATGGGTTTGTTTCGTAGAAGGTTTTCGTAGAGATAGACGGGAACCTAGAATCGTACGAGGTGAAAACTTATTCCGATCATTATAATCCGACTGCCACTCTCTCTCGCTATTTTCCCCGCAATTTTCCCCTTCTAGGTAAATACGAGGAGTTTTATATAACGGAAGAGAAGAAGAAGAAAAAAATAAGTGTGTTATTATTCCGTTTTCGATTTTAACCGAAATGGATTCGTCTATTTAAAAGTTTTCGGAGTTTTCGTTCCTTCCCATTTATATATACGGAATTGCGTGGAAAGAGATCAGAGAGAGAGGTATTCATACACGGAGAGATTTCTTTTTATATCGCGTTACGTAGCGTCGGGTCAAAGGTCGTTAATGGATTAGATATACGCGTATGAACCGCGTCAAAACATTCCTACTTGTTAGCTGAAATATTCAGCCATACGTATACTTTTTTCGCATTCGAGTTCGCGTCTTAAGCTCTCGACGCATTAGTCAGTTTTGAAGCGTATACCGCGAGGTGATTGAAGTTCACGAGCTTTATCACTGTTCACATTAGACCTTTTTTGAAGCGTCGCGTAGCGCGAGCTGATCAATGAAGTCACTATCGATAAAGTATCGGACACGCGCGGCGCGACGCTCTAAAGCCAGATTCACACAGAGTCGCAGACCTATTTTCACTCGTTTCACGTTCGTGCGCTCATAGAAGATGCCATTAGCGCGCGAGCGTGGAACGCGGGAAAATAGGTCCGTGTGAATCCGGCTTAACGCGTATATAGGAGCCTTTTATCAATCAAGTCGCGTGGAAATTTTTGGCGCGACACGCGACGCTCTAAAACTGACTAATGTGTAGAGGGCTTTATAAATTAACAATGATTCCTAAACGATACAGATAATGGCAATTTTTAATGAAAAACATTTAACTTCCTTAGATTTTAACTCGTTTCTTATTGGTGCTTCTCTCGAGATTTCGCCCCTGTCACTATTTTCATCTTGGCGAGGCAACAGCGCGCGAGTTTGGAAAAATTATTCGAAAACCGACGCGTTTGAGGAAATTGTAATAGTGTGGACGGGCCATAAATCGAATAAGAATTTTTGCAATCAAAGAGCTCCCTCTTTTTGGAATAAAATGATGAGAAAATTGAGTTAAATCGAAGTTCACGGTCGGCGTGGTTTTTGTTTATACGAATAAGTTTCCGGGTATTATATTTATTTTCTAACCCTTTGATCTCGGGATATAGGTTATAAATTTTATTATAGCTCATATATACGCTTTTACTTTCTATATAATAAAATATTCACGGAGTAAAATTAATTTAGGTAAATTGAATTGACCGAGATATCTATAGAAGTTATATAAATATATAACCGATGCTCTATAAAACGCGAATACTTAATTAACTCGTTATTTGCCTCGGGGAAATGAAAGCGCTTCTATCGGATACCGATACGTAAAATTTAATTATTTTACCGCGTTATATTTAGTTAATTCTAAATAACTAACTTATAAATATATTTGTTAATTGAAACGACTAATAACGTGACGTAGCAACTTTAAAATCGTATTCAAATATAGTTTCGATAAAAATTCAATTTTTGGACAAAGTATCTCTATTCAGTTGACCCCGAAAAAATATTTATGACCTGGGTAAATGAACTGTTTTTTCCCGATGTATGACGTAGTTTTGTTCCTTAAATTAGCATTATCCCTGGTAACTTACCGCTTAAATTACCTGGTTAAATAAACTGTTTTTTCCCGATGTATGACGTAGTTTTGTTCCTTAAATTAGCATTACCCTGGTAACTTAGCGCTTAAATTACCATGGTAAATGAACTGTTTTTTCCCTGACGTAGTTTTTTTCCTTAAATTACGTGTGTAAATGAACCGTTTTTTCCCGATGTATGACGTAGTTTTTTTTTTCCTAAAACTATCTTTACCCTGGTAACTTAGCGCTTAAATTACCAGGGTGAATGAACTGTTTTTCCCTATGTATGACGTAGTTTTGTTCCTTAAATTAGTATTACCCTGATAACTTAGCGCTTAAATTACCTGGGTAAATGAACTGTTTTTTCCCGATGTATGACGTACTTTTGTTCTTTAAATTAGCATTACCCTGGTAATTTAGCGTTTAAATTACCAAGGTAAATGAACTGTTTTTTCCTGATGTGTGACGTACTTTTGTTCCTTAAATTAGCATTACCCTGGTAATTTAGCGCTTAAATTACCTGGGTAAATGAACTGTATTTTCCCGATGTATGACGTACTTTTGTTCCTTAAATTAGCATTACACTGGTAATTTAGCGCTTAAATTACCTGGGTAAATGAACTGTTTTTTTCCCGATGTATGACGTAGTTTTGTTCCTTAAACTATCATTACCCTGGTAATTTAGCGCTTAAATTACCTGGGTAATTAAACTGTTTTTTCCCTATGTATTACGTAGTTTTGTTCCTTAAATTAGCATTATACCTGGTAACTTAGTGCTTGAATTACCTGGGTGGTAAACTTAATTGATTGGCCGGAAGCGTTTTCAAGTTGCGTATACTTATTGCCTTTGTCCTAAACGATCTAGACTTCTAAACGATACGATATAGAACGCATTTCAATCGCAACACGAGATACTTTTTGTTTCTATCGCTTATTTATTATCGTATTAAGCATGGTATCAGGATATCCGATCGTCTCTTCGAACGTATAATTACATTTGTCAATCTCATTATTAACAATTACTAAACAATTGTTATTGGCGCGAAACACGGCCACGCTATTACCGGCCCGCCATGACTTTATTATTTATATATATTGAAAGGTTCAATCTTGGAAAAGACCTATTTTCCATCGAAATATAATAGTAATTTAAATCTCTTCTAAGGCCCTAATTAAGTTATTTTGGTCTCTGTCCTGGCGTATAGTCTTATCTTTATCAGTTTCAATGCTATTAGAAACCCCGACAATATATAGAAACTGTAAATAAGCGGCGTTTGAATGCAAATTCATCTTAGTCGTCATTTAAATAACAAATGTTTTATCGATTAGCGAAAGCGAGAATAGCAAAAAGCTATTCTATAGTGTCGTTTTCGTACGTAAAATACATTCTGTATTAATGGTTTAACGTATCTTATCACACGTATCACGATATTAAAGCGAGAATGGCACGGATTTTTATAGTTTTAGTAGCATTTTTCGTCAAAAACAACGGATTTTTGGTTTTAAATCGCTGCCTTACGTTGATTCGTTAATTTTATGTTCAATATTGCTACGTATTCTCTCGCGTAAAACGAAAAAATAAGTTTTGATGTTGGAAACGGCGTTTTCCTTCGCTTAAAAATCATTAGTTCGCGTTATTAAATTTATTCGCGGGAAATATTTATTTTCAAAACTTTGTTCAAAGATGAAAATCTTAAAATTGTATTTTTACAGTCGCTGTAATTTTCTCGAGGGGGCTGACCCTTAAGGAACTCGGTGTACAAATGGAAATGAACTCAAAGAATTCGTCAGAACTCCGCGAACTCTCGAGAACTCTTCCGAACTCACGAGAACTCCCACTAACTCCCCCGAGAACCCTCTCGAATTCAGAAGAACTCGCGAGGACTCTCTCGAATTCAGAAGAACTCGCGAGAACTCTCTCGAATTCAGAAGAAATCGCGAGAACTCTCTCGAATTCAGAAGAACTCGCGAGAACTCTCTCGAATTCAGAAGAACTCGCGAGAACTCTCTCGAATTCAGAAGAACTCGCGAGAACTCTCTCGAATTCAGAAGAACTCGCGAGAACTCTCTCGAATTCAGAAGAACTCGCGAGAACTCTCTCGAATTCAGAAGAACTCGCGAGAACTCTCTCGAATTCAGAAGAACTCGCGAGAACTCTCTCGAATTCAGAAGAACTCGCGAGAACTCTCTCGAATTCAGAAGAACTCGCGAGAACTCTCTCGAATTCAGAAGAACTCGCGAGAACTCTCTCGAATTCAGAACTAGTGAGAACTCTTTCGAATCCTTGAGTCCGTGAGAACTCGAGGAACTTGCGTGAACTCAGGTCTACACAAAAAACGAAGTGACTAACCCTGGAATTTTCCCTATCTATATTTTGAATCCCTTTTAACGATCTTTCCTCGAACGCTAGTCAAAACTCAAATTTTATTTGTAACTCCGTAACATCATCCCTTTAATATATTTAGGAATTTTGGCTCTTTCAAAACCGGGACTGTCTTTTAGGTATACCTTAATATAAAACATCCATTGTTTATACCGCTTACGGGTATATCGCGATCTCCTAAGCTTATAGCGCCTATATTACTCGATAAACGAAAGAGAATTGAATATATATCCGCGTCTAGAATCATTTTATCCAAAAAGGAAATCGTGACAAAGTCTAATTTCTCCCCTCGCGCCGCCTACGTCATTTCGTATAGGATCGAGAAAGCTTCTGGTCGCCGCCAAATAGCGTCTTTACCGTATTTTTTCTTTTGGGGTGGGGGGCTACTCCCGCCTAATACCCCGCACGCTGATGGGGTCTCGGTCTCCGCGAGTCGTCTTGACATACGCCAGACGTCAAAAAGAAAGCCTTTCTAGGCTATTATGGCTAATTGATTTTTGGGAAGAACTCGGAACCAACTTTTTTCTCGGTAGCTTGATGGACGAAAAAGGATAAAGAATGATCTTATAATATTTTGGTGAGAAAAAACGACACGCAACGCGACGCCAAAAAGAAGTTAAATCCTTACGGATCACGATCATTTTGATTTTATAGCTTAGAATTTTAGAGGATTACTTTCTTAAAGAAATACTTCGTTTTAAAACACGCCAAACAGTTTATCTTTGTTATTTACGTTAGTTACCAACGTATAACAATTTCCAATGTTCAAGAAAGGTGCAATAGGTTGGGCTTCACCCTGAACACCGGAGCGCTCAGGTTGGAACACTTTTACAGGCGCTTAACCAATTATATTATCAACATGTGACTCGTATTTTTCCACGCGTTTTTGTAGTTTAATGTAAAATGCCCAAAATATTGGCCAAATCCTGGCGTAAATACGGTCGCCCATCGTTTCTATCGCTCTTTATTTTGTCAGGAACCAATTTTGCTCGGAAACTTGTCGGCGTTTTTAAGCGTGGTAATAGTTTCGATAAAAAATATCTCATTAATTATTCCGTTTCCGAAGCCAGGGAAACATTATTATACCTTATCTCAACGGAGAGATAGAATCTAAAAGGTTTTTTTAATCGCATCCCCTCCCCCATTTCGCCACGTACGTCTCTACCTCGTATACAATTCTCATTGGCTTGTATGAATAAAATAATACGATCACAGGACATAAAATGCGAGGTTTTCCCTAAATTTTCCAGACTTTTCTAGAATTTTCCAGACTTTTCTAGAATTTTCCAGACTTTTCTAGAATTTTCCAGACTTTTCTAGAATTTTCCAGACTTTTCTAGAATTTTCCAGACTTTTCTAGAATTTTCCAGACTTTTCTAGAATTTTCTAGAATTTTCTAGAATTTTCTAGACTTTTCTAGAATTTTCCAGACTTTTCTAGAATTTTCCAGACTTTTCTAGAATTTTCTAGAATTTTCCAGAATTTTCCAGACCTTTCTATATAGAACCTGCTTTTTCCAGAATTTTGTAGACCTCTCCAGACGTTTCTGGAACCTTCTAGAAAATTCTGGAAAAGGTTACGGACGTACACGCGTTCGGACATTGGAAAAATTGAATAGCGTTTGATTATTATTTACGCAAGAGTTGGCTGTATGAGATAATATTAAACGTATATTGATATACTTAATGATAAACCGAGTTGGATATACAAAAAAAGGCAGATTTTGAGTCAATTAAGACGAAGCGTTGTTAAGTTGTTGTTTTACACGCGTCTATCTTTTTATACAATATATTACTCACGTATTCCGTGACGTGACGAGTCTTTGTTTCAAAATACAATATTAAAACGTATATAACGGAAGGTCGCTCTAGCCCCTACAAAGCGTAAATGTTTATTTCGTCGGTAGTTTTTGAACAAATCCCTCGGGACGAGACATCCGCTTGATTCTAACTAATTGTCATTACACGCTACGGCTTCCCGCCCGTACACGAATTACAGACCCTGGTGTAAGGCTCAGTACGGGGTCAAAACTAGTTGACCGGGGATGATTTTTCGCCTTTTCCCCATATACACCGTATATATACGTTAGTAACGCGACGTTATCACGGAAACGAACAATCCGGTCGAAATTAAGCCTCGGCTGTATCGCGTGGCTCCCATGATTTGATCGTTAAAGGGAGACTGAAGTGGGAAATCAATTTAGTTTTTATACTAAATAACGCGTTATATCCGTTTTAGACGAGGGGGCTCAGGTGTCCAAATTTTTTAACTCTTTGCACTATAAAAGCTAAATTGAGTGAACTCAGAGTTCATAAGAGTTTGAACACAATACACCATTTAGCTCTTCCACTGTACGCATGCCCACGCTCGAAACGTTTACTAGTGGCGAAAAATAAAACGTTCGCTCGGTGAGGCGCGCGCATTACCCCATGTAGGTCTTTTTCCTTGCCATTTTCACTAAGCGAAAGTTCGCCCTATGCCGCTATAGTGCCCCAAGTAATGGCTAAATGATGTATTCACTCTCAAAGCTGAGCTCAGGTGTACAGCGAATTCAAGAGTGTCTGACCCCCTCGGTTTTAGATTAGAGCCGATTATGATTTACGTCAATATCGAACCTTTCGCGCAAAAAATATCGCGACACGCCCCCTTTGTCTTAATGAAATCCTGTGATTACACGCGGATCCAAAGAGGGTGCCACGTCGTTGTTTTTTACTAACCTAAAGGTGGGGCGCCTCGTCATTAGTTGTATACGGATATCCCGCTAATTCAATGGCAAAATACGAATATTTTTTTTTTTTTTTTTTTTTCAAAATTCATAAACTCTTCCTGTAATTAAATTTAAGCCTCGTTATTGTGGGAGCGATTCGCGAGAAAAACACCTAAAAACCGAGGCTATTTATTTCTTAAATTGATTAATAGTTAATATTGGTTTGTATTTTTTTACTGGTAGATTTAGATCTATTTAAACCGTCGATTTAAACGTTAAGGAAAAGATACGTGTCATTGTCTCTTTAAACGGAGTCAAAGTCATTAGGCAAAATATATACGGCTTGATTTAAACATTATTCGGAAAGTCGGATTAAGTTCTAAAACGAGTTTCGTACGGCGCGTTGTTGTTATTATTTCAAGTTCCTATTAAATATAGACGCTTACGACGGAGATTTCCCCAATGAAAACGGGCTAACCTCGGTTAAACCTATACTAGCGTTTTGGTCGGGATTATCATAAATATATATCTATCCTTGAATTTCTAAAAGGTACTTGGGAAGACGTTTTAGCGAAAGCGAGCTTTTGTATTCGATTTTTAAGAAATTTTTTGGTTGGAATATCAAAATTTAAAAACCCCTATATTTCATTCGAAGGAAGCCATTTTTGATTGACATACGAATGTTAACAAAAAGTCAAATGGCGAGCGAAGTAAATGAAAAACGGGGGCGTAATAATCGCATTGAGTTTTTTTTTTGGGGGCGAGTTCATGATCAGTAATGAAACCATCAACCCTTTTCCCGGTTTTTGGGCATATTTGCTGGTTACTCGAGAGTTCCCGCAGACTCGCGCCAGCTGTATCCGCAAAATCGGATTTTTTACTTTGAAGCTAAAACACCGTAAATCGTAGCTACGAAGTATCTGAAAGATACGTGACTTTGGAGTAAAATTGGGTAGTGTTAGAAGGAAAGGGGAACCGGATTGTTTGACCCTAATCCTTCGTTTGAGTGACGGAACTATTCAACCCCGATATATACTAAGATTTTTAGGAATGTTCCGGAGATAAGGTTTAAACCGATTGTTAAAAACTAGGAAAAAAAATTCACTAAAGGCTACAAAACTGCTTACAAATTGTTTTTCCACCCCCGACATTTTTACCACCAGTCCACCTGCGAGCGTATTCTTTATACAAAAACTTTTTTACTTCAAGAAGACTCTTATTTACATTTTTTTCCGGGGGAAGACGCTATTTTGTAACCTTCTCTTTCATTTCATTACAATACAATTTGTTCATCCCGCACTAGTTGAAAACTCAAAATGGATTTCGTGGCGAAAGTTTATCAAAAATATCTGGGCAAAGTTACAATCGTAACATGTCATTGAAAAGTATATATCTTTGACTAAAGAATTCGTTTGCGTCTTAGCGGGTTCGTGGACCTAGTTGCTTAAAGGTATACATTATGGTCTTTGTAAAAACTCGTAATAACAGACGCCATATTAATTTATAACGTATTGGTACCTTAATAATGGATCTAGGAAAGTTCGGTGCTGGATAATTGACTGCTGAGAATATTCGGTGCACGGAAAACTCGGTGTTTCAAAAAAAATTTATTTTCAGGGTTAATTTTACAAATAACTTAACAATTTCAAAGACAAACGTGATGTGCCACACCACGTAGAAATTTTTCAATACACGATGTGTCATCTAGAAGTTAAACTACGTTTTACAAGCGTTTAAAATTTTTCTGGTAGGCCGTCGTCACTGGTTCCACAAAGCCCGTTTTGCAAGTGTTGAAGCCCAATAATCGTAATCGCTTATCCCCTTAATTACGTATAGATTGAAGCCTAAATTAAACGCTATACTTTTTATTCAGCATAAATAAGAATTAAGTTTCAAAAGACCTATAAGGCTAACTAGTGAAATGTTTTTTGGAAAATATTTAATAATAATATAATCTTTGGAGTATAATAGTGGACTCAATCTACTAACTATAATTTTAAGATATTAAATTGCTCTTTCTCTAACAATTAATTTGTGTCCCTTTACGGGTTTGACCCGAGTTAGATAAAGAGCCCTTTTTAAGGGAGCGAAGCAACCTCTTTTTGTATAATTTTTAAACTTTAATGGTTTTTTTTTCGTGAATGAAGTTATTTTTTTTACAAAGTGCACCTAATTTTGCGCCCAAATTGCACCTAATATTCCGGCAGCCAATTTTCCTGCACCGAACTTTCCGTAAACCCTTAAGAATATCGCGACCGTTTACGAATAGCCTGGATTATTTTTGCGTTACGGAATAGGAAAGGTCTTTGTAGAAACTAAAACCAATTCTCAACACCTTGACCAAGGCATGGATTTTTCCATTTAAATCCGCGATATAGAAACTTGACAGTTCTAAATTTCTAAGAGAATATAAAGGCGCTTACCTGGCGTAATCTCTTTTACAATATGTTTTTCCATCGCGTACGAAACAGGTGCACGTTTCGTCGAGAAATTGGTGACAATCGGCGCATTTCAAACAAGCCGCGTGCCATTCCAAATCGGGCGCTACTCGAAGAATGTATTGGTCGTGAATTTGAGAACCACAACCGACGCATAACGATACTCGACGCTTTTCTGGAAAAAAATAATAATAAAATAGATAAAACTTCGACAATAATTAAGTTAAGCTTATCTGGAAAGGATAAATTATTTCAAGGCCTTTTGTCAAATCAGCTTTAAAAACAATGACTATAATAGGTTCGGGTTACCGTATATAGTATAAAGTTTAGAAAATAATTTAAAAACCAAAAATGATGTCGAATAATTTTGAAAATGCTGGAATCCGTTTTTTTGGCATTAGGTGTTAAATCAAAATCCGTTCCATTTTTAGCTCAGTCCCTTTAACAGGGTGACCACTTTTCCTATATTTCCTATTTTTTCCGATATTTTCACCCCCTTCCTATTTTCTCCTATAATTTAATGTCAATTCCTATAATCTCCCATATTTCTACTCAAAATCTCTAGTTAAGGGTAAAGTTATAAATCATACTGTCAGCTGTGGCTGTGTAAGATTATTTTAGCTTAACTGTACATTTTCCAGTTAAAATAGTCTGTAAAATTTCATACTATTTAATCAATTGGATCATATTAATATCGTGTTTAAACCGGTGGCGAGAGTTGTGATGCAATAATAAACATGGTTCCTACTTTTAATTATTTTCCTATTTTATCATATATTTTACACTTATTTCTTCCTATTTTATCCTATATTTTACACAAAATTCTTCCTATATTTCCTATATAGGATTTTCAAATTTTCAGTGGTCACCCTGCTACCCCGTACGGGTTAAGAAAAACGCTTTATTAAATAAACGTTTTTGGATTTAATTTAATATTATTATAAGTTAATCACCGTGGTCCACTAATTTACTAAGTTGAACATTGAATACTCTAGAAATTAGAATAGAATTTTTGTTTAAAGGAGATAAGTTTTGTCCCACATGAGAGGTAACCAAAAACTCGTAGGAAAAACTCCATTGACAAACGCTTCGTAAGTTGGCCAAAATATTCTTAACTTCTACCCCAATATATTTTTCGGTTCTGCAACACGGGGGCCCTAGATAGATACGCCACGGCGCTGCTCTTTATACGACACCAATAAAACTCCAATTCCGAGTTGATGCGCGAAGAATAGAACCGAAAGAGAAGCCCAGAGTTGTTATCGCTACTAATGGCCTTTTTTTTTGACCGGGTTAAAAGGGAACTTCTTTGTGTAAAAAGTCAACTATAAAATCATTTATCACCGGACCATACCCCCTTTTTTTTACTCGGAAAAGAAAAAAGATATTGAACGTGAACGTTTTTTAACAACTCGTGATGTGTGGGCTCTTTGCAAAATTGCAATAGGGAAATACAATTTCGACAACTTCGCTCGCACGCACTGGGGTTTTTTATCTTTTTTGTCCCGTTGGACCTTGTGGGGGCACGCTTGAACCGTAAAAAAATTCCAAATTAGCCCACCAAAAAACCTTTGGCCTTGAAATTGCGAAGATTTCTACAGCTATTGTTGCTTCGGGGCTATAAAAAATCTTTTTTTTTCTTTACACAATGGTGGTATCGGGTTACATCTGGAATGTCCATTTCTCAGAAAGTTAGACGTCTCACGCCTCCGCGCTATAAACTTATCTCCCAGATAAGGTATATAATCATCATGCAATGGTAATAAATAGAACTGTTTATCGTTGGACGGGTGGGTTTCTATTACTGACTTGGGAGTATCTCGCTTCTTAATCAGAAGCCACGCTTTTGGGCCAACTTCCAAACTTTATAAGAAATGTTTTCAACAACTCTTCCTATTTATTACGAGTCGTGGAAAAAGGCCCAAATGTCAGAATTGATATTTTGAAGTCGTCCAAGTAATAATTTAATCGACTTACCATCCACATTTGGCCTGAAGATCTTTTGAGAGAAGGTAAACCTTTTATCGTCTTCCAAAGGTCCTAAAAATGAGAGTAATTCCGAAAGTTAATAATTATAATTTATCCGGTTTTCTAAAACGTATACGTATTACTCTACAAATTCATCGTAAATGTAAATATTTCGGTTGTTCGACCTTATAAGGAGGCGGAATACCCTTAGTAAACAATAGAAATATAGTTTCTTTTAAGATTGGAAATGAACAACGCTGTTTTTATTTTGGGAGTGCGCGCTGAAGCGAAACGTACCTATATATAAAAATAACACGCGACCCCTGAACGTTGATTGTGTTTGTTCGCGAAGGGAAAATGAAGATGAACGTGTTCTTTTTAATCAATTAAGCGCCGTTTTAAACTACACGATTAAAACTCGCCGAAATTTATTAGCTAAGCCTATCTCACTGATAAAATCGTGATATATCCTATAGGAGAATATATTATTAAACTTTTATTATTTAACACGGTTAAGATATAAGATTTACACTGAAAACGTAAATCAAAGTAACCACGGAAGAAGGGCCTCGGCTCCTAAGGTCTCATAAATTAACTTTTTCATTCAATACCGTGCCGTTTTCTCTGAAAAAAAAAAAAACAACAACATAATTTCAACTATAATCCGAGAATATTTAAGAGTTTCTTTTTCATTTCTCGACTGCATTTTATATTCAAAATGAAACCGCGTTTAAATACGTCATTCTTCGTATCGTTAAATCTAATTAAACCGACTAATTACGCCTCGTCCGAAGTAACAAGCGAGGGGCAGACACTCGCGAACTCAGGTGTACAGAATTTTTTAAATCTTTGCTTTATCAAAGCTGAACTTACAAGTTAGAGTTCATAAGAGTTGGAACTCAGTGAACTCAGGTGTACACGAATTCAAGAGTGTCCGAGCCCTCGGGCTTCGTTATCTCTTTAATATTCGTTACTTTTAATTTGTTCGAATTTGAGTGTAGCTTACGCGTATATTTGATAAGTACAATTTTCGATACCGCGATGTTACTATCACGATTCTTTTACTATAAAATTGGATCCGTTTCATCTTGATTGAATTAAAATTTAATACGAATAAGCCAAATTGGTTTCCGCGATAATCCATTCGGGTTTAGACGAGATTAAAAATTAATCCGTCTAAATATTAACCAAATAGAGTAGCGAATCACGTACGGATTTATCCGATCGAACTAAAAGTTTATCAGCCATAAAATTTCGAGTAATTTGGGCCTATAATTCGGCGAAAAATCGAAATAATGACGTTAAATATGTTTGATCGAAATATATTTTTCAATTTTTCAGAACTCAAACTCGAATGTAGATGTTAGTACACCCGCGCAGTTGTACAATAACAAACGTATAAACCCACGAACAAATTTAAATACAAAATAATTATACCGATACCCTGCCCGCCCTGTACGCGTTTGATTTTAAAATGGCACGCGTATACGAGGTTGCTCAAATTTTAACGCTCTTCCATCATCGATTCACATAGAACAAAATTTTTTTTAAATGAACCTTTTATCAATTCGCGGAGTAAATATAGCGGAAGCAACCAATGATTTAGCTTTACTTTACTGGCGATTTCATTCATTTTAACTAGGGAATTTCAATAGCACGTTTTACCTTCAATCAAATAAAACGGAAATTTTGCAATTTTACTTAAACTTTTAAAAGTGGTTAGTAAAAGATATCCCGTAACTCGGTTACTAGAAATGATTACTTGGTTTTTCCTGATATCTAATTTCCCGTAATTTTAAGTAATTTTTAAAGCCAACCTTTAATTACGCGAGAGTGTTGCACTCTACTTTTTATTTCTCCATTTTGAAACTTTTAAGATGCATATATTTAAGTTTTCCGACTTTTCAATGACATTTTATGGATAAATAATCAAATTTAACAAACTCGCGCGTGCAAGGTCAATTATTTTAACGTAATTTTGATCAAATTACTCGAGTTTTCGGTTCATTTGTTATTTTTGTTTTTTATTTCCCCGCGCTCTTCCCTGTTAAATTGTTAAGTTACTTCGGTGTTTGTTACAATGGTAAATTTCTTGACATCCCTTCTTTATTGTCAAATTTCTTGACTATTCCCTTCTTAACTATTAAATCATTTTGTTTTTACTATTCCATTTCTTAACTATTAAATTATCAAATTATTGACTTCTATATATTAAAATATTAAAATTCTTGACTTGACTTCTTCATACTAAATTGTTAAATTTCTTGACTTCTTCATACTAAATTGTTAAATTTCTTGACTTCTCAATACTAAATTGTTAAATTTCTTGACTTCTCAATACTAAATTGTTAAATTTCTTGACTTCTCAATACTAAATTGTTAAATTTCTTGACTTCTCAATACTAAATTGTTAAATTTCTTGACTGCTCAATACTAAAATATTAAATTTCTTGACTTCTCAGTACTAAAATATTAAATTTCTTGACTTCTCAATACTAAATTGTTAAATGTCTTGACTGCTCTATATGCTAAATTGTTAAATTTCTTGACTTCTCAATACTAAATTGTTAAATGTCTTGACTGCTCTATGCTAAATTGTTAAATTTCTTGACTTCTCTATATATACTAAATTGTTAAATTTCTTGACTTCTCTATACTAAATTGTTAAATTTCTTGATTTCTCAATACTAAATTGTTAAATTTCTTGATTTCTCAATACTAAATGGTTAAATGTCTTGACTGCTCTATACTAAAATGTTAAGTTTCTTTACTGCTCTATACTAAATTGTTAAATGTCTAGACTTCTCTATACTAAATTGTTAAATTTCTTGACTCCTCTATACTAAATTGTTAAATTTCTTGACTGTAACTTTAAAGCGTTTATTTCGTTGACATATGGGTAAGCTATAAAATTCTTGATCATTTGAGTCCAATGTAAAATAACTCGATCAATCCTTGACCTCTTGACCAAACTACTCAGTAAGCGGAAGGCTGCGAAATCAAATCGCACGCTCCCTTGGGCCAACATCTTTTTGACGGGTGGATATACCTTCGTAATAATTCTCATTGTTTCGCTGACATACACATTGGGTCAATTTTATATTTAACGTATCTACGAATATCAGCCGGCCGCTTATAAAGAGCGGTTGCGAATTTGAAACAAGAAACCGAGTGTCATCTAATCAAGACCGCGTGCTGGGGTTTATAAAAATGGTTTATTTTTAAGTCGAAACTTACGTTGCGGTTGGGCCTCGCCCATGGTAGCGTCTTCGGCTTTGGAGGGCGAAATCTTGGAAACGAATTTGGCGTTAAAACGCCGCGATATCAAATTCTTTAATCCAATTTACACGCAAAACCCGAACTTTTTTCTTTTCTTTCTTTTAATCGTTATCGAGAAAACCCGCACTCCTGTCTAGAAAAATATTCAATCTTCACTCGGATAATTTTTATTCGAGTTGACGGAATTAACGCGTTATCGGCGGTACGCGTTTCATCGCGTTCCAGTAATATAGTAACGAATTTAACCAGGCCTAACTATTATTAGAGCTCGATCAGTCGCCGTAGAAAGGCGTCGTTGTTCTCCTTTACGTAGTTAGCTGGCGACTAGGCTCGATCTCTCCGGCGTTCGACGCCCGCCACGCGTTTCGCTCACGATGGTGACATTGTTTAGGGATAGCCCCCTCTCGCGGGGGAGCCAACGACTTCTCCGAGAGCGACGGAGAGTGAGAGAGAGAAGAGAAAAAATAAAAAGTTCTACACGGAGAACTCTCTAGCTTAGCTGATGCGCGGCCAGAAACTCGGCTTCTATCAGCCGCTGGAGGAGAGGAGAAAGCGGAGGGTGGTGGGAGGAAGACCTGGGGGGATGAATTAATGATTAGGGTGTGTTCTGCGCCGCGAACCTCTACGCTGGCTTAGGGCGGTGATCGGCGTCCGCCTTTCCCTTATCGAGATTCTTCGTTCCAGTCCCTTTAAACGCCCACCGAGATCCCCATAGGTTCGAAGCCAGTTTCCACGTGACTCTTCGCGTTACGTTATTACGAAAGCTCTTTCCTCGTCCTCTTTTCTATACCGCTCTCGCCTTAGCCCCGTCTCGAAACTCTCAATCTCTCTCTGGCACAGCTGATTTTTCCCCGGGAAGGGGTTTTTTCTCAGCCTTCCTTTTTATCCCCTCGCTTTTCTTTCATTTTTTCTCCTAATGTTTCGGCGCGCGAATCTCGCAGCCCCCGAAAGGTTAGACTCCCGAATATATCACCGCGAAACCTGTAATAGACATTTAAGGGGACCTACCTTTAAACACGCGGCAAACTCGAGGTGGAGATACGATTCTATCTCAATTCACTCTGAATTTGCGCTCTTTATAGAAGTAAGTTCGAAGAAGCCTCCGCGTTATACTCGGTGCAAACCTATCTGGATTTTATAACGAATATGTAGCCCCCTCCACACACATGCACACATTCTCTTCTTCCATCGACAATATCCGAACAAACCCTAAAAAATCTACTATAAAGAAATAAACTTTTCGGTTGTCCTTATCTTAGCTCCCGCCTATAATGTTTTTATCTTTATATCGAAAACCGCGAAATAGAATTTTGATATTGAAGCTTTATGCCAAGTTGAAAATCTTCTTACCGATACCGATCCCGTTACGATTTCATTTAATCGGCTACGTAACGGCAGCTTTTTTATATGGGACAAATAACAAACCTTAATCTGCGGGGTTCGAAATTTCGAATTGAATAAATCAAATGTTAAAGACGTTATAGTAAAATTAAAAACTTTAACTATACGAATAAAATGATTGTTTTACAGAAAAAAAAAAAAAAACTTTAATTGCTTTTCACTTTTGAGTTGACCAGGATGAACAAAATAATGAAGTGTTTTTTTTTTTTATTGATTCGGCTTCTAAAAATAAGCCAAGTTTGCGTATAGTAGAACAGTCTGAATTGTCTGTGAACTACGCAAAAAAATGGATAAATTTTAGATTTTCGCATTCAATTAAAAAAAGTAGGCTACATCTGACAAATAATCAAAAAAGGGCTTGTGTATCTTTGTCCGAATAAAATCACGGGACACTCGCCGTGGTATTCGCTCTTTGAATCGTGGCGCTAAATCTCGTTTTTGATTTTTTATACGAGCGCATTCGCGCGTTCAAAAGCGCGTGTCGCGGATATTTTACGAGGACAAAGGTAGGGGGCCTTCTGATTAGTCGGAGGTTCTTCTTTTAATTAAATGACAAAAATCAGAATCTTTTGCGCATTCCAAGGCTGCTTGTTTTTTAATTCGGACGTGAGCTAGTCTTAATTTTGATAAAAAACGATACAAAATCACTTCACCCTCTTTTTAAGAGAATGCCACCAAAATTTAATTGATCCTCGTACATTGTTATTGATAAATTGGTTTGTAAAACACGAATCCTGTATCTCAAGAAATCGCCCCTTAATCCGGTAGATGTTAGCTTCACCCTGAGCACCGAAGCGCGGCAGTTGGAACACTTGTACAGGCGCGCTTGGCTTATTAAATCAAAACTCGAAAATTTAGCAAACGGAACGACCTAAGTGAAAAGAGCCAAAAGTAGTAGGTGAAAGGAGAGTTCACCCGCAGGAGCGGGGGAGCAATATCCGGGCCTATTTAAAAGTGGAATATTTGTAATCTTATCTTTTTTTCTTTTTTATCTTAAGTTGTTATCTGGGTTTTTAAGTTTATTTGCTATCTTAATTTTTTATTTTCTATCTTAAGTTGTTATCTGGGCTTTTAAATTAGGATATCTTTTTCCTCTTTCTAAATTATTATATATTCATTAACTATTATATTTTTCTTTCTCATAGATAGTTTTAGTTGAATATACGGTTTTCTAAGGTTTATGCTCTCCTATTTGATCTCCAATGATTTATATACTGCCAGAGGTAGACGGTTTTTCCAAAACGGACAAAATGTTTTTCTCCCGCTTAGAAAGGGGAACTCCGACCCTTTACAATAGATAAGACCCATTGTAATTGTGGCGTGCGTTCCGACTGTCAGATGTCTTCTTCTCGATATCCCTTGTTCTATGTAGAGCACCATCTAGTGTTTGAAATCGGTAACTTTCGGCGGAAAAGCAGCCTTAACTATTAGTTTTTCTTTCTCCTAGATAAAAAGCCCTAAATTCAACTAAAACTACGTTTTCTGCTCTCATATTTGATCTCTAACGATTTATATCTAGGTTTTCTCTTAAAGTAAAGCCCTTTTACCTAGACCCAGATATGTTCACTATGACTCATATTTACTAATGCTTGTATGTTTAACACTAAGATAAGAGACATTATTTTTGAAAATCAAGTATATTTATTTGAAACACAACACCAAACCAGTTACACAATATTAGATATTTCAATTGGAACTATATTAAGAAACACTTAAATTAAGACATTAAAAAAATTTGTTAAAACTAGTTTCAATTATCATTGAGGACTATTTTTAACAGAAAAACTCGTTAAATGGAATATTATCAATACAATGTCATTCTTGTTATCATGGGTATAAAAGTCCGTATTTACACAACTTTGAGTGGAAAAAACCTTAAACTAATCGACTTCCATCGCGCTTTCATTAATCTTATAATGTCCATGAGCTAGTGTTGTTATTCCATCCGAAAGTATGTATCTCTTATCATCGGCAGCTGTCATCCCACACTTATTTTGTTGGATGGTATATAGATCATGGTTATAACTCTGGATTTTTGTCATTTCCACTCTCTTAATTTCCTTCTTAAAAAGGCAGTCCCGATAGTTCTTGTGGTTTAAAGCATGTTTTACCACACTCTTACTCACACCCTTTGCTCGCTTAGACTCCACGCCTCCTTTAGCGTACGAATACAGTTTCGGTCTTAAGGCCACGAGTTCTGAGATAGGTTCACCGAAACTCTCATCTTTCATTTTGCCAAGTTTCTTCTTATTAACCTCACTGTGAAGGAAATGGGTCTTGGGCATATCTGAAGTGTCATAATGGTGAGAATGAAGCAGCATATCTTTGTAGATATCATCCGTCTCAATGCAATAGGTTAAAGAGTCGGTGTCCGTTAATAGCAGCTTAGCTTTATCACCATACTGCACTCTTATTTGGTTGTAGTGAAAGTCATACATGAGGTACTTGCTTAGTTCGAGAATGCAAAAACCAACATATATAGGTCGGTTGAGGAGTAGCTTTTTCCGATAGCTACTAACGGCAACTAGATCTTCATTGAACACATTCACAGACTTGAATGATGGAGAGGCCGCAACCTTGGTCAGGCGCTTTTCGGTATGAATAAGTTCCACATTCGATCGAATCCTCAAATTCTCCATCGTCTTGCCAAACACACTATTATTCATCAACTTGAAAAACGACTTTTCAAACTCATTATTTGCCAATTTTCTTTGTTCGGTATTGAAGTCGATGTATGACTTCATCCATGGAGATTGACTAAATTCGATCACTTGATGGATTTTGGTTAGTCGTATTCCTAAAGCTACATAGAGTTGAAGGTTGCGGTAATGTATGACGTAATCTGACTTGTCATTCAAATTGGGCAATAGTTTTTTGATATTAGGAGAGTGTTTCAGACCTAATGTTTTTAACAACTCCGTAGAGTAAGGTGAAAGCATATCTTCAGTAATATTGACATTTTCAGGAGCTAATGGATAATCGCTATGACTGTCATGTAAAGAGGGAGGATACTCTAAATCTACTTTTAAAATGTAACCCTTAGCAGACTGTGAATCAACTTTTAAAAAATCAAGGCAGCTAATTTCTTCATCACTCAACCAACGAAACCCACCAGTTGGCATGGGTTGGGACATTGCCCAACCGTAGAGATTATTAGCGTCATAATACATAATATATGTCTTAGGATCTGTGGGGTTATAATCCTCTAAATAAGGGTTATTTGCCTTGGCATATCGATGAGATATCATCGAGATACCCCCACGAATCCCTTCTTCGCATAACAAATGCATATCAATATCGGTAAAAAGTTCGAGTTCAACATTCGACTTCTTAAGACAAGCCTGCCAAGCGAGACCGGGAGAAGTTAGAAAATATCCACCAGGATCCAATTCATAATGTTTCCTACATACATCCCTAAAATTCTCAAAAACATCAGCTAACAATAAAACGTCCGTTTTATTATATAATTCCTGATACGCCCCAAGATTTTCAATTTCGAAGCTTTCCCAAATTGACTTGGCAAAGTCATAATCATCTTGAGGGAGAGGTTCACTAGTAAGACTATTATGAAAAGCCTCTATAGGTGGTAGAGATGTTTCTAAAAACCTATCTTCACAATCTATATAATCATAAGGAAATACTCCTTTCCTGGTTAACAGAGGGACCTTATCCAGAGGAATGCAAGAAGATAGAAGCTTAAAGTTCTGCAAGCCTGCTTTTGATAAATTATTCACAAGACTGTCTAAGGAACTAGACATAAACTGAAATGAATCAATAAATTTATACCCACCTATGGTGAACGAGACATATTTCTCAACATTATTTGCAATGCATAACAACTTTCTATCTTTATACTTCCCAACGCTCGACATTAAAATGTGACTATCATAATTTCTTAAATTGTGAAATACAACAGGGATGGTTTTGGAGGCTTTGAAATTTAAATTGCAAACGTTACAGGCAGGACCACGATATATACCAGTCATATGATCATGGTCCCTTACCTTATTTGTCAAATCATTCTTACAAATATGACACATAGTTGCATGTCTAAAGCTCTCCTCCTCCTCTTCAGATATAATCATAGGTTTGTTGATCCCAACCCTGCCTAAAAGTTCGGCCTCTATCTCCATTAAAGAGTCGAGAAACCTTTCGGAAGCATCACTCCCCCTATAGTTAACTGGTCCCTTATAAAGATCTCCATTGTAGTCAACAACGATATAACAGAAGCCTGAAGGGATATGTTTTCCAATTTTAGTAGTGGAGGGGATGTTAGGATTCGGTTTGCAAACAGATATTTTTGGAATCATGCATTCAAAATCTGCGTATATAATATAGGGAGTTTTAAAGGAATATCGATGGCCCTCAAATTTCAGTACATTCTCGCCAACTAAAGGCAATGCAATTTTTTGAGCTGCATGTGCATTGCAGTTAATTGAATGCTGTTTAAGAATATCTCCATTACTAAATCTATGTAGACATCTTCTACAATAGAACTTCTTGCCATTATGCTTGGTTAATGATCCAAGTAGACGACTCAAACTTCTAATTGAGCAATAATGCTTTTGAAAACCATCAGATATAAGAAGCAAATCCACTTCCCTATCCTCTGTCACAATTTTCTCACTTACGAATAGTGGAATCACCTCACTATCTTCATATCCAAAAACATTAATTGACAAATTGTTCAACTCCTCAAATCTAGAAACTTGAGAGATCTCCATCGGGAAGGAAAACCCTTTAACGTGAAGTTCATTCAGGAAAGGCTCATAGCTCGAAACACGATCGCTATCCTTCACTATTTCTTTATGTAGAGAAGCTAGAATACTATAGATAAAACAACGAGAATCCTTGTTTTGAACATTAACAATTGCTTTCTTAGCCTTTAGAACGCTGGGTAGATCCACATAGCTAGACCCATACAGAGGAGTATACATCAAGATGTTTAAATCTAACCTTTCTATGGTGTCAACCACCCAACCACTCCCCATATGAATGAAATTACTACATAGATTTAAAATTTGAGCAAAAGATCGGTCTAACTTAAGATTAACACTATCTTTAGAAGTCAGAGTTACCCGACAAAACCCGTGAAAAATCGAAGTAGTATATCTATCCCCACAAATATCTGAATCCATGGCTCGTATAAACCTAACAACTACGGCCACATACCATTTAACGGCCCTCTTACCTTCCTCCATAACTCTCAAAATTTCACATCTAAGTTTTGGCTTAACTAGTTGAAAAAATTTGCTAAGATCGACAAATTCACCCTTTGGACGAAATTTATAGCAACCAACCCGTCCATTAATGGCACTGACATTTTCAAATAGTTCACATACATCTTCCAACTCACTACCTTCATCATACTTTACGTCAACCTCCGAATCTATATCTAAACTACAACTACCGCAATTATGCGAATCCAAATCAAATTGGGTATCGAAATGCTTCGAGCATTGACTACAAACATGTTTAACGATCACACCTAGAGAGAAATAAATGATATAAGCCATCAACTGATTAGAATATTTAAATATTTGAGATACATACCTAATAATCCTTCGTGCGAAATTCTATGCTTCTTCAAATTAGAAAGTCGTAAAAACGACTTGCTACAAATCTCGCATTTAAAAGCGGGTTTTTCACCATGTTGCTCCTTTTCGTGACGTTTCAGATTTTTCCGCTGTGAGAATGTTCTATCACAGTTAGTGCATGAAAACATTATAAAATTAACGCAATAGTCAGAGACTTGGAATTTAGATGACTTTACTCTTCAAAGATCTGGCGTAGAATGAATTTAAATGCAGCATCATCGATAGATATACCAAGATATAAGGAGGGTGTACTATGAACTGTGATATCAGTCTATCATGTTGACTTAGACAATAAGACAAAATACATGTACGAATCGGGAGAATAAAATCGAGATGACTTCACTCTTCAAAGATCAGGCAAACAATAAATTTAAATGTGGACCGTCGCTAGACATACACCGAGATAACCAGGACTATATGATAAAATGAATTTACGAGCCAATACTTAAAGCAATCCGAATTTAAATACTAGATCGTTTAGGGAAAAACATCAGTCTTATCTTATCGATGTTGAAAATTTCAAATACTGCAATAACGGGGAAAATCCTATTTCGTCATTGTAAGTATGGAAAAACCCAATTCATGATGTCTTTATCACTAAACTTAAACCAAAGAGGTGGTTTTTCCGAGTAAATATTGCGAAAACGGTATGATTGAACTTGTGGTAAAACCCGAGTCGACATTGCACAATGGAACTAGAACCTAAGGATCGCCATATTTAGGATAAACACATTAAAAAACCTCCGACAAGAGATATCTCTTATCTATAAACAAGATAAACAGGGGAATCCCGCAAATAAAGGGGAAAACCCCAATTCGCTAAACTTAAACCAAAGAGGTGGTTTTTCCAGGAAAATATCAAATATTAGGATAAAAAGAGAGGAGAAATTCACAGATAAGCTCATTTCTCGACACTTTGCAGCCTGTCTTATCTTAATCGTAGATAAACACTTGAAAAAACCTCTGATAAGAGATATCTATTATCTATAAACAAGATAAAAAGGGCAATCCAAATTAATTTAAAAAAAGGGGGAAGGAGGGGGTCGTCCCTTTGCTCGCCAAGGCGAGCATCAAAAAGGTGCGGACGACCCCCTCCTCCCCCTTTTTTTAAATTAATTTGGATTGCCCTTTTTATCTTGTTTATAGATAATAGATATCTCTTATCAGAGGTTTTTTCAAGTGTTTATCTACGATTAAGATAAGACAGGCTGCAAAGTGTCGAGAAATGAGCTTATCTGTGAATTTCTCCTCTCTTTTTATCCTAATATTTGATATTTTCCTGGAAAAACCACCTCTTTGGTTTAAGTTTAGCGAATTGGGGTTTTCCCCTTTATTTGCGGGATTCCCCTGTTTATCTTGTTTATAGATAAGAGATATCTCTTGTCGGAGGTTTTTTAATGTGTTTATCCTAAATATGGCGATCCTTAGGTTCTAGTTCCATTGTGCAATGTCGACTCGGGTTTTACCACAAGTTCAATCATACCGTTTTCGCAATATTTACTCGGAAAAACCACCTCTTTGGTTTAAGTTTAGTGATAAAGACATCATGAATTGGGTTTTTCCATACTTACAATGACGAAATAGGATTTTCCCCGTTATTGCAGTATTTGAAATTTTCAACATCGATAAGATAAGACTGATGTTTTTCCCTAAACGATCTAGTATTTAAATTCGGATTGCTTTAAGTATTGGCTCGTAAATTCATTTTATCATATAGTCCTGGTTATCTCGGTGTATGTCTAGCGACGGTCCACATTTAAATTTATTGTTTGCCTGATCTTTGAAGAGTGAAGTCATCTCGATTTTATTCTCCCGATTCGTACATGTATTTTGTCTTATTGTCTAAGTCAACATGATAGACTGATATCACAGTTCATAGTACACCCTCCTTATATCTTGGTATATCTATCGATGATGCTGCATTTAAATTCATTCTACGCCAGATCTTTGAAGAGTAAAGTCATCTAAATTCCAAGTCTCTGACTATTGCGTTAATTTTATAATGTTTTCATGCACTAACTGTGATAGAACATTCTCACAGCGGAAAAATCTGAAACGTCACGAAAAGGAGCAACATGGTGAAAAACCCGCTTTTAAATGCGAGATTTGTAGCAAGTCGTTTTTACGACTTTCTAATTTGAAGAAGCATAGAATTTCGCACGAAGGATTATTAGGTATGTATCTCAAATATTTAAATATTCTAATCAGTTGATGGCTTATATCATTTATTTCTCTCTAGGTGTGATCGTTAAACATGTTTGTAGTCAATGCTCGAAGCATTTCGATACCCAATTTGATTTGGATTCGCATAATTGCGGTAGTTGTAGTTTAGATATAGATTCGGAGGTTGACGTAAAGTATGATGAAGGTAGTGAGTTGGAAGATGTATGTGAACTATTTGAAAATGTCAGTGCCATTAATGGACGGGTTGGTTGCTATAAATTTCGTCCAAAGGGTGAATTTGTCGATCTTAGCAAATTTTTTCAACTAGTTAAGCCAAAACTTAGATGTGAAATTTTGAGAGTTATGGAGGAAGGTAAGAGGGCCGTTAAATGGTATGTGGCCGTAGTTGTTAGGTTTATACGAGCCATGGATTCAGATATTTGTGGGGATAGATATACTACTTCGATTTTTCACGGGTTTTGTCGGGTAACTCTGACTTCTAAAGATAGTGTTAATCTTAAGTTAGACCGATCTTTTGCTCAAATTTTAAATCTATGTAGTAATTTCATTCATATGGGGAGTGGTTGGGTGGTTGACACCATAGAAAGGTTAGATTTAAACATCTTGATGTATACTCCTCTGTATGGGTCTAGCTATGTGGATCTACCCAGCGTTCTAAAGGCTAAGAAAGCAATTGTTAATGTTCAAAACAAGGATTCTCGTTGTTTTATCTATAGTATTCTAGCTTCTCTACATAAAGAAATAGTGAAGGATAGCGATCGTGTTTCGAGCTATGAGCCTTTCCTGAATGAACTTCACGTTAAAGGGTTTTCCTTCCCGATGGAGATCTCTCAAGTTTCTAGATTTGAGGAGTTGAACAATTTGTCAATTAATGTTTTTGGATATGAAGATAGTGAGGTGATTCCACTATTCGTAAGTGAGAAAATTGTGACAGAGGATAGGGAAGTGGATTTGCTTCTTATATCTGATGGTTTTCAAAAGCATTATTGCTCAATTAGAAGTTTGAGTCGTCTACTTGGATCATTAACCAAGCATAATGGCAAGAAGTTCTATTGTAGAAGATGTCTACATAGATTTAGTAATGGAGATATTCTTAAACAGCATTCAATTAACTGCAATGCACATGCAGCTCAAAAAATTGCATTGCCTTTAGTTGGCGAGAATGTACTGAAATTTGAGGGCCATCGATATTCCTTTAAAACTCCCTATATTATATACGCAGATTTTGAATGCATGATTCCAAAAATATCTGTTTGCAAACCGAATCCTAACATCCCCTCCACTACTAAAATTGGAAAACATATCCCTTCAGGCTTCTGTTATATCGTTGTTGACTACAATGGAGATCTTTATAAGGGACCAGTTAACTATAGGGGGAGTGATGCTTCCGAAAGGTTTCTCGACTCTTTAATGGAGATAGAGGCCGAACTTTTAGGCAGGGTTGGGATCAACAAACCTATGATTATATCTGAAGAGGAGGAGGAGAGCTTTAGACATGCAACTATGTGTCATATTTGTAAGAATGATTTGACAAATAAGGTAAGGGACCATGATCATATGACTGGTATATATCGTGGTCCTGCCTGTAACGTTTGCAATTTAAATTTCAAAGCCTCCAAAACCATCCCTGTTGTATTTCACAATTTAAGAAATTATGATAGTCACATTTTAATGTCGAGCGTTGGGAAGTATAAAGATAGAAAGTTGTTATGCATTGCAAATAATGTTGAGAAATATGTCTCGTTCACCATAGGTGGGTATAAATTTATTGATTCATTTCAGTTTATGTCTAGTTCCTTAGACAGTCTTGTGAATAATTTATCAAAAGCAGGCTTGCAGAACTTTAAGCTTCTATCTTCTTGCATTCCTCTGGATAAGGTCCCTCTGTTAACCAGGAAAGGAGTATTTCCTTATGATTATATAGATTGTGAAGATAGGTTTTTAGAAACATCTCTACCACCTATAGAGGCTTTTCATAATAGTCTTACTAGTGAACCTCTCCCTCAAGATGATTATGACTTTGCCAAGTCAATTTGGGAAAGCTTCGAAATTGAAAATCTTGGGGCGTATCAGGAATTATATAATAAAACGGACGTTTTATTGTTAGCTGATGTTTTTGAGAATTTTAGGGATGTATGTAGGAAACATTATGAATTGGATCCTGGTGGATATTTTCTAACTTCTCCCGGTCTCGCTTGGCAGGCTTGTCTTAAGAAGTCGAATGTTGAACTCGAACTTTTTACCGATATTGATATGCATTTGTTATGCGAAGAAGGGATTCGTGGGGGTATCTCGATGATATCTCATCGATATGCCAAGGCAAATAACCCTTATTTAGAGGATTATAACCCCACAGATCCTAAGACATATATTATGTATTATGACGCTAATAATCTCTACGGTTGGGCAATGTCCCAACCCATGCCAACTGGTGGGTTTCGTTGGTTGAGTGATGAAGAAATTAGCTGCCTTGATTTTTTAAAAGTTGATTCACAGTCTGCTAAGGGTTACATTTTAAAAGTAGATTTAGAGTATCCTCCCTCTTTACATGACAGTCATAGCGATTATCCATTAGCTCCTGAAAATGTCAATATTACTGAAGATATGCTTTCACCTTACTCTACGGAGTTGTTAAAAACATTAGGTCTGAAACACTCTCCTAATATCAAAAAACTATTGCCCAATTTGAATGACAAGTCAGATTACGTCATACATTACCGCAACCTTCAACTCTATGTAGCTTTAGGAATACGACTAACCAAAATCCATCAAGTGATCGAATTTAGTCAATCTCCATGGATGAAGTCATACATCGACTTCAATACCGAACAAAGAAAATTGGCAAATAATGAGTTTGAAAAGTCGTTTTTCAAGTTGATGAATAATAGTGTGTTTGGCAAGACGATGGAGAATTTGAGGATTCGATCGAATGTGGAACTTATTCATACCGAAAAGCGCCTGACCAAGGTTGCGGCCTCTCCATCATTCAAGTCTGTGAATGTGTTCAATGAAGATCTAGTTGCCGTTAGTAGCTATCGGAAAAAGCTACTCCTCAACCGACCTATATATGTTGGTTTTTGCATTCTCGAACTAAGCAAGTACCTCATGTATGACTTTCACTACAACCAAATAAGAGTGCAGTATGGTGATAAAGCTAAGCTGCTATTAACGGACACCGACTCTTTAACCTATTGCATTGAGACGGATGATATCTACAAAGATATGCTGCTTCATTCTCACCATTATGACACTTCAGATATGCCCAAGACCCATTTCCTTCACAGTGAGGTTAATAAGAAGAAACTTGGCAAAATGAAAGATGAGAGTTTCGGTGAACCTATCTCAGAACTCGTGGCCTTAAGACCGAAACTGTATTCGTACGCTAAAGGAGGCGTGGAGTCTAAGCGGGCAAAGGGTGTGAGTAAGAGTGTGGTAAAACATGCTTTAAACCACAAGAACTATCGGGACTGCCTTTTTAAGAAGGAAATTAAGAGAGTGGAAATGACAAAAATCCAGAGTTATAACCATGATCTATATACCATCCAACAAAATAAGTGTGGGATGACAGCTGCCGATGATAAGAGATACATACTTTCGGATGGAATAACAACACTAGCTCATGGACATTATAAGATTAATGAAAGCGCGATGGAAGTCGATTAGTTTAAGGTTTTTTCCACTCAAAGTTGTGTAAATACGGACTTTTATACCCATGATAACAAGAATGACATTGTATTGATAATATTCCATTTAACGAGTTTTTCTGTTAAAAATAGTCCTCAATGATAATTGAAACTAGTTTTAACAAATTTTTTTAATGTCTTAATTTAAGTGTTTCTTAATATAGTTCCAATTGAAATATCTAATATTGTGTAACTGGTTTGGTGTTGTGTTTCAAATAAATATACTTGATTTTCAAAAATAATGTCTCTTATCTTAGTGTTAAACATACAAGCATTAGTAAATATGAGTCATAGTGAACATATCTGGGTCTAGGTAAAAGGGCTTTACTTTAAGAGAAAACCTAGATATAAATCGTTAGAGATCAAATATGAGAGCAGAAAACGTAGTTTTAGTTGAATTTAGGGCTTTTTATCTAGGAGAAAGAAAAACTAATAGTTAAGGCTGCTTTTCCGCCGAAAGTTACCGATTTCAAACACTAGATGGTGCTCTACATAGAACAAGGGATATCGAGAAGAAGAAGACATCTGACAGTCGGAACGCACGCCACAATTACAATGGGTCTTATCTATTGTAAAGGGTCGGAGTTCCCCTTTCTAAGCGGGAGAAAAACATTTTGTCCGTTTTGGAAAAACCGTCTACCTCTGGCAGTATATAAATCATTGGAGATCAAATAGGAGAGCATAAACCTTAGAAAACCGTATATTCAACTAAAACTATCTATGAGAAAGAAAAATATAATAGTTAATGAATATATAATAATTTAGAAAGAGGAAAAAGATATCCTAATTTAAAAGCCCAGATAACAACTTAAGATAGAAAATAAAAAATTAAGATAGCAAATAAACTTAAAAACCCAGATAACAACTTAAGATAAAAAAGAAAAAAAGATAAGATTACAAATATTCCACTTTTAAATAGGCCCGGATATTGCTCCCCCGCTCCTGCGGGTGAACTCTCCTTTCACCTACTACTGCCAAACGAAGGGTATGTGAAAAGGACCGCGATAAAGGGCGGGTGACGAGGATCGAGATAAAGGGCGGGTGATGAGGATCGAGATAAAGGGCGGGTGACGAGGATCCAGATAAAGGACGGGTGACGAGGATTGATATAAAGGGCGCGTGACGAGGATCGAAATAAAGGGCGGGTGACGAGGATCGTGATGAAAAGTGAAAAAATGAAAAGTGAAAAAATGAAAAGTGAAAAAATGAAAAGTGAAAAAATGAAAAGTGAAAAAATGAAAAGTGAAAAAATGAAAAGTGAAAAAATGAAAAGTGAAAAAATGAAAAGTGAAAAAATGAAAAGTGAAAAAATGAAAAGTGAAAAAATGAAAAGTGAAAAAATGAAAAGTGAAAAAATGAAAAGTGAGAAAATGAAAAGTGAGAAAATGAAAAGTGAAAAAATGAAAAGTGAAAAGTGAAAAAATGAAAAGTGAAAAGTGAAAAAATGAAAAGTGAAAAGTGAAAAAATGAAGTGGAAACATGGTGTCATTGATGTAGCTATTGTATGGGCTTGACCGTCTTGTTTAATTTATGAATATAACATTTTTTCGTCGTTTTTGAATGAGCCTTTAAGACTTAATTTCAACGATGGAAAAATCTGACTTATCATATTATTCCAGCCTTCAACAATGAAGCCCCGTTTTCAATCAAAAACTTTTTTGACCAAAAAAGTAACTTTTCGTAATAACCATAGAACTTTACCTCAATTACGACGAGAAAGTTAGTTTTTTGACCCTCAAAAATCTTGACTGAAAACGCGCCTTTATATCGATCGAGTTTCTTAAAAACGTCGCCAGATGGTGATATAGCGATGTCGTTACGTTCGATAACTAAACTGACCTTATCCGTTTAGTTCGATATTTCACCCAAAAGGTGTTGTATTAAAATTCTCGATTCTATAATAGCGAAATAAAATAAAAGCGGAGTTTTATTTTTCACTCTTAGGTTTTAAAAAGCGATGGCCTTAATTCCGCAAAAAGGTTTCTGTAATATTTTTTTTCCCACGCGGTGTTGACCATCTCCCGGGGAAGGGGAATTTCTTTTTATCTGGCGCGGCTAAATTCAACAGCGGCGTACTAATTGAGATCAAAGAAAATCGAGCGGGCGGGCCAGCTAGGGTCAAACGAATAGCCAAAACGAGAGCCGAGAGAGAGAAAGAGAGAGACCCACCGTGGCTTAACGAGCGTGACTTATGACTGAAGAAGGCCGCGTGCGCCTGAAGCGGGAGGAGGAGGAGGAAAAGGAAAGAAAATAAAACCTTTTCTTCCTATCTCTTTCGTAGTCACGTTCAGTCAAAGATTTCAAAACCTACGAAGCTACACTTCCCAGAAATCTCTCGAAAACTAGCCTTCCTTAATCGATTTGAAACGATAAAATCAAACCGATATTCAAATCGCCAAGAATCTTTTAAAAGCGTCACGTGCTTATCTTTATAAATCGATTTACTGTAGCTTTATCTATCGGTTGTTGAAACCGAATTGGTACGAAACTGGTTCCCGAAGCAGTTTCGAGAAATCGAATTAAATCGATTCGAGAAAGACTGTTTCCCGTTCACACGACTCCTGCAAAACGTTTTGAAACGGTTTAAATCGATTTGAAGGCCTAGTATGAACGCGGCTTTGTATAGATAGAAATAAAATATGACTTTTCATCCAACGAAACCCGTCTATCTTTTAACATTTTTTCTCGAGCGCGTAAAGTTCCTATTCCCAAAGTCGGTTTAAGTTTTCAACGCCAAAAAAAGATTTCCCTAAATCAGTATGATTTTGGTTACCGTAATTAATTTAACACGCGTTTTCACGTACGTATGAACGAGAAACGAACCGTTCAAGAAAATTAGTTTTAATTTAGTTAAAATAATCAAATCCAAATATATTGATTGACCGTTTTAGGGGTTAAGACTACTTCTTTAATTTTGATTTTTCCATTTGAACTTCGTGGTCAAAAAATTAATAAAAGAGCCCGAGCTATTGGCCAGAATTGTTTTCTACGCGATTTGGAAGTTTTAAGATTTTGAGAATTTTTACCGAGATTTTAGAAATTTGAAATTTCAACCGATTTTAAATTTTTTTTATTTAAGTTATAACCTCCGGGGTCTGTGCAAATTTTAGAAGTCCATATTTTGAAACACAAAATAGATAAATATATAAAAAGCTCAGTTCGGCTTGATCAACTTGTTAGTTTAGCGGCCGCGTCACTGTAGACGTCACTCATCCCCTAGAGTTCCGGATGTAAAAAGAGCGCAGGCGCGGAGAAAGCAGGCGTTAAGCTTGAGAGTAAAACTAGAGATCTTTAGAATTTTGTCATTCTGACTGCGGGCGCCGTGCTTCTGCACAAGAAACGTCACAGGTGACGTCGACGCTAAACTTACGAAAAAGTACTCCTCCCTTTTATATATTTATCTATTGCGTATTATCTTAAGCTTATTCTATTAAAATAATTAAATTACGCTATTACGAATAACCTAACGCCACCAGTTACAAGCGCGGAGAGGAGCTTGGAGCTAAGGTTTTGAAAATTGGGTTAAGAAAGAGTTTTTCGCGTCTATTGATAATTCCCCCCATATCACCCTCGTGTCTGGCATTCCCCACAACAATTCCTCCGCGATTAAAGGCGCCCGTCGAAGGCGATTTCGGAAGCGTTTGGGCGAAACTAAACGAATAATACCGAGCGCAAAAATGCTTTCTTAATCGTTAGCTCCGTTGCTCCGGAGCCACGTGATTTATTAGAGACGTTCTTCTTAGCTCTTTTTCTATTGTTAGGCCGATATTTCCTATTTGCCGCGCTATCTTACGGCACCCCCGAGGCTGCTAGGGTTTTTGGTGAAATACAGTTTGCAAATATAGCGAAAAGACGAAAGCCAAAGCGGATTAATACTGTTTGTTAAATCGCGTCGAGATTAAAATAGTTCTTCACGATGTTTTAGGGACGAGAATAAGCCGAACGCGAATAATAAAACCGAGACGGGAAAGTTTCGATATACTTACGCTAATTGCTTTTAACCTTCGCGCGGATATTCGAGTAAATCGATTCCACCTTAAGTTGGCAGCGCCTGCCAAACTGGGATTTCTTAATAATATCTAACTAAACAAATCGCGGAAATAAAATTACCAAAAATTTAATCGCGACCAAAACCTTTTCATTTTCAGGACGATGTCCGCTACTCCCGTCCAGGAGGAATTCTTACAAGTACCGTCGTAGATGCTAATTATCGTGGGATTCCAGGTTTGTCTCGATTTATATACTTAATTTCTTTCTTTCTTGGAATACCATTTTTCTATTGGAATTTATTATTTTCTTCCCAATGTTGTTTATAACTCGCTATGGAACCCGATTCTCTCGCTTCGCGGCTTCGTTTGAAACCATTTTTCTAAAACCCTTCCTATTCCACCCTTCCATTTTGGCTGTCGAGTTGTAAATCACGGTCTTATCAGTGATACCTTATTCGACAGCGACTTTGAACTACGATATCTTTTTACCTCCCCGACTGAACTTTAGTTCAGGGGGAGGTGTTACACTGGTCGTGTCTGTGTGTCTGTCTGTGTGTCTGTCTGTGTGTCTGTCTGTCTGTCTGTGTGTCTGTGTGTGTAAGCGGATATCCTGTGTAAACGGAAGTCACGTGACCTAGCTCGTGGAGCCAAAAGTCTAGAGACGTAATCATACCAGCTTATCGTTCAATTCCGGGGAATTACCTCCTTTAAGCGTGGCTGCCACATTGAGTTTCAAGTGTCGTGCAAAGACATACAACAGGACGTCTCCCATTGCACATCATCGCATTCCACCATCCACTTTACGGTCGAACCTTGATGCTGAACAGCCGAAGGCGATTATAAGCAATGGGACGTCTCCCACTGTCATAATCACCTCCGACCATCCCCGCACCAAGGTCCAACCTCCAGTTTCCGATCTCAGCGTTCCATACTAGCGAGGCGTCCCCCACTAGTACAGTTCACATCAACCTTCCACTGACTCCAAACATCGCCCCACACCAATGGGTAAATTGCGTCGCCAAGCGCCTAGAGATCAAGAATCAGCAAGACATTGAAAGGGGGGGGTTTTCCCCCTAACTTCATGGCCATCACGCACGGTTACTTCGATTAATATAGCCCTTCGAAAGGTTTATATAGTATCTTTTTGGAACGAATGCAAATTAGCCTCATGGGGTGATTGTTTAGGGAAATGAAACGCAATATTAATTTATATTATAATTAAAAATATTAAAATGGTTCATCTTAATCTAATTAATTAGAAAGTCGAAAAATTAATTTAAAATTCGAGATAGTTTAGAAGTTATTTGAGAATTTATGCAAAAATTTAAAGAAATTTGACCGATTAATGGCAGTTTTAGTTGGCAGCATGCGCCTAAGCTATTTTCCATATATATCATTTACTCGAAAAAGCAAAGGTATAACGGGCAGTATAGGCTTATCTCTGGTGCAAACTTGGGGTGGATTGAAGAACTTAAATAAAGGTGCGTTTACACGGGTATGGAAGATTGAAACAACATAATTTAGATAAGAGATAAGACAATAATAACTTCGATTATACTCGGTGAATTTTTAACCAGTTCAAGGGGAATTGGTGTATAAGATTTGAAGCTGAGGCGGATTTATGCATAATGTTAAACCACTTAAGAAAAATGATAGTCGTGAAAACTCTCCTCGAACAGAAGTAGAGTAGGTTTCCAGTGTATTTGTGACACGTGTAAAATCGAGTTCGCCAGCACGCGAGTATGTGTAGACCACTAAATTTGAAGTCGGAAACCTCTTTACGCATGGAAAATATCAATGTGATTTTTTTTGATATTCTTGGGAGAATCAGCTTCATGTATGGGGAAATATCGTAATCTTCTGGCAAACTTGCAAACAGTGGCGTATTTGGTTTTAATTACTGGCACGGATTTTCAAATTAATTTTTTTATAATTTTCGCGCGTTTCGCAAATTTATTTCGTGCGAAATTGTGTACATGCGCAGAGCGAACCAGGTTAACGCGGATACACACAGACCTGTTTTTACGCGTTTCACGCTCGTGAACTCATAGAAGTACCATTAGCACGCGCGAGCGAGGTGCAAACCACTCTAGAAAAATTTTGTACACCTGATTCCAGATTCATTTGATTGTCAGTGATTCCGAATCAATTCGCGTGATTCCGAATTGATTCGTGATTCGCGTGATTCCGAATCGATTCGCGTGATTCCGAATCGATTCGCGTGATTCCGTATCGATTCGCGTGATTCCGTATCGATTCTCGTGATTCCGAATCGATTCGCGTGATTCCGAATCGATTCGCGTGATTCCGTATCGATTCTCCTGATTCCGAATCGATTCGCGTGATTCCGAATCGATTCGCGTGATTCCGTATCGATTCTCCTGATTCCGAATCGATTCGCGTGATTCCATTTAGTTTGTACACCTGATTCCAAGAGTGGTTTGCCCATTGCCCCTCGCGCGTGACCGTGAAAAGCGTGAAAATAGGTCTGTGTGAATCCGGCTTTAGTCATGCCACAATTAACAATTGACGAACTTTCTTAAACCGGATTGACATTGAAATTTCTCGTGTTTTAATAGTCATGTATGATATGGTTGACCCAAGAGTGAAATGTAGACAGAGTGAGGAAAAGAATCACGTGATTGGATCTCGTGATGACTGCTAGTTTTAGTTTCACACTTTTTCATACATGAATTTAATGTTAATCCCAATTAAGTATAATAGAACCAGGCTTTTAATGCCTACTGTCGTGTATTTCCGGTAACATTTTAGCTAGTGTGGAGTCACGTAAAATGACGTTTGTTTCACAACTTGGTATATTTTTACTCAGGCCTGCCCTGTCAGAAAAAAAAAATATAAAAAATTTATGGTAGGGCCAAAAGAGAAACATCTATTCTTTACTCACAGCATTATCACCAAAAAACGTGTTTTTAGACGTAGGCTTATAAGGTATCTGTAGGTCGTGTAGCACCAAAAAGCGAAATTGTACGTCACAGTTCGTAGTTTAGCGTGTTATGCGGAAAGCTTATTCGTTAATTGTTTATTGAATATGTTTATTTACGGTTATATGACGATACCGAGGTCATAACTTGATTTTGATGAAATATTTTGCCTAATGACGTTACTTGGTCTACAAATACTCTAGTTTTCTTAACGCCGATATGATTTTACTGAGGGACCTTGACCTTGCTTATCTAAATTTTAATTTATTGAACGTAAAATCGTTTCATTTCTTTTGAAATCTTCGACGAAGTTTGTTCTCTAGAGATTTGACTCGTTGAAATTTTAAATTAAGTTTCATTCGTTTGAATACAATTTATTGGTAAGGAAGTAATTTTGAATTTGAATCATTTATTTGATGCGTTTATTATTTGTTTGGACATTTTTGGTATATTTTCATTGACCTGAACTCTAATTTTTATTACTGAGTTGTGACTGAAATATTAGTTTGGAAATCAAAAGGTTTTTTTTTTCTGACTCATTTTTCTCTGTAGTAATTTTTTGTTTTCGTAAAAGAGTTATTAATGCCTACTGTCGTTTATTTTCGGTGATGTTTTAGCTAGTGTGTAGTCACGTAAAATAACGTTTGTTTCACAACTTGTGTTGTATACTGAAGCCATGTATAGGTTCAATTTGATATAACATTTTGCCTTTTCACGTTACTTGGTCTACAAATACTCTACAACCGTCAAAATTCTGATATGGTTTTAAAAGAAGAACCTTGACCTTGTGTATTTAATCTCATATCGAGATTAAATGTTTTTCGCATCTAATTTTAATTGGTTTATCAATATGTTATTTGTATAGATATTTTTTTTAAGATTTTATATTTTTTAGATTAAAATAAATTTATTATTCCAGAAGATTTTGTAGAATCTAGTTCTCAGGATTACCGGTGTTGAAAATTTATTTTGCTAATGTTATCTTGATGTCTGTGTTTTCTGCCCGCTATTTGGTAGTGGTAAGATTAATATTTTTAATTTTAATTAATTTACTTATTTGGCGTTTATTTGATAATTTGCTTTACTTAAATTGTTCTTGTAAGGGCTATTTTACATATTACCAAAGATTGCTAATTTCAGTTGTCTTAATTCTGATTTTTTTTGTTTTAATACTGAATTATGGACTGGATTATTTATCCTGAAATCTATGTGGTTATATCTTATTTATTTTCCTTTTTTTCTCTAGTTAGGTTTGGTTTTAAGTAGAGAATTATTTAGGGTTGTGTTGGTATACTGAAGAAATGCATATAGGTTCAATGTGATATAATATTTTGCCTATTTCGCTGTTTCTTCTACTCATCCAATACTCTACATTTCTTTTCATCTTTTATTTTAGGTAGTTAGGTTAGGTTAGATTACCTTAACGTCGGGGTCGGGGAGGTTATATTTTGGTTTCCCAACTTGTCTTAATTACTTTACGACGTGTCTAAAAAAAGAAGTCAGCCATAAACCATCCCAAGCGATGTCAAGTCATGGCCGCTATAGTTTCGTTGTTTTTTACGACCCGTCTATATTCTTTCTTCGCTATTTTACTATTTTTGGCGAGATTCCTTTATAGTTGGAGACCCTTTCTCGAAGGCCAATAAATTTTGGGTTTGTACGTTCCGCTAAAGGAGCGCCAAGTTTTATTACTATCGAGAAACCGGACATTCGCGGCGCCTATAGACTGGGCCCATTCAAATTTGACTACTTCCAGATTGAATTAAATATACATTTGATCAGAAACTGAAATAGTGAACGAAGTATGAATAAGCGGATGTTGAATTGCCCGTTTTGGCGCTGAAGTATAGCTCTTGGAAAATGATACCTTTTTCTCATCATTTTCCAAGAGCTACACGTCACCGCCAAAACGGACAATTCCCACGGAACCCACTCCTCTATATGGTGCCATTTGAAAAGCGGATTGATACGCGATTAAAATACTAAACTTCGATTAGAGAAGAAAAAGTCTGTTTCCAACTCCATTTGAACCGGAGTATATAGGCCTAGCCAGAAGCCGATGAAACCCTCCTTTGAAGTCTATTACTCTAATGTTCCATATAGCGCTCCTCTCTGTATGGGTAAAATTCCCAATTTTCCGAGATCGGAGGAGTCCTACTTCATACCCCTGTCTACGGAAAATTGGAAATTCTCTCTCTCTCCACATACGACGACATCTGGTTGACGAACTCCAAGCTTGCTAGAGATATTCGCTGGACGAACTCCCGCTCCGAAAATATCTACCGTTAGGAGGCGTACGAATCGCGCTTTTTGAAACTAACCCATACAGAGAGGGGTAGACAAGACCCTAGATTAATAGACTTCAAAGGAGGGTTCCATCGGCTTCTGGCCTAACTCAAAAATAAATTAGTAAAATCCTCAATTCAACGCTTTATTAGACTCGATTAATTACGTAGTTTAAATAATTCAAGTGTTTTTCCCGAATTGAATACCGTTAAAGGTGTATATTAGGCCCAATTTAAAGGTAAGAATCGATAAAAACTCGAAGGGAGAATGCAACCTGAAAACGAGTGATTTTTTTATCGATTCGTCTATCGTTTAAATAGGCCTAATCCAACAGTAAAAAAATTTACAAACAAATATTAATCTAGAAATAAATTTAAAACTTAGCAGGAAAATATGCTTAGCTGGACTAGCGACCAATGACATTGATCGATGGTTCCATGATCAATCCATCACTATCCATCTAAGCCTATTTTGATGATAAGTTTTAAATTTATTTCTACGCTAGTTTAAAATTTGTTAAATTTTTTAACGTTGGGTTAGGCCTGTTTAAACGATAAGGAGTCGTTAAAAATATCACTCGTTGTTAGGCTGCATTCTCCCTTTAACGGACCCATGGCCGCTGTAGGGACAAATAAACCAACGAAACACAGACGCGATACATCCCCACGAACCCTAGTTCTCTCGGTGATGTAAAAAGTTTCTCTTATAAGACCAGATTTATAAGAGAGTTTTTGGGGATGTTAAAAATAAGAAAAAACGAAATAAAAAAGAATCCTCGAAATGCTAGTATTTATTTTAGCCCACTTCAACGATAACCGTAGGGAATTTGTACGAGGCCAAAAGCCGCGCCTGTCACCCTCTCCCGCGCGCAATGCAGCCTCCTATCCCACGAAAAAGGGAATAAGGCGAGGAAGATCGGCAGGGAAAGAAATTTCTTTGTTTGATCGGTAAACATTCGGAACTCGCTTTATTCTATACGTCGGATAAAGTCGGCGTTCTTCGTTTGAAACGCTACCTCCATCGCGAGGACCGATGCCCCCTACACCGTTGGACCGCTATTGTTAGCTACGACTCCGTAAATCACGGACAAATTAGATATTTTTTATCATACTTCGCGCTTTGTTCGAAAGAAAGTCTAATCACGCTTCTAATTTTCCCAACATTGAAGACTCATTCGTTTTTAAAACAGATAAACGGCTTGTTCCGCTTTTCTCGCGTTATACCGATCACCCGGAGGGCAGACAGAATACCAGTCCAATTGCTATAAGACACGAACAGGCCAAAATTAAGGGGATTATGGAAATTGGGGCCCTCGCAATAAGAAAATGACCCTTTTTGGAGTCTTAGGGACTCGCGAACCGAGGAAATTGTCTCTTATCTCCGCTTAATCCGGACCAGCAGGACTACTAAAGCCGCGTGCATACTAGGTCTTGGAATCGATTTAAACCGTTTCAAAACGTTTCGTTGGAGTCGCGTGAACGGAAAACCGTCTTTTCTCGAATCGATTTGACTCGATTTATCGAACCAGTTTCATACCGATTCGATTTCAACAACTGATAGATGAAGCTACGATAAATCGATTTATAAATATAACGCGTGAACACACGACGCTTAAAACGATTTCTGGCGATTCGAATATCGGTTTGATTTTACCGTTTCAAATCGATTAGGAAAGGCTAGTGCGACCATAGAAGAGTTTTCAAGAGATTTTTGGGAGTGTAGCTTCGTAGGTTTTGAAATCTCCGATTGAACGTGACTACGAAAGAGATATTCCTCCTCCTCCTCCCGCTTCTAGCTAGTGTGACCGTAGCTATCACGACAGTCGCGTCTTACAGTTTGAACTTTGATTTTGGCGTTACGTTTAACGAGTCCTCCAGATCTATCCCTAGACATCGCGCGTTAATTTCGAAACAATCCCTCTATACTTGGACGGAAGTATTATTCCCTGGAGGAGAAGTTGGCCTGGTAAAACTTTTTGGCGAAACCTTCGAGTAACTCGGTCTTTGCCGGTTGTTGCTTCGGGTCGTCAGTGAGTGGGAAACCGAAACCAAAACTGAAGAGAGCCCGCGCAAACTCGTGGCTCTTGTATATCCCCGACCGACCTTTTTTTCTTGTTTATTCAAGACCGTTTTAGAGGTTTGCCGCCAGCTAAGTTGAGCTAACCCGCGATGAGACCATCTTATATAGTTTAAAAATATGGAGATTATAAATTTAGAAATAGCGTCGATGTAACCATGTATAAACGGAGGCTATTCAACTTCGCGCCGAGAGAGAAAGAAAGGATTTTGTTTATAAAGACGTCAATCAAAATTTGGTTACGCGTATGTACCCCAGCCTCCATCCCCTTTCTCTTAACAAACCGTGGAAGAAAAATTCAAATCCTTAAAAGGAACCGTGACTTCGTTTAGGAAAATTTGTTCTCAACCCGGAATCTTTTTTTGATAATTTGGTGGGTTTTTAAGAGCGTCAAAGAAAGTACTCGATTTTTCGCGCGTCTCGTTACGTAAAATGAATTTTGTAAACTTCGGTTCATTTACTTCCGTTTTTAGCGAACCAAATTCCACACTTACTTACTGGGGTATCCCTGACGCCTAAGATAGCGACATATAGCCCGTTCGCGTGGATATGACGCGACGTAGATCCTCGATTTCCCCCATCGAGTTTTGTCAATGTCTATATTTTATTTCCGCAAGGCTCGCCGCGTTACCCGTATATCTGTCTGTCTATACATTTTCAGAACGGTCCGTCGCTTCCTCGAGTGAGGGAATCGGACACTGACAAACGAAAGAAGGAGTTTCCTCCCGAATGAAACGTAATAATAATAAAAGAAGAAATCGACTAAAGGGAAAGAATAGCGAATGAAAATTTTTATATACCCCTCCTATAGTCAATTCCACCTCGAATTTGCGGCGCTTACGGAAGCCAAGCTCTCCTTATCTCGGTAATAAATCAAAGAGATACTAAAACTCTTCTTTATACCGATATTAAACGAATTAATTTTAATTCATATAGATCGCGGTTAAACTCGCTTATAAATATTCGGTAAAAACACGCGTCAAAGGTTTCGTGGTAATTAGAACGGTTAGTTAACAAAATTAAGAAATTAGATCAAAAGGAGTCAATTGCCGATCAGCCAATCCCAGAGTTCGTCAGTGAAATGGCATTCTGAAAGAGGTGTTTATTAGAAATAGGCGCTTCGTTCAGGGGTCATTCAAATACGATATTTCATTGGCATCAGTGGAGAAAATACAGAAGGTTTCCCGTTTGTACAGGCATTATTAGAAAGGACGGGCCCCCCTCTTATTTCACCCGCATTTCAGGGATCTCCTTTGTTCCGGTTGTCTCTCATTGCCTACCTCTGATTGACGTCATAAACGGAAATACAAGGATCCCCTTTCGCTCGTGCCATTTTAAATCGCTCCTTCTATCCCTCTGGTATAATTTCTCTACGACGATTAGCAGCTGAGTTTTTCGAAAAACAAAACATTCTTGACTGATGTAGGCCTAGCTAGTGTAGTTCGCGTGTCTAATATCTGTAAATTAGCGCGAAACCTTTGGCGAGTTTAGATTCACGGTTTTTACGCGTAATTTGAGTTCAAAAGGATAAGAAATAACTCGTTATTAGGGGTCAGGGTTGAGATTTAACTCTATGATCAATAATTCGCAAGTTCTATAGAGAATAATGTCGTTCGTGCGAGCGAGATATCTGTGCCTCGTCCGAATTACAAGAATTTACACCCCTTAATTTTATTCGACTTCGGATCCCGGAAAAGTATTCGGAATTTCAATATCTGTAACGTCCAAAATACGAATACTCGTTGGAACATTTAAGTATTCCTTTAACCAAGCGGTAGTCTAACTTCGACGTGGAAATGATAGTTTTCTGCATCGGTGTCTGGTCTATATTATTTGACGGTGGCCGGCCGTATCGCGATAGGAAGGGTGCTCGGACGGGCGCTATCCGATCCGACGCTCCATTTTTTTTCAAGAGGGGGGTTGGAGATCCGAGACTCTTCGGCGGACATCAAGGGAAGCGAACCGCTCCTCCTCGCCAGCATTATGTCGAGAAAATTCTATTCAGTGAAGTCCCTATTCCCCGCGTTAAGACGTTCCAACAATCTTGGTCGAGCCAACTAGACTGTCAACGTAATCCTATTTCGAATACGGAAATTGGTGAAGCAGTTTGTTCAACTTCGATTGACTAGAGAAACGCCTAAGCACCCGAGTAGATAATAATACCTAAGCACCCGTGTACATAATAATAGCGAAGGTCTTGTCCGCCGCAATGTTTTCTCAGTACATTACCCTAGATGAGACCCGCAAAAAATAACCGCTTTTCTTACAAAAACTACCGAGACTTTTAAGTCTACTTTTTCTTGGGATATCACAATGAAAGAAACTCGCGTTTTTTTGCATTTTTTATTTAAAAAAAAATAAAACTTTTTTTAGTCGCAATGTATTTTCGTATGTTTATGGGTGCATCCATGTGACCCGTAATTTCCCAAGGATTTTTGCAGTCCCGATTTCGTCCGTCTCATTCCAATGGTTCCTTTTGGTTAGGTACCCTTGATATATATATATATATATATATATATATATATAGAACACCGCTACGGTCACTCTTGTATAATCAAACCGATATTCAGATCGCCAGGAATCGTTTTAAGCCTCACGTGTTCACACATTACCTTTATAAATCGATTTATTGTAGCTTCATCTATCGGTTGTTGAAACCGAATCGGTATGAAACTGGTTACCGAAGCAGTTTCGAGAAATCAAATCGATTCGAGAAAAGACGGTTTCCTGTTCACACTACTCTAGCGAAACGTTTTGAAACTGTTTAAATCGATTCCAAGGCCTATGAACGCAGCTATTGTTTTTAAGAAATCCAATCGATACAGAAGGCTGGATTTATACTATTGGTCCGATTTTACCCTTCCACGAAATTCAAATTAAATTAAACCATGCGCCAAGAAACGATAAATCCAGGACGTGGCTCTTCCCTGCTTTTGAAGGAATAAAATTCTCGGTCGGCCAAACAAACAGCCTTCGTACAGCTTGTGACGTCATATGACGTCACTTTGCTCCCAAAACGCCTTAGCTTTGACTGTACAAACTTGACCCCAAAAAACGCGTCATCACGGTACGGTGATGACATAGCCTGTTTCTTTTAGTAGACGTTAGAGTCATGTCCTGGATTTATAGTTTCTTGCCCCATGATTAAACCTTGAATTTTCGAGTAAATTGTGGAACCATTAAAATATTCGTAATTTGAAGTTCCGATTCTAAAAATATATTCGAAAACTCTTTCATTTTCAGCTATTATATATTTTCCTTTAAACGAGGAGATGGTTTAAAACGAATATTCTCTTCGTTTTATCCGTTATTCGCAGAAAGGTGAAAAAATTGCGAAAATCGAATAATTTGATTGGTATCCTCGTCATTAATTGATTAATCTAATCCTTGGCTCCCTTCCGCGCGAGCGTCTCGTAATTTGGAGCCCGGGAAATCCGAGTTATCGAGCCGAAACGGACAAGATACCGTTGGTAACGCTCCCCAATTCTCGAGGGCATTCGTGTAATGTAAATATAGGCAAGGATCTCGGCACGCGGCAATGCTGGCCTTAAAAAACAGACACGATCAGATCTAAGGGGAAATTGCTTCTTATCTTTAGCCGCTTGTCAAATTGAATCACTTCGACAGACAACTTTACTCGGATAATTTCTGATTCAGCGATAGTACTGGAGCGTACCCGTTTCAAACCATTGTCCTTGTTTTAACAACTATTTCTCAGTTAGAAAGAAAGCCACGGAACACGCGGGTTGGTAAAAATCGAGTAAGGATAGACCGAGTACTTTTCGAATACCTCGCCCATGACGTCACGCGTCGCTATAGTGAACCCTGGCATTCAAAACTGGCGAATTATTTCATTTATTTCGAGAAAAGACTGCTTCCTGTTCACACTCTAGCGAAACGTTTTGCAACGGTTTAAATCGATTCCAAGACCTAGTATGAACGCGGCTAATCTGAATGAACAGGATTTAAATTTTAGGGTCCTGATAGTGTCCAATCAACACCGTCAGCGGAAGCGAAAACGTGAGATATTACCTAGCGGTGAAAGATTTTTATTTAAGCACCACTACTAATATAGTGGGAAGTGGTCCGAGTAAAAGTTTACTTGTAACGACTTAACCTGAGAGTTAAAAATTTTGAATATGGCTTTTTAAGTATGAGAAAAATGGTGATAGCCTCGCTTTAAATTAACGAAACAGATTATTCTAGATGTAGAGGTTCCACGGTTCCACCTATCGCGTGATGTACTGGAACTCCCGTACATTGATTGATGTGAGGTTGGATGACAAGAACAAAAGAAATATTTGATTTAATTATCGTTTATCGGCGAACTTTCGACGCTTTTTATCTGGTAGGCGCGATATACCTATCTTTATCTTCTTTCTTTCGAAGTTTCAAATTTGATTCGTATTATAGCGGTCTCTTTGATGTTCAAGTTTAACCGGAGGAGCCTCGAGCTTAAAGATAAGATAAATCGTGGGAAATATTGAACAAGGTGACAATTTTTAGGGAGACGCCAAAATAATAGTACCATATCAGTCTCGATTTCGTTTCGTCAAATAAATATCGAGAAACTTTATATATCAAAGAGAGCGCGATATATTATATTCTAAGCATATTTATTCGATATTAATTCGATAAAAAATATTATTAAAATCCTCGTTAACTTGACGCTTAATTAGAAAAGTCACGATTCTCGAACAATAGCTATAAAAGGACAATTTCATCCTCAAACGAGCGTTTAAAAACTCTCTTCGCCCTTTGGGGGCGCGTTTTCAGGAGAAAAGTAGCCACGCTCCTTAAAATATAATTAGGCTTATCGGGCTCAAATATCAATCTTTGCAAATTGGCGAAGTTTAATAAATACCGCGTAATACCATCTTCGGACGAGGCGTAATTAGCCCGGATTAATCAGATTTAACCGAAGATTAAACCTAAGTTAAATGTGATTAAACCCTCGTCTGAAGAGGGTATTACTCGTCTTCGGTATTAAGTATTAATCTTCGTTATTAATTAATTAATCCTGTGATAAACTCAAATAGTATATAGGCCGCGGATATACGTCAATGGCAGTCGTATGGCGTCATAGGAGCTATAATGGCGAGCGTCCAAGACCACCCAAATACTATCTGGCGCGCTTCCGTTTCGCTCTCGAGAGCTTCGGTATATTGGTCAAAGACGTATTATATACGTTTCTTATAACAAACACGGGGATTGAATAACGCTTCTGCCCCGTTTTACTCGTCTCTTCTTATTAGGTCCGTACCGTAGTCTCTAATGCCTTAGCGGCGCTGCCAAGAGACTCGCGTGACGGATAACGTTAAGGGTGCCCGAGTCGACAAGTCCAATACTAACATTGAGAGCTATTTTCGCATGCAGCGCTATACTAGGCGTAGGCCTATATCGGAAGGCTACGTAATCCGTCTCGCTTACAATCTGCGGCGTAACCCCGACTTTAATGCCTTCGATCGAATCGAGGGAGGACAACTGTAGTAGACGTCGCTCTCTCTCGGTGAGACGAACTTCTTAAATGAACCGCGACTGACCGGCGACGAGAGCTCCCTTTCCTCTCCGAGCTGGAAAAGCCGGCAAAGCTGTCAAAACCAAATACCCCTTGATCCTAAACAGAAATGACGTCACCTTATAATACGTACCGCGATTAAACCTTACGCCTATAGAATATTGAAATAATAATAATAATTATAAAGTATAATTTAATTCGCTCAATACGTACAACCCGAGGGGTCAGACACTCGGGTGTACAAAATGTTTGAACTCTTGAGCTATCAAAGCTGAACTCGGAGTGCGTAAGAGTTCGAACTCAATGCACTGTCAAAGCTGAGCTCAGAGTTCGGAAGAGTTCGAACTCGGGTGTACAGCGAAGTCGAGAGTGTCTGACCCCTCGGTACAACCAAGGGTCACGTACGTAAGAAGGACATTATATTCGATTCCATTCAGGGCAAATCCTTAATTCACTCAAATTTGAATACAATGACTCTTTTTGGTTTGGTAACATATGATATCCTTCGCTCTATTTCACCTTCCGCCTTTCTTTAAGTTCGAGAGAAAGCCGCGACATGAGATAAGCCGAAAGGTTTAAACTGACGATGTTTAAACTGTCATACAAGCATTGCAAACCCCTCTCGAAGACCCATATAAAAAAGAATTTAGGAGAGGCCTTTAATTCGAAGCTCTCTAAATATAGCTAATATTCGTTCGCATGCAGCTCGTACTATTGAGCGTGGAAAGTTTAGCGCTTCTGTTCCTTCTTATACCCCGTCTCCTTGTTACGATTAAAAGTCTTTGTTTCTTTAAATTTGACACATTGTTCCGAAGAATGCGCGTTTATACCTTTCGAAATGGTTTTAACCTCGAATATCTTTCCCGGGGAACTTGTCCTATTGGCTAAACACCGTTTTTTCCAGGGAAACGTATCTAATTCCAAAAACTATCGCGGTGAGTCGCGTACGTATGACACTGAAGGCCTCTGAGAATATCGAAAACTATTTTACTTTTTTGTAGCTAGTTTTTAACTTACGGTACGCTTATAGAATCATAAGCTAACTGTCGCCACCCTAGAAACTTGAATCAACGTATTCATCTACAGTCTATTTAGTTTATTATTTCCGACATGGACTGGGACTAATAATGGTGTTAAAGGTTACTTCGGGGGATAGGGTACTGAATTAATTTTGTCTGAGAGAGTTGTTGATGTGTCAAATTTTGTGCTCGAGTTTTGCTATATATTTCGTGGCGTAAATTTCCCTATAGCGTATATAACGCTAGTTTTATTAACTTTTTATTTTTATTTTTATTTTTAGAAATAGCTTCGGAAGAAGACTGACAAACGAATAAGCGAATTTTCCACAAATAAATTCTACGCGGGATCCAATGTAAGTTTAAATTTCCGTTTGTTTTGTTTCTTCGAGAGTGATAAGAGGCTCGCGCGAGTAAAACCAAATTAGCCTAAAAGGTATCGACTTTAACTGTTCGTTCATTGGCGGGTCGTTCCCGCGCTCTTTCGTTGCATTTTTAAACGTCAAAGAATTGGGGAGATTGCTTTAAAAAGGAGCGAAAAACGGCGCCTTAAACAAATATTCCTCGAAATTTCGGCGAGATTGGGATTTTCTTTACTTAAACTGGCGTATAGCGTGTTCGTACTCTCCTTTTCAACGAGCGAACTGATTCCTTCGCTTTGTTTTTCTCTTTCGCCGTATTGTTCCCGAATCATTCCTTCATTCACGATTTGTCCTCGGACGTTGTCCGTCGTATATAAGCCGTCGAACGGGGGAAGGGGTGTCTGTCGCGCTATAGTTTCGTGTTTATTTAAGCTTAGGGATTTAGTTTGATCGTGAAGGAATAGAGAGAAACGTCTCGACAATATACCCATTTACAATCCGAGGATGTTAGATATCATAAGTAAAAAGTTGCGTTCCTATATAAGTATGTATGATAATATATTTCTTAGTTGAAGGCCGTTTCTTGAATTCATTTCTTGAATTCGTTCAACCCCCGTTGCGTGAGTTCGTCTTGGGCAGTATACGTTGAGTTCAAACTCTCTCCTATAAGTTCCTATAATTGAACTTTCCTATATTGTCCTTTATATCTTTCGTATTTGCGCGTTTTTTAATATAAATGGTGCTCAAAATCTATCAGGGGAAAGTGGATTTTTTAATAGAGATGGTGGTGAAAAAAAAATTAGGTGGAATTATTTAAGAAATCCCAACCTCATCATGGTGTTTAGTTTTAGAAACCTATATTCCTTTAGTTTTAGAAGAAATTATCTAAGTATATTGTTCCTATAATTTCATATATATTTCTAAAATTATTATTCCTATAAATTTGCTATATTTTGGGCGGGGGGGGGGGTTGTCGTTGTCACGCTGCGTAAAGTACGAAAATTGGAACATTCCGCGTTTGAACAAGTTATACCTATAACTTCCTCTTATTTACGAGTAAATTTACTTATACTAATCGCGTATTTATGCTAGTATCGTATAGACTACGTAGACGTAGGTCCTCTGTTTTTGGAAACCTGGTTGTTCTTTAGTCGGTTTACGTCTGCCTCTAAAGCTGGCTTCAATTATCGGGCGCGGACCGGACTCGGCGATTCGGAGTCTCTGGCCCGAAGGGAGTCGTTATATACTCGTAGGCGGCTATAGCTTTATAGGGGAGACCACACGCGAATGTACTAAACTGACGAGCGGGTAAACCCAAAGCCGATCCCGAGATGGCTCGGAGCCCCGGTTGGGATTTAAGCGGATAATCCTGTCGGTTCCAAACTTTCCCCGCTTCGACACTTTCGTGTTTTTCTACCGAGCTAGCTTGGAACACCCACGCGCCCGCGCGAGAGTCATGCACCATCGGAACTTCCGACCTTTCACACCCTTCGTATATACCGTATATCCATTATATCAACATAAAATAGTTGATTTTGGGATTTTTACTAATTTTTTTTGGCTCCCAGCTAGAGACCCACGAGACCATAATATTAATCGATAGAGTCAATGTCTAACTCTTTAATTTCCACACGTTGATGTATTCGTAAACTTAATTGAAAGTAGCCACTCGCGAAAGGACCCTATTTCTATCAGTGGCAAAAGTCCAGTGCCTGATTACCAATTCGGCAAAGTAGGCGGCTGCCTATGGGTCCCCGGTCTCTTGGGGTCCAGAGAAGTTTTCGTAGGGGGTTAAGTTTTACGTTAAATGTAGTAATTAAAGACCTTTTGAGTAAGACAACTAAATAAACATTTAACTGGGTGAAACCGCGTGTTTTCGATTTCACATCTTGTGGGCTGGGAGTGCGAGGGTATTAAAATTAAATCATCGAAGAAACTTGGATATTTTTTCTCACGCTTTTGAATTTGACCCGTCTTTTATCTGGTAGTACCCACAGCGTAGCGTTAGAGAGCGTAGCCATTTCTTAATTTAGAGAGAGACAGACAGATCACATTTTTTTGGAGGTATAAGAAAAAGTCTGAAATATCTGCCGAACGCGAATACGAGAAAAAAATGGTATTTTTGATTGAAAGGTAGAGAAAAACGTGGTAAAAAAATGCGACGGTCTACGGCAGTTATATAGGGTTGTCTATTTTTATCCGCCCATGCAGTCGACCGACCGGAGAAATAAATACGAGATACGTCCGCGATGGACAGAAACAGCGGCTTTTCAAAAATACCCTGGAAGTGTCTAGGGGCGGAGGGGGTTGGGGGTTGACGAGGAATGATATAAACCACTTAGCGTTTCGCGAGCCCCCTTTGAATATATTTAGGATAAACCGAAGGAGGAGATATACAACTTAACAAGTTGCCTCTCGAAGGCCAAATACCGGAGTTTGCCAAATCAAAGACAGTTTTATATCTAGAGGTTTGGACGAGATAATCCGCAAATATTTGGATAATAGACGAATTCCAAATTGAAGCGCGTCATTGGGGTACACTCTTTACGCGCCGATCTCTTAAGAGATGTCGCTATCGTAGTTACCATTCTGATTCTATTCTGATTGGCTAAGGTACGACGAGAGAGACAAACTAGGCGATAACCCTTCCCCTCGCGCTTCAAGACTCGACGCGTTTCCCATAGCAACGGGTGTAATACTTGGATAGGTGCGAGAGATAGTGAGAAGCCAGGCGCGCCATCTATTATATTTGTACCCCAATGGCTGTAGGCCCTGGATCAGTTGGTTTACGAGTATGGAAATTTCGAATTAGTTTTCGATTACGTTGATTTATCGTAGACTTCCCCCGGATAATTTCAAATTACGAACAAATTAAAATAATACAATATATGTCTTGTCCAAACAAAAACCTCTATTACGTTCGCTGGACGTAGCTTATTTTCCGAATGTACAGCGTCGCTTTAATTCATAGCTAGTTAATATTGTCACGTGTTTTCGTCGCGTGTGACGTAAAACATAACATTCCCAATGATCTAGTTTCGGTGAAGCTAAAAAACGGATAAAAAACTTAAGAGAAGGCAGTCGAGGAATACGCTTCATCGCTCGGCGTCAAAAGGCGAATTTTTCGCCATCAAATCTGACACCGTCGTTGGATAGCCTTTTTATGCCTCGTCGTCTCTATCCTCGTCTCTCTCTCTCTCTCTCCATTTCCAACTCGAACGAATATAAAAGATTTCACGCCCCATTTAGCGAATTTCTCAAACGTGGTTTTGGCAGCGAAATGGAAAACGAAAATCTTCATAGCTCTTCCGAATACAACCGTCATTATTGACGCTAGCTTTTTTATTTTTTGAGTTTTATCGAGCTTACACCTTTATGAGTACATTTACACGAATCTATATAAGTTCGTTTATTTTTGTTCGATGATTTCAAGTTCGTGGAATATAGGATTATGATTCTCTCGAAAACCAATTAACCCCGTCCGCTTTGTTAGATAAAGTTCCAAGTACTCCTTTAAAACGTGCCCGCACTTCCATCGTGAATTTAATTAATCTTTCACTTTCATTTATTTTATATTAATTATTTTTGCCCCAATTTACGTAGTGAGGTAATAGCGAGCTTTCTAAATAACTCTTTCGACGTAGCGGGAATAACCATTAATCGAGGTGATTTCATCCACTCCGGACACAGTGGGTCAGCCTATTCTAATGAAATTTTAACAATGGAGTTGTTGCGAAATCAAAAGTCAATTTTGGACGGTACCTTCAAACAATTTATTGGAAATAGTGATGCCATTTTAAAATTAATTAACGGCTCTAATTAACCGTCGCGAATTACTCTCCTCGTGGTTGCCTGAGTTGATGAATTGACCTGAAATATTTAAATAAATAAAATCTGTAATAAACATCTTTGTTTACGCGCTTCTCCTAAAAGTTTGCTTTACTTCTCCACGTTGAGACTTTGAAGACGACTAATTTAAAGTTAAATTGTTGATATACTTTCGAAATTATTACATTCTCGAACGTGTAGTTATATTTGCTGGCCCATTTTTGACCCTATTCCGTATTCCTCGAAATTAATCCGTAGAACGTAGGTTCGTATTTCCCCACGCAGATATAAATTTTGATATCTGAAATATAATATATACATTATATATATATATATATATATAGTTGAAATTGAATACCAGAGTTCTTGCTCCAATTTTGTTCACCGTACGTCGTAAATAAAATCAATAAATATAATGAAAAAGGCGGAATTTCCCCAAAACGTTTCTTCGGAACTTCGGGTACTCAATTTTTTGAATTTTTCGACGTAGCGTGATGTGGAGGAAGAAAGGATATATAAGAACTCCGTATAGAAAATAAAAGAACGCGTTCTTTTCTTGACAGACGGCTATCTATGATTTAGGATCAGTTTGAATTTTCAATACCTACAAATTTAAATTCCCATTTCTAGAACTAGCATTTGTTATCTTAGGAAGGGGGCTAATAGCGATACATTCGTGGTGAAAATCAAAATAATCCGAACTTTGATTTCGGCTTTCTTTTAGCTCCTCCCCTAATCGGAAAAATTCTATGAAGAAATATTTTTCGCTTGACGTATATTGGAGAAGTTCCGCGGGTGTTCAGTTTCCATCTTTATATTATGAACTCTGGACGCGTTTAGATAAAACCAACGATATTATTTCTTACAAACTTAAAGAGATAGTATACGCAAAGTTTAGTATAGGCGCGAGTTCTTAATTATTATTTTTATAATTAATATTATTTTTAGCTCAGTCCCCCGAAACTGTCAAAGGCGAAAAAATGCGTTTCAGTTCAATAGACGAATTCGAAATTGAAGATGAACTTGCAGGGGCAGCGCGCCATTGGGGTACACTCTTTACGCGACGATCTCGTAAGAGATGTCGCTATCGTAGTTCCTATTCTGATCCTATTCATATTGTCTCGGGTTTAGCTGTTAAAAGCTTCAAATTTTATAGTTTAGATTGACAAAATCTTTACGTAATTTATAGTGAATATTTTGGGCATTTTTTTCTTCTTGCTCCAAGTCCACACCCAACAATGAAAGAGGTTTTTATCCAATTAAAATTTTGCCGAGTTGTCTACTGATATACTATTCCTTTAAGCTCGATTCTCTTCTCGAGTTTCCTTCGCTAATAAATTCAACTCTAGGCCTCGTAATCTCGTACGAGTGTTAGTTTTAAGACGACGTTAGGAAGTTTATAAATCGCTTAGTAAGATCTAATACGTATCAGTAAATACACACCCTATCGTATTTTATCCTCAGTATTCTTACGTAATCGCGAAAGATTTTATTAGGACCCAATATCAAATCTTATATAATTTTTATTATTCAATGAGAGCTAAAAAGAGCCCTGGGGAAAATAAAAAAAAAGAAAACATAAACTTTGACCCCGTTTCCTCGTAAGAGTAATTTCTATACGGGCCAGAATCGAGCGAACGTGGACGAATTATACTCTAGAAGAGTATTATGACGGATATTAGTAAACTTCGTTCGTCAATCGTAAAAACTCCAAAGTTTTCGTTTCATTTATAAAGATACTAATTTACCAAAAAATCGTCACTATTAGGCACGTATATAAATGAAATCCAGGCGTATTTTAGTAAAACCAGGAACGGATCACGAAGAGTTTCCACCCGATGCCAAGGTTTTTTCCCCTTTAGCCCAAAAACTTTGGCCCATTATGATGGATTCCCAATTCGCCCATGATCAAAAATTCCGCTACTCATTTCAACCAAAACGCTTTCACCAATTCCCTTTTAAACCCGAAATATTCCTGCTGCATTTTGAAATTCTAAATAGATTACATTAAACTATAATTTGTTAAGCGTTTTAAAATTTTATCCATTTGAAAAGTCTGGGTTCGGTTAGGGAGGCTGGGTTCGGTTATGGAGGGTTGGGTTCGGTTAGGTAAGGTTGGGTTCGTTTAGGTAAGGTTGGGTTCGTTTAGGTAAGGTTGGGTTCGTTTAGGTAAGGTTGGGTTCGGTTAGGTATAGTTGTGTTCGGTTAGGGTTATGATAGTTAAATAAAACGTAAATAAAATTAGGTATTTTTTGTAAACTGAATAAAAAAAAGCATTGAAAAAATTATAAAGTTGGTACGATTGGGATTGGGCTAAATGAATTGGGCTAATTGGGAATTGGGTCAGTTTGGATTGTAATAGTTTGTATTGGGCGAAATGGGAATTGGGACTCTTTTGGAAACAAACGATGCCTCGGCCAAACTCCTTTTATCTCTCTCCTCCTCGGTGACAGTGCCTAGACCCGGCGATATATCGTCCTGCGCGAATCGGGCCAGGAGCGGATCACCCATTTCGTGAATCGTAAGGATATCCTCACTCCCACATAAAAGAACAGCTTATTTGGCTTTATTCCGCGGGGAGGACGACTCAAATATTTTATCTCGCACCTTCGAGAAAAACCGAGAGCCAGCGCTTTCCCCAGGGGTTGAAATTGATAAAATCAGGGGAAACGTTTCGAAAAGGGCAACTTAACGTATATCGTGGCGGGTCTGGAGTAAGTTCGTAAAAAGGCGTCTGGGTGGAAACTCCTAGTGATCCTCTCCTGATAAAACCAAGAACAAATTCGCGTACCTAAATGAGTTCTTGGTATAAAACTAAGATGATGTTGTAGGCCATCAAAGAAATGTTAAGTTTCGTTGGTCCTTCTCGAACGTATAATTCGTCCGTGGTGAAATAGTTTGTACCGCGTTTTGGGATTTTAGATAAACGGATGGTGGCGTCTGGAGCCGCCGTTTTCTCTCGCTCCTTATCTAAAGAAAATGATAAACAAAGACTCGAGGCCCCGCTAACTTCGCTCTCTCTCTCGCCCCGTCTCTCTCTCGAAATCTCGGTTTTTATTTTGATCGGGCAGTACTAAATCACTCGGTAACACTTATTAAACAAACTATTTGACGCTGCCTGTTTCGACGACGTAATTTACGATAAAATTCACCCCGAGAAAAAATGATACGACACATTTACGGCCGCCGGACCAGGGGGAACCCGAGGCCTAGAAGAACGCCTATCTATATAGTGTACTCCGAGAAGGATCGTGGTGGGAAAGAAACTGGGACGAAGAGATAGTTCTTACTCTCTTTTTCGACTACTTTTCTCTGTCAGAACATTATATAGAATGATATTAGAAGCTTATTAATAAACGCCTTGAAAACTTCGTATTAGAAAAAATAGTTTCTCAAACTTTTCTTGAACTGAAGTTAACTCTCAATCGTTTTTTTTCTTTCTTTGGTCGAAACCGCGGGAATTTTATATTTGCTGCCATAACTTACGGAGATATTTGCAAAAAACAGCGATAACCTACACTCTTTTAAATTATTTTTAGAACGCCGGGAGACTTACGAGATTGATTCTTTCGTCTGTCTTCTAAAATTACTGAAATTTTTGAAATTGGTAATTTACGCGGCGAGCAAATATTCCCAAATACCATAGAGACTTTTAATATAGGGAGTAGAAACTCCTGCTTTGGCAAGGCAAAACGAGATGTAGCTCCCCAAGCAACCTTTGCCAATGCTAATAACTGGCCTGGCCGGCTTAGGTTCATTTGCTCGACTTCCAATTGATCGACAAGGAGTCCGTTTGATCGACTACCGTTTGATCGACTCCCATTTGATCGACTCCCATTTGATCGACAAGCCATTCCAATTGATCGACAGCCCAGTTTTTTAGCGAGTAACGAGTATAGGTCAAAGTTTTTTTGCAAGAAACTATTAAAGGTTAAATTATGGTATATAAATAAGAACTAATTCAAATAATAATTATTCCGTGAAAATGGGGTCAGAGTACTCGTTTGTCGGTTAGGTTAGGTTAGGTTAGGTTAGGTTGGTTAATCTATTTATAATCGTTATTACGAAATTGACCAATTGGGAAACGATCAAATGCACCCTTTGTTGTCGGTAATTTGGGATTAGGCATCAATCATTTGATCCCTTTGTCGATCGTTTGGGAGTCGATCAAGTGGACCTCTTGTCGATCATTTGGGAGTCGATCAATTGTGAGTCGATCATTTGGGTGTCGATCAAGTGGACCTCTTGTCGATCATTTGGGAGTCGATCAAGTGGACCCAAATCGGCCTGGCCAACTTCCGGTCACATGAAATCACCCCGCGTTAGAGGAAAGCTTTACCGGAAATCGACCCGGCCTTTTACAACGGTTGTTTTGAGCTACATCTTCGCCTCAACTTTCCACTCCCTGTGTTAAAAGTCTCTATGCAAATACCCTTTTCAGACGAGGCGTAACTAGCCGGTTTAATCAGATTTATCCGAGGTTTAATCAAATTTATCCGTGGTTTAATCCGATTTATCCGAGGTTTAATCCGATTTATCCGAGATTTAATCCGATTTATCCGAGATTTAATCAGATTTATCCGAGGTTTAATCCGATTTATCCTAGGTTTAATCCGAGATTTAATCAGATTTATCCTAGGTTTAATCCGATTTATCCTAGGTTTAATCTCGATTAACCTTGGGTTTATTGAACTGAGAAGGCTATTTATACCTCGGTTAAATCAGATTAAACCACGGTTAATCGCGCGTCGTCTGAAAAGAGTATAAGGTTTGAAGGAAATTAATTTTGAGGCTCAATTCCCACCCTTTAAAATGAATTAGTTAATGAGCGTAGAAGGTCACCGCTCCTACATTCTTCCTATTCTCTATCTCACCAGCCCTCATCGTATAAACATTCTTTATTCGCCAAAAATTTTGTTTATTATTTCAAGATTTTGCTTTTTACGTGGGAAGCTTTTTTCTCCGAATCAAACCTAGAACGCCGAGTAATAAAATATCATATTCGAAAAAATATGAAAGGGAACCGATGCCGCGGACGTCAGACTTCGCTTTTATAAACAACCAAAACCCCTAAACTAAAAAAAAAAAAAAAAAAAAAAAAAAAAAATATTATTTGAAACAAAGTTTCAAAGGTGTTGTTATTTTAATTGAACGTTATTCATTACTGCGGAATGTGGCGTGTCGTCGCGGTGCGCCAAGTCACCTGATCCTGCAAAGGGAAACTGCATTTCCTCAATTAGCTTGCGAAGAAGGTTATTCGAGAAGCTTTTTGTGGTTTAAATTAACTTCAAAAGTTTGTTTGAGTTCGAATGGAAATCAAGTATAAAAAACAAACGAATCAATTGCGGGTCCTTCCCTTTCTTTAACCGTTAGAATATTCGTTCATCACCCCACCCGCACCGTCCTTTCTAATATATAAACGCGATATGTCTCAAATATCAATCGAAAGCTAACGCTTTTGAATCGAGTTACCGCTCTCGAAATTAAAGCCTTAAAATTGACTCGGTAATGGTAAACTTGGGCAAAATGTTAAAGGGAGAGTGAAAAGGAAAAATCGTGTTATATAGTAGACCTACTAATAGGACTTTGACGTCATTTTTGCGTAGTAAAACATACGGGAGTTGTTAATCAGAATTACGCGAAAAGATTGAATAATTGTAAAACCTACAACTAACCCGCGCGACGCCCGATTATTGGCTTTATAAAGTCCACGTGACACGTACCTTCTTGGTCTCGTGTTTATTTCGAACACGTGTTTAGCGGATTTTATCATAGATATATGAAAAATGAACTAGATCCACAATTCTTTTTAGCATCGATGTACAATATAGAAGCTTTTTTCCCTGCCTTTGATTGTACAAATTTCACGCGCCAGAGGGCCTCCTCTGGCGCGTGAAATTTGCACAAACAAAGGCGAGCATTAGCGCGCGAAAATATTTTCTATTCCTGACATTTTTGGCCCGTGACTTTGGTAAGGTTGTGGATCTAGTTCATTTTCATATATCTATGGATTTTATTAAGCCAAAGACGAGGGGTCTCGTGAATGGTCGCGAGTATTTAATCAATTTAACACTATACGAGTATACGTCTTCGCTTTTATGATTTATTTATATTAGAAACTACTTTTTTCTACCGAAAACGACACGGTATTGAAAAGTATTTAAACTAACGAACGAGTAAAGACTAACTGAACGTCTCTTAAATAAAGTTTCTCGTTTACTCTATAAAAATAAAACATAATCTTAATGGTATAAGCGATAAGTTTTATATATAAGCTTATTTATCATTTATTACGTCATTAGCCTTTAGGTACCATCCTGGATCGTACTTTGTAACCAAAATTCACTTTTACACGCGAGAATTGGTTTAGAATTTCTTCTTATAGGTATTCGTAAATGAGTTTTCGCGGATGTAAATTATTTGGAAGGTCACCCCTTTTAGCCTCGTTACGTATTTTCTAAAATCAACGTCGCCATTAGGGCGAGATACCAGAGCGGCGGGGTCATCGAGGCCCGCGAGCGCCGGTTCCGTCTCCCTGGTCCATTTAGCGATTGTTACGGATAGACGAGCTTGGCCCTTTGTCCCCTTTAATTCGAAGCTTTCGGGTGGCGCTTCGTAGAGATATATATATAGGCAAGCGAAAATACTCTTAAAAGCGCGGGCCGCTCGCGACCCATCGGGGAATCCGTCGAGCATCAATCTTGGCCCACTTTCCTCTAATTCGTCGGACGAAGCCATCGTCACCCCGCCATTCTAACCCTAGACCGTTAAAACAACCCCTCTTTCCATTTAGAGCCCGACGTCTTTCTTCTCGTCCGACGAACGAGGAATTTCGACAAATTCCGGACTAGTCGTTTCGTCGGCCTTTTAAAAAAATCTCTACATCAGGGTGATGGGGAAATCGGGCGCTCGCGTGGCTGGAAGTATAATGTTCGAAATGGGCCACTCCGCTGATTGAGACGTCATCCCGTAGCCCCTCCACGGTCAATCTCCTAAATGAATACTAAACGATTCGTCCCTTTAACGACGTGGCCGCCGACCCAATGTCTTCTCCGGAACATTCGCCCTTTAGTTACGATAACGACGGAACGACTTATGCTCGGAGACTGTCTCTTATAACACCCGGCTTTCGAAACAACGAAAAAATCACTCTCGAAGGAGATCGAAATCAAAGTTATATTATTTTGAAAAGCCGTGATATTTTAACTTATCGCCAAAAGTAAATAAAAACCAAAGGTCAGGAACTATAGGCCGCCGCTGTCCGTCCTCGATCTGTAGTCGTAGAAAACGCGTTTTTCAATACGTTTGATTTAACTAGCCAATTAAAATCCATTTCGTTGAGGTAATCTTTCCCCGGGAATGTCTCGAGTCTGAAGGATGCAACGCTTTTTTTTATATAAAAAGCGAGAATCAAAATGTTCATAAAATAATTCTTACAATTTCATTTCTCTGTCCCTTTAATATAGCGAAAGCCTTAAATTCGATTTTCCTTGCCCGGCGACTGCTACAGAGTCGTTAAAATTTCGATTAGAACTTAGAAAAACGAGATTCGTTAATATAAAATTAAGGAAAAAGAAATAAACAGAAGTAATATTTTGTTCGAAATCAGGGTTGAAATGAAAGCGGCATGGAGACTGAATGCTAAGGAATAAGGGGGATACGAAGTCTCCTCCCTGGATGATGATTCTGGGAACTCTGACGCGGGGGTTACGACCCCCATTCCCTCTCTTTATATACTTTTATAGTAAATATATATAAAGAGGGAAGTTCGTAGGGAGTCGGGTCAAAGCCGTGACCTTTTCCGTTCCGTGAATCCCCGAATTTATCATCTAATGATATAAAGCGTACTATAGTGGATACATATACGCGTACGGTGTAAGCGTGCCCGCGTTCGATATAGACGTAATGTTGTTAGTCGGCGAAAAAAAAAGAGTCAATGTCTCCCCTCAAGCGAGTATCTAGTTCGAGTCACGAAAGGATTATTTTTACCCTCCAAGGGTTCGGAACTTATATAGGGACTGCTAGCTACGAGCGATTATCATTTCCCTTAAGCTACAATTCCAAGACTTCCTTAAAATAAATCGCGAATCCAAATGAAAATAGTGAAAAACGCTTAATTTGGTAATGATAAGGGATCTTAAACGTTATTGCAGTTCCGTCCCTAAGGTTAGGCTGGACAATAAAAAAATCTTCACGTAGATGCGCTGAGAAATCAAAGCTGCAATGGGGGCCCCATTATGGACAATCTCGATATCGTCTTAAAAAGCCAGCTAAGAGTATAACGTAACTATACATAGTTTTCACTAAAGGGGGTAAATGCCGTTCCCCCAGTGTTGCCAACCACTTGAGAGTGCAATCTGAAGCAGAGAGAAAGACTAGCAGTTCAGTTTTGGAACTGATTTGTTCCGAACTGCACTCGCAAGCTCCTGGCAATCCTGCAATGAAATGAAAGCTGGGAAAGAGGGGTGGAATCTACTTTTGCCCCTTTTTCGAAAACTATGTATGGATATTTAAGCATCTCGATTAATAGGAAGGATTTCGCTGGTGAAGCTGAAAAACAACGTTAATAAAGAGTTTTTTCTAACCTATAGGTTAGATTCGATTGTTAAATATTTCATTACCTAGGGCCGCATTCTCCCATTAAATATACAATTGAGGCAATTTAACAACAAAGAATAACGCCGAATAGCCCATAAATTATGATAATATCAGTCTATAAATTTTCGTTGGTTTTTGTCGCTGCTGACATGGTCAGTTGTGTATATATAGCGATGGACAAACACGTACAATTTGGAGTATATTTATCTTAGGCAAACGTGACACGACGTCCCCTTCAGCGTTTTCCCTGATAAATTCGAGGCGTTCTTTTGTCGCGCTCTCCAGCCTGTCCAGTTTCGTTTGCTTAGCGAGATTGATTTTAGACCGTATAGCCTATTGTATTCCCGGCATCCTCGCCTTCTCAATTTGACCAGCGGAGATTTCTAAACTTTTCCAATCGTTGAAATCGTAATTTCTCGAGGGAACTTCGCGGTATACGAAATTTCGCAATGATAAAAAAGGATTTATTTTCGAGATCATCAAATCAATCGATTTAATCCGAGTTAATTCGCGTTCGCTTTATTTATATTTCCAAAGTATAATGTGACGCGGCTTAAATATAGCTCCGGATAATCGCGGGCCTATTCGAATAATTAAATAGAGCTCGTGGTAAGCGTAAATTAGGCCTACCAAAGGGATAGTATCACGTGATCGCTTTAATTTTTAATCGCGACGAAGACGCTTTAACCTACCACTCGATTCGGGCAGTTTGTCAAATTGATCTATCGCCAGAAATAGACAATTTAATCACTAGAAATTGAAAATCATTCCAAATATTAGTGTGAAATTGGTTTACTTTTCATTTAAACGCCTAATTTGATCAAAAAGGATCCAAATTGAAAAATGTTACCATTTTACTTTGAGTGTCCCATTCTAAAAACCCCGCGATTTTCGTTGTTGAAATCCCAGATTATGTTAGGTTAAATTAGGTAAGGTAAGGTTAGGTTAACCATGGGCCAAGAAACGATAAATCCAGGACATGACTCTTCCCCGTTTGAGGGAATAAAATTCTCGATCGGCCAAACAAACTGCCTTCGTACAGCGTGTAACGTCATATGACGTCACTTTGCTCCCAAAACGCCATACCTTTGACTGTACAAACTTGACCCCAAAAAAACGCGTCATCACGGTACGGTGATGACGTAGCCTGTTTCTTTTAGTAGACGCTAGAGTCATGTCCTGGATTTATCGTTTCTTGGCGCATGGGTTAACTTAACCACGAAACAATCTTCGCGTAGTAAAATTAACATAAAAATGTATGAAATTTTAACAAAAAAAATTGAAAATTAAAAAAAAAAAAAAAATCGAACTGGCGGCGGTTTAATAATTTTTAACTGTCATAATTGAACTCAATCTATCAGCACGCATGCATTTTGATAAAATTCTAACCAGTAGGCGACCAAATAAACCAAAGGAAAAAAAAACTGAATTCAAAAAAGTGGAGCAAAGGCGCATTTTCATTTTTTGGTTTCTCGGAATTTTGTATTTTGTTTAAAATTGACGCCCTAAATGGCATAATACTATCCCTTTAAATAGCTCTCGTGGTAAGCTATTAAGAATGGGAATAACGGTAGCGTGAACCAACTTATAATCAAGTGAAAAGGAATTTTCGGTTTAGCCAAAATATCGCTATTTTTTAATCTCTGGCGTCCAAATAAACCTTTCTAGAAAAACACGCGTTGTCGTTCAACTTAATTATACTCGAGCGAGTTGCTAAACCCCTTCGTCTTCGGTAACACGATTTAATATCGCGTAGGATAGTAATCCGCTTCAAGTTTTGACAGTTTTCGAACTTATTTACAATAAACGTACAGTGTCGTTTAGTTTTTGTTTTTAAGAGATCTTTGAAGGACGAGTCTTAAAGAAGTTTTTCGCGTTCGAAACATAACTACGTTCACACTAGAGACTTTGGAGCCGTTTTCAAACGTTTTGAATGTTCAAATTAACTTTCCTAGCAAACAAAAATTACATTTGTTGGCGAAGGATCTCTACTGTTGAACCCAAAATTTTACAATTTGACCTTCCCAAAACTGCGAAAACGGGGAAGTGTCAAGCGTGAACGCTCGTAAGTCGCTCGTATCGTCGGGTGCTCGTTAATGACGAAACGTGAAATTAATTCGTAGATAAGTTAATCTACGAGACTTGGCCTTTAATAATCGGAAAATGATTGTATATAGGTATATAGGTAGGTAAGCTTTTGGCAAATTACTGGCACGCGACGCGTAATTTGAGAAAGACAGTTTAGCGGTTGAGGCTTATCTGTGTCCGTAATATTATAAATATGGTAAAAAAAAAGCGGAATTCAAGAAGTAAGAATATAATCTGGCTCTCGGGACCCAAAAATCGAGTCTATACCTATTTGGAGGGATAACTGGAAAACCGCGGGAAACAATGACGCCACTGTCTATATAAATAATTAGGGAATTGCGGGCTATATATATATATATATATATATATGGGCGAGCGCGGGGATAAAATGCTCCGGGGATTCGAATAAACAGTACCAGGCGCGCGTTTCTAGTGTCTGTTTTTGCACCGACTGGGTTTACCTTCCAATTATTAATTCATATATTAATAGGGATATACGTAACGTTTCCCTCCCAACCTTCCTTCCTATATAACTTATAGCAGAAATAGATGAACCGAAATTATCAACGAGAGCTTTGATTGGGAAATGCATTTTATTTGGAGTGAATGGGGAGGGTAAGCACTGGGGGAATGGGCTTCCTCGGCCTCAATGAAATACCGAGGAGGATCTTGGGAAACTGATCGCCCCACGTAGCGACGGCTGCAAACCAAGCCAGGTGGCGCATTCAACGTTTCTCGGCTAGGCGAAATTCCGCGGGGGAGGGGGCTACAACTGTCGTCTAAGAGAGGGGAAACGGAGAACTTGCCTGTGGCGTTAGAGGAATAGCTCGTTGATAATTTCGGTTCATCTATTTCTGCTTATAGCCGATCCAATAATGGAATATTATCCGTTTGGGTTACGATTTCGGTTTGTCCAATTCGTCTAGAAAGATACAACCACTATAGGATATATATATAGAATATATACTGACATTACATTCATTTATAATTATAACGCTAGAAGCCCTAAAAGGGATAGGTAAACCTGTTATTTTCGAACTCGAAATTCAAACATTTGCGCCAGGTTTTCGGTCCTCTATTAGCTCCGTGGGGAAAAACGGACCAAATGTTAAAATTTCTTCCAAATTGGACAAAAATTTTACAAATGCGAAAACTCGGGTACGGAATTTGACAAAAACATTATTCTCAATTGAAATATAAATATTTTCATGCTTGGTCAATTTCTGTCCAATTTAGAAAGGATTTTTCATTTGGTCCATTTCTGTCCAGTTAAAAAATATTTATTACACATTCCCATTGCCAGGCTATTTCTGTCCAATTTAGAAAGGATTTTTCATTAGGTCCATTTCTGTCCAATTAAAAATGATTAAATATTCCCATTGGGTTATTTCTGTCCAATTTGGAAGGAATTATCTCATCCGATTAATTCTACTCGAATTTAGAAGTAATTTTCCCGCACTTACTGAATTAACATCTATTAATTGTAAAAAACAAATTTAATTAAGTTAAATAAATGAATTCAATTATCGCGTTATATTGGAACGAGTGTTTGGAGGTACCAGAAGGCGCGTACGAAATATAAGCTCGCCTCTCTCTCTCCCTTAAAAATGGAGCTATTTCGAACTGTTGAAAGCGGAGACGGTATTCGTATTATAGTCTCGTTAATAACGGTGTCGACATCTATCGGTCATGTAGGGAACCATCCGGAAGAAAAGGATGCGGATGATAAAGATGTCGCGCGGAGAGGAGTTGGCCGGTGGTAACAGATGCGCGCCAGCCCCGGGCTTGGGTATCCATCCTTGATGTAGGGAGGGGGGAAGGAGAGGGGGTTATCGGTCTAGCGACGAAGGTTGTCTTTTGTTCCTTCTCATTTATTTCGATCCCTCCTCTCAATTTGGAGCGCTTTTTAGTCCGGGCAGCCTCTTCCATCTCCGCCGTACCCCCCGTACCCTCCCGCGCCACACCGGCCATTCTTCTTCTCGAGTCGAGTGTGAAAAATATTTTTCGGGGCGTTATAAATGTCCGGATCTCGTCAACCGAGATAAAGAGATTTTTTTTATTATTATTTCTTTCCACTCGAAAAAAGCGAACTCGCGTCAAATAACGCGGAACCGCGGCCCGGGGTTACGTCCGAATTATTATTACTATCGGTGGGGACGTGCTCGTCCAATTGAGACATATCGCAGTTTTTTATCGCGAGCGCGCGAACACGTGTTCTCGTATAGAGGTCTTTTGACTTTTGGAATATTTTAAATTATTAAATTATAATATCGAGCGTAAGGGTAAAGAATATTTAAGGAGTAAACGTCTGTTCTTAAGAACAGAAACTCCTAATCAAAGTTTTTGGTTCAAAATTACGTACGTCTAAGGCTCTAATCGCTCTAAAGTAGAAACTAAGAAACTACTTGAATGTTGGTTTATTTTCAAATATTTAACCCTTTTCGTTCTTCGTAAATTTACGTAAGCGAGAGAGCGCAGTCTCTCTAACGACGTCACCCAATTATTTTCTTTTCAATAATACGCGTTTCTCCTCGCCCCGCTGATTATTTACAATAATAGTGTTCTTGGAAAACAGCTTCCGAGCCGTCGCTTCGGACCCTATAGGGACAGAAACTCGTGAATCATAATCGGTCACCCAAGAGATACTCTCCGCGGGGGGAGGGAGAGGTTTAGGACAGCATCGAACAGTCTCTCGGGGGTGGACAGATTGCGAGGCAATTGCCGTTCCTAATCAAAGTCGACCTCTCCGAGTTGTTCGCGTCGGGTAATACTTTAGCGGTGTCCTCTGTCCGTCCGCTGATGTTTTTGAATTATTCGCGTTAGCTCATACGAAACTCTAATTCGAACTTTCCTGTTAAAAATTATTCGCTGATTGGCTTATTTATATTCGTATTTATATTTAATTAATTCTTAGGCAGTTTGATTTTAATTTCATACCCGATTTTATTTCCACGATTAATCGTTTATTTATCTTTAATCAATTTTCAATTCTAAATGATTTTTAAGTTATTTCTATTTGTCCGTATTTACCCGTTGACGTCGGAGTTTGATTTCGCAAAATATTATTATTGTTTTTATCATTATGGATCCACTGTAGGATGATCGCTGAACTATTAGTAGCTCGCTTCGTTTGACGCGTCAGCTTGTTTTTCCTTCCTTAAAGGGGTTTAACCCGGAGTAATCGATCTTTTATAGAAGGAGTCGATGAAGCCGAAGTTTCTAAAATCGTCCGAAAAAGTTTAATGAAAATTTCCCGTCCCGCTTGATGGAGCTACGAACCCGAACCCCTCGGCGCTCGAGGGAGGGTCCCACACTCGACCCGAATAACCAAATTATTATTAAATTATATGAACTCTTTTTCTCTTTTGCGACGAAAGGAATTGAATCACTTTCGATTTATTTTGTTTTTCTGGCTTAAATTTCGTTTATATATCGGTGAAGGTGCGGAATATAAACTGGCCCAAATTTACCCTTTGGTGGAACGGGACTATAAGGGGAAATGGATCTAGAACGAGTCTGGAAAGGAAATGATTCTATAGAAAAGAGAATCTCGACACCGGAATTTCCGGCGCGTTTGGCCACGGTTATGTCTCCGGTCACCGGAAGAATGTCTACGAATGAAATAAGAACGCCAAAGACGGCTCGTATTCCTAATTCTAGGCAAAAAAAGGGTAAAAATATTTCTGAAAAATGCTCTTGAACGAGCGCGTAGCTAGTGTATAAAGGATGTTAAAACTTGGTCAATTTTTGGACCCCGTCCAATATACTGGACGTAATACTGTTCACGCTGGACACGATGATGTAATTTTTAAAGATGCGAAGATTGCGATTAATTTTAATTCGCGTCTGTAAGTTAAGGATGAAACGCTTATATAATAACATCTGTCAGCTACTAAGCGTGTTTTTCACCCTGAACACTCCAGTCACGGTTCAAAAGGGACTACGCATGCAAATAAATCTTCATTCTATGATTTCTATCATTCCCGCGGTTCCACAACCTCATAGGATGACTGTATTTAGTGGAAATTTGTCTTTTTTGAAGAATTTTATCTTATCGGTTGAAAAAAAAAAACGTTAAAACCCACACCTATGGAAGTAAATTTCATGGACTTTAGGCATTTACAACCGTAACAGGTGTGTAGGTATTTTATGGGCTTGCCATCTTGTTCTACTTATTGTAGCCTAGAAATTTCTACTTATTGTAGCCTAGAAATTTCTACTTATTGTAGCCTAGAAATTTCTACTTATTGTAGCCTAGAAATTTCTAAAATATATTGATCAGAATTTAGTTCCGATTCATCTACATCCAGTGGCTAAATACCACTGTTTTAATAAAAACTTTCGACTAAGACTAAAAGTGTTACTGAAAATGTTAGCCCATTACTTCTGTTATTTCAAAATAATTACGCGTGTCGCTTATAATTTTGATTTCGCGGTATTAATTTATACTTTTAAAGACTATAGATGGCGGTATGGTATTAAGCTCGCGATTGACGTCAAATATCTTATCGAATCCTAGGACTCTTGGAGCTTAGATTCTCTAAAAGGAGGTTATCTAGGAGCTTAGGGTAATTTTTGATCAAATTTTTTTTTAAGTGTTAATAATAATTTAAATTATTAGTAATAATATTATAAGAGGTCTAATAATGTTATCAAGCGCGAATATTATCCAGCAACGTAGTTTGTTGAAGGTAGGTCTAAGTTAAAGTCAAAGTTTCAAGCGTTTCTTTTAAGCCTTGGCCTAGTACTACCCAAATTTACCCGGAAATTATAATCTTTAATCCGTATTTAATTAGAGATTATTGGCCGCCGCGGCTCGATACAACAGTACTCTAGTAATTGCCGAACATAATAATGGAAAACTCGTGCCTTTAACGTTAAATACCATCACTGCGGCGAAAAAAATTGGCGAAGTCACGTGCCTTATCGCCGGTAGCAAACTGAGTTCCGTATGTTAAAATTGGTTTTTAGGAGCCAATGGGAGAACAAATGTTTACGCTATAATTTAAATTTATTAAGGCTGTAGAAGAACTGAGCAAAGTGGATGGCGTTAAAAAGATTTTAATTGCTGAAAATGATGCTTTTATCGGCTCATTACCCGAAAATTTAACTCCTCTCATTCTAGCAACTCAAAAACAATTTAACTTCAGTCACGTATTAGCTGGGGCTGATGCCTTTGGAAAGGTAACGTTGGTTTTTGGTTAAATTATACGCGACTTTAAAGAGAAACCGTTGTTTTAGAATATTTTACCGAGAGTAGCCGCTAAACTGAACGTATCTCCTATCTCGGACGTCATAGATATAATAAGCCCCGATACTTTTGTTAGAACGATTTACGCCGGAAACGCTATTCAAACGTTAAAAGCATTAGATTCTGTAAAAATTTTAACTATTCGAGGAACTTGTTTCGAAGCTAGCTCTTCTTCTAGCTCCGCTGCTCCTACTGAAAATGGTAAGCTCAAAGTCTTGATAAGATACGCAATGAAGATTAATCGATAATCGAGTAATTCAAGGTTAAAACTAATTACGAATGTTTAGCTCCTTCTGTGGGTGCCGCCTCCGACCAAGTTACGTGGATAGGTCAAGAATTGACTAAAAGCGAAAGGCCAGAATTAACTAGCGCCAAAAAAGTAGTTTCGGGAGGCCGGGGTTTAAAGAGCGGTGAAAATTTCAAACTACTTTACGCGCTGGCTGATAAAATTGGGGCCGCTGTAGGAGCTTCCCGCGCTGCTGTTGACGCTGGATTCGTTCCGAACGATATGCAAGTGGGACAAACTGGAAAAATAGTAGCTCCCGTAAGTAATTTAATTTTTACGAGCCTGGAAATGCTGGAAATATGGGGAAATTCATTGTTGATAACTAGACGCACACTCTAGATGGCGCCACTGAAACGTGATCTGCCAACTTATTTTAATTGTTATTTTCTCGTATATCTATGGAAAAATACGTTAGAAGTTAATGGATGATGTTTACTCGGTGAATAGAAGGATAACTTCCTAGCAGACGATTTTAAGGTTGCCAATAGAAAAGAGTAACGGAAAAAATAATGTCGATATTAGTTTTGATTTATCAAATTTGGGTAAATTGTGTTTGTTTAGATGAGGCTATCTAGAAAATAATCTAAATGGAACCTTCAATATAAGATAATTCGCGTATAGTTTTCGGTTTATTAACCGCGTCGATTTGTCGAGCCTTAATTTCTTGGAAATCGTGTAGGAATTGTACATCGCAGTTGGAATATCGGGAGCCATCCAACATTTAGCGGGAATGAAAGATTCCAAAACAATTGTAGCCATCAACAAAGACGAAGAAGCTCCCATTTTTCAAGTAGCCGACGTCGGATTAGTAGCAGATTTATTCAAAGCCATACCTGAAATGACCGAAAAAATAGACCAGTTCAAATCTTAATAGCGGTCTTAAAGGGAAACTGCGACTTTATTATTATAGTTTTTATAATTCTATAATTATAATAATACTTTCTAAACTTATAACTCGCCAAATTTCTATAATAAAATAAAACAATGGCATTCTTGTAACGTTACGTCGTAATATTATTTTTAATAATAAAAATAAAATAATTATCGTTACTCGATATCAATTTATCAAGTTCTGAACCGAAATTATCGTTTATTACAAACTTGGGAAATAGAGTGTTTATACAGAACCGCTCGTTACATAGTTTCTTAAGCTTAATAAATACTCAATTTATAAATAAAATACAAATTTTACTATTGACTAAGATTACGGACTCGAACCCAGAGCTTAAAGGGAGAATGAAAGGCCGAAACAACCTATTTTTAAAATAACGAGAAAAACAATAATATAACTCACCAAAAATATTTCGTTATTTTATAATCAATTTCCAAAGTTCCGATGCTAAGCCTAAGCTGCCTAGCTCGGTGAACTAGGCTAGCATGATCTGTATTTTTTTAATATTCGTGGCTGTTCTTGTCGCCAATCACGAGCGAGTACGCGTATTTTATAAATACGCGTGCTCGCTCGTGATTGGCGACTAGATCAGACGGGAATATTAAAAAAAATAAGGCTCGCCTATTTCGCCGAGCTAGGCAGCCAAGGGTTAGCATCGGAACTTTGGAAATTGATTATAAAATAACGAAATATTTTTGGTGAGTTATATTATTGTTATTCTCATTATTTTAGCATTCTTAATCGATTAAAAATAGCTGGTTTCGGCCTTTCATTCTCCCTTTAAGACCCCTTCTAGCTCCCGCGTATATATCCCCGCTTACTACAGCAGCCCCCTCTACTTGAGTACTTTGTTATCATAGTCCACGGGGTAGAACATAAGCCCCATTACAGTCCCCATAATATGTTGACTATTTCAATAAAAATTCTGCTATATTTCCTATAATTTACAATAAATCGATGAAATACTTCCTATAATTGTTTTTTTTTGGGGGGGGGGGGGGGGTTTCGTGGTAAATGTTTTACGAACCCTTATTATATGATTATGCCATGTAACCTATTAATACAATCGTTTTTTAATGCCTGTTGATTTTGACTCCGTTAATAGCTACTAATAAAATAATTAACGAGACGGGTTGGGTGAATTTTATCGTTTTTAACCGTATTTTATCGCTCCTAATTGAATAGTAATGAAATGTTACTCTTCATTATCCCTTTTAAAATACTCTCGCTGGTAAAGTTTTTTGTATGTTGGGGTGGGGGGGGGGATAGAAAAATGTGTATTGTTCGCGTATAAGCGTATCCTACCGGTAATGATTGGTAGGGTCGTGAATTAACGAGAAATCAAATAAGCGGAGATCTCCCAATTGAACCAAATGCCCGTGGAACCGTTTCTAATTACGGGCCTTAAAAGAAAGGGACGCCATTTCTCTTTTTATTACGCCAATTTAGCAAACGCGTGAACTATAACGTAGTGAACAGGTCGTGTCATGTTTTTTTTTAAAACCCTAGAAAAAACATTCCGAAACAAGTGTACAAACAACACGCGATAAATAAGAAAATATTTAAAGGGACTATGAAATATCGAATCATTCTTACTATCAGAAGCCGATGAGACCCTCCTTTGATGTCTATTACTCCCGGGTCTCGTCTACCCCTCTCTGTTAAGTTAGTTTCAAAAAGCGCGATTCGTACGCCTCCTAACGGTAGATATTTTCGGAGTGGGAGTTCGTCGAGCGAATATCTCTAGCCGCCTTGGAGCTAGGAGTTCGTCAAAAAACGTCGTCGTTTGTGGAGAGAGAGAATTTCCAATTTTTTATTTTCCGTAGACAGGGGGTATGAAGTAGGACCCCTCCGATCTCGTGAATATTACTCATACAGAGAGGAGCGCTATATGAAACATTAGAGTAATAGACTTCAAAGGAGGGTTTCATCGGCTTCTGTTACTATTGAAATTTCAAAGCGATTCGATTAAAACCGAGTTTGCAGTCAATTAAAGATTCTCGCGTCGTAGACGCACCCCCTCCATCAGAATGTAAAGCCGAATGCTCACGGGCCTATTTTCACGCGTTTCACTCTATCCCGCCCCTATATAAGCCAATGGACGCGCGTCAATTAGTCCCGAGTTAGGCTTAGCGTAGATTTATCGGTAATAGCTAGAATTATTTATCTTCGCTTCGGTAAATCTTTTTATTATACCCTAGTTATAATGTTGTTTATTTATTAAATATCCAGTTTAAATTAAATAGTTTAAAGCTTCATTTTCATGCTCGCTTGTAGCGGACGATTTGAGCGAGCCTTTTAAAATTACGCGGGTTCGCCTAGCGGAGGCGGAAAATATCTGTTTCAAATAAATCGGCGCGGAAAGCGAAAATCCGCTTAATTTTGAATTTTTCCGCGATTTATTTTGGCTTTATTAGCTAGCGTGAAAACCATGCAACCTTGTAGCGGAGGCTAATTTTTAGGATTTTTTTTTACCCGCTACTAGAGAGCGTGGAAATGTAGCTTTATTGTCTTTTTCATATCGCGAGAATAACCCTATTGGCTATTGAATTATTTTCATTCAAAATGACAAAAACTAGCTTTATTTGGTAATCTCTTTTGGACACCATGTGTAGCCCAATTTTGGACCAAAATAGAGATTTTTTACCTATTTTCTAGCCTAAAAACGGTTGAACACGAAATTCTCTAACTCGGGTTTCTTTGTCCCTTTAAGTTGCAGTCTGGGTTTTTAAATCCGAACGAAAAAATTTGTAAATTCACGATTTTAAAATACAATTTCGGGACAAGTTTTTGCGTAACCAAGCGAAACAGCCCATTTCGCAACTTCGCCGCTGTAGAAATAATTAGTGAAAGGGGGGAGGTGCGTGGCTAAATAAGTTCGCTTTTATTATTCAAATTTTAAAACGTTACGCAATTTCGTAAAAATCCGAAAAAACCAGTTGGTATTTCCAAAGAATTAAAAGAAAGATATTGGCATTCGAGTGTTTGAAGATTTTCTTTTTCCCTCGACATCTCGTAATACGTGTAAGTACCCTGCCAAGTTATCTCGGACTTGAAATGTCAAAGTTGAAACTCGCGAACCCCCTGGCGACGATCGATAAAATACGGAACTTCCAGGGACTGAGAAACAGATACGTCCGAGAATACGTTCTTTTCTTTACGTAAATTGATTGTTATACGTTGTACTAGCGTCGCAACATCTTCCTAAGAAAATTTGAGCAATTTCGTCAAAAAACTTACCAAATATCAAATAATACCTCAGGGTCCGTACATGCCTGGAAAACTCGATGACACTCTTAAAAATTTGACAGAAATCGGGGAAATTTACTCGAGTACGAGAATTACTCTAGCAGCCTTAAAGGGAGAATGCAATCTAATAAGTGATTTTTTTATCGATTCCTTATCGTTTAAATAGGCCTAATCGACCAATAAAAAGTTTACAAAACAAATATTAAACTAGAAATAAATTTTAAACTTGCCAGGAAAATAGGCTTAGCTGGATTCGTGGAGATCAGCTGAATCAAGTCCGTGTAAGGTTTAGAGACCAATGAGCGAAGGCTCGTCGTTCACGCGAGATCTCCACGAGACTTACAATCGCGTTCCATTGCTCGCTAGACCTAATACGCGAGGAAATCAGCCGATCTTCACGAATCCCGCTAAGCCTATTTTGATGGTAAGTTTTAAATTTATTTCTAATTTAATATTTGTTCGTAAATTTTTTTACTTCTGAATTAGGCCTATTTAAACAATAAGGAATCGATAAAAAAATCACTTGTTGTTAGGTTGCATTCTCCCTTTAATTCAAAACCTTTTGGTGCTCCTGGAAATATTTGGGAAAATTTACCGGGGAAAACGTGGAAAATTCGGTGAAATTATTTTTCCAAATGTTGTACGAAACACGCCCCCCCCCCCCTTTATTTTAAAGACGGTTTAACCTCCACTCTTGGGGCTTCCAAAGTTTTCCACCAGGGTAATTGAGCTTTGATAATTTTAGCGCTGGTTAATGTTTTCGATATATATAAGGCTCACGCCTAAAGGCATATTTTCACCAAGCTTTTCGCGGCCAAGAATATTTCTCCTATTGAAAAAATATTTTAGATTTAAGATAACTATAATTTCGCGAAAGGGTTTCTGCTGTTAGTTTAGCTGAAATAAAAAAATTCGTTTTACTTTTTGCTGCAAAAACTGCTTGGTGAAAATTAGCCTTTTCACTGGGATGATCCGCGAAAGAAAGCCCGAGAGGCAAACCGCTCTTGAAATCAGGTGTACAAACTAAATGGAATCAATTCGGAATCACGCGAATCAATTCGAAATCGGAATCACGCGAACCAATGTGAATCACGCGAATCAATTTTGAATCACGAGAATCAATTTTGAATCACGCGAATCAATTTTGAATCACGAGAATCAATTTTGAATCACGAGAATCAATTTTGAATCACGAGAATCAATTTTGAATCACGAGAATCAATTTTGAATCACGAGAATCAATTTTGAATCACGAGAATCAATATGGAATCACGAGAATCAATTCAGAATCACGTGAAACATTTAAGAATCACGCGAATCAATATGGAATCACGAGAATCAATTCAGAATCACGTGAATCATTTAAGAATCACGTGAATCATTTAAGAATCACGTGAATCATTTAAGAATCACGTGAATCATTTAAGAATCACGTGAATCATTTAAGAATCACGTGAATCATTTAAGAATCACGTGAATCATTTAAGAATCACGTGAATCATTTAAGAATCACGTGAATCATTTAAGAATCACGTGAATCATTTAAGAATCACGAGAATCATTTAAGAATCACGAGAATCAATATGAAATCACGAGAATCAATATGGAATCACGAGAATCAATTCGGAATCATGAGAATCAATATGGAATCACGAAAATTAATATGGAATCACGAGAATCAATTTTGAATCACGCGAATCAATTCGGAATCACGAGAATCAATTCGGAGTCACGAGAATCAATATGGAATCAATTCGAATCTATTCGGAATCACGCGAATCAATTCGGAATCACGCGAATCAATATGGAATCACGCGAATCAATATGGAATCAATGCGAATCACGAATCAATTCGGAATCACGCGAATCAATTCGGAGTCACTGAGAATCAAATGAATCTGGAAAAAGGTGTACAAATTTTTCTAGAGTGGTTTGCCCTTCGAGAAAGCCACAGTAGGACTTAACCCAGTCATTTAGAGTCCCTTTAACCAAATTTAAAGGCGGAGATTTTTGGGAGACGTTTGATTTTGCAGTCGTTCTTTACTCGTTTAACTTAAATGACTCCGTGGTATAAGCGTTTTTCTCTGCGAGGGCAATCTTTAGGCTTTAGTAGGCGCGTGTGCTGTATTACGTGTCTATATCACGGTTGCCCGATCTCGAAAAGCGAACCCGGCCGCGCCTCGCCCGTTATTTAACCATTATATTATAAGATCCTCTAACACGGAAGTAATCCCTTTTCTTCTTCTATATATTGTATTTTACTCGGACATTACGTTATAAAAGTTATTTATCGCTAAGATAGCTTAACAGACTAACACGCTTCGCGCTCTCCGAGAGTGACTAAGCCTTCCGCCATTCCGATTAATTATTTTTCAAGTCAATATGAAAGATAACAAGTTGGGAAACCAAAATATAACCTCCCCGACCCCGACGTTAAGGTAATCTAACCTAACCTAACCCTACCTAAAATAAAAGATGAAAAGAAATGTAGAGTATTGGATGAGTAGAAGAAACAGCGAAATAGGCAAAATATTATATCACATTGAACCTATATGCATTTCTTCAGTATACCAACACAACCCTAAATAATTCTCTACTTAAAACCAAACCTAACTAGAGAAAAAAAGGAAAATAAATAAGATATAACCACATAGATTTCAAGATAAATAATCCAGTCCATAATTCAGTATTAAAACAAAAAAATCAGAATTAAGACAACTGAAATTAGCAATCTTTGGTAATATGTAAAATAGCCCTTACACGAACAATTTAAGTAAAGCAAATTATCAAATAAACGCCAAATAAGTCAATTAATTAAAATTAAAAATATTAATCTTACCACTACCAAATAGCGGGCAGAAAACACAGACATCAAGATAACATTAGCAAAATAAATTTTCAACACCGGTAATCCTGAGAACTAGATTCTACAAAATCTTCTGGAATAATAAATTTATTTTAATCTAAAAAATATAAAATCTTAAAAAAAATATCTATACAAATAACATATTGATAAACCAATTAAAATTAGATGCGAAAAACATTTAATCTCGATATGAGATTAAATACACAAGGTCAAGGTTCTTCTTTTAAAACCATATCAGAATTTTGACGGTTGTAGAGTATTTGTAGACCAAGTAACGTGAAAAGGCAAAATGTTATATCAAATTGAACCTATACATGGCTTCAGTATACAACACAAGTTGTGAAACAAACGTTATTTTACGTGACTACACACTAGCTAAAACATCACCGAAAATAAACGACAGTAGGCATTAATAACTCTTTTACGAAAACAAAAAATTACTACAGAGAAAAATAAGTCAGAAAAAAAAAAACCTTTTGATTTCCAAACTAATATTTCAGTCACAACTCAGTAATAAAAATTAGAGTTCAGGTCAATGAAAATATACCAAAAATGTCCAAACAAATAATAAACGCATCAAATAAATGATTCAAATTCAAAATTACTTCCTTACCAATAAATTGTATTCAAACGAATGAAACTTAATTTAAAATTTCAACGAGTCAAATCTCTAGAGAACAAACTTCGTCGAAGATTTCAAAAGAAATGAAACGATTTTACGTTCAATAAATTAAAATTTAGATAAGCAAGGTCAAGGTCCCTCAGTAAAATCATATCGGCGTTAAGAAAACTAGAGTATTTGTAGACCAAGTAACGTCATTAGGCAAAATATTTGATCAAAATCAAGTTATGACCTCGGTATCGTCATATAACCGTAAATAAACATATTCAATAAACAATTAACGAATAAGCTTTCCGCATAACACGCTAAACTACGAACTGTGACGTACAATTTCGCTTTTTGGTGCTACACGACCTACAGATACCTTATAAGCCTACGTCTAAAAACACGTTTTTTGGTGATAATGCTGTGAGTAAAGAATAGATGTTTCTCTTTTGGCCCTACCATAAATTTTTTATATTTTTTTTTTTTTTTCTGACAGGGCAGGCCTGAGTAAAAATATACCAAGTTGTGAAACAAACGTCATTTTACGTGACTCCACACTAGCTAAAATGTTACCGGAAATACACGACAGTAGGCATTAAAAGCCTGGTTCTATTATACTTAATTGGGATTAACATTAAATTCATGTATGAAAAAGTGTGAAACTAAAACTAGCAGTCATCACGAGATCCAATCACGTGATTCTTTTCCTCACTCTGTCTACATTTCACTCTTGGGTCAACCATATCATACATGACTATTAAAACACGAGAAATTTCAATGTCAATCCGGTTTAAGAAAGTTCGTCAATTGTTAATTGTGGCATGACTAAAGCCGGATTCACACAGACCTATTTTCACGCTTTTCACGGTCACGCGCGAGGGGCAATGGGCAAACCACTCTTGGAATCAGGTGTACAAACTAAATGGAATCACGCGAATCGATTCGGAATCAGGAGAATCGATACGGAATCACGCGAATCGATTCGGAATCACGCGAATCGATTCGGAATCAGGAGAATCGATACGGAATCACGCGAATCGATTCGGAATCACGCGAATCGATTCGGAATCACGAGAATCGATTCGGAATCACGCGAATCACGAATCAATTCGGAATCACGCGAATTGATTCGGAATCACTGACAATCAAATGAATCTGGAATCAGGTGTACAAAATTTTTCTAGAGTGGTTTGCACCTCGCTCGCGCGTGCTAATGGTACTTCTATGAGTTCACGAGCGTGAAACGCGTAAAAACAGGTCTGTGTGTATCCGCGTTAACCTGGTTCGCTCTGCGCATGTACACAATTTCGCACGAAATACATTTGCGAAACGCGCGAAAATTATAAAAAAATTAATTTGAAAATCCGTGCCAGTAATTAAAACCAAATACGCCACTGTTTGCAAGTTTGCCAGAAGATTACGATATTTCCCCATACATGAAGCTGATTCTCCCAAGAATATCAAAAAAAATCATATTGATATTTTCCATGCGTAAAGAGGTTTCCGACTTCAAATTTAGTGCTCTACACATACTCGCGTGCTGGCGAACTCGATTTTACACGTGTCACAAATACACTGGAAACCTACTCTACTTCTGTTCGAGGAGAGTTTTCACGACTATCATTTTTCTTAAGTGGTTTAACATTATGCATAAATCCGCCTCAGCTTCAAATCTTATACACCAATTCCCCTTGAACTGGTTAAAAATTCACCGAGTATAATCGAAGTTATTATTGTCTTATCTCTTATCTAAATTATGTTGTTTCAATCTTCCATACCCGTGTAAACGCACCTTTATTTAAGTTCTTCAATCCACCCCAAGTTTGCACCAGAGATAAGCCTATACTGCCCGTTATACCTTTGCTTTTTCGAGTAAATGATATATATGGAAAATAGCTTAGGCGCATGCTGCCAACTAAAACTGCCATTAATCGGTCAAATTTCTTTAAATTTTTGCATAAATTCTCAAATAACTTCTAAACTATCTCGAATTTTAAATTAATTTTTCGACTTTCTAATTAATTAGATTAAGATGAACCATTTTAATATTTTTAATTATAATATAAATTAATATTGCGTTTCATTTCCCTAAACAATATCAAACAAAATCACCCCATGAGGCTAATTTGCATACGTTCCAAAAAGATACTATATAAACCTTTCGAAGGGCTATATTAATCGAAGTAACCGTGCGTGATGGCCATGAAGTTAGGGGGAAACCCCCCCCCCCCTTTCAATGTCTTGCTGATTCTTGATCTCTAGGCGCTTGGCGACGCAATTTACCCATTGGTGGGGCGATGTTTGGAGTCAGTGGAATGTTGATGTGAACTGTACTAGTGGGGGACGCCTCGCTAGTATGGAACGCTGAGATCGGAAACTGGAGGTTGGACCTTGGTGCGGGGATGGTCGGAGGTGATTATGACAGTGGGAGACGTCCCATTGCTTATAATCGCCTTCGGCTGTTCAGCATCAAGGTTCGACCGTAAAGTGGATGGTGGAATGCGATGATGTGCAATGGGAGACGTCCTGTTGTATGTCTTTGCACTCAATGTGGCAGCCACGCTTAAAGGAGGTAATTCCCCGGAATTGAACGATAAGCTGGTATGATTACGTCTCTAGACTTTTGGCTCCACGAGCTAGGTCACGTGACTTCCGTTTACACAGGATATCCGCTTACACACACAGACAGACACACAGACACGACCAGTGTAACACCTCCCCCTGAACTAAAGTTCAGTCGGGGAGGTAAAAATGTTTGGCGTTTTAATAAAATAGGTTGTACGGACCGGCACTCGCGAAGGATCAATTCTCGTCGAGTGGGGCTGGGTGGGAGAAATAGAAGCCTCTCAGAGGTATTTCAATTGTCAATTACGCCTAAAAGGCCTAATTTAATTTCTCGCGTGAGTGACAGTGATTTCTGAATCATTTCCGGTTATTGCCAGAGATATCTGATAGATTGCCAACGATTTCTCGTGATTGCAAGAGATCTCTCGTTATTGCAAGAGATTTCTCGTTATTGCCAGAGATCTCTCGTTATTGCCAGAGATTTCTCGCGATTGTTAGAAATTTCTCACGATTGCAAGAGATTTCTCGTGATTACCAAAGATTTTACGTGATTGCCAGAGAGAGATTTCTCGTGATTGCGAAAGATTTCTCGTGATTGCGAAAGATTTCTCGTGATTGCGAAAGATTTCTCGTGATTGCCAGAGAGAGTTATCTCGCGATTGCCAGAGAGAGATTTCTCATGATTGCCAGAGAGAGAGATTTCTCGTGATTGCCAGAGAGAGAGATTTCTCGTGATTGCCAGAGAGAGAGAGATTTCTCGTGATTGAAAGAGATTTCTCGTGATTGAAAGAGATTTCTCGTGATTGCCAGAGATTTCTCGTGATTGCCAGAGATTTTTCGTGATTACCAGAGATTTCTCGTGATTGCCAGAGATTTCTCGTGATTTCCAGAGATTTCTCGTGATTGCCAGAGATTTCTCGTGATTACCAGAGATTTCTCGTGATTACCAGAGATTTCTCGTGATTTCCAGAGATTTCTCGTGATTGCCAGCGAGAGATTTCTCGTGATGATTGCCAGAGAGAGATTTCTCGTGATTGCCAGAGAGATATTTCTCGTGATTGCCATAGAGAGATTTCTGATTCCCTTTAATAATATTATTGATTTCCAGAAATCATGAAATCAATTTCCGAGGCTTTGTACACCGGATTACTCGAGTGACTAGTCCCTCGACTAAATATTATGATCTAAGAAATCTAAAAATGAAGTTATCTCGAATTATTCGTGATTTGCCCCTTTAATATGCTCTTCCCATGTGTACAGAGCCTAGCTTTGAATGTACATTTCGCTACATACAACGTCGTCTGCTAAGCTAAAAAAGAAGGCGACTTTAAAGGGGATTTAAAAATCACAGATAGTCCCTTCATATCATATTTTTGGTTCTCATTTTTGATCGCGATATTTCATCTCCCTTCCCGAACACGTATATCGTATACGGTTTTGTTTGATAGACGCTTATTATACGAGTAGATAAAATACGACGCTTAAGCGTTATTTATTAGAAGATAATAAACAATGGCGTACATTTAGCGTTAACGCGAGAGAACCGCCATATAGAGAGGTTGGTTCCGAATGAAGACGAGGAAACACCCACTGGTTGAACTTTAATTTACTTCCAAAACTGACAGACGAAACGTCGCGTGCCCGTGAGGCTAAACACTCGTTCGATTTTTAATGTTGGGAATGGGCCCACCCAAGTACATTCATTAAACGCGTACGTGACCTTTATAAAAAATAGTTTTAACTTATTATTAAAACAGTTTTTGAGTGTTTTGAAAGCGGCGGAAAGGGATTAACCCGTCGACATTTCGGGAAAAAAAAACTATAAATATATCATTAAAATTGACTGTTGTTCTAAATAATAAATATAAATGATGGCGCGATGACTCTCAAATTTTAGGCGTAGGTGAATATTGTTTACGTAACTCTAGATGTAGCTCAAAACAACCGTTGTAAAAGGCCGGGTCGATTTCCGGTATAGCTTCCCTCTAATGCGGGGTGATGTCATGTGACCGGAAGTTGGCCAGGCCAGTTATTAGCATTGGCAAAGGTTGCTTGGGGAGCGACATCTTGTTTTGCCGTGCCAAAGTCGCGTCAACGAGTTTTTTTTCGAAGCCGAGTAGTTTAGGGGGTGGGTTTTTTAATTTTTGAGATTGCGACGATTATTTGTTTGATTATTTAATTATTAATTCAAAGGCTAGCTAAATTAGTCGGGCTTTTAATGAATGATACCACAATTAAATGACCGACTTTTTTAATATTAATTAGTTACGCGGCGTAATCATATTCTTAATATTATAATTAATGAAATTCAGCTTAATTGGTTCAGTTCTTTACAAAATTATACCCTAGATAGCGACCACGGCTGCATTTTCTTCATTTAAGCCGCGTTCTTGGAATCGATTTAGACCGTTTCTAAACGTTTCTCTAGAGTCGTGTGAACGGGAAATCGTCGTTTCTCGAATCGATTTCTCGAAACTGCTTCGGGAACCAGTTTTGAACCGATTCGGTTTCACAACCGAAAGATGAAGCTGCGATAAATCGATTTATAACGATAAAGCGTCAACGTGACGCTTAAAACGATTCCTGGCGATTCGAATATCGGTTTGAAATCGATTAAGAAATGGTAGCGTGACAATAGCTATACAGAGGTATCTTTTCGAAAATGCTACTCGCTTTAATAACAACGACCACAAACACTAATTCGAAGTAACTTAGGTGTTCTAGTCTAAAAAAGAAATACTTCGTGACTGTTCTATTTCCACATATTTCCAAAATTGATTCTTTGTTTGGCGCTCGCTCGCGGGGTATTGAGTCTATAATTGGCCCTCCAAATGATACCAACTATTGTTCTTTTCTCCGTTTCGTGTACGAGATATAATTCGACAACGGGAAAAACTCCCGGTTCTTAGCTCCGGGCTATTAATTATAGTATAAATTTAACACCACACTCGCGTTCGATATAATCTTTAAAATCTTAAACCACCGCTTGTTTAAACTATTATAGAATTAAAAGCTTCGACACTCGGAGAGAAATTGTTAATGACACGCGTGGAAGGCTGTCACCCAAATTTCATTTTGAAATTAAATTAATTGAGATTAATAATCGTTTAATTCAATTTGGCGATGATGGCGTACGCTTTTAGTAGTTAACTTATCTATAGAAATAAAAACTACACAGAATGCTAAGGGGTTTTGGTTGGTCAAAAGCCGTATACGCTTTTTGCAATGACCATAGTTAATAATGGCTCGTGGGGTCCGGTTAATATACGAGTCATTTTTGCAAATAATAAGCCAAGTATAGAAGCTGAGCCGCCAAATCCCTAGCTAGCTAGATTAACCATTCAAGTGGCCGCCTGGCAAGACAATCGCCTTTTCCTAGAGCAGTCAGAAGAGAGATTCCAAAAGTCAAAGGTTATTCCTCTCGTCTTTTGATAAAGAACGTAGTGGCCAAATTACCCAGGAACGTTTGGTTCTTCTTTAATTCTCTTTTTTAAATAAAAACTTGAAACAATAGGCCTAGCGCGAACGGATATTACGTCGCGAATTAGCTACGTTTTACTGTAACAAATTGCATGTTGCGTTAAAGGGATAACGAAGACGAGTCATTTATTAATTCAAATTGATTAAGAGCGATAAAATACGCGTAAAACGTCTGGTAAAACCCAATATTTAATGTTTAGTATATATTTTACGTTTCTCTATTGAAATAACGCGTTATACTCGTCATTATCCCTTTAAAACGAGCGAGCCCATCTAATAAATGGAAATTTTAGCGAACAAATATAAATTATCCCTTAATACGAAAAAAAATCCGTCTTGATAAGAAAACATCTCATCTTGGCAAATGTTTCTATTCGAGTTCAATGGCGCGCTCTCCCTTTTATTTGTCGGGGGAAGGGGGGAAGTACGACTTGAATTTAAAAAGACCATAAAAAACGCAATTTTAATGAAAAAATAGCTGGGATACAATTCGATGATGTATTACCCCGGAGCCGCTGGAGAAAAGAGACGAATAAAGCTTATCTCTTTCTCTCCTCCGAGAAGCTCTCATCTCTCTCTACGCTATGTTTTCGGTCCGCGAAGCCAAATTCGGTACGGAAATAACCCGTCTAAGTTTTCACCGCGTCGAATGGCAAACCATCTCTTTATCTGTATAGTTTGGCTTCATTCTCGGATTGGAGAAACCTATCCGTTAGTACAGTACGCGCTGAAAATTCAAATTGTTTCCCTCTACGTCTTTCGCCCGTTGAAGGGCGGCTGACGTCATTGCCCAGGCTCTTCGTCCCACCCGGCCATCCGCGCGTCTCGATGATAGAGGCTGAAAAGGGGGGATCGAAAATTCCAGCTAGATGACTGCCGAAAAAAAATGAAAAAATAAAAAGAACCGGGGCGGCGAGGAAGTCGACTCCCGCTCGAACTCCAAGGTAGGATGCTCTTTGAGTTTTTGGTTCTACCGGTTTACGCGGCTTTCGTTGCATCCTCCGTCGAGCGACTAGTTTACCATTACGCGGCTTTTACCGTACCAGCGTCTAGACCAGCTGCCGATTTCTAAACCCGCGCCCCGTCCCTTTACGAGTTTTCGGTTTTAAATTAGCGAGTGACGAGGCGTGTTTTGAAGGCGTCCCCTTAATCTTATTATCATTCGCTGGTTACGTTCCTTAAATGAACTCGGTCATCGTGATTATCGACTCTGTCCCCGAGAGATTCGCGTAGAGAGAGTGGCGAAAGTGGGATAAAAACCGCGTCGGCGGGGGAGAAGGATCCGAAAAGCTCAAAAGGAAGCCTTAGTCATTCGCTTTTAAGGTTTGTACGTTTTGTTTGTACTTTCAAGGTGGAATTTGAATACGTATCGTACCGTACTAATCGTAGAGGCGTTAAATTCTATAACGTTCGTTTTTGCTAGATTAGGCTTAGCTACTTTAATCAAATCGTTTCTTAATTTTTATAACCGATTATCGTAAACTATAAAAAACAAATTTTGAACGTCAATCGTTCCTTCGACAATGCTATAACCAATTTCCACCGAATCTGGTCAAAGGTACGGCCGCTATTAGCGTTGGTCACTTGACACTGGCTATGATGACAAAACCGCTTTTCAAATTCCATCAATTGCGCAATCTTTATATTTTAAATTTTTTGCGCCGATTGACAGGGATTGTTAAAGATTATTATCTAATACAACAAGGCGTTAACCGTTATCTTAAATCTAGTAACGCGTGATCAGAAATTTCATCCTATTGTCTAGCCAATTAGATTAAATCCGATTTTGATTAGTAAAGTCGACATAGGCCTAGGGGAAAGGTGGGAAGTTCTTATAATTAGCGTCGTAGACCCTGCCTTTCACTACGCTTCATTTTCGTGGTGAAATAACTAGATGTTTACTGTCGGAATTCGTAAATGGGTGACCGTGTCCCTGATTGCGCGATTTTTTGATATCCGTATCGGAATGAAATTGCGCCAAAAATATCGCGAGCTTATAAATGGTTCAAGGAGAAATATTTTTCTCAAAATATCGGTTAGCAACAATTGTTTCGTAATATGAATCGTACACCAATGGCGTGAAAGTTATTTTAAAACCTTTTACCCGGTTTCAAATGAAATGCGGCATGAATATTGGTTTTTGTTTTTTTCACTCGAGAGTTGTTTTTATTAGTAAACGCGTGTGTTGAAAATAAGCGTTTTCATGGTTTTGTTGAAAAGACCCACGTCTTTCTTAGTTCATCGAGGGTGGGTACGCAATTGGGGGTTTCGTCCTTCCGTACCAGTCGGTTCCTATCTCGGAATCGTTAGGACGGGGAGGAACGGCAACGGGGGGTGCCAGGACGAGACCTGGGATTCAACTTTTTAGAGTTTTATAGGTAGATTTCTCAGCCGCTTAGATCTATTCAGACACCACCCTAGTTTGAGATATACGCGGTCGCGAAACAAGTAGATCTAGTGACTTTGGAGAACAATCTCCGGATGAAAGTCTAATTAACCTAAAGCTCGTATATTTGCAAGGTAAAATTTTAATTGACTAAATTAAAATATCGTTCGTGAATATCATTAACAATTTTGAATTAATATTTTCCTACTAAATATTTTTCATTTTCCGCGTTTACTTTCAACTACGGTTCTAAAATTTAGCGTAATTTTGGAAATTGGTAAATTACGCGATAATTTATCGTCTCGCGATAATTTACCGGTATTGACCAAATAATTTGTATTTGAATTTCCGCGATTTTAAATTCCTCTTTGAAAAGCTTTAAAATTCTTGTGCCCTCGTACACTTCGCGAAACTTTCGCTGGACCATTTAAGTTTGCATTGATAGACTAATTGACCCCGTCCACGATTTAAAACGTTAAACTTAAACCTCTGTTAACAATTTTTTCACTTTTAACCCAAATAATTAAATTATAAATTACTAATTGGGTAATTTTACTCGTCGATTACAAACCGTAAATGACCATTACCCTGGTAACTTAATTATTACGAAATTATATATTGAAATATTTTATATCTCTCTCTAGACTAATTATATATATTTAGTTTCTTTACTTAATTAAATTAGAATTTGCTAACGCAAATTATCAAATTAAAAGTGGCGGGAAAATCTCAACTAAAAGTAGCCAAGTTGATCTTAATAGCTAAAATGCGTCGTTTAATTGTTAGACAGACATATTTTAAGTTTTCATTATCTAGTTTTTAGTTATTTTCTAAACGCCCATCTCTACTGGTACCTATCATCGTCAAATATTACGCGAAATTCCAGTTTTGTTTCGTCTAGAGAGATCTTAACTCTATCGCCTTTTAACTGACCATGGTCTAGTCCGTATGCGAGCCAGTTTTTTTACTGGTTTTTAATGTTTTTCTTTTTAATTCTCTAAAATGAAATTAAGTTTGAATTAAAATTATATTCTTTCTGACTCTACACGAAACGCGACGAAAGTGGACCCTCTCATTTGTGACGAGGAAAAAAAATATACCGGATTTTTTTATTTCTTTCTTTTCGCGATGATGATCTTTAAATGCCGTAGAAGAAGATTATTATTCCATCGTAGCGCGGCTTTTTAATTTCGTATAGAAAAATTTATACGTCTACGGAAATTTTTGGCGCGCAGTCTATTCCAATAGCGAGCTAGAAGGTGACAAAGCGCTTTTCTATAAGCGTATTTAACCCTCGGATTTGCTTTTAAACATTATTAAGCCTCAACCCGGAATGTAAACGTTTCGAAGTGGGCGGAACAAATTTCCGTGACAATTTTTTTACTAATGGGACTGTAAAATGAACGCTGATATTTGGTAAACTAAGGGGCTAGCTACTTTCGTTTAAATATTTCTAATCCACCAGTAAAAAAGTTTACAAACAAATATTAAACTAGAATTAAATTTAAAACTTACCAACAAAATAGGCTTAGCTGGATTCAGGAAGATTTTGAATTTCTTCGCGTTGAAGAGTCAGTGACCAATCGAATGTTATTGGAAGTCTCGCGGAGATCTCGCCTTAACGACTGGCCCTTCAACCCGAAGAAATTCAGCCGATCTCCGTGAATCCAGCTAAGCCTATTTTACGGGTAAGTTTTAAATTTATTTCTAGTTTAATATTTGTTCGTAAATATTTTATTGGTGGATTAGGTTGCTATTTAAAATCTCTCGTTTTTAGGTTACATTCAAAAAGTTGCCCCTTTCACTTTTAAACTTATCGTTAGTTAGGGTCTACCTTGGAAAAACATTCTACGTCATCGAGCGAAATGAAATCTATATATTTTTGGAACTTTTCTGAAAACGCGTCTGAAATTTAACTTTTTACCGAATTTTATGAAATAATTTAAAGTTGTTATCGGCTCTAAAATCTGCCCCTTGAAAAATCCTCTTTGCTTACGAACGCGGTTTAGCTTCGTCCGTGCCATTTGTTATCGAGAAAATAGAAAACTTTGAAGGGCCTCTACAAATATCGAAACCCCAAAACAGCGTTGGATAATTGTTTAATTTTCGATCACGTTTTTATAGCGTGTTAATTCTGAACGTAAATAAAACTGCAGTTTCATTTTTAAACTCTCATTTTTCTCTCTTATCAATTTAGGAAATTAATAACCAAGACATAAGCTTCGTTCACACTTGACACTTTGGAACCGTTTTCAAACCGTTTCCAGTGTTCAAATCGACTTTTTTTTATATTAGTTTTGTTTCTTGATCAAACGTCTACAAGGGTGACCCCAAAATTTTATAATTTGACCTTTCCAAAATGGTTTAAAACGGTTTCAAAGTCTAGTGTGAACGCGGCTTTATTCCACAGCGCGATAACTACTCGCTACGTGTGTAATAGTATCAAGAATCCATTCAGTTCCACAAGAATATGGGAGCATAGCTTTAGCCTCTGGTACCATCCTCCCAAACTTTGTAACAAAAGTTCGTCTGCAATTTTCGCAACATTTGTACGCTTAGATCTTTTTTCGGTCGGCTCCATTTTTATTACCCAAAATATTATGTCCAGGGACGGAAATAAGCACAAGTCACTGGTCATTTGTCCGATAAATTTTCCAAATGTCCGATAACTTTTTATTTTTAAGAGGGGGTCACTGGACAAATGTCCGATAAAAAAAAGTACTTTTCAATATAGGAAATGTAACATTGTCCAGCAATTTTGTTAAATGTCCGATAACTTTAGAATTTTAAAGGGGGGTTACTGGACATTTGTCCAATAAGAAAAATTTCTTATTTCCGTCCCTGATTATGTCAAGGTCGTTAGTGGCGCGGGTTAATAATAGATGTCAGGAGCGATTTACTTGAAAAATCGATTCGAAGCGGACGAACTTTTGCTACAAAGTTTGGGAGGATGGTTATTGAATCGCGGCCCTCCCATATTCTTATGGAACCTTGAATGAATTCTTGATAGTATTGGTACCTAAACAATTCTCTTAAGCCGCGTTCCTACTAAGCCTTGGAATCGATTTAAACCGTTTCAAAACGTTTCGCTAGAGTCGTGTGAACAGGAAGCCGTCTTTTCTCGAATCGATTTGATTCGATCTCTCGAAACCGCTTCGAGAACCAGTTTCATACCGATTCGGTTTATATACAACCGATATATGGAGCTACGATAAATCGATTTATAGAGATAAAGTGTGAACGAAAGATGCTTAAAATGATTCCTGCCGATATGAATATCGGTTCGATTTAACCGTTTCAAACCGATTAAGAAATGCTAGTGTGACCGTAGCTTTAGATTGCTATTTATATTTATTATTGGTCATCGTATTGCGGAAAAACTCTATAAATTCATTGAACCATTTTTGTCAAACAAATTTAATAATAACAATATTAATAATTTAAATACTACAGTGACTAGTGGTATTAATTGACGAATTCGAAATTTCCATGCTCATAAACGTAGTGATCCAGGGGCTACGGACATTGGAGTACAAATATAATGATGAATTATCACGATAGATGGCGCGCCTTCACCTCACTTTATCTTTCGCTCTCGTACCTATCCGCGTATTACACCCGTTGCTATGGGAAACGCGTGGAGTCTCGAAGCGCGAGGGGAGGGTTTACCGCCTAGTTTGCCTCGCTCGCCAAAGCTTAGCCAATCGGAATAAAATCAAAATGGGAACTACGATAGCGACATCTCTTAACAGATCGGCGCGTAAAGAGTGTACCCCAATGGCGCGTTGCCCCCGCAAGTTCCTCTTCAATTTATAATTCGTCTATTCAAGTTTTGGTTAATTTATTTTTTGGGTACAGCGATGACTACCGAATTCTGCTAGCTTATTTTTTACGGGCAACCTCGACCCCCATTTTCATCCCCGGAGGAATTTCGAAATCCCACGTTGGTTCAGTTTCTACTAGCTCGTATTAGAATCGTCTTGGTTTATTTTTATTTTTTTGGAAGGGGTTACTCGCCATGTGGATATATATAAATATATTTTTTCTTGTTTCGAACTCTGTGGGAATGAGATGGAGAAGGGAGGATTAGTTTTTAATATTTGACGAAGCTTCCTGGCTCTGCTAAGGGTCGTTGGCCCACTTAAATACCTTTTTTTTTCGGTGATTAACAAAATGGCACGGATTCATTTCATCTCGCGGTGGTGGTATTAAGCTCGCGAAAAATATCCCGCAGACTGTAAACTTATATTAAGGGATAAATAAGACTTTCGTTTCTCATCTTAGGTAAGATTCTTTTTGACTTATTTCACTTTTTAATCGCGTATTTGATCACGCTCTGATGAACAAATTCCCCAGTTTTATTTGATTTCCTAAGAGATGAAGTAGTATTTAACTTTTTAATGGTTTAATCAAACCTACTTCTAATCATTTTGCTTTATTACTCCTTGCCATTAACTAATTCGCCGAAGTTTTCCCGTACTATCGTAGTTCAAAACTCTCCGGGTGGTGGTACTGTTCAAGGTATAGCCCTATCACTTGGAAAACCTGGGAAAGTCTGGGAATTTTAAAAAGGTTTAAAAATCCAGGAAAATGTTATGGAATTTGGAAATGAAATATCGTGGAATTTTAATATTGTCTAAATATAAAATGATGCAGTCTAGTATTTTATCATTAAATACGCGTAAACATTGATTACGGGCTCAGAACCTTGAAATAATTTCGGAGCAGGTAGTCCCTATTGGTGGCCCGACTTTTCGAGCTGGTTAGTAGTTGTTATGGGGGTCATATGTCTAATTACGTTGGCTTGTAGGTTCTAGCGTTTTTTATTTTGGCCAAATTGACGTCAGATCTTGGTAAATTTTACGAAAAAATCAAATTAAATTTTTCACCGCAAATCAAATTTATTACAAGATTTTGCATAAATCGTGCGCTTTTTGACGATCGCGGATTTAGTTTTGAAGCCAAATATTACTATTTTTGCTAGTAAAGGTTAGTTAAAAGTGCGTTTTCCCCGTCATATAATTTAATCTAATTATGCGAAATCAATTTTTCGTACTAAATGTGATTCGCGATGAAAAATGACCAAGGAATCCATTGGGATAGTAATTTTTGGATTTGAGGTAAGGTAACCATTCTTCAATAGTTGATATTATAAAACAACTTGCGGGGGCGACATCTTGTTCGAATATTGCTAACTATGTCACGAAATCACGTAGCTTTAAGATTATACAAGGCAGTTCGTGAAACACTAGGGGTCAAACCACTCTGGAGAGACCCGACCTTGAGAGCTGACACGGATATAGAAAAAATAAGCTTAAGAAATGCTCGGTGCTCACGAGGGCTGTGAGCTTTACAAGCTATTACGTAGCTGATGACGTCGACTGCAACATTCCCTGAGTAAGCTCTTTTATGATAGCAACTATTTTACCACGATTTTTTTCTATTTTACGTGAAACTGTCAATTTTGAACTTATTTTGGTTTGAAGTATTTGAAGGGGGATAAAGGCTAAAAGTTGGCCAAACCTCTTACGCAATTTGTCGCGCAACTAGACTGTGAAAGGTTCTTTATAAAACCCAGAAAAAACTAACATTATCAATGGCTGAGAAATTCTTAAAATTCTCTAATGGTTATATAGCTCTTAGCTCCTTCTTAATCCTATATTACTCAAAACCAATTCTAACGTTTCTATCGTATTTTTGAAAGCGACTAACATCAGGCCTCGAGGCGTAATACCCCGAAATTGCTAGTTTATATTACTACCAAATTTACGGGCGCATTTCCTTATTGGCCAGCGTTACGTAACTCTAAACTGAGATAACGCCAAGTCAGGGAAAATGATTTTAATTCTTTTTTAAATGAAAACATTTGTCGGGATCTCGCTACATTCGTGTTTATCGCGAACTAGACTCGAAATTTCTATACTTGATTATTGATTACGTTCGCTACTAAAGTGGCCCGAATGTTGCCCATCAGCTGGTCTGAAGTCGAAAATTATGGCGATTCCATTAACCGCGTATCTTGAAGTATTAGGAAAGGGAACTTTTGGGCTAACACCTAGGTATACTCCTACTCCTTGGCACTTGATGACCTTTAACCCTTTAATATACTCGTTTTTGAATACATTGCACCGGAAGCGGATTGAAACTAGAAGTACGGAACTCTATGTACTGGTCCCGTGGAACTAATTAACTAAGGGACTGGCATTGAGTTATCTTTAGCCTCTGAAGCGCGTTCGTTGACAAATCCTCACCAGAATGTCCGAGTCAAAACGGAAACCCATTACCATCATTACCCTCTAACGTAAAGCTACCTACTACTAGGAAATTGACTCAATATTCCGGGGTTCACCCCTAGGGGCGTTGTCAACGAACTTTTTTCAAATATTTTTAATCGCGAACCGCGCCTTTTTTATATCGAAAAAGGGGTAGGCACCGGGTCGTTTTCCGTCAGTATAAGGCATATACAGACATGAGCTCATGCGCAGTGATACTGTTTGGTTCAACCCCCTCTGCATCAGGGACGGAAATAAATTTTTCTTATTGGACAAATGTCCAGTAACCCCCCTTAAAAATTCAAAAGTTATCGGACATTTAACAAAATAACCGGACAATGAAAAATTTCCTGTACTGAAAAGTACTTTTTTTTTATCGGACATTTGTCCAGTGACCCCTCTTAAAAATAAAAAGTTATCGGACATTTGGAAAATTTATCGGACAAATGACCAGTGACTTGTGCTTATTCCCGTCCCTGCTCTGCATGCCTGGTACTGAAGGATGCCTACCCCCTTTTTATATCGTAAAGGCTTATTAATTAGTTCCACGCTGGTTCTCTTCTTCCCCATAACGTAACCGCGCTAACTTCCTGCCAACTCGTCTCTGATTGGCTTTCTGGTAACCAATGGTGGGAAGGTGGCTAGCGGAAGCGCTTCGATTAAGTGCCACTACCGCTGGTAACAAGCCTGGTAATTGAATATTTGTTGTAAAAATGTGGCTGATTTCGGAGGCTACGCGCTACACTTTTTATCGTTTTCATATCCGCTTCCTATTCCACCAACATTGATAATTTGCTTAAATCTGTTTCGGAATGTAATTAACTAAATACTGAACGAATTTGACAATGGGCAGCTCTTTTCCATCGCGTGTTTTAAGACTGAAGAATGCTATTTAAAGCTTCTATTTTTATAATTATTTTTCTTTTCGCTTAATTTATCGTAATTTGAGGTTAGTATTTTAACTTTCATTGTTCCCGAATTCTAATTAGAAGCGAAAGTGGTTCGTAAGAAACGAAAACCGGCCCTTAGAGAGCGCGGCTATAACCTTTCTTCTTTTTCGGCGCCAAAGTTTTAATTCGTAATTGCCGAGCGCGCGGGAGGGAGAGAGAAGTCCCCTTTCTGTTATTTGATCAAAGGAATCTTAATAACGGGTCATTCTTTTGACCCCAGATTCCACTTTTAATTATACACTCGAGTTTGTTTTTTCTTCAATTTTTTGGGGGAATAGTTGTTATTCCATATCGTATCAACCCCGTACCCCGGAGGCCCATTTTTTGGCAACTTTCTGCCGTTTAAAATACGGAAATTTATCTTTGCCAGCCTTCTTTATAATTACATTTTTTTCCTTTTTATTTTTTATTTCTTCAAAACTCTGCGGATCTTAAAAATCACGCGAAAGTTTTTGGGCGAAGAACCTTGGGGTTTTTCATATTTCGCCCGCCTCGTTCCTTCTATTCTACGTAATGCCGAAATCGAATTTAATGTAATGCTAGAATGTACAAAGGGGGGCGGCTTTACCTTTCCACGAAGTCGTATATTTTTTGATTGTGGCTCAGCGGAGTCAGCGCGCTTGCTTTTAAAATAAGACTGTCAAGGCAATGAGAAAGGTTTGGAGTTTCTATCCTAAAAAAAATATAAAATAGATTATTTATAGGATCTTTGGTTAGACGCGAATTCGATTACAAACTAGGCTTAGCTCGATTCATAGAGATCCTTAATATCTTCGCTTTTAAGAGTCGGCGACCAATCGAATGTTATTGGAAATCTCACGGAGATCTCGCCTCATCGAAGGACATTCGCTGATCGAAGAAATTCAGCTGATCTCCACAAATCCCGCTAAGCCTATTTCCCGGGTTAGTTTTAAATTTATTTCTAGTTCATTATTTGATTGATTAGGCGTATTTAAACGATAAAAAACATTACTCGTTGTTAGGCTCTCCATTTAAAGGGAAAATATCGTTGAAAATTAAACTCCAATTTCGTTTTATTTTGGTCTCCTAATCCCGAGCCTAATCCAAATTTGTTGGCGTTACTCTCCCTTTAATCGCTATAGAATTACGTTTAGTTTTTAGGGAGGATTTGTTGTGGGAAAATATTTTAAAGACGCGAATCTCTTCGTCTCGGAATCCGAGGAACGGAAACGTTTCTTTGGGCAACGGATGATTTTCGAGTGTCTATCGCGTGTTGAGAGGGGATTTTTCTCAACGTTTTCAGTTTGCAGACTCGTTCCGCGCCGAATATTTCTTACAAAAACGTTCATTAGGCGAGTCGTTAGGGCGGGCCACGGTCCCCATCATTCTTTTTCCACCAACAATCTTTTTTATTTGAACGAAAACGCTTGAACGATAGGTTTATAAAGCTACGTTATCACGATTTCCAAATAAATTTGAGTCGCGCGGTCTTTTTCGCGGAAGTACTTCATTTTCCTACGAAAATTAACGTTCTTTACGTTCCGGAAACAAAAAAATACATATATTTTTGTCATCTTAATTTTGAGAATGGCTTTTTAATATTACGAATAAATCAAAAATCTAATCCGTAGCGTAATCCCCAGTGTTGCCAACCATTCGCGAGCGCAACCACTGAAGCGGAGAGAAAGGCGGTTCAGTTTTTGGAACTGATTTGTTCCGAACCGCGCTCATCAGGCAACCTCGCGATGATAGGAAAGCTGGGAAAAAGTGGTTAAATTTTCATTCGCTCCTCAAACGAAAACAATGCAAATTCTTCAAAGATACTAACGTTAACGAATAGCTACGAAGAGTCCCTTACAGTCTAGTGATATATTTATCACCTCCCGGTTTCACCGCGTAGAAAGTGTAACCTCTTTGTCTCTAAATCAACTAAATAGTGGAATCATTTGGGAAACTGTACGCTCGTAGAAATGAAACGTAATTGCGTATTCTATATGCCTATGTAGAAAACTCGAATAGTAGTTAACCATGAACTGAAAATTTTTCAATTATGTATATTCTGTTCGTGGGTGAACGCTTCGAGAAGTCTGGTTCCATTTTGAAAAAGTTTAGAAAAGTTCTTTATTTTTTATTCGGGGTCTCGATATATACTCTTAAACCCGCGAGTCCCAGTTTCTCGAGCGATTACTTATTACCAGTTACTTTACCTAGTAATCAGGGAAGCTAGTTTATCGCGAAATATTTAGGTCTAACCATACGCGGGACACGGCGAAAAATTATTATTGTCGTCAGTATAGATTTCCTCGAGTAATTTTAGTTTAATTTTGAGGTGCCATACAGTCGGTAGGGTAATTTAACGTACGAAGAATCGAAAAAAGAAATTATACCGTCGTCGCATTTAGGTCATTACCTTTAGCCCAGAGCGTGGAAACCCGTCTGCAAATTGTTCTTTTTTTCATTCAAACTGAATTTAGAAATCTTAAGAAAATATATTGTTTCCATTTTAAAAGGGAACGCGAAGTAACTTTTTAATTCGATGTCGTACTCTATAAAGCTATGGTCACACTATCATTTTTTAATCGATTTGAAACGGTAAAGTCAAACCGATATGTCTTATCGCCAGGAATCGTTTTACGCGTCACGCGTTCACGCATTATCTTTATAAATCGATTTATTGTAGCTTCATCTATCTGTTGTTGAAACCGAATCCGTACGAAACTGGTTCCCGAAGCAGTTTCGAGAAATCGAATCAAATTGATTCGAGAAAAAATGTTTTCCCGTTAACACGACTCCAGCGAAACGTTTTGAAACGGTTTAAATCGATTCCAAGGTCTAGTATGAACGCGGCTTACGGCTATCACAATAAATACGGCGTTACCCTCTGATACCATCAGGCTGGGAAGTAAGGATTTTTTAAAATGGACATTTGGCCAGTAGAACCCAAGCAGTTTTATTGAAAAAATGGACGTTGACCAGTTACAATGTTTACACTTGGAAATAGGTCGTTGATGTGAAGTGTCAATTTCAATATTATCTTTTTTTTTTAAATTCTTGAAGGGAAAAAAACAAAATTTTGGAATAATTTAACTGGTCACGAGGCAAATAGACCCCCCCCCCCCCAAGAGTTTAATTTTAAACTGGCCCACCTAATTTTTAAATTGGACATTGTCCAGTGAAACGGCCTTATTTCCCACCCTGGATCGATGGGCTAACCACTCGCGAAATCTGGAGTACTTATTAGAAGCTCACGCTTCTAATAAGTACTATAACGCACTCTGGCGTTTCATTGGTTTCACTAGGTTAATTCCCCTTTCAGACGAGGCGTAATTACCTGGTTTAATCGGATTTAACCGATGTTTACATAGCCATCTTAGTTCAATAAACCTCGGTATAAGCTAGCTGCCTCCAAGTTAAACGACTATTTTCAAAAACTTTCAAGAAACTACGTATAACAAGTACGCGAGAAATGGATTTAAAATTTATTATCCTCCAATGTGTTCTTAGAAACGTAAATGATTTCTTGATAAGACCGAGAAAAAATTCAAAGTATTTAATTTTGTTCTAACCAAAACAACGCTGTTAGTTTTTAACGGTGTTTCGTTAAGTATACAATTTTATCCAAGTTCGCTGCGTGACAAGCCATTGAAAAACATTTACTTTTGAAACCCTTTAATTAAGTTAGCCAGCAGGCATAGCGCGACGGATACGTTGTTTAAAGAAATAAATATACGTGTTTTGAAATGAAACTCCAATTAGCTTCTAAGCTAATTTACACCTAAAAATGAATACTTCATACATTCGTTATACAGGGTGTTTCAAAAATGGTGGTAGGAGCGAGCTACAGTGGGTTCTAAGGGTCATTTGAAGACCAAAATGTTCTATGACGTATAGTCGTAAGGGGCGCCATTTAAGAGTTACGAAATCCATCATGCGCGGATGACCCCTTAACGTACATTAATAAACGCATACTCAATGATAAAATATGCTTATCATTAAAATACGCGTATTTTATCATTGAGTATGCGTTTATTAATGTACGTTAAGGGCTCATCCGCGCATGATTCATTTCGTGTTTCTTAAACGGCGCCCCGTGCGACAAAACGTCATAGAACATTTTCGTCTTAAAATGACCCATAGAACCCGCTGTAGCTCGGTCCTACCACCATTTTCGAAACGCCCTGTATATTACCCTTTAGATGGTGTTCTGGTAAGCGAAGTGCAGGGCCGTCTCTTGACACTTTTCTATTTTTGGGGAGCCTACGCTACCAAATGAAATGAACTTGATTGGTAACTTCACGTTGCCTTTATGTTTTTTTGAAAAGAGCTTGAAATTCTTTCGTTATCGTATTCCGCCTCATTTCGGGAACATTAAAACACTGACACAAATACTTAGAACTTGAAAATTCCCAGTTACTTTTTAGAGTATATGGAATACGGAATTTATAGCATTCGCGGTTCTTATATACGAATATATTACAAGCTTCATTACCGTATTTCGTGTTTCATTTTATTTAAAATATTTTGATTAATGATAAATATTAATATCTCTTCTTTTTACTTAATGGAACATAACAGTAAGTCAAACCTTTCTTGGGCGAGATTTTTAATTTTTAAATTTATCTTTCTTGGCCGCGAATAAGGATTAATTTTGATGTGACATATTTTGAGATTTCAAGGCGAAGCGTCGTTAGAATTGCTTATTTGCTTTTTAAGAATTATTTCGTTAGTGGGTAGTAAAACTACGAAAAAGTATTAATGACTTCCCCTGGAAAAACTCCCAGTTACGATATTATTTAGTTTTTAAATTAACTTGAGATCTGTCCTGGACAGTTAATCTCTCGTCTATTCGCTCTTAAGCGATACAGGCTAATCAAAATATTCCACCAATGTGGATTTAACCTATATTTTCTCTCTTAATTTACAACGATGCCAGAGACGAGGGGTCAGACATTCTTGAATTCGCTGTACACCTGAGTTCACTGAGTTCAGCTTTGACAGTGCATTGAGTTCGAACTCTTATGAACTCCGAGTTCAGCTTTGGTAGTGCAAAGAGTTCGAAAATTTTGTACACCTGAGTTCGCGAGTGTCTGCCCCCTCGGCCAGAGAAGAAGTAGAGAATAGGTTCACTAGATTTCTTTTGTCTTAAAGAGGAAAACGGCGCTGTTAAAAAGAATACTGACAAACCAAATTTAAGAGTTCCGACATAAATTACGCGATGTTCGAGTTATTAAAGCCGATTTTAAAATTTTGTTTTATAATTAACGGGAGTTCTATTTTCGAGCCACCTAACTGTGGGCATAAGTTTATAACTTATCTCCCTATAAGTATGCCAGCCACTTTTATCGTTTCGCGAACATTTCTTCTAACGCAGTATATAGAAAGATAATCTTTTTTTTTTGCTTTTTTTCTCGACGCTTTCGTTAACGTTATTTGCAATCTTAGCAAACTCTCGACTCACTTTTGAAGAATTCTATTTCCGTTTTGAATAGTTTTTTAGTGTTTAATCTTAACGAGCTTATCAAATAGATCTATACTCGAATAGCTATATCAGTTTGCAGGTTTTAGTTGTTTATCTCATTGTCTCTACTAGTCTACATAAAGCCAAGTACTTAGTAGCATCGTTGCTCCCAATATTTGACCACAAATAGGGACGTTATTCTTATTGGTGCTGAGGTCAAGGTCGTCTCGACTTCGACGACCTTTCTTTAAGGAATTTAATTGTCATAATTATAGAAGATGTACGTTCCCACTAGACACTGAAACCCTGTTCATATCCACTTTCAAGCGAATAATTCAAATGTTTTGACCAAAATCTTAACCCCAAAGTTTTCCATTTTGCCATTTTGACCTTTCCAAAACTCTTTCAAAGTCTCTAACGCGAACGCGTCTTTAATGCCGCGGGTTAATCGACTTACATCTAAAGGCTAATTTTCACATAGCAGTTTTTGCAGCACACCCCCCCCCCCCCCCAAATCGACTGAGCTAGCGAAAAATCCCCTTTCGCGAAAACTAAAATATTTTTGCTCGCTGGCGTACAGAAATCTTGTTCGCTACGAAAATAGGTTGGTGAAAATTAGCCTTAACCCCCTTTTAGAATAATTGGCCTAATTTTTGAACTAAGTTTGGTAGGATCCGATTAATTAGCCGTAATCGGCGTTGTTATTTACATTTCCGTCGCCAATAATCTCGTGGTACTGGTTGAATAGTGAATCACTATTAGCTACGTTCGCGCTAGACTTTGAATCCATGTTTGCAAACTTCGCATCCAACTTTTCAAAATATTAATTATATATATTTTGAGACTCGATCTTTACAGTTGGCTTAACAATTTTCCAAATTGACATTACTACAACAGGGGCTAGAAACGGCGATTTGAAGTCTGTAGAGCGAACGCGGCTAGTTAGTGATTTAGTTACAGTTCTAGAGAAAAGGGACTTCCTGGTGCGGGGAATTTTGTTATACATTTATATCCGGCGCTCGGTTTCTTATCTAATTTTATTTTTCTTTCAGATAGGGCGGCGAGCGACGAGTGACGTATATTCATGATAACGCTAAAGATTTCCAATAATCCACCTGAAGGCGCCTGCTGGGTCCAAAGTTAAAAGATTCGTCTTCGGGGCGAAAACGGTGGATACTGAAAAGTATCCAAAGTGCTTCGTCGACCCGAAGAAGCCAGAGATTTCATCGCGGGGGTGAACGGATTATCGAAAATGATTCGACACGCTAACATTCTGAAATGGGCGCAAAACAACAAGAACGGATCCAAAGGATGTAAGGAGGAAACTTTTTCCTTTAATATTAAATCCAGACGAAATATTTTGTTTTTGCGGGAAATATCGCCATCCATTTTGGTTTATTTTCGAGTTTCAACCCCTGTTATACAAATATACGTTCTTTTCCCGTAACGTTTGTTCACTACGCGTACGTTCTTATTGACTAATCTTTTCGAAAGACTGTTTCGTGGCTCTTGAACAAATACAGCTGAGCCGTATTTAAACGTTTATCTCTTAATACTGTCGCGAAACTTTTAAAATTCTACGTAGGATTGTCGATATTTAAGTATTTTCCAACTCTCCCGATCCAGACCCGTCGTTAAAAGTTTCTTTATAACTTTTTCAAAGTAGCGAATAATGGCCGAAGCTTATAGGAAACCAGTTGGTGTAGAGGGTCAAGGAACCCACCGTAAGGCATTTTTTTTTTTTTATTTTCATTCGTGATTAATTTTACTAGAAGAGCAATAAATAATGCTAAATAGTTTTATAAGCTAATATTGGAAACGAAAAATCTTTACGCGTACTTTATTTTAATATTTAACGACTTCGAAATACGTAAATTATATAAGTATTCCGGTTCCGATTAATATTTTTTTTTATTTATGTCTAAAAATCTAAATTAAATTTATTCGTTCCACGATTTGAATAAGTAATTTCGCGATCATGTATAGAGAGTTTGCGCGACCACTATTACGATATTCAAACTTATTGTTCCGTTTATAGATTAGATTAATCTTTACGAAGTAAACCTTCGAAGTACGAAGGCTAGGCGTAGACCAATTATACACGCGTTAGATATTTAAATACAAAGAGGATTCGTATATAAAGAATTTAATCTCCCGCCAATTTGTAATGCCATAAAGCCCGGTTCCCGTATAATTAATGTCAAGAATCGATTTTCACTACCGACCATATGCCACAGGTCCTAGTTGGTTGATACCGCGAGACTAATTATTATGAAAAATGTTGAGCTTCAAAATGATAACAATCGGGCTTTTTTATATTAATTAGTTAGGTGCCTCGCTAAGAATTTAAAGGGACAGGCGCGCCCCTTTAATGTCGCCTTTTTTAGACAAACTTAGAGGAGCGAATAATTATTCATTCTACGTGGGCCGTAACAAATTGTACATTCAAAGCTAGGTGATTTTCAAATGGGAAATTTTAGAGCCCACGGGGCCTTTAATTGATGATCAATTAGGCACTGAAACGCGCCCAAATCGTGCTAGTACGAGTTACGGTAATAATTAGCTAGTAGTCTTTAGAAAATCCAAACATTTCCCGAGAGTAAGTTAAAGGTCCTATCTGCTCTGAAACTTGCCCCTTTAAAATGCTCTTCCCTTACGCACGCAGCCTAACTTTGACTGTACAATTTGTTTTGTACAACTTCGTCTGCTAAGCTAGAAAAGAAGGCGACTTTAAAGGGGATTTGAAAATCGCAGATAGTTCCTTTAAGTCGAGTCAGGGTGCCCTATGATAGTATGGACCTGATACTACCAAAAATCAATAAAATTCCATATTATACCCTCTTCATGAATTTTCATTCTGAAAAAGTATAAGGAGCGCAAAGCCGCGAACAGTCTTGATCTTTCAACGTCACACCCCTATGTCCCTAACATGGGTGCCCCCACCCCCTCCCCACCCGCAGCTGGGCACGTTACTACGCTACCAATATCCACACGTACCCTGAGGAGATGCATGACGTTTCGTTGTCGCCACCCATTGGACAAGTCACATAATCTGTACAGAGTTACAGACAGTACAGTTATGGCTAACGTCGTCTGCTAAAAAATTACTAGAGGCATCAGGCAACATTATAATTTCATCTTGAAAATTTCCAATTTTTTATAAAGATACCCGAAAATAACAAATATTTCATCTACAATTTATTCGCGAAAGGAATATCTTGAATGGTATATTTTATTATTTTTTGAAGGCAATATTTCTCGTAGTTTCTTTCTACCCAAGAATAACGATATAATTATGTAGAAATGGTATTTTGTTTCTGGTTTTAATTATTTTCAAGGTCTCTAGTCTGCGGTATTCTTTAGATAAAGGCGATGTTTAATTATTTTGGTGTTTTTCAGCCAGCAGAATGTGGATGCATCCTCCCGAAGCTCTCCAACAAGGACACGTAGCTTACTTGGTGAAATTTCTTGGCAACACCGAGGTAGAACAACCGAAAGGAATAGAAATAGTGAAAGAAGGAATTAGGAAGTTAAAAGTAAGCTCCCTTCTTTTTCTTTGAATAGATTATAATTGCGAAATATTAATTTAGAAATATATATATATATATTTTTTTTTTTTTCTAGTTTAGTCAACAATTGCGCCGATCTGAAGGGGCAAAAATGCCCAAAGTAGAACTGACCATATCAGTGGATGGAGTGGCCATCCAAGAACCAAAGACAAAAGTAAACCTCTATCTTTCTTATTTAAAGGTCCTATATGCTCTAGAATTTTCCCCTTGAAAATCATCCTTCCTTCAGCGCAGCCTAGCTTTGACTGTATAATTTGTCGCGGTCAATGTCGTCTGCTAAACAAGTAAAAAGGCGGCTTTAAAAATGGCAGATGGTTCCTTTACTGCTCCTAAAAGATAGCCTGTAAAAGTTATTGGAGATAAAATATAATCAAATATCTCGAATTGAGCAAAACTAATATCATTCTAAATCCTCCTATTTTTGTAAATTGATTTTGATCGAAAACCCCTGTTTTGTCCCTACCATTTCTTTATACATTCTGCCAATAACACCAAACTGGTAACGTTAGTTATGGACATTATTACGTAAACCACATTTGAAGCTTTAAAAACGGTTTTCAAAATATCAAATTGTAAAATTTGGTGTTATCTATAGAGATATTTTAAAATATTTAAATTGATTGAACTTTAAACTGTTTCAAAGTTCTTGGTGCGAACGTAGCAAATATTTTGATATTGTTATTATCCTTTAACAATAGTTTTAATTTTATCAACTCCTGTTTTTTTGTTTTTTCCAGAGGATATTTCATCAATACCCTCTACATCGCATATCTTATTGCGCCGACGATAAGTCGGATAAAAAGTTTTTTAGCTTCATCGCGAAAGAAGCTGATTCTGATAAACATAGTTGTTTCGTTTTTGTTAGTGATAAGTTGGTTAGTATCTACTTTTTATTGTCAAGTTTTTTTTTTCTTTAATAATATAATAAAGAAAATTTATTTCCCGTTTTAGTCGGAAGAAATCACTTTAACTATCGGTCAAGCCTTCGATTTAGCTTATAGAAGATTTCTGGAATCTTCGGGTAGAGATTTAGAAATGAAGAAGCAAATGATTATCTTACAGAAGAAGGTGCAGGATCTCGAGAAAGAGAATTTGGAGCTGAGGAAAAGGTTGTCGGATACGTTAAAATCCAAAACAAACGATAACGTAGAGAGTCTAAATAAACAAAATCACGTAATTAAACTTTTTGTTTTAAGTATCGATAATTCGTAAATAATTGGGGGTTCGTTTACAGAACAATTCATCGTCATCATTCACCTTCGTTAAAGGGACGTCAACGGCTCTCGATAAACCTTTAAGTATAAACGACGCGAGTCGAACATTACCCCCCATTCCTCCTAGAATTGAAATAGGCAACGGTGCCAACCCGACGTCTCCGTCGCGGGAACTGTTCCAGTCAATAACCTTGACGTCTCAACCGATTGTGGGCCGAAAATTGGAGAATTTGCTGTTGAATGATATCGACGACGAATTTGACCCTCGCAAGGAGTCTCCTCCCACGCAACAAAGACAGGCTAATGGACAAAACGGACATTCAGAAACCAATGGAAATGGTAAGACAATATGGTTCAATCGCCCCCACTTTAGCTAAGAACAGAGTCAAAACTGTCAAAACGTCGTAAAAAGCTTGGATTGAATGAGTCCGTCTGCCCCTCGACATTAGGAGGCTAGCGTACTTATTACGAACTTTATCGGCCCTCGACTTCATATTATTTGTTCTTATTTCAGCGAAAGATTTGTTTGGTGCGGAGCCGTTTAGTCCCCAAAATAATAATATCAACAAGGTGGCCGGCGAAGACCCCTTTGGTATGGGAGATTTTAGCACGGCTGGCGATTTGGAAGTAGCCATAGGTGACATTGATAAAAAGTTATCCGAAATGAGGGTAAGTTCCTCCTCCCTCGAGCGTGATGACGAAATATTTTTGAAGGGAGAATGAAAGGGCAAAACAACCTATTTTTAATCGATTAAGAATGCTAAAATAGTGAGAAAAACAAAAATATAACTCACCAAAAATATTTCGTTATTTTATAATCAATTTCCAAAGTTCCGAAACTTGCAGATGCTAAGCCTTGGCTGCCTAGCTCGGCGAACTAGGCGAGCACGAGCCGTATTTTTTTTAATATTCCCGTCTGATCTAGTCGCCAATCACGAGAGAGTACGCCTATTTTTAAAATACGAGTACTCGGTAGTGATTGGCGACAAGAACAGCCGCGAATATTAAAAAAATACAGGTCGTGCTAGCCTAGTTCCCCGAGCTAGGCAGCCTAGGCTTAGCGTCAGAACTTTGGAAATTGATTATAAAATAACGAAATATTTTTGGTGAGTTATATTATTGTTTTTCTCGTTATTTTAGCATTCTTAATCGATTAAAAATAGGTTGTTTCGGCCTTTCATTCTCCCTTTAATCGCTACCTTAAAATAAAAATAAGTCTACCCGCGTTGAATATTTAGTAAATTACCCACCTGCTGTCCTTATTACGCCCTCGCCAGTTTTAAACGTCGTTTTACTGTCGGAATATAGTTCCCACGAAATATCCAGCTCTCAGAGTTTTATCGTTAAGCCTACTTTCAGATAAATTAGAAATTTATCTTAATTGATAAGGAATCGATACAAAATGATTCGTTGTCACGCCATATGCTCTTTAAAATTCATTTTTAAGATTAAATATTGTTCAACTTCATTCTCCCTTTAACCAAAAATCAAACTTTTTCCGTACAGGATGGATTTAGCAGAGGAATTTCGTTTGGAAATGATGATTTCTCGATAGAAGCGCTAGATCCGTTAGTAAACAAGAACAATTAATTATTTTTTGACCTTTTTTTTGTTTTTCGAAGTTTTAAAGGTATTAATGATTTAGCGCTCGAGATCCGTGATAAACCCGGATTAATTAATTAATTAGGTGAACGATAAACTCCCGACTAATTAATCGATTATTCCGAAAGGGGAAGGGAGAGAAAAAAGCGAACTTTTAAATTCCATCTTGACAACCATTTAGCGAAATTAAATACTAGAATAAATGGAAAATTCTAATATATCGGTAGTTGAGATTTTAAACGCGAAATTTGTTGAAAAAATCTTACTATAATAATTAATCTTACGATAAAAATATAAAATTACTCGGGTTTAATAATTAAAAAGTTTAAAACGAACCACTTTTAGGTGTAAAAAAATCTACTAAAACTTTTCGAATAGTTTTTATCGAATTACGTATCGTAATACGTCAAGAATGAAATAAAAAATAGCCCAAGAAACAATTTTAACTAAAATCTCGTATTACGATATAAACGTTACGTTTTATTATAAAGTTGAACCGGATTTTTGGTTTTTCTTCGAAATTTTTATCGATTTAAAAGTCTCTTTAAAAGAAAAACGTATAAAACAATCGTACGTTAATAAAAGACCAACTATCTATTCCTTAAAATAATATAAAAATATAATTAAAAGGGACGATGAAGCGCGGAACGAAGAGAGTTTGGAAATCGAAACGAGAGGTTCAGTCTATGCAAAACTATTTAAATGACAAAATACGTGAACTTCACCAACCCGTTAATCGCGCATTTGGTGCGAAACTTTATTGATAGACGCGTAAATTCAATTGTAAATCTGATAGACGATGATAAGCTTAACGATTAATTATAGAGAAATACTAATTTTCCGAGAAATGAATTGAAAATATTATTTTAAACTAATAATTTAACTTAGGACTGCGCGAATACGAGCCACGTTTCTATAACACAAAATTTTAAATCGAGGAAATATTAGAAAAGTGGAACACTGAATCAAAAGTCAAAAAAAAAAAAAAAAAAAAAAAAAAAAAAAAAAAAAACGATAAAATTCCCTGACCTTTTGACCAAATTTTCTACGTCCCTGACATTTCCAGGTTTTCCCGAGCTCGTGGCAACCAGGGACGGAAATAAGCACAAATCACTGGTCATTGTCCGATAAATTTTCCAAAATGTCCGATAACTTTTTATTTTTAAGAGGAGGTCACTGGACAAATGTCCGATAAAAAAAAGTACTTTTTAATATAGGAAATGTAGCATTGTCCAGTAATTTTGTTAAATGTCTGATAACTTTTGAATTTTTAAGGGGGATTACTGGACATTTGTCCAATAAGAAATTTTTCTTATTTCCGTCCCTGGTGGCAACCACAAGGCTGGATTAAAAACTGAAAATTCCTCTGTTTTGTAGGAGTAAATCCTCATGATAACAAAATATCAATTTATTTTAATTCCCTGCTCATATCGTCTGCAAAACCAAGGCCTATATTGAAATTACTGATATAACGCTTTTTCCCCCAGAATTTTGTTATAACGAGGTTTTACTGTAATTTAAATTTGCCTAATCACGCAGTCCTAGCTAGAAATATTCTTAAAATCGTACTTAGAAGAAAATAAATGGGCCTTTTCCATTTTTAATATTAAAGGGTACTAATCGTACCTTCGCGCTCGCTTTTATTTAAAATTAATACGATTTACAATTTCAGGATAATTTTGTTTCGCGTCCTTAAATCTTATATAATGTTGCGCTTAAATTTAACTTTTTAATTAATTAAATTGATTTAAGGAAAAAAAAAATTGCAAATGTTGATGTACAGTTTCAGAGATATACTATGTATATAAAAATAAGTTAGTTAACAAAAAGTAAACGGTATTTTTTAAAAGCTTCGAAAGGAGAAGAATGATAATCGCCCAAAATTGTACATAATTTAAAGAGAAAAACTAAATTGAAATAAGTTTATTAATGAGTTGTAACTAATTAGTAAAGCGTAAAACTATTCAAAAAACAAATTTAAATAACTAAAAGGGTAGCGTCGTTTGGTTACGAAAGACCTAAATCCTCCCGTTATTGTAAGGTTTAGAAATAAACACTTCAAAAGTGTTAAATTTTTATATAACATTTTCCTTAATAATATTTAAGGTAGAATTAAAGGCCGAAACAACTTATTTTTAATCTATTAAGAATGCTAAAATAATGAGAGAAACAATAATATAACTCAAAAATATTTCGTTATTTTATAATCAATATACAAAGTTCCGATGCTAAGCCTTGGCTGCCTAGCTCGGTGAACTAGGCTAGCACGACCTGTATTTTTATTTAATATTCGTGGCTGTTCTTGTCGCCAATCACGAGCGAGTACGCGTATTTAAAAAATACGCGTGCTCGCTCGTGATTGGCGACTAGATCAGACGGAAATATTAAAATAAAATACGGCTCGTGCTCGCCTAGTTTGCCGAGCTCGGCAGCCAAGGCTTAGCATCTACAAGTTTCGGAACTTTGGAAATTGATTATAAAATAATGAAATAATTCTTAATCGATTAAAAATAGCTTGTTTCGGCCTTTCATTCTCCCTTTAACTCGAATAGATGACCCGCATGATGGAAACGGATAATTAACAGCGTAGTGACTGGTCTTCGTAATCCGTTTCCATCACGCTTCAAACCTTAAGTGCGACTGTCTACTTGACTTTTTAATTTTAAGGAACGTGTGTAGTAAAAATTCTGCATATTATTTCTAAACCTCGCGTCTTCATTTAAATAACTCGTAAGTGAACGATCCTACCATTAATTGAAATAAGTTTTTCAATTTTTTTTTTTACGTTAATGGTTGGAGCTAAAGCCGAAAATATAATAAAACGGAAGGCGTAGCTAAGGTTCCTAATTCCTCTGATAAAATTTGTTTGATATTATCGTTTTTACACGATTCAATCGTATCATCGTTAAACAAAATCCAACCACCGTTTTCGTCGCGATTATTTTCTTTCAGCCAATTTGGCCAACAACAATTTTTGGTAATAGCGTCTTCGTTTGAGATCTTCCGCTTTAAACGTCGCGTCATAGGTTGAAGATGGACTTTTTCTTCCATTCGCGCCAATTTTTGATGCTTTTCGAATAAACTTGGGTTTATATTAATCAAGGCAACGTAATGCCCCGCATGCATCATGGTGCCAATATGAACTACAACTCCGTAAATTTGATAAACATGTTTGTCGCAAGGTTGTACGCATTTTGAGTGCGAACAAGAGATTGTTTCGTGAATGGGCATTGCGTTTAAATTCTTGGAATATGCTCTGGGAATGAAAAAAATTATCGTTAAGAGTTTAAAAATGGCTTTTAAAATGGATAATGAAACCCGACAAATGATTTTTCTATCAGAAATTACGATTAAGGGCGAGTAAAGCGAATGAGAGAAAAAAATCTCATTGTTTACCAGTTTCTACTATTTCTTGAAGTCAGAGATGAAAGCTTCGTCTTTAAAGTTAGAAATGTCAGTTTGTCAGGCTACATTCTCTAATCGATTAATAATATCTTCATTATCTCTTTAAATTTTTATATTTTATAGGCTCAAAGGCTCAAAACCCGGATTTTGAGGCTCGAAGCTCGATAAGGAAAAATTTGAGGGCTCAAGTTGTCTTTGAAGCTGAAAATTGCTTGTCTGGTTAACTAATATTTCCGTACTTGTAGGTGGCTGTTCCAATTTGATTCGGATGAAAGATTAAAACTTGAGGAAAGTTTTCAATTTCTATTTTCAATCTGGCTTCGACGTGATGCAAACATTCTTCGCAAAAGTATTTATTCGAGTCCCTCAGTATACTTTCTTGACAAACTAAGTCCAGTAACGATTCGTTGACTAGATTAGCTTCTAAGAAATAAAAATTATTATATTTAATTGAAATCATATCTTAAACGAATAGAAACTTTCGTTACCCGCAGGTTCATCTTCGGAGAGTATTTCACCCTCCAAATCTTGCGCGTTCACTTTAAAAGCTAAATCCCAATAATCTTCGGTTTTTCTTTTGGCATTTTCGCATTCGCAACAAATTAAATGAGTGGTTAGTTGGCCGTTTAAAAATTGACTTCTAAAATCAGTCACGTCGTCTGACTTGGTTTTCCGTTTTCCCCAACTCGCAGCGGATTTCTTTCCATTCGAGTCAAATTCGGGAACTCCTAACATTATTTTTAAAACCCAACTCAGAAACTCGTGGGCGTCAAATTGCTCAAATTTATAATGCGAACAATCTTCGCTAAATAATTTCAGGATCTTTTCTATTACGTGCGATAGAGAATTATTTTCTTTGGACGTATCTAATCTCTTCATTTCCATAAAGAGCTAAGCGTAGGCGCGATTAAATGAACTAGATTAATTGATTTTCAGTTGAAAGTTACAAAAAAAAAAGGCCAAGACTAACCCCGTGTAGCTGAGTCAAGATTATTGGAATCTCGCCGTTTTTCCACAAAGAGTGCTAAAGTAATTAGAGTAACAAAATTTGAAATGAAAAATTTATTTGAAATAAGACTGTATTAACTAACCACGTAAATCATTTGATGTAGGCACAAAAGAAAACCAGGGGTAAACCTTAAAATTTGTATTACGGAGTTAAAGAAACAGGTACTTCCGATATTGGGTAGCGGACAAAAGACAAAAGACTGACACTCTAAGATTGGTGGAGCAGGATTCGACTGCTCCATGTCACACTCCTCGACGACTGTTTCGTTTGTCTTTTCAGAAATATTAGCGCATTCGTTGTTAAAAGCCTCTTTTTTCACGTCTTGACAGTTAGCTACCACGCCAGGTTTTGGACGTTTTCTAGACAGTCTACCAAATCTTGGTGATTTATTGTTCCGTAAATTTGCTTCCATTTTGAACGAAACAATTAATTTTTACCGTTTATCCAAAATCAAATTAGTTATCTAACACCGAAAGTGGTTTGGTCGAAATTTATCACGATATTTTGATCTTTGTTACGCTTGCTTAACCCTTTTGGAGCAGCCCTAGGACTATTTTAACAAGGTACCTTGGGTTTTCAAGAGAACGATTTTAGACGAAACATTTTAAATTTACTTAATAATAATTCAATATTAAAAGAATAATTAAAGTATCTCTAACACATGCGAAAAGAAATCCATAAGACCACAATACGACAGACGACACCGAGTGACCGATAAGTAGACTCTTTAGCAGACGATAGAAGCTAGAAGTGTTTAGTGTTATACTCTGGAGTGGAAACTTCAAATTCTTTTAACAATTATTTATTGTTTTACACATTTACCGCGTAAGAGCGTTATGAGAGCAATGTAAGATCGATCCGAAACTGGGCGATATCCTTCTGCTCCGCTTACCAGCACCATGGCCAGGGTTCAGATTTGGTAATTTTAATTGGTTGAACAGCAGCCGTGAGCATTTAATTACTTATGATCAGCTCAGCAATATGACTTCTCTGATGGATCATTCTACTCTTGTAATCTTGTTCACTCTAGCAGCGGTTTAAGAATGCCTAACTACTGTTTCAGTTTTCGCGCTTTTGTCTAAAGAAGTCTTGAATTTGTTTATAGTTATATGTGGTGCCAGCAATATTACTACCATTGTGTTCATATTGGACTTATAAGTGAGCAAAGCGTCGCTTCATTTCGGTGGCTGATTGAAGCCACCACGTTGCTTCAAGATTCAACTATGATTCAAGGCCTTGGGACTTCGATTCGGATTCTGGGAAATGATTGGATTCTGCAATGTAAGTTTAATCCAAAATACTTTTCCTAATTACCTACTTGAAGTGTTTAAAATCAATCTTAAGCCGTACTTGATGGCAAGGGATGTGACAGACGGGGCTAATCTTATTTCGAGGGGGGCCAGGCAATCTGTACCTTTGACTGTATTGAAGCGATTACGCTTAATCTTTAAAACACCCTTCGTTTGACGGTACTTAAATGATTTCATATAATCCGCAACCCTCTTCAGACGAGGCGTAATTAGCCGTGGGTTAATCAGATTTGACCAAGGTTTACAGTTATATAAACCTCGGTTAATTTTGAATAAACCATGGTTAAATCTGATTAAACCAGCTAGTTACGCCTCGTCTGAAAAGGGTATCGGTATACGTGGAATCCATGAGTGATTAGCCCCTCGTCTTATATAAAGGTCTTTTTGGGCAGACACATTAGACCTTGCCCATAATTTGATTTCGCGACAATTACTTGATGCTAATTTTAACCAAATAGTTTTGCGGAATATAGTTTATCGTACCAAAAATAAATTGGATACTCTTTAACAAAACATTTTATTAATTTTGACAAAAAAGGGGCAACGAAAGTAGGGTTAATATCGTTTCATTTGTTGATAATATAAAAATCAATCCTTAAAAAAAATTAAAAAGTTTGCTAAATACCTACGGGGCGGAGGCAAAATTTAATAATATCTATTTACAAGCTTGTGGCACATATTTTTCATCTTGCAAGGAGAAAGGGGGGCCAATTTAAAGCGCTTTTACCTTATCGAGCCTTACGCGCTATTCGTCGGGTCTCTGAGAACAAAGACCCTATTTACAACTTCAATAGACCTCCGTACAATATTACGAATACAATTTTTTTTCAAAAACAAAATACAATAGGATAAATTCGAGGATTAATATCATTTAGAATCAGTTAAAGGTTCAAAATTAGACCAAACTGCCTTGACATATTTCGAGTTTAAGAGTCTTACGCAACTTTTTAAATTTTGAAACAATATTTTTAATTCGTTTTGTTTGAAATACTGAATTTCGCCAAATTTACTCTAGACTAAAATTTGTAAGAGTTAGAAGATAACATACGGTAGAATATCACGCTGCGTTATTAGTTTAATTTTGAACCCTTCATTGAGCTTTCGACTAATTTTAAATAGATCTAAAAGAGTCTTCGCGATGCTAAGTCTTTCTTCAAATTTCTCGTACTGTATAATTAATCGCGATGAGAGCTTTTCATTGGCGTAGGCCACCCGTGACGTTTATAGGGGAGGGGGGCGTTCCGTGATTACTCTATATAATTCCACTTTTTAATTACCATTACTTCTTTTAAAAATGACTAAATCAAAATTTTATATTTACAAAATATACGTCATTTTTTACGAACAATTATTAATATAAAACGTTAATTTATATAAAAATGTTCTTGAATATCTAAAAGAAAAGCTCAAAAAAGATTTACAATTCACGAATCTACCAATTTTTTTTTTTTTTTTTTTTTTTTTTTTTTTAAATAATTATGACTTTCATCCTTTTTAAACAGTCTTTTTTTTTTGTTTTTTGATAGTTTTTTCAATAGTAGTTCCTTGTTGGCGAGTTGATCGTGAATTACGTAGAGAAGCTTTAATATTTAAGTTTTGTAACTTTGGCTTTTAGACGACGGGGCGTTTGAGCAATTTCTGTAAAAGATAAAAAATATTAGTTCGTGGGAAAATTAGAAGCTAAGTTATAAACTTATGTTTATACCATTTATAGTAAACATATATATATATATATATATATATATATATATATATATATATATATATATATAATGGTTCTCTCCACCCATTTCCTACGTCACCCGCCTTTCGCTACAGTACCGATTTCGCGCAACTTGGCTAAATTAAGTAGTTGAACCAGCTATTTTCCTATTTCCCACGGAGTTGGTAGCGCGCGCGAAGCTAGACTACCAGGTCTCTATACGATTTGTTGACACGGAGTCTAACTTCACGCGTACTGTCAACTCCAAGTGTCTGAATGGAATTAAATAAATCTAGAATTAAAGGCAAAGTCTCGTGAAAAATCTAGAATTGTACAAGTCAATCCTAATTAGGAGGACAGTACTAGCCCTTAACACCGGATAATACCTAACTTAAATGCGTTTAGTGCTTTCTAGTAATCAACCAACCGCAAAGTCATAAGTAGGAATGACTCGAACTTTAATAACGGAACTTACATCATCAGTCCCTAAGTAGCAATCATTCTTTCTACGAGACTAAGATCTCTAAGTCAAATTTTTATTATGAACCGATTTCGTTATATATTAACTACGAAAAAACCTTTTAGGCGTTCGAGTGGTCCTTTAGATAATTCGTAACGTGGATGTTTTATCTTCTAGCGTTGTTACGTAAACCGGCTTCTTTTTAAGAGGGGTTTAGATGTCTAACCCCCCCCCCCCCCCCGTCTCTGAGGCCGAGGCACCTGACCAAAGGAATTCCGTGATTTTGGTGTCCTTGGTAGGCGGCAAGTCGGCTTACCACAAAAAGACTAGTAGGGAATAAAACGGGTTCCTTTTAAAGTCAGGTGACGTCATATCGGCTCTTACAACGCGTATTTGAACTAGAGAAGAAGCTTAACGCGTTTTGAACCTCGACCTAAATATTTTCTTATATAAAGGAATTTTTTCGAATTGATAGAGTCGCTTGTCAAGAGTTTTTGAATCGCTTTTTGCCTCGGGCCGTAAGATTTTTAATAACCGACATAACTTTTAAGTAAATACGAAATAATGGTAACTGAATAAAGTTTGATTCGGGGGTTACGTGTCAAACAGGGGGTACCATTTTTTGAGGGAGGGGGTTTATAGTCTTAATAAGGCTTAGCCCGTGGACTTGACGCGTTTTAATTCATTTAGTTCTAGCCCGTAAACGAGAAATTTTCAAACGGGAATGGCGGTTTTAAGAGGCCCCCGATATAAATTATTTCTTCGTTGAAAACTAGTTTGGCCAATTGGGGTTACCCCTCGAGATAAATTTATTAGTCCGAAGCGGAATTTCTCACACATCCCAATTCCGGGAGGGTCTCGTCATCTCGGACAAATTTTCCTAATCTCCATCTTTCCCTCTATAGAGGCTAGTACCTTCGATCGAACTAGCTCCGAACTATAGGTCTATGAAAAGATAACGAGAAATTTATAGAAATTTAAAAATTGGCGAGGTTGTGACGTCGGTTTTACTTTTAATTTAAAGTTTCATTCCGCGCTCCCACGGAATAACCGAAGAATTCGGGGAAAATTGAGACGGAATACGACTAAAAAAAAACCAATCTGTAATCGACAAAAGTCGATTTCATCGTATTTTCGATTAAGGTCTACTTTTGTTGAATTGAGATTTTTTATATTTGGTCTAATTCTGTTGTGATTTTCCAATTTGAACGATTTTTGACCAAATTTCCTCATTGGACGAGTCGATTTCTTTGGTTATTCTAAGCATGGATTAATCAACTTCACAGGGATAATTCTCTTTGGTAAAATGATTGTTCGAATCGCACCCTGGTGACAAAAATTGTCTAGACCGGAAGTTTCTAGCTACCGATACACGGGGGTGAAATATTGAAGGGTAAAAACACTCTAAAGCAGACGATGCTCTGATGGATTAATCCATTTATTTATTATTCAACCTCACACGTGTTACTGTAGACCAAGGCTTAAGTTGATTCTTTTTAAATTCTGTTTAAATTAGATTATTAATTAGACTATAAACATAAATATCTTAAAATGAATATGGAAATGTTACAACAAATAATTTCCAATAAACTTAAAAAGTAAACAAAATATCCTGACTGAAATGAGAAGTTGAAAACCAAAATCTCCGAAGCTTTGAAAATGTACAAAAACTGCCTGGAGATGACAACGTTTCAAAAATATACTTCCGGATTTGTATCGGTAAGGGGGTAAAATTGAGGGGCCAAACAAAATTTCTGGCAGCAATGTTTGAAACAAACATTTTCAACTACTAGTATAGTAAATCGTACCAGAGAGAATTATCCCTGTGAGGTTGATTAATCCATGTTCTAATCCATGAAAAGTAAAACCATCTACTTTAAAGTTCAAATATTGAGTGTAAAATCGCAGTAGGAAGTGCTGGCTTTAGGGCGGGGTTATTCGTCCACTTAGCATTTATCCGTATTTTAATCATCAATTAGTGTCAAAGTCATGGCGGTAATGGCCGCCACCTTCGGAAATAAAAGACGCTTAAATATGAAAAATAATGTAAACAAGGCTTTCAATCTTATATCTCACGTAGCGAACTAAAGTTTTTAACTCTCTTTGGCGAAATCATCGGAGCGCGGCTATATTTTGAAGCCCTATGGGCTGTTGACCCTCGAGAGACCGGACTATAGCGCGGTTTTTCACAGGCCGCCGACACCGAATCGTAATCGGATCATTTTTTAGTGACCGTAATGAATTCGCGTCGTCAACCCCTTATCGATTTTGATACGTTTTACCGAAGATCAAATGATTTTAAAGTGGATGTGCCAATAAGAATATATTATTGGAAGGAAAAAGTACTCGAGGGATTTATGACGAAAAAAATTAATTTATTTATTTAATGGCCATTAATTTTATTTTTGGATTAAAACTGAACAAATGAGGTCAAAGTTTAAAGGCCTAGGATTTCTTCTGCCTGTTTCACTGGAAGTGGGCTCATTTCTGAGCTTCCCCTTGGGTAGCAAGGCAAAAGAAAGCCTATAGAGTGAGTTTGTTTCCAGGGTAACAGGCACAAGTAATCTTAGGCCTTTAACGAGTTTCAAATCGTCTATACGAGTCTACTTTTCCAATAGATATTCGTGTTTGGCTTTTGAAAAAAGACTCCCACGCGTTGGTCAACTTGACCACGGCTTAATCATAGACAAGTAACAGAATGGATAACTTTGTAGCGCGTTGAGTCGTATTCCGGATCCCGTGGCTGAATATTGGCTAAATAGGCAATGACGTCATTTAAAAAGTCGCGCGTTTCCTATGACGTTAGAGGTATACGGCCATTCAGCGAGCGCCGGAAACGGAACGTACCCACTTTAACCCGGGGCCAGCTAATTCTCCGATCCTTCTAATCGTGTTTATTGATATTGCTTGCGATTGGTTTAATATTTATGCCAAAAACTATACCTAGGACCGACGTTATTTGTCCGTTTAGATTATCTCATTAATAAAAACCGCAAAAATTTATATTTTATCACTAATATTTCAAAATCAATATTACACCCATAATTTTTATCGCTTTCCGTCCTAAATTATTTGAATGGGGTCAAATGAGGTCGATCAGCGAGAATCTAATGGGAGAACGCCTACCAGAGTTTCTTAACAGCCCTTTAAAAGTGACTTCTTCCACTATGGACATGGTTTTTGGCGTTAACCTTAACCGGTTCTTAGGTTGAAAAAAGAGCGAGCGCCCGATACCTGCCCACGCTAAAATGTACATTTATCCTAGCTTTAACAGCGCGCCAATAACGAAGGTGACTCGGGTGAGGTTAAATTTTGGCACTGTCCGAGGTACGTTAAGTAATGTCCAGCTCGATGGACGCGAGATAATCCGGTTTCACGAGGATAATTAAACGTTGTTAACTCTCATCTTGTAAACTTTAAATTACGCGTTAATAACGGTGTCAGTGTCCGTTAATCTCTTAAAAATAAAACTATTTGTAACTAAATATATTAACGTATTAATGGGCTGCCGGATCTACGGAAACAAATCCGTAAATAATGGATTTTTTGAAACCAAAACAAATATTTTAAATCCCCAATGTTTTAGTAAAGGGTTAGTATCACGCTTTAGTCAAAGTTTGAATTGTGACGAAAACATTTTGCGGGATAAAAATCCGCCCAAAATTACACTGTTATTATCCCTTTAAGTTAAAAAAAAAACCTAGAGTTCAATTTAATTTATATCCAGAGAAATAATATTTTAATGTAATTAAATCAGGTGTGAAAAGGGCCCGCCGCGGTCTTCCTAGAAATCCATTGGAGCGCGGAAGATACGTTCGAGTTATCGTCCCCTTCTTGGTCGTAAAAGAAATAAAACGAGCTTCCAGTTAGATCACTCGAACTCAACTTATAGACTTTAATAAAACAATGAAGATCGAGATACGGAAGAGAGAATTAAAGGTAGCTATAAATGGGTCTAGTCCGTAGCCTGCCGGGAAAATCTTTGTTACGCGCCTCGTTTTCGAAAGTTCGGAGAAGAACAATGGGCGGACGAAACTCGATTTCTCGAATTTCGAAGGAAGTCTTAAATAAACCCTACTCTCGCCTATTTTAATTCGATAATCGAGCGACCCCGTCTCACTATTCGATGGCGAGCAAATTTCCCACGGTCAGTCTCCCCGTTTCTCTTCATCTGGCCCCTTTACGATTTAAAGGTCGGCTGAAAGCGAAACTGGGATATCACCCCGTTTTAGAGACCATAAAGTAATATTCTTCGGTTCGAGAGAAGTTCGCGTATGGAAAGGCGATTATAAACTATTTTAAAATTTCGCGTACTAAGTTTTAAAGGGAGGGTGAAAAGCCAGTGAGTAAGGAACTTAGGAAGTAGCTCTGAATCACGGACATCGTAGATTTAACTGCAAAATGACATCACGCTGCGTCTTCTCGTACGAATTACAAATTAAGAGCATCTTGTACGCGATGTTTATTTCAAACGCGCCAATATTATCTTTACCATTAGATGTGTTAAATCAAACCCATAATATCGTGAAAACAAATTTCATTGGGTATCCCAGATTTTACCCAAAATGATTACCCAAACCTTTACTCGTTTCACCCAAGATTAGATTAGGTTACTTTAGATGGGTAAAAAGGGATTGGGCGAAATGGTAATGGGGCAAATATTTTTGCCTCTTAGTGAAAGGGGGTGGCGAGTTTGTTTGTACCTAGTAGGCTAGAGGCGAGGCTAGAAGGGGAAATCGGGGAGAGCATTACCCTATCTGGCTTTCTTTCAAATCAAGCTCGCGAACGACAAGCGGGTACGTAAGAATAGTTGGTATTATAAAAGAACTTGCGGGTGAGACATCTTGTTCGAATGTTGCTAACTGCGTCACGAAATCACGTGGCGTTAAGGTTATACAGGGCAGTTATTTCCGTTTTCATAAAACGCTAGGGGTAAGAGGGCTCGGAAGTCACTCGGGAGAGACCCGACCTTGAGAGCTGATATGGACATAGAAAAAATAAGCTTAAGAAATGCTCGGTGCTCACGAGCGCTATGAGCTTTACGAGCTATGACGTAAGCTCCTCTTATGATACCAACTATCCATAGTTTTCAGTAAAGGGACAAAAGAAAATTCCACCCCTCTTATCCAGCTTTGCTTTCATTGTCAGGTTGCCAGGAGCTTGTGAGTGCAGTTCAGAACAGATCAGTTTCAAAACTGAACTGCTAGCCTTTCCCTCTGCACTCACAAGTGGTTGGCAACACGGGGGAACGGCACTTACCCCCTTTAGTGAAAACTATGTATTCCAGCTTAACTAGTCCCCTTTCTGGCTGTTAACACATTAAGTATTCGTATATGTACTTGAACGAGTTCTCGTTGTTAAGGTAAATAAGTGTTGAACAGGACTCTTCACTAATGTAGGAAAGTTTATTTATAGTTAAATACCTTTCCTTATAATTGTCAATTTTTGGAAGTTTTTTAACGAAATTTAAATTGTTGTTAGGATTAAAGAAATTCGCGATTCAAAAGGGAAAGTTTACGATTTCCCCGAAAAGAAAGTTGAGGTTTAGGAAAAACGACGAGTGAACGAGGATAAAGAAAAACCCACAAAAAATAAAGTTTTTTTTTGTAATTGTTTCTTTTGTGGCACGGATAAGGAGCCTTTTGTATAGGTATATTTAATTCTTTTGATTTCAACACGAAAAAAGTGCTAAAGAACGCTTGATAAAGAAGTTATAACCTAACTTATTTCCCAAACTATATCTTTCAACGCGTGAATTAACTGAATTTCTTCAACAACAAAAAAATAATCTAGGGCTTGACTACTTTTTACAAAATGTAACTCGGTACAAAAAATATCAAAAACTTTCACCGATTTCTCACGTCCCGCGGATTTTCCCCTACAAATAATAATAGAAAAAAAAAGTTCTCTTAACATTAACCGCGAGGAAGTTAAATCTAGGTATAGGGTATAAGAAGCGGAAATAGAAATAAATATATTTAGGGAACCCTATTGTAAACGACCTTATTCAAAAGTTCGATGTACTTTTAATTATGAAAGCCGCGTTTGAAGTTTCTTGCTATTCCAATACCGAAGTTTATTAGTTTTAAAGATAATTTGGAAAGACATTAATATTTAACTAGGCCTAAACCTCATTAGAATTACTCAATAATAAGGCGTTGGTTAGAATTACCGAGGTTTTTTCGGGAAAACCGTGCTAACAAATAGATATACTCGTAAAATGAGGTAAGATTCCCGTACGAAAACCGGTTTTTGCTGTTGAAATTTAAGGATTCTTTAAAGAGATAATGCAACCTAACAAGTGATTTTTATCGATTACTTATTGTTTAAATAGGCCTAATCCACTAGTGAATAAATTTAGAAACAAATATTAAACTAGAAATAAGTTTAAAACTTACACGGAAAATAGGCTTAGCGGGATTCACGGAGATCCTGATTTTCACCCATTATAAGCTCTAGCTACCAATCGAACGCGATAGTTAGTCTCGTGGAGATCTCGCGTGAACGACTGGCCTTTGCTCATTGGTCGCTAGACCTTACACGGATCTCCAAGCCTATTTTCCGTGTAAGTTTTAAATTTATTTTTAGTTTAATATTTGTTTTGTAAACTTTTTATCGGTGAATTAGGCCTATTTAAATGATAATGAATCGATAAATCGCTTGTTATTAGGTTGCATTCTCCATTTAAAGGAAGCATTAAGTAACGTAATAACGTTGATTTTGTTCGATAGAGTCTAAAGTTTATCAATTAAATCTTATCAGAACATCGGATAGTTATTTTTAAATACATTTAGGAAATATTCAATTTTAAGTCTGAAATAATTTCTTCGAGACTCTCATTCCAAATGCTTCGTTCAGCAACCAGTACCGGAGTTACCGCCTCAATTAAAAATACATTAACCACTAGTTTCTGGTACGTGTCACTGAACGGGGGGGGGGGGGGTGTATGTTATGAAATAAGCCCCCAAAATTGAAATCTTAATAAAATTAATTAAAAATGAGGGGATGTTCGCGTTAGTTTAACTGGAGGCTTATCATAGACTATCAAATTAAAAAGAAATTAGTTTCGTCACATCATGCCCCATTTACATATATATAAAAACTCTTTAAAGGGAGAATGCAACCTAATAACAATAGGCCTTAATCCAAGAGTAAATGGTTTACGAAACAAATATTAAACTAGAAATAAATTTTAAATTTACCCGGAAATTAGGCTTAGTTTATCTAAGAATTGTCTCCATGTAATGTCTAGCGACCAATGAGCAAGACCCGTCGTTCGAGCGAGATCTCCAGGAGACTTACAATCGCGTTCGATTGGTCGCTAACCCTATTTTTTTAATTAGTTTTAAATTTATTTCTAGTTTAATATTTGTTCGTAAATTCTTTCACTAGTGGGTTAGGCCTGTTTAAAGAATAAGGAATCCATAAAAAAAACTAATTGTTAGGTAGCATTCTCCCTTTAATGCTTTTTTTTATGTATCGACTTGACACTAAACGTTCGGAACGGTTGAAGAAATCGCTCTATTGTTTAAATAAATCTATCTCAGTCAATTTAGATAAAAATAGGTAAACCATAATGGGAAACCGGGTAAAATATTTAAATTTATTATTTGGGTCGAACGAAGTATTCACATCCGAGTCGACCGCCCCCAAAATTTTAAGCCTTTACGATTCTTGAGTGATACGGTGATATCGGAAATCCATTACTCGAAAAACACTCAACCATTATATCGTTAAATACAGAATTTATTCTGAATTTTTTATACGAGATTTTCGTATAAATTTGCGTAAGTTGAACCCTAGTTCCATCTCAATTTTTTTTAATTTTGAATTCAATTTGTTATAGATTAATTTTTTTGGAAGACACTTATCTAGGGCCATTGACAATGGACAGCTATCTTAAGTGGATAAAGATAACAAAATTTGGCGTTCAGAAGCGTCCTCTAACGTCAAAACAGTGCGGGGAATAGTAGGATCTAACAAAAGCTGGTTGGTTTTGTTAGTTCATATTTTTGCCACTGTTTGCCGTTAGACGGCGCTATTACGAATGCCCGCGGGTTTTGTTATTTATATGGCCGAGGAGTAAGATACGAAACATTTTTAACCCTAGGGACTACCCAAAGTTTAGCTAAGTTCAAAATGAAAAGCGAGATTTGTTTCAATAAGTACTTTCGCGAAAGATACCGCGCCAAAGAAACAGTGTATCACGCGTGAAAAGTAAAATAAAAATCAAATTTTTCATAGGTCGCCTCTCCACTCGGTGTATGTCAATCTTATCTCATTGGCCCTTGAATAAAATAGAGGGCCAATGAGAGAAGAGTGTTTTAAAGCGATTAACGACTGATTTCAAAAGAAAAATAATAAGATGGAACTTTAATTATTCTCTAAGTAGAAAAGGGGCAAATACTTTTTGACAATTACGTTATCCCGAAAGATTTTCTCGTATCACCTTAATCGTAATTTTGAATTATCATATTCGAAAAGACACCCGGGAGTCGTGGACGAATCATAATTTACCGAACACAAGTTTTCATTTAATAACCCTAAACTTACGAAATCTTTGCCTTTATTAATGGTAAATAAGAGTTTATAATAAAACGTGATTTACCTCATCTCTGGTGATAGGCCGGAGCCTTTTTTCTGATGAAATTGGAATCGGAGGAACCCGAATGGTGAGACTGATGACCGGAAGGTCCCGGTCCGCCGTTGGTTGGCGGATGGTATTGATGGTTCCCGTGTCCGTTCTCCCTGACGCGAAGGTCCGAGACCATTTGAGCTAATTCTCTTTCCTTCTTGCTAAGTTCTTCGGAGGAATGATGGGTTCCGTCGCTAGCGCCGTTTTGACCGCCGGAATTTCCGTTAGTGGTGGCATGGCCGTTCTCGGGGCTCTGTCCTTCGCCATTCGTCGCGAAATGTAGATTGGCCAGGCTGGTGGATCGCGACCTGTGCTCTTGGCGTATGGAATAGGAGAACGCGCGCTCGTTCAAGTGTCCTTTCTTTCTGTAGATTCCCGTATTGAAGGGCGAATCCGCGTCCGAACCCTTGTCCGATTTGTCGCCGCCGCTCTTTTTCTTGCCACCGCTGCCATTTCCGTTTTTCTTGGGTCGGCCTTCCGCCCTAGACGCGGTGGCGTATTGTTGTTGGGAGTAGTATCGCTCGTAAGGGAACTGTCCCGGTTGGTAAGACGCGACCGGACTAAGGGGTCTCGTGGAAGGTAGATACGAAGGTTCTTCTAAGCTGGATAAAACCGGGCGTTCGACTCTTTTGGCTTGTCGTTCGCTGTAGTATCCGGCGGCGGCGTAGATACTGTGAGGATGAAGTTGTCCCGGATGGGCGTTCGGGAAACCGTTGGGCGGAAATTTGCCTTTCCCTTTCTTGTTTCCTTTACCATCTTTCGGTCCCTGACGGCCTTCTCGTCCCGGTCCTAGCCCGGAAGCGGGAATGGGCGGGGGCGGAGGGGGTCCGCCCGGCAGAATCATCTGTCTGGGTCGATTGGGTTTGTTGTTGGCCTGAGCGCCGCCCAAAGTGGACCCGGCCGTCGTCGATCGAACGCTTCGTACCGTTCCGGTGGTATCCGTGTAAATCATCTCTCTTTCCGTGGGCGCGGCGCCCACCCACACCTTGTAGTTCTCTTCGTCCAGGGCCTTCTCGGCGCTACTTAGTCCCGATTCGGAAGGAGGGGCGTGGTGACCGTTCGTGCCGTTGGCGTTGGAGGGAGAAGGTCGTTCGGGTAATTCTCTGCCGTTTAGGTGACGCCACGCTTCCACCTTGTCAACGGGGCTAAAGGCGGGCATGGCTTGGGCCCTTTTCGTTTCCATGTAGTAAGGGTTCTCTTCTAGTTGCCGGGCGTACATGCTGTCGGCGTAGGCGTGGAAGCAACATCTAACCAGAGCGTTGGCCGCCGTCTCTTTTTTGGCGATAAAGGCGTGACACTCTAGCACCTTGATTCCGGAAGTGCGTCTGAGTATGCAAGCGAATAAGGGCGGTTGGCTGGTGGCGTGTTTCGCGAATGGACTGTCCAAGGGCAAGAATTTTTCGACCCGATCGCTACTACCGCCGGGAACCACCACGTAGCGAACGGCGGCGCAATAATGCAACGATTCAATCGGAAAGAACCTGGTGATTTGACGACGAGATTCGTCGACGTTTTCCAAGAGTAACCCGTTAGACCAGACGCTCAACCAAGAATCGATTCCCTTGGCCGTGAAGGGCCCTTGGTCGGGGTACAGTTCCCTCAGCGGCTCTTGGATCCCTTGCAAACCGTCCTTGGTAATGTGGGGGACGGAGGAGCCCAAGTAGAGGACTCGACATCGACAAATCGGCGTGGTAGACATCGTTACGGGGTCACGTGACCGCCGCTAGAGGCGGCTGTGGAAGGAAAGGTTTCGGTTCCCCGCCGAAAAGAAAGACTGTTCGCGAAAGATTTAGCTTAAAATAAATTCGAGGCCTTAGCTAATTAATTTCGTTTTCCCGTCAGGGTTTTAAAACTTACCTTTCGTTCCGATTCTCTCCTAGTTTTCCTCGTCGTTCCCGATTAAAAATCCAAAAGTAGTTCTTTCGTCGAAACCAATCACATTTGTTTTTGTTTTTTTGTTTAATAAAACTTTAGTTTGTGGAAAACTTTATCCATATACAACAACTCAGCGCGGTTCGAAGTTCTATTTCGTTATAATCCTTTTTAAATATTCGTTATCGTCCACGTATACCGCGGATCAAAACGCCCGTCGAACTATTCCAAAATTTTACACGCACGCACTCGAAAACGAGACGGAAATTGCGTCGAATATTCGCATCTCGGAAAACTTTTTTTCGACCGATGGTGGTGGGGAGAAGGGAAACGATTTTCGGGGGCCGGTTTTACAACCTACGTCGATGATGGGGATGCAGTAATATATAGTTTGGGAACTAAGCCGAAGACGCCGTCTCTCTGACTCTGGCGCGTACAGGTGCGCTCTCTCGAAAAAGGCCCCGCAGCTTTTTTCCAAGCTCGCTGGAATGTCGTTCCCTTCGAAAAACGGGTACAATGAAACTCCCAAAATGGCTTCCAGCGGGCTGTTACCTTTTCCCCCGCTTTTCGCCGACCAATCGCGTGTCGACTACCTTCATAATAATGGCGCCTAAAAAGAGCTTAGATTAGGGAGGAAAGGAAAACAACTCGGGTCGCGAAATCCCCCTCGTTTCGACCCGCGTCTCGCTAAAATGAACTCCACCGCCGAAACTTCGCTACAATTTACGTTTCAATTAGAGTATTCAGCCCGTTCGAAGCTAGAGACTCGTATTTAATTCGCTTATTTCATCCTTTAGAGGTACGGGCCGAGCTTAGTCTTCTACCTTCTGAATCGTTCCGGCGCCTAGTTCCGAATATACCTGGCTTAAGCCGGTCTTTGGCAGTCTCCGCTAATATTTAATTTCATTTTTTATTTAATATCCGCTCTTTTCCACCTCCATTACTTTTAAATTATTTCCTAGCTAGACTTTGATAAAAAAAAATTTAAAGTTTCGTTATCATTTTCTTTCGGTTAATAAAACATCCTTGGATGCTCGTTATTTAGTGAAGATCCCGTATACTCTCGGTTAATTGTTTATCCTAATTATAACCCCTATATTTAATGAGCTAACGCGACTCTAAACTAATTTATTTTTCGTTCTAAATAAATATATATCCAGCATAAAGGAAATATGAAAAGAATTTAAAGGGCGAGTAAAAGGCGGGAGCTATCTACGTTTTCGTGTAGAATAACGGGCAAAAACCTACGGATTGATCCGTGGTTTGTCAAATTGGCACGGGGTTAAATTTTAGTTTCCATTATCGAATAATCGCGCGTCTAAACGAATAGGAATTTTCAGGCACATCATTCCTCACTTTAATTAGGATGGAACCAAAGGTAACGGAGAAGGCAGAAGCTACCGACAGTCTCGAAGTTAAATAGGAATACGCGGTGGGGTTATGTCTTTTGGGGCGAATTTAAATTAACAAATAAATTAAATAGCCACGCTTAACCTCGTTGCGAAAAAGTAGTTTTCCCAAAATGTCCCGTAACATATATCTTTAATATTAAAATAATTATCTCCATGGTGAAATATAAATTTAATTAGCTTTTATTTGAGATAACCCGCTTTTCCCCGTGGTTCTAAGGTTGGTCCCCTATATAGTAAATTACCCCTCGGGTTGGCAGCACCCGCGAAGCTATAGACCTCTTTTTAATCTTGTAAGTCAATGAATGATAGAGATTAGGTGTATTGTGGCTTTGCGCTTACTGCCAACTTGAGGCGTAATTGTAGTTGTATTTAATCGAAGGAAAGATTTTCGCGGCAATGGCAAATAAAAACCATATTCATACCGTTATATATAATGGCTCGCTTCATCGTTTCGTAGAGTGAATACGTAACTCCGACTTTAATAGTGACGATTCCTCTTTAACGAGGATTTATGAGCAAGTTGTGAAAGATAAAAATACGGTTTACATATATTTATCTATTTAGAACCCCGTTAACCCTAATTAAGATGAGATAAATGTACTCTTTTCACCCTTCCCTTTCCTGGATGTACTCTTAAAATAACCTCAAATTCCGAATTTCCGAAATGAAGGAAATAGATTGTAAAATATTTCCATAGAAATATTCGTTCTCGCGCGCTATTTTATCCGAGATGCCTCCCGCTGAGAACATTCCGATTCTTAAGAATTCTCGTTCTCATTTTTATCCCTAGGTCAGCCCTTCCATCTTTACTAAAGGATAGAACTTTTAGGGGTCGTAAGGTCACTTACTTAAGACCTTATTTTCGCGAGACTCTCGGTACTTCTTTTCAGCGTGTAGGTTTTTTTTACTAGCGCGAAGTTGGAGGTCTTTGTTTATCGCGTGTTTATCTACGGAAAGGTGAGGTTTTCTCAATGTAGAATGAAAACAAAATTCCTCCATTTTGAAAAGCCGACGACTTAAGCGCCCTCAAAAACTTAATGGTATCGTAAAAGCACCATTAAACTTTGAATAAAAAATCCACAAATCGTAACTCTTTTTACACTTTAATTGGCGTTGACTGATTAAATACAGCTAGATTTTCACGTTTGGTAAATTAAATAATTTAAATGAGAGTATAAAACATTTTACAAGTAGCTCTTAAGCTTAATCTACGATAGATGTTGGCAGTTTCCTAGTGGTATCCTAGCTTTCCCAGTTCCTTATATCGACAAATTCATCAATAAGTAAATATATAAAAGGGAGGAGTCCTTTTTCGTGACGTTTCTTGTACAGAAAGATGGCGCCCGCAGTCAGAATGACAAAATTCTTAAGATCTCTAGTTTTACTCTCAAGCTTAACGGCTGCTTTCTCCGCGCCTGCGTTCTTTTTACATCCGGAACTCTAGGGGATGAGTGACGTCTACAGTGACGCGGCCACTAAACTAACAAGTTGATCAAGCCGAACTGAGCTTTTTATATATTTACCTATTCCATACAGATAAACAAACGCCAAAGAGCGGTCGTCCATCTTGGGTAAGAATAGAAATTTTCGCGAGGCAATACCAGGTGGAACTAGACTCCCCGTAGCTTCCGTTTAACTAGAGATATAAGGCACCACCTGGGGTTGCCGATGACCTTTCTATTCTTACCCAAGATGGAGGGCAAGGCCCCCTGATAGGTCCACGCGTCTCTCTGCCAATTTATGAAGATCGGAGAGAGATAGCGAATAGTTCGTTTAAAAAAGGCAACATTTGCCATAGAAACGGGTTCTTTTTAACGGCACTTTTTGTCGCTTTCAAGGCTGGCAAAAGTATAAATAATTGATCCAACCTTGAAAAAAGACAACATCTTCGATAGAAACGGGTTTTATTTAACGGCTCTTTTTGTTAATTCCAAGAATATTTTATATTACCACGAGTATTAAAGCTTGATTTAGCCATTATATTACCAACTATTTTGAGGGCTGGCGAATGAAAATACTAAAAACCATTTGTCGCTTAAGAATTTAACTTACGTATTCTTAAATATAATTGTTTCTATAAGACAATTAGTTATATCTCATTCTTAATCATTTTTATCGTTTCATTATCCCTTTATGAATTATTAACTCGAGAAAATCCAAACAATGGGCGACTTTAAAATATTGGAACGGAGAAACAACATTTTTTAAAAGCATCATTTTATATTTTTTTCTTCCAATAATTGGGTCGTTTATATTTGTCAAAAATTGTCGTTTTACGGGTGGAGTCACCCGCATTTTCAAAATGCCAAACTCTCTTTAACGCCAAATATTTCGCGGGAATGAAGGTATAAAAAGAAGCCATTGTAATTTAGATAAAGTACAAAATATAACATAAAAAAAAAAACGTAAATTATCAATATAACAACCTGTTATTACGAAAATGGAATTTCGAGCCGCATAAATTGATACCATAGCTTCTTTTTTATTATTCGTCACCTAAGCCATTTCGGAGATACTTCGAGGCTGGTGATGATTTCAAATTCAAACTTTTTTCTGTTGATAATTTAAAGAACGAACCCCTAAGGGAGCTCGTTGCTTTCAACTTCCTCGAGTTAAATTTTAAAGTGACAGTGAAATAATGAAACCCCACTCGCCGCGACTGTTCGCGAGAAGATTCCTATCGCGCCTTTATTTCCCGATAGATGAAGCTGATTCTCGCTCGCGAGAAGGGGTTTCAGTTTCAGTACTACGCCGTAAAAAATATAATAAAATGAATAGAAGCTTCAACCTTTCCCGCGACATTTTTAAGGAACGGGTTTCGTCGATCTAAAACTAGGTTATCTCTACTTCCGGTAGCTCTCCTATTGGCCCCTATTGGAACAGACGTAGAACGGTAGATAAAATATCTAAAGACTAAATAATAGACTTTCCGTTCTTAGTCCAAGCTGGACGGGAAATATGATACGCCCTATCGCGTAGCACTGATTTCCGGAAGTTGAATAGAGCCAGTTTGAATTGGGACGGCTATCACTTGAGCTTCTATTCCTAGGCTTCTATTCCTATACGAGTTAGTTTAAAATTTATTGTATAATATTTTATTAGTGATTAAATTAAGGATGTTATAATGAATAAGCGATATCTTATCGTTCGGCTGCCTTTAAAAATTAACATTGGTAACTTCGGACAAATACGCTATGAAATAATAAATTCATTCCTTGCTGGTAAAATTGAGGTTTACGCGCCAAGTCCCGATTTTGCTGGTTTTATTGAATTAATAATATGTTATGAAATTGGTTAGGTTATTGTCAAAAATTCCTATCTTTTTTGCTGAAAACATTTTACCATAGGATTTGCATATGAAAATATAAATATTTTTTATTTTTCATTTCCCATTATATTGTAAACTTCTTCGATACTTAATGCTACCTTTAAGTTATAAGCCCTGATTTTTTTTTTTTTTTTTTTTCTCTCGTCAATTTCCAAGTATTCCGAGGTTTTTACCGCATTCCTGAAAACTCTAGGCTTATATCCCTGGATATTCGAATCTTGAAACCACCTCGATTTTGCCTAGAAATACCATTTATTAAACTAGCTATTCCAGTATTTCCAATCTCGCGACCTAATATAGTCAATACCAAATCGAGTTTGCAGTACGCGCGAATCTAATCAACCTTTTATCTATAAGACGTTTTGACTCGTTTATGAAGCAAGCCTAGGTTTGAGAGTGCCGAAAACTAGAGGTGTTATTTAGACCCTGTAGCGGGTTATTTTTTATCGATAAGGGAATGGAATGAAAACCGATTTTATCTACCTCGAAGCTCGAATTGGCATCGAGTAGAAAGCTAAGCTCGTCGATGTGCCCTTGGTTGCTTTCGAAGATATAGGGAACCATTAGCTTCGTACTCGCTCCTAAATCAAGGTTGAAATACGATTTAGTTTTGAACCTTGAATTTATTCTTAATTGACGAATTATCGTATATTTTCTTTCTCGAGGTTCCCGGGAACTAATAGAAGAAAACGTTAGGAAAAGCTTATAACGTTTTTCGTTTAAAAAAGCTTGATCCTTGATATAAATCCTTTTACACGCCTAAATCAGGGGGATTTTTTTGATAGTTAGCTTTAAAATACCCCTAAAATCCACATTTCCGTCCGTTTTAAAGAAGAAAAAATATGGGAATCAGCTGGCCTCGGGTGAACTGGCTACCAGGGTGGATCTAGGATAGTTCGGTGCAGGATAATTGGCTGCCGGAATATTGGCTGCTGAGAATATTCGGTGTGGGGAAAATTGGGTGCACGGAAAACTCGGTGTTTCATAAAATTTTATTTTCAATTTAATTTTACAATTAATTTTCCAATTTTAAAAAGAAGCGTGGTGTGCTACACAAAAATATACACCTTTCACACATTTCACTATTTTGCTTTATAGGTCTATTGAACCTTAATTCTTACTAATGCTGAATAAAAATTATAGCGTTTAATTGAGGCTTCAATCTATTTGTAATTGAGACCCTGGTACAAATCTCGAAAGACAGAGAGATTACAAGATGGAATGGGTAGCCCGAGGGCTTAACTAGTTGGAAGGATGGGCTAATTTGAGGAATTAAATAACCTAGCCTTACCTAAAATATTACAAATAGCCCGAGCTAAGGATTAACTAGTTGGAGGGATTGGCTAATTAGAAGGATTAACTAACCTAACCTTACCTTAAAGATTACCAGATGGACGGAGTAGCTCGAGGAATTAACTAGTTGGAGGTATGGGCTAATTCGAGGGATTATCTAACCTAACCTTGTCTAAAATATTATTTTGCACCGAATTTTCCGCCCAAACCGCACCAAATATTCTCGCACCCAATATTCCTAACACCAAGTTTTCCGGCAGCCAGTTTTCCGGCAGCCAATTTTCCTGCACCGAACTATCCGTATACCACCAGGGTTGACACAGACCTGGAGAACCTGGAAAAGTCAGGGAATTTTAAAATTGTCCAAAGGTCAGGGAAAAGTCAGGGAATTTTCATATTATCCAAAAATAAAATTGTGGAATCTCATAATATAGATTCAGTTAGACCCATGAGGCTTCCATAAATACATATATACGTAAAAGTTTCTTATATGGATCAGAGCCTTCAAAACATTTATGGAAAGTCCTTACTAATTTAAACCTTTAAATTGGTCAGGGAAAACCTGGAAAAGTCAGGGAATTTTGTTATGAAAAATCTGTGGCAACCCTGGGCTACGTTCCGTTTCCGGCGCTCAATAAATGGTTGTTTACCTATGACGTTTATTTAAAGACTTCATCACTTTTGGAGCCAATAGCGAGCCACCGGATGCGGAACGTATACCTACTCAATTTTAAGTAGGGGGTATGAATCTATCAATTATATATGGTTCTGTTGTTTATCGTCTATGGGGTAAAATTTTAAATTAAACTGAGCCCGTAACTTATTCTTGGTTCTTAAAAGCTCGGCTCGGGTTCGAGAAAATCGTTGGCGGGCTTGTTAGTTTCGTCTTTGATCCAAATATTTATTGAATTTAAATTTTAGGAATAATTAATCATTTTCTTATAATGACGTCGAACCGGTTAAACAATTTTAACGATACATTTTTTTTATATTTGATCGTCGGTCGTAAAATCGCGTGTATTATTAGATTCTCGTAAGTTCTAAAATTCCAGTTCTGTAAATATTTCTTCGGGCTTAGATCGTAGAAACGATGCGTGGTTTTAAAAATTCATTACGCGATCGTTAAACTCGAATTCTCCTAAAAGATACAAGCATAAACTAGTATCCAATCTTCATCTATCTTAATCATTTAAAAAGAGATACGAGAGAGAGAGACACGATTTTACTTTCACACTAAAGAAAGACAGCAAAGAGTCAAGGGGGAAGAAAGCGTGACGTCATGGAACCCCTTGCTGGGGGAGGTAATGGGGATGACATCGAGATGAGAGATAGAAACCTGACCTTTGTCAATGTCACCAGAGGGGTCCGACACGCTCTTATTCTCTGTACACCTGAATTCAGCTTTGGCAGTGCATTGAGTCCGAACTCTTATGAATTCTGAGCTTTGATAATAGTGCAAAGAGTTCAAACATTTTGTTCACCTGAGTTCGCGAGTTGTCTGCCCCCTCGATGTCACCTTTGCCGGCTCCCCATAGCTCCAAATCTCCTACACTCAAAATCTAAAATTGTTCATCCTAATTCTCTAATCATCTCCGATTCCTTCGGTTCCTGTCGGAACCCTCGAAGATTTCAAATCATCATCTATTTTATCTCGCTATCAGTCCGACCTTTGGCGCTAACCAGTTAATTTAGAAGCTTTTTGATCGTAAAAATCAATCTTTTCAAAAAAATATTTGCGTTTATTGATAAAACATTACGTTCCCGGTTAACATAAGCTACGGTCACACTAGCATTTCTTAATCGGTTTGAAACGGTAAAATCAAACCGATATTCAAATCGCCAGGAATCGTTTTAAGAGTCACGTGTCACGCGTTATCTTTCTAAATCGATTTATTGCAGCTTCATCTATCGGTTGTTGAAACCGATTCGGTATAAAACTGGTTCCCGAAGCAGTTTCGAGAAATCGAATCAAATCGATTCGAGAAAAGACGGTTTCCCGTTCACACGACTCCAGCGAAACGTTTTGAAATGGTTTAAATCGATTTCAAGGCGTATTATGAACGCAGCTATATTGCTATTTATTTCAAATACATTTGGGTGACAATAGCTGCGTTCATACTAGGCCTTGGAATCGATTTAAACCATTTCAACAACCATCTTTTCTCGAATCGATTTGATTCGATTTCTCGAAACCGCTTCGGGAAGCAGTTTCATACCGATTCGGTTTCAACAACCGATAGAGGAAGCTACGATAAATCGATTTATAAATATAACGCGAGATAATGTGTGAACACATGGCCGAGCACATGGCGATTTGAATATCGGGTTGATTATACCGTTATATATCATTGCTAATTTTCTAGCAATGATTAATTAATTAAAACCAAATACTTAAGCGGGTGTAATGTAATACGTAATGGTTTTGAAGTGATCTTGGGGAAGTGGGAATTGGGAAAGAGGATCTTGGGAAACATTTTATAGGGAGTAATCGAACTAAAACGTACAAAAATTTCGAAAGTGTTAAAAAGGCTTGAAATTCTCTAGCGCGAACGCCCCTTGATATAGAGATGAAAATCCGACTTAAAATATTTCCTAGACTCCGTAATTATTTCTTTCGCTGATCGAAAAAAATCGTAACACGTAAACATTTCTAGCTGACGCCTAATATTATAAAACCGAATTAAAAAAAAAAGTAAATTTAACGAGTTAGCTAATTAAACATTTTCGTATAAAAACCTTAATAGGAATAGCGCGTATCTTGAGGGGAGAAAACTAGCACGGATTTCTCGGGGAAGGCGAATACGTAACTCTGATTTTTATACCGACATCAAGAGATACTAAAACATTCAGTTTTTTTATTTACAATCTAATTAGCGTCATTTTACAAAATTATAAAAGTTGGACTGAAATGTTTCCTCTTTCGTCTATTAATCCCTGGTTTTGAAATTATTTCTTACGTTTTAATTAAGCCGTTTTAGCGCCCCTTGAATTGTAGATGATAGAACTATCGGGTGCTCCGCGATCTGGTATTACAAGCGCGCCAGAAACGAAACCAGTTTTTAGAAATGAAACGTTTTGTATAATTTTCCATTTAAAAACTCGAATGTAAGTGTCGGAAGTGTATAGAGCCAGTTCCAATTTATATATTTTACAAATCTAAAGTTTAAAAAATAATCCGAGGAATTTCATCTAGAACTTTTATCCATTTTTCAAAAGTTTCCTAGATTTTTTTGATACAATTTTTTAAAGGGTCGTGCGTAAATATTTCAGTGCAGCGCGGGCGATTAAGGAAGGGCTAGTGAATTTTAATAATCAGCTGGAAAATCTTGATGTTGGCGAATTTTAAGTCAATGCCATAGGTCCATTTTCATTCTTCTCCCAAATGGGATTCTGATACAAATAAGCCGCGTTCACACTTGAGTCTTGAAACCATTTTGAAAAGGTCAAATTGTAAAATTTTTGGGGTTAGCTGTATAGATCTTTAGTCAAAAAAATAGAATTATTATCTAGAAAAGTTAATTCGAAGATTCTAAAACGGTGATTTCGAGTCTTTAGCGCGAACGTAACTGTGATCGTAGTCGTACCAAAGTACCTTAGGCTTCGGATTATGTTTAATTTCCTCGTGAAAACCTATTAGCGAGTGTCTCGACGTTCTCGCCTCGGGTACATCATCCAAATTCTCCGTTATTTGCCAGTTTTGAGTAGCTGAAAATTATAATGTACCTTTATACTAATCGCGATCTCCTCGAGGGGTACGAAATGAAATAAGAGTAAATTACTGGATGTCTTCGCCCTTTTAGAATACGACTACACTCTTTAGTGACGTAAGGTTTTAGGAAAAGTTATCCCCGAGGTTCAAGTTATATTTCAAATTCGATCGTTATGGCATTCGGTCGAAAACCTCTCGGTCCCACATTCGACCGAAGTCCATTTCTACGTTTTCACGTAGCGAATGAGATCGTAACACGTCGTACCCTGAGTTCCAAGTGTCCTCGAGTTTTTGGCAAAATTGGGTGGAATCACTCCAATTGGACATTACAAAATACGGAAATGCGACCTTTCAATTTTCGCCAGTTGTCGTTGAAGTAAAAGTTTAAAGTATCACAATGGGGGAGAGGGGGGCGGAAAGGTAGATAAACCATGCCAAACATTCATGGTGACATATTATCCAAAATGTTTCAAATTAATTTAAAGGTAACAAAACAGGAGGAAAGCGAACTTCTCGCGGCAACGAGGGGTCCGACCATTCATGGGCATGCTTCACGGAATTTATTACAGTTAGGCTTACGAAGCGCTTCACTAGCCTTCCACTGTACTACACTCGGCGAAGAATGCCCATCATTGGGTAAACACTCTTGAATTCGCTGTACACCCGAGTTCACTGGTACAGCTTTGACAGTACATTGAGTTCGAACTCTTATGAACTCTGAGTTCAGCTTTGATAGTGCAAGGAGTTCAAAAATTGTGTATACCTGAGCTCGCGAGTGTCTGCCCCCTCGCGTTTCAAGAGACTCTGTGTTCCAGAATTTAATCCACCCCCGCTTCCCGCGACTTTGGATTCGTATCGAGTTCTTCTCGAGCTTCTCTTTTGTAAAGGCAGATTCGTGTCCGTAAATGGAACTCCTCAATTTACCTCTCTTCCTTCAGTCATATCTTCACCCGCCTTGATATCTTTTCAAGTAATATGATTAAGAAATACATTCTGTTTTATTATAATGATCACTCGTCGATTAGGTTATACGTAACGGCGTACCTGGAAAAGAAAAATATACGCTTAAGAAGCCTCCATATTTTTAAATCCGGTTTTTTTCATCATTTTTTTCAATCCATCTGGCATCTCCATCCCTTTCAGCTAATTCTCAGCCCTTTTTATATTTCGAGGTCTATGCCGAAAGTTCACCGGTACAGCAAAACATTAATAATTATTAAACATTGCCTAAGACGGTTTTAAAGCTTATATTTTGTAAGAAATTTCGCGTCAATTCCACAAATCCATCCTCTCCCTCGTTCCATTCGTAACTTTTCGCTTCAAACCCAGAATATAGTTCATTAAATCAATAAAAGTATTTTTTGGGAACCAGTTTCAAACCGTTTCGACTAAAACAACCTACGGATGAAACTATAATAAGTAGCATTATACGAAAATTAAAGCGCCTTTCACGCTACAGACTTTGAAATCGTTAGCAACGTTCACACTAGCATTTCTTAATCGATTTGAAACGGTAAAATCAAACCGATATTCAAATCGACAAGAATCGTTTTTAATCGTCACGCGTACAAGCGTTATCTATATATATCGAATGTTCGTAGCTTCAGCATCTATCGGTTTTTGAAACCAAAGCGGCATGAAACTGGTTCCCGAAGCAGTTTCGATAAATCGAATAAAATCAAGTAAGCCGCGTTCACACTACAGACTTTGTAACCGTTTTAAACCGTTTGGAAAGGTCAAATTATAAAATTTTGGGGTCAGACGTGTAGATCTTTGACCAAGAAACGCAATTAAAATATTGGAAAAACAGTTACCAAGTGTCAAGTGTGAACGTAGCTTATGAGAAAAGACGGCTTCTTGTTCACACGACTCTAGCGAAATATTTTGAAACGGTTTAAATCGATTCCATGGCTTAGTAAGAACGCGGCTTTTGTAAATCGGGGTCAACTGTAAATATCCTTCGTCTAAAAAAATAGTTATTAGTTTATAAGTAAAATTGAACATTAAAAACGGTTGCTAGCGTGAACGGATGGCGAGCTTGTAACGATTTAAATATCGATTTAATTTTATCGATTGGAACGCTCTAGTGCGAACGTAGCTTTGGGCTTTTTATTTATTTTTAAAATTCAATTCAATTCCCTGTAAAAATAGAAAGGGATAACATTTTTTTTTTGTATTTCTGACGAAATCGTGAACCTTTTATTCTTTAATAGCGTCGAAAAAGAATGAAAATGTCTAGTTTCCTCTCAACGTATTCTCGGTCTCAAAAAAAGTACGAAATTGTCGCGCGCCACTGTATAATTGTATCAAAATTTCCTGCTTATTGTAATCAAATTGTAAACGTCATTGTCAACCTTCAGAGCGTTCCACTTTTTAAAATGGTCGACGTAACGATGTTTGGAACTTTGGATACGATTCCACTATAGGGACTCGCGTGACGGTTGACGTTGAATGTTGATGTTTATTGCGCTTTTTTTTTAACGAAGTACGAGTTATTTCGTATGTTTTAAGGCTAGCTTTCCCCTTTTCCCCCTTTCGAAACTCATCGCGATTCATCATCCTTCTTATTTGGTAGCGTACGGTTCATCGTGGTTTCGAATCCATTTAAGGGATGCGTGCGGAACGAGTGGCGACCCACTTGACCAAGTACCCGTGTACGAGCCCAAGAGACCAGACTAACAATTTTCATTTTTCCCAATTTAATTTAAAGAGAGGGTGACGGCGCCAAATAAAAATTGGCTACATTTAGAATGTGAATATATTACACCAAAGGGGAAGATTACGATAAATGAGAACTCGGCTAAAGATTTTTTCGTGGGTGGGCGAAGTATTTGGCGGGGCCCTATCTCCTTTATAAACGTGGTCCTTGAAACATATTTAAGAGACCCGTGTCTCATGGTCCTGTCAAAATTGCGCCTAGTCTAGAGCCTAACCAATTCAGCCTACCCTAACTACTGAATTCGAAATGTCCATACTCATAAACCAACCCAACTGATTCAGGGGCTACAGCCAATTGGAGTACAAATGTAACGATGGCTCGCCTACGCCTCACTCTATCTCTCGCTCTCGTACCTATCACGTATTACACCCGTTGCTACGGGAAACGCGTCAAGTCTCGAAGAGCGTGGGGAGGGGTTATCGCCTAGTTTCTCTCTCTCGACGTAGCTTAGCCAATCGAAATGGGAACTACGATAGCGACATCTCTTAACAGATCGGCGCGTAAAGAGTGTACTCCAATGGCGCGCTGCCCTTGCAAGTTCCTCTTCAATTTCGAATTCGTCTATAGACATAAACAGTTATTCAAACTCGCGAATGAGTTTTTCGTGGGAAACATTCATTTCTTAGCTTAATATTGTTTCGTATTTAGGCAACTCGTTGTCGAGCCGCATTCTCCCTTTAACCGTCTTTCCGAAATTGTTATTCAAATTCCATTTTGATTTAAACGAAAAATCTGTGACGAGCCAACTTTAAATTATTCGTATTTTTTCTTCGATTAGAGCCTAGAGAAAAATTTCAAATTCTCGGGGATATAAACGCCAGAGGTTATAAACTAATCTTTCGTATACTAGACGTATCTCTTAACCTAAACCTCGCGTCTACCTACACCGTGTACAACGCTTTATCCGTCATTAGTACAAAAAATTGTTTTTAGTCCTTGAACTTTGGCGTCGTCGTGACACCTACGCGAATATTTCTCATTTCAAGGTCTATTTTATATTCAAAATATACCTATACTTCTTTTATTTTAAAAGAGTATGATATACGCTATATTTTACGATTTCAAAAGACATCCTGTCACACTCGCACGACGGATGGAATTCCGGATAAAACCCCAATTATAATTACGCCTATTTTAAAGATAACGTGTACCTACTGCGCGAAACATTCTGTTGTTTCCCCAATTAGTCGCGTTATACTGTTCAAAACGAGTTGACAATATTCGGGAAGCTAAGGCGAACTGACACGCTATCTTAAAACTAATAGCTTCGAGCTTAAAGAAGCGAATTACGTAAATGATGCGAAATTAATTAGTTTCGTTATATTTTAGCGAGACGAATTTCAAATTTTCCGCGTAAAATTTCGTATGAGAATGAGAATTCTTGGACCAAAAACTACCGACATCTGTAGTTTCTATTTTCATTTACCACGTTACGTAAAAAAAATTTCGCCAATATGTTAAAAATTATCATAATAAAACACTACAATTTCAAGTTAATTTATTAATTTTAATTAAATTTTTAAGTAGCATTTATTAATTTTAATTAAATTTTTAAGTAGCATTTATTAATTTACATAAGTAATATAGGTGGAGGCTCTGTACTAGTGCCAGTTTATAAAAACAAGACGGTTTAAAGGCAAAAAGCCAATGACTACGGTTACATTGGGCTCTGAACGTCGACGTAAGGGAACGTCGACGTTTCGTCGACGCTCGTGAACGTCGACATTCGGAAAAAGGGAGCGGTTACATTGTCGTCGTTTGAATGTACCCCTGTAGAATATTTCCTCCAAACGGGGTTTTTCTGGTGTGGAATGTTAGAAACGTTAGGATGGCCATGTATAAAATTATTTCAGGATATTTAAAATTAAATCGGGATCTTTAAAATTAAATCGGGATCTTTAAAATTAAATCGGGTATATTATTTCGGTATAACTAGTTGCCTCTGATTTTTATTTAATAATATTAATATAATATAGTATTTATTATATAGTATAATATTAATTGTATGTACTAAATTATATACGCTTATCTTAAATAATATCAGTTAATTTACTTTAAATTTTGAAAATCAAACCTCTGCTATTCATGAATTTTTCGGTAGCTGGCTACTTAGTTCAATAATTTAAATATGTTAAAAAAATCGTTATTACGCTTGAGAATAAAGTAGTTTAGAAAATAAAGTGCAATATCAAAAAAAATAGTAGCATTTATATAGTAAGAAAAATTCTGCTAAGCAGCGAACAACGACTTTCACGGGTTACATGCTACCTCGAACGTCGACGTAAGTCCTTAAATCGACGGTTCGAGGTAGTTTTCGTTAAGTCGACGTATCTCCTCGAACGTCGACGTTCGTCCGTTTACATGGAAAAAATGAGCGTCGACGTTCCCTTACGTCGACGTTCAGAGCCCAATGTAACCGTAGTCAATATAGGGTTAAACCTTTTCCCGGAAGCGTGACGCTAAAGCCCCGTTCACACTAAAAACTTCGCTACCATTTTAAAATAGTTCTGAATTTTTAAATCAAGATTTCAAGCTATTAATTCCGTTTTTTACGGAGATGGTATTTATAGTTGACCCGGAAACGTTAAACTTGGAATGTTGGCCTGTCCAAAACGAAAAAAAAAGTTTTTAATTCTGTAGTACGTGCGAACGCGGCTTTATGTTTTTTTTTTTGTTATTATTTCCTAACGTAAACAAAAAGCGGAATATGGAACAAAAAATTAAGGGAGATTTATATGTTGTTGTTGTAATATTGTTGTTCTAGAAGCTAAAGCATGGGTGGATATTGCTCCATGTTCATTTCCGCCACAATTCCTGCCTCTTTATGGCAGAGGCTACGGAACCATTATCTACGGAAGAGCTAAATGCCCAGGCATTTTGTACAATATTGTTATTCTACGTAGAGCCTATATATCCCTTAGTTATTGCTCCATGTTTCCTCGCGGTATTCTATTTAAGCTACGTCCACACTAGCCTTAATCAATTTGAAACAGTAAAATCAAACCGATTCCAGGAATCGTTTTAAGCGTCACGCTTTCATGCGTTATTTTTATAAATCGATTTATTGTAGCTTCATCTATCGGTTGTTGAAACCTAATCGGTACGAAACTGGTTCCCGAAGCAGTTTCGAGAAATCGAATCAAATCGATTCGAGTAAAGACGGTTTCCCCGGGTTTCCCGTTCACACGACTCTACCGTAACGTTTTGAAACGGTTTAAATCGATTCCAAGACCTAGTATGAACTTATCTCTAAGCGAAGCAAAACGGCGTTTCTAACTGCGGTTGTGCGGGTCGCTATCTGGCTTAATTTTTTAAATAATTGAACCGAGATTACAGAACCTATCAAACCCAAAATATATTTTCAACATTATCTCGCTTTGGATTAATTAATTTAATTAATCAAACTTATTGCCCAAATTACGATTGAAGATTTGGGGTTCGCTCGATTGATACGAGACACTCGGGTCTCGAAGAAGGGATATATTTCTATAATTTCGTAACATTTTCAACATTTTCAATTCGTATTTATGTCAAATACCTTTCAAAAACCTCCTAGCTTTGGGGCTTAGTTTTTACGCTAATTAAAAATTGGTTCATCGTTAAAAACGCTCGTCTTCCATTCGATCGAAAACCATTAGATCGACAACCCAATAAGCCGAAATTGATATTCCCATTCGATCGAAACCCTTTTAACAGAAATAAACCGAGCAAATTATTTTGAAGAAATTACGTGCCGTTTAAAACAAATTAAATTTATCTTTTCCATTACGGGCACTACATCTTACCGCTCGCTAAAATTATAACAGAAGTCGTACGACGAATGCGTTGTATTGGCATTAATTTAGAATCAACACTCTTTCTAGTTGTTACGATCAAAGATTGAAATTTTATTTCGCCATATTCTGTCTAATTCGATAGATTTCTATTGAATGGGATTTTGACATTTCGATCCAGTGATTTTTTATTGCTAATGGGTTAGTGTCGATTGTCGAATGAGGTTTCTACCCAATGGCATTATACCTTAAAACCACTCCGGATTTTTCTGACCCAAAGAGGAAATTTATTTCCGTGGGAATTCCGGAACGTTTTAAATGACCCTTTAACCGGCGTTGAAATTTGAAAATAATCTAAAAATCGAAAGTAGGGCTTTCTTTAAAAAATATTTTCTAAAGAAAATGACTTTCTTTCGATAATAAGAGTACAAATTGGAAGACTCCCGCTTCCTTCTTTCGTTTTATAAAAAAAACGAGTCTTGGAAAAAAGCCGAATTACGTGTTGTTCGGAAACTATAGAGAAAGCCAAAAAAAGTGGGTTGCCTACCACGCCAAAATGTCGGGGTTTCTTTTTCAACGGATATTTAATCACAATTTGCCGCATTTGGAAAAAAACTGTAGCGGAATCACTTCCCAAAAATCTCGATATTAAAACGAGTTTTTATTCAATTTTTAAATTTATTTTGCAGAAATGAGGCGGATATCCAAGTTACCTTTTAATTTATTTTTTCAATTAAAATATATATATTTTTTATCCGCAAATGACAATAAATTGAACTAGTTTCGTTTCGCGCATCTAAAAAGTACGTTTATATCTAACGAGGGTAAATTCTTAAGACACAGAAATTATAAATTAATGCTAACGAAATATTAAATTAATTGTTCAAAAACGAATTGAATCGGTTCTAAGCAGTTAGGCATAGTTATCGAATCACCGAAATAAAACTCTGTTTCTCGATGAGTGTGACATTGGTTTGGTCAAAGGTGAGGGAGCAGATACTCAAAATATTAGAACTCAAGAGTTCATAAGAGTTTGAACTCAATGCACTGTCAAAGCTGAACTCGGGTGAGGGTTGCCACAGTTTTTTCAGATTCAAATTCCCAGACTTTTCCAGGTTTTTCCCTGACCGTTTCCAACGATTTTCCCTGACCGTTTCAGCTAATACTACCCAATGTTTAACCTTTTATTTTTTATATAATCGCGTTCGCCAAACTTTTTGCACACGTATCTTTGTTCTAATCTATACAACAATGATTGTAATTTCCTGTCTTCATGAAGGATCTTTAAATTCCCTGACTTTTAAAAATATCTTCAAATTCCCTGACTTTTTTGGTTCATTTCCAAATTCCCTGACTTTTCCCTGACTTTTTTTGGTTCATTTTCAAATTCCCTGACTTTTCCCTGTTTTCATTGACCTGTGGCAACCCTGCAGGTGTATAACGAATTCAAGAGTGTCGGATCCCTTGGTCAAAGGCGAACCAACCATTAGCATAGGTTGCGGGGAACGGATAAGAAACACTTTATTGACAAGAAAGGGTTCAACAAAGTCACGACTCTATTTGATCGATTTCTTATCGTTTAAATAGTAGCCTAACCCACCAGTAAAACAATTTACGAACAAATATTAAACTAGAAATCAATACTCTGGGTTTTCATATACTCTTGGCCATATCATTTCCGGTATTTAAAGTCATTACAAAGTGTAGAAAGATATATGACGCGGAAAGGCAAACACTCTTTCTTAATTACGTCTTAATTATTCGTATATTATAATTAACGAAGCTATTACTACTAAAAGAATATATCTCGTTTGTTTTTTTGTCGTGTTAATTTAGTCATTGACCCCGATTGTAGGAACGAATAGGAGGCATAAACTAAACATTTTGGACACTCTCTCGTTCTGCTGAAAAATATAGAAACTACAAAGAACTCTTTTCTTTGGAAAACTTAAGTTAAGACGCCCTGTAATATCTAGCTGTACCAGAAAGTAGCGTAATTGTCTATTTGAATTACTGGGCTGGGTTTACTTTTACGTTTTACGCTTATAATTAAACCTAAAAATTTTTGTAATCTAACGATACGGGTACCGCCGGAATATTTTAAACATTATCTAACTACAACTTAAAGGGAGAATGAAACCTAATAATAAGTGATTTTTTTTATCGATTCCTTATCGTTTAAATAGGCCTAATCCACCGATAAAAAGTTTACAATACAAATATTAAACTAGATGTAAATTTAAAACTTAACCGGAAAATAGGCTTAGCGGGATTCATGGAGATCAGCTGAATTGCTTCCGTGTAAGGTCGATTGGTCGCTAGACTTTATACGCGAGGAAATCAGCTGATCTAAATGAATCTCGCTAAGCCTATTTTCATAGTAAGTTTTAAATTTATTTCTAGTTTAATATTTGTTCGTAAATTTTTTACTAGTGGATAAGGCCTATTTAAACTATAAGGAATCGAAAAAAAAAAAATCATTTGTGATTAGGTTGCATTCACCCTTTAATGTAATTTTAACGTACGCTTTCCTAAAATGTCCGCGCCTTTTTTGTTAGTGGCTTTACATTTGGACTATTTTCAATTTTTTCGCGAATTTGTAATTTATATTCTCGTTTTCGTTCTATAAAACCGCACCCTTAAGGCTTATCGCCTATTAGATTATGTTAGATTTAAGATTATTTTAGATTTAAATCCCGCAAAGACGATTAAATTAACCACCGCCTTTATGTACATTTTCCAAATCAACGCGTTAGTTTTAGAAAGCTTTTTTGAAATGAAATTTAAAGTTAAAATTGAGGATAAAACGAAAGTTCAAGTGTCTGTCCAGGAGTGTTTTTGGAATAACTTTAAAGCACTGACTATTTCTTCCAAACAGGGGCGTCGCTAGGCCTTTTTTCAAATTAGCCCCTCCAAAATTTTTAAAAAATACATGTTTCCCCAGAACCTCCCTGAATAGCCCCCGGAACCCCCCCCCCCCCCAAAAGCCCCAATTTCCCAGATTAGCCCCCCCAATTTGAAGATCCTAGCGACACCCCTGCTTCCAAATATAAATTTCGATAGAATTTCCACCAATTTGCGTAACATATTCTATTTTCATAATTTAATTTTTAAACCCCTTAAGGTTTGAATTTATTATCGCTAGGCCTTTCCAAAAATAAACTGGGCTGATCGTAAGCAATAAAAAGAACTTCTACCTGAAGAGAGTTAACGATTTAAGAAAACAAGCCCATTATTTAAAACCGAAAACGGAAATCATTCGATGAAAGATGGTTTTATAAATTGGGTTCTATTCAATTTGAAATAGTAAATAGTACACGTGGTACGAAAGAAGATAAAGAAGAACCGTAAATTTAATTTATTAATAATTTTCGAGTGTTTGCGCTCATAATTTAATATAACGTAAACTCGACTAGATATACCAGTTTATATAGCCTTTTTTATTTTGACTTTTATAAACATACGGATTGAATGTTTATATAGGGGTAGAATCATTTTTATTAAATATTCGTTCCTTTAATGTTACTCTTAAAGTGAAACTATCACGGATTATTCGAGTGTTTCAAATATAATTTGAATATAGCGGGTATAGATAATGATTCGAAACGATGGGTCGCGGACACTCGCCAAAATCCAAAATCTATGAACGTATAGAACTATGGGAAGTTAACGATAAAAATCTCCAAAGCAGCTTTGAAATCTCGAAAACGGATTTAAAATCTCGAAAACGGATTTAAAATCTCGAAAACGGATTTAAAATCTCGAAAACGGATTTAAAATCTCGAAAACGGATTTAAAATCTCGAAAACGGATTTAAAATCTCGAAAACGGATTTAAAATCTCGAAAACGGATTTAAAATCTCGAAAACGGATTTAAAATCTCGAAAACGGATTTAAAATCTCGAAAACGGATTTAAAATCTCGAAAACGGATTTAAAATCTCGAAAACGGATTTAAAATCTCGAAAACGGATTTAAAATCTCGAAAACGGATTTAAAATCTCGAAAACGGATTTAAAATCTCGAAAACGGATTTAAAATCTCGAAAACGGATTTAAAATCTCGAAAACGGATTTAAAATCTCGAAAACGGATTTAAAATCTCGAAAACGGATTTAAAATCTCGAAAACGGATTTAAAATCTCGAAAACGGATTTAAAATCTCGAAAACGGATTTAAAATCTCGAAAACGGATTTAAAATCTCGAAAACGGATTTAAAATCTCGAAAACGGATTTAAAATCTCGAAAACGGATTTAAAATCTCGAAAACGGATTTAAAATCTCGAAAACGGATTTAAAATCTCGAAAACGGATTTAAAATCTCGAAAACGGATTTAAAATCTCGAAAACGGATTTAAAATCTCGAAAACGGATTTAAAATCTCGAAAACGGATTTAAAATCTCGAAAACGGATTTAAAATCTCGAAAACGGATTTAAAATCTCGAAAACGGATTTAAAATCTCGAAAACGGATTTAAAATCTCGAAAACGGATTTAAAATCTCGAAAACGGATTTAAAATCTCGAAAACGGATTTAAAATCTCGAAAACGGATTTAAAATCTCGAAAACGGATTTAAAATCTCGAAAACGGATTTAAAATCTCGAAAACGGATTTAAAATCTCGAAAACGGATTTAAAATCTCGAAAACGGATTTAAAATCTCGAAAACGGATTTAAAATCTCGAAAACGGATTTAAAATCTCGAAAACGGATTTAAAATCTCGAAAACGGATTTAAAATCTCGAAAACGGATTTAAAATCTCGAAAACGGATTTAAAATCTCGAAAACGGATTTAAAATCTCGAAAACGGATTTAAAATCTCGAAAACGGATTTAAAATCTCGAAAACGGATTTAAAATCTCGAAAACGGATTTAAAATCTCGAAAACGGATTTAAAATCTCGAAAACGGATTTAAAATCTCGAAAACGGATTTAAAATCTCGAAAACGGATTTAAAATCTCGAAAACGGATTTAAAATCTCGAAAACGGATTTAAAATCTCGAAAACGGCTGTAAAATCTCGAAAACGGCTGTAAAATCTCGAAAACGGCTGTAAAATCTCGAAAACGGCTGTAAAATCTCGAAAACGGCTGTAAAATCTCGAAAACGGCTGTAAAATCTCGAAAACGGCTGTAAAATCTCGAAAACGGCTGTAAAATCTCGAAAACGGCTGTAAAATCTCGAAAACGGCTGTAAAATCTCGAAAACGGCTGTAAAATCTCGAAAACGGCTGTAAAATCTCGAAACCGGCTGTAAAATCTCGAAACCGGCTGTAAAATCTCGAAAACGGCTGTAAAATCTCGAAAACGGCTGTAAAATCTCGAAAACGGCTGTAAAATCTCGAAAACGGCTGTAAAATCTCGAAAACGGCTGTAAAATCTCGAAAACGGCTGTAAAATCTCGAAAACGGCTGTAAAATCTCGAAATCGGCTGTAAAATCTCGAAATCGGCTGTAAAATCTCGAAATCGGCTGTAAAATCTCGAAATCGGCTGTAAAATCTCGAAATCGGCTGTAAAATCTCGAAATCGGCTGTAAAATCTCGAAATCGGCTGTAAAATCTCGAAATCGGCTGTAAAATCTCGAAATCGGCTGTAAAATCTCGAAATCGGCTGTAAAATCTCGAAATCGGCTGTAAAATCTCGAAATCGGCTGTAAAATCTCGAAATCGGCTGTAAAATCTCGAAATCGGCTGTAAAATCTCGAAATCGGCTGTAAAATCTCGAAATCGGCTGTAAAATCTCGAAATCGGCTGTAAAATCTCGAAATCGGCTGTAAAATCTCGAAATCGGCTGTAAAATCTCGAAATCGGCTGTAAAATCTCGAAATCGGCTGTAAAATCTCGAAATCGGCTGTAAAATCTCGAAATCGGCTGTAAAATCTCGAAATCGGCTGTAAAATCTCGAAATCGGCTGTAAAATCTCGAAATCGGCTGTAAAATCTCGAAATCGGCTGTAAAATCTCGAAATCGGCTGTAAAATCTCGAAATCGGCTGTAAAATCTCGAAATCGGCTGTAAAATCTCGAAATCGGCTGTAAAATCTCGAAATCGGCTGTAAAATCTCGAAATCGGCTGTAAAATCTCGAAATCGGCTGTAAAATCTCGAAATCGGCTGTAAAATCTCGAAATCGGCTGTAAAATCTCGAAATCGGCTGTAAAATCTCGAAATCGGCTGTAAAATCTCGAAATCGGCTGTAAAATCTCGAAAACGGCTGTAAAATCTCGAAAACGGCTGTAAAATCTCGAAAACGGCTGTAAAATCTCGAAAACGGCTGTAAAATCTCGAAATCGGCTGTAAAATCTCGAAATCGGCTGTAAAATCTCGAAATCGGCTGTAAAATCTCGAAATCGGCTGTAAAATCTCGAAAACGGCTGTAAAATCTCGAAAACGGCTGTAAAATCTCGAAAACGGCTGTAAAATCTCGAAAACGGCTGTAAAATCTCGAAAACGGCTATAAAATCTCGAAAACGGCTATAAAATCTCGAAAACGGCTTTAAAAATGTCCTATTCAGTTTTAAAAATCTCCAAAACAGCTTTAAAATCTGAAAATCTCGATTCGAAATATATGAAAATTACCACAGCTGAAAAAATATTTAAGATACAATTTAAATATACTTTAGACACTGATTGCGAAAAAAAAGTTTATTATATATTTTTCGACGCATTTTATGTCATCACCGACAAAGGTTGATTCTGACCACTCGCTTCTGACGCGGCAACTCGATTTCCATTTATTTTTGTCTCGTTCAGGCTTCCTTTAATCGTAAAATTTATGATTTTCTTGAAAGATAATTTCGGTATAGAGTTTATTTTTAAAACATTTTTAATAACTATAATAAAAGCGGACATTTTTTATCCTCTGTCTCGATTGTTTATATCCCACCACTTACGTCCGCTTTTTCCTATCCCTTCCCTTTTACTTTCGGCGATTTTTTTTTAAAACGACTCATTGTTGAACAATGATACTCGATTTTCGGAACCTTTTGTTATTGAATATTTTTTTGTTATCAGGAATAACTCCCGTCTTAATATCCGTTCACTAACTTAGAAACAATAAAGGGAAATTGAAGAGGAAAAGAGTTCAGAGTATAACGGCGTAAATATATTCATTCTTAATACCCGCCTTTCACGCTATTATCTCTTAAGACCCTTTAACGAACAATATTCTATCGAAAATAATAAGAAAGCGTTGAACCCAGAATACGAACGTGATAACCATTTTAAATTTCTTCAAAAATTCGACGATTGGTAAAATTTATTATTTATAAAGTTTTTGAACACTCCGAGGGAGAGTAATATAATGGAGAAAATTTTAATTGGCAAAAATTAAACCAGTAATTGGAGCGTATAATGATTAAATTGAGTGTATTATTAATCATTTTCATTGTTTCAAATTTTCTTTTCTGTAGGGTAATCGGTAATTGAACTGGAGGTCATATTTTGGTTCAAGGACATCAACTTTTCGTGAGTTTTTTAACGCTTTTAATTTTAAATAGGCGAAAACATTGACATTCGGTTCGACCATTATATTCGTCATCTTACTAGGCGTATCTATACTTAATATACTAGGATCACGGAGGAAAATATGGAGAGCCGACTGGGCCCTTATTTTGATAGGCGATTAGTGGCCATGCTAACTGCAGCTATCCTGGTTGTCATAGGGAAAAAAATATGGTGGCGCCCAATTTTTCCTGTATTTTCATTGTGAAATTGGTGACAACCTTGACATTCGGTTCGGCCATTATATACGCGATCTTACTAACAAGGAGACTACCCGAGGTGTTTATCGCCGATTTTGTCCAAAGTCTGCTATAATGTAGACGTATATAAGATATGAAAATTACCCAAAGGAGACGACGCACTCACTACCCATTAGTTTCGCCATGGCAACCGAAAACGTTTTTGGCCATTTCAATCGAAAAGAATCTCCATTGAAAAAAGCATGGGATTTTCTCAGTTTCACAGGGGGCTACCTCTGAAACATTTTAAAAAAATTCAAATTGTTTCGAAATTGTCAAATGGGCCAAATGGTTCACATCTAGGTAAAATTCATCAAGTTTGGGTAAATTGGGACTTTGTTGGGTTAAAATTGGCATCATTTTTGGGAAAAATATTGAAAAGAAATTTCGTTTTTTCGACGAAGGTGCTTAATGGCCAAAAACGTTTTCGGCTGCCATGGCCAAACTAATGGGTAGTGCGTCGTCTCCTTTTGGTAATTTTCATATCATATATAGGTCTACATTATAGCAGACTTTGGACAAAATCGGCGATAAACACCTCGGGTAGTGTCCTTGTAAGAGTATACTTAACATACTAGGATCATGGAGGAACGTATGTAGAGCCAACTGGGCCCTGGCCTTATTTTCATAAGTGATTAGTGACCCCGTAAACTGCGGGGATCCTGATTGTCATAAGGAAAAAAATATGACTTCCCTCAATTTTTCCTCTATTTTTATTGTGAAATTTACGGCCATTATCGAACTTTTCCGAAGTAAAACGTAGAGTGAAACTAGAGATCCGCCATATTTCTTTCGTACGAGGGCCACAGGGTCGCTGTAGTCGTAATTTCCTCCATACTAGTAATTATCTTAACATTCAACAACAGAAGGGGTTAAAATCTAATTACGCGGGGCGTAAAATATAACAAACGAAAAAGGTTTTTGTTTGTTTTTTCATAAATCGTGCGTATATTAATTTTAAATATTTTTATATTTTTATTTGGTTTTAGATTTAGATTAGGCTAGGTTTGGTTGGTTAAGTTAACTTAGGTTTGGTTGGTAATGTTTTGGATTTCCCAACTCTAAAGTTACGTTCACACTTGACACTTTGGAACCGTTTTCAAACCGTTTCGAATCATCAAATCGATTTTTTAAGATTTTAATTTTGTGTCTTGATCGAAGATCTTCACGGGTGACCTCAAAATTTAATAATTTGACATTTCCAAAACGGTTACAAAGTCTGTAGTGTGAACGCAGCTTAAGAGAATATAATACGTATAAGAGAGTAGATACGAGGATTGGGGTCGATTTGATCGAATCCCAAATGATCGAACGCTGTCTCAAATGATCGAAGGTCATATGATCGAAATTATTTGGTTTTAAAGGTAGTCTCAATTGATCGAATATCATTTGATCGAAGTGTCATTTGTACGAATGCTTCCTGATCGAAATCAATTTTAGGAGGAAACTTCTAAGACTTGAAGCCCTGCCCGTTTACGCTTCCCTTCCATTGGACCTAACCTAACCTAACCTAACCTAACCTAACCCAACGTAACCCAACCAAACATAGCCAAGCTTAGGCTTAAGTATTTTTTTGTACAAAAAAACCTACTTAATTAGTTCGATCATTTTAGGTTCGATCTAATGAGAATAATCCCCAAAGGATTTAGTTCTACTACAATAGTATTTTAAATACTACTACTTCGATCAATTGTAATTCGATCCAATGGACATCGATCAAATGCCACAAAAGTTGAAACGAGAATAAAATAAATTTGATCGAATTCGATTCGATCATTTGAAACAAAATTTGATCGAATTCGATCAGACATTTTTCGATCTAATGGAAATAAACCGATACGAGACCCATGGGCCGCGAGCGATATCTCTTTCATAATGAAGATTTGACTGAGTAATAATTTCACGATATTCCGATTATCGCCCAAATTATTGTACAAAATCATTTTACGTATTTTATTACTTGAATTAAGCATACGCTTATATTTTAAAAGACTCGATAAACCGATAAAGATACGAGTTGGTAAGTTCGCCAGCTTGAAAGTATTACCAAGTTGTTTAAAAGGGGGGGGGGGGGGCGAACATTGGCGCGATATCTCAATCCATCTTCCTTACGGAAAGAAATAATTATGATGTAATATTCTATTGTTTGGCAAGCAGCCGGCTGCCCGCCCGCCCGCCTTTTCTTTTTCGTGTCACGGTTACGTTTATCCTCGGACCAACGTCCTTTTTCCTATGATTTATTTAAGCGTACATTGAAACTCAACATCTACGAAGCTAAATACTTTTACTATCTTTAAGAAACCCAAACAAAATAGGGATCGCTTTAAAGGGAGAATGCAACCCAACAAGGAGTGATTTTTTTTTTTTTTTTTTTTTTTTTTTTTTATAGATTCCTTGTCGTTTAAATAAGCCTAATCAACCAGTAAATAATTTACAAATAAATTTTAGGCCATAAACTAGAAATAAATTTAAAACTTACCCCCGGAAAAATAGGCTTAGCTGGATTCGTGGAGATCAGCTGAATTTCTTCGCGTTGATGGGTTAGGGACCAATGAACGAAGGCCCTTCTTTAATGCTAGATCTTGATGAGACTTCCAGTAACATTCGATTGGTCGCCGACCCTTCAACGCGAAAAAATTGGGGTGATCTTTGTGAATACAGCTAAGCCTATTTTCCGGGAAAGTTTTAAAATTGATTTCTAGTATAATATTTGTTTGAATTTTTTTTACTCGTTGATTACGCCTATTTAAACGTTTATATACTGTCGAAATGGCTAATCACGCGTGCCACAGCGCGTGTCGCGGGGCTTTTATTAAATTATAGATGCGGCAACTTGATTTAATTGAATTCCAAAATCGAAATCATTTTCGAGTATAAATTATAAAACTAGTCTACTATAGTTATCATGGGGAAATGGCGCCGACTACTTCGTTTCCCGCGCGTTTTAACAATATTTAGTATTAATGTGCCAACTCCCCTTGAACACGAGTATATTGACGAATTCGAACCCTCCATACTCATCAACCAACTTCCAGGGGCTACGGCGATTGGAGTACAAATGTAATGATGAATTGTCACGATAGATGGCGCGCCCGCGCCTCTTTCTATCTCTCGCTCTCGTACCTATCCGCGTATTACACCCGTTGCTAAGGAAACGCGTGGAGTCTGGAAGTGCGAGGGGAGGGGTTACCGCCTAATTTGTCTCTCTCGTCATAGCGTAGCCAATCAGAATAGGATCAGAATGGGAACAGAATGGGAACTACGATAGCGACATCTCTTAACAGATTGGCGCGTAAAGGGTGTATCCCAATGGCGCGCTGCCCCTGCAAGTTCCTCTTCAATTTCGAATCCGTCTATAGTTAATTTTGAATATGTTTTACACAGGTTTGTACCTTTCGCAAACTCCGCGTGTTGAAGGGATTTATATTTTCACGTCATCCAATCCACTTTCATTAAAAACTAAACCCCGTATGGTACTCGCCATTGCTTTATCTCGTAGCTTCGCCCGTTGATCGAAAACGAAGCAGTTAAGGCAGTATCTGGTTTACTCGGAAATTTGTCCTTAAAATCTTTTTCGACTTATCACGAAACGCTTAAACGCGGCGTGCACGATTTTTGTACTATACGCTATTAGGATGATCCGGACCTTCGCCATCATTTTAAGGCCTCTATTTTTTAAAGCACCGTCAAGTAGGGGCCTCAAGCTTTGCAATAAAAATAGCATTCGCGATGGAGACTTTTCTAACCGTTTTAGAAAGGTCAAATTGTAAAGTTTTGAGGTCGCGACTGTAAAGATCATAGCTCAAAGAGTCAAAATAAATAATTATTATCTTGAAAAGTAAATTTAAAGATTCAAAAAAGTTTGAAATCAGTTCAAAAGTGTATATTGGGAATGTAAATTAATTGCGCGTAGGAAGATGAAACAATAACGGCTAAATTATAACCATTATGAATAAATTAACATATCTTTCTTCTGACGCTACTCAAATTATATTTGGAACTCGTTAAAATCGATGACAGTCTCGCTTATCAACGCGATTATTGTAGAACTAATTCAGTAAACGCGTCGTAATGATGTTTTCATTATTAGGACCAAATTAGGATTTTCAAATCTCATTCGTTTTACTAGCTCCTCCAATTAATTACGTCACGAGATTTCAGTTATTTAGAAATTAGAGTTTAACCGTGACATAAGTGTTAAAAAAATTAAGCCGCTATAATAATATAGTTTAATTATGTTCCAAATTCCAATGCCTTCTAGCTAACAAACTCGTGCCGTTTGTTTAATTTTGATAATTTATAATATTTTAATATTTGTCATTTTACACGTACACCCGAGGTTACCAAGGCCGCCCCCTCCCTCCTCTTCGAGATATTTCTTGGCGTGGAATAAAACTTGTCGCCAGAAATTGGTTGTGATACCGGTATTTTTCTCACGAGAAATGGAAGGAATTTTTGTTCTAGTATTATACAAAAAATTCTAGACTACCTTGAGATTGAACTCCAAGGTTGAGATAATAATATCAGTAGAATATTCATTGGCCCCTCTTCTCCCCCCCTCGTTGTTATTCATTTTGATAGCGTTTCCAAAACGTCAACCATTAATTTTACCATAGATGGTACTCGCAAAAATAAAGACATAATCCAATTCCAAACGTATTAGGTTAATTTATTTTCTAGAACTACGCTTATTTACATTTAGTTTCTTTACAAAATGAAGATAAATTATTAATTTTCAAATAAACCATTTAGACGGCGTTCCGAGTGTTAACTCGAGTCTGTTACCAGAAGCCGATGAAACCGTCCTTTGAAGTCTATTACTCCCGGGTCTTGTTTACCCCTCTCTGTATGGGTTAGTTTCAAAAAGCGCGATTCGTACGCCTCCTAACGGTAGATATTTTCAGAGCGGGAGTTCGTCGAGCGAATATCTCTAGCAGCCTTGGAGTTCGTCAAAAAAAGGTCGTCGTTTGTGGAGAGAGAGAGAGATTTTGCAATTTTCCGTAGACAGGGGGGTATGAAGTAGGACCCCTCCGATCTCGTAAAATTGGGAATTTTACCCATACAGAGAGGAGCGCTATATGGAACATTAGAGTAGTAGACTTCAAAGGAGGGTTTCATCGGCTTCTGCTGTTACCAATATTTCACGAAACGGAAATTTCGTCTGAAAATATATTTAAATAAATTATTGTTAATCTCTATTTTAAAGAGCGGAGTCAGATCTTCGAAATAAAATTGGCCAATATTTCTAGGCTCGATTGAATTTATAAGAAATTTTATGTTCAAGCCGTGACCATTAGGACAAACGTCTTTTCGTTACGGATATCTCGAATTTAAATTCAGTCCAAATTGAACGATTCCAACTCTCCGAATTTGAAGGCTTTGGATTTTTTTAGAGAATAGCCTCCTTGTTATAACTTCGAAATAAAATTGGCTCAATGAAATTTCATTTAAAATGTAAGTTGATATGATGGTGGCCGGGTCGGATTAAGACGAGTTTCGTGAAATTTGTGTGTTGAAAATGATCACTCGAAGTATATACTTATTTACGAGTGTGGGTGTGGCGGTTTTTGATTTCCCTCCTCGGTACTTGCCTATATAATTTTGGACGCGCGGCCGATTAAGTCCGCTAGTTTAAATAAAAGGGCCATTATTTTGTCTCGTCAATTATTCAAGGTCGTTTTTCGTATCTTTTACTAGTTACAAAAACCAGTTTAATTGAATCGAAATTTTTGTACGGATCAGTTCCGTTAGTATACATTACGCCAGCATTTTTTATAAGCAGAGCCCCAGCTCATTCGCTGTATTGCAACCATGTAACTAAAGCTTAGAAAATCCCTTTTGAGCCGTGATGAAGCCCCAATACACCATTTAGCCCTTACTTGAGGAGCTATAGCGGCATAGGGCGAACTTTCGCTTGGTGAAAATGGCAGGGCTAAAAACATACATGGGGTCATGCCTCGGGTAATGCGCGCGCGCCTAACCGAGCGAACGTTTTATTTTTCGCCACTAGTAGGCGTTTCGAGCGCGGGCATGCGTACAGTGGAAGAGCTAAATGGTGTATTGCATTTCATCAGCTAGTGCGACAAATTTCGTTGCCTCATCTCGTTCGCAACTTTCTCCGATTATAACATATTCGTCAACCCAATTAAGAAGTAGAATTGTCTAGCAAACCATAGACAAACAAATGACGTCATGGTGTCCCATGACCAAATTCTTCATAGCCAAACTGTTCGTAAAAATTACGCGATTGCGAAATTACCTACGAATGTCGCGTTCGTATAGCTGTGCTAAACTACAAGGCTTCTTGCTAAAATTCAATGGCTTCTTGTGAAAAAACTGAAAATATAACACCATAAACCTATTAATTTAACCCGTAAGTTAAAAACGAGGGTCCTTTTAGCGTTAAGATAATGACTGCCCAATCTTGCTACACGAATCCATGTAGTCGGGAAATCATATCGAGATTAAATGTTTTTAAATCTCATTTTAATTTGTTTATCAAGAACTAATGTTTTTTTTTTTTAAGATTATAGATTTTTAAGATTAAACAAAATTCATTACTTAGGGAAATATTTGTGGTATTTAGTTCGTAAGATTTCCCGTCTTGAAATTGATGTTATCTTGATTCAACTCAACCTTTGGTAGTGGTAAGAGGAATATATTTGACTTATTTTGTGTTTATTTCATGTTTTTGAATTTAATTATATGACTTATTTTGTGTTTATTTCGTAAATTTGATTTGAATTATTCGACTTATTTTGTGTTTATTTGATAAATTTATATTTGGTAATTTTTCTATACTAGTGATGTTGGGATTATAAAGATAGGCTGTAAAGAAATGGATTGCTAATATCTTTCGACTTCGATTTTTTTATGGATGTTACTATCGTCTAGTTTAATTATATGTATATAAATCGGAAGATTAGTGGTACTAAAAGAGCATTTAATCAGTGAAGACTGTGTCAATATAGATCGATCTGAGGAGAATTTCATCTCCATTTTAGAATTCAAAATGCTCCTTCTACTCTTCCTCTTCATGCATTTACCCTACACATTTCTATTCTTTTTTATTTAAGATAGGGTTAGGTTCGGTTACGCCACCCGAAACGATTACTTTCTCGCCGTCTTTATGGTTAATTACTTTACATAATCCAACTCTATCATCAAACGGAGGAAATTAAAATATATATATTTTTGCCATTTTAATTTCGAAGATTCTTAAAAACTATTTATAGGTAATTCTAAATTTTCCCGTACAATGTAAGTGTGCGGTAGCTGCTTTACATATAGATGTTTGATGGTAAATTTTAAGAGAAAAGAGTTAGAAGCGTGGGTTTACTAGCTCGGCGAAAGAAGAGTGCCAGTTCCCTTTTCGACAAAAGAAGACCCACAACACTAGGTAGACCTTTGGGTCAAGTAATGTTAAAAATAAATTTCTTAAAATTTCCAAATTCTTGGTTTGGTTGTCATCTCTGATAGTATTTACGCTCTTGTGTCGCGAAATCTGTTCATTAATATCAATAATCTCCGCAGAACAAAGGTTGGAGGATTTCTTCCGTAATGCTAGAGATAGGAGGACATGTCAGCTTCAAAGTCTGATTAGACTATCATCCCCCACACCAATCACACTGAAACTTGGAACAAATATGTATAAAGGGTAAATGATGATTCTGGGAAAGTTTCGTTTTGTAACTGCCACGGGATTGGCGCGTACGACGAGGTAAAATATGTAAATAATAGGCCAAAAACAAAAGGAAATGCCTGTAAAAGTGTTTTATGTCTCGGGCACCTACGCTGTGCAGAAAAAAAAATTCTAGGGGCTGTGCAAAGACTATACAGCTATTATACAGCTTCATTTGATAGTCTTTGCTTTGCGGAATTACGTCAAGAAATTAGGAGCAAACTTGGCGCAATTTAGATTGATACCAGTTTCTACGCTCCTCGTGGCGTCGATAGCCAAGGTACCAGGTGAGACTGCTAACGTGAGCACAAGTACCCACTGTTAAGGCACGCCTTTACAATTGCAATACCATTGCGAGATCGCTTCTAATCCAATTCCATGTGGTACGTATCGAATAATGGCTTGATGAACAGCCGCCGATGAAAATTGACTACGGACACGTACACGCAAGAGGTAATGTTCTACTTTGCACAATTCAACGTCAAACGACCCGGTTTTCTCGATTGTTAAGGCGACGTAGGACTCGGCGCGTCTGCATTTAAAATCACTCAAAACAATACCAGGCCTGAACGTCTTCCTCGCTAAGGACATTGAAGTCTTCCAGGTTAATGTCGTCCTGTTTCTTCCATTGAGAAGGTTTACGCAAGATCCCATGCCGTTCGACAAGTTCTTTAAGGGGATTTACCACGTGCGAGGTGGCTTCCATTTTTTCCACCACTCATTCCCATTGACCTTTAAAGGATCGGCTTGAAGATATGCTGGTCTTTGTGCACGCAAATTGAACTTTGTAGGACTGTATAATCACTGGGTCGACCAACTCGGATATAAGAACCGTCAACGAGGGTTAAAAGACATTCCGCATTATTGCTTGCAAATAGTCTTACTGCTGCAGGTGATTGGTGGTTGGCGATCAATTCTTCTCTTGAAATATGGTGAAGATCGTAATGTAGCGGTACGAAACGTTCTTCTAATGCTGCAAGTACCAATTTAATAATGTGGACTCTTTCATTTGAAATAGAACGGATAATACTGCGTTGGACAAACCGATACGTAGTTTTATCAGTAGTAAGGCTACAGCCGTCTTTGATGAACAAGATCTAATGGTCTTCAGCTTGTCTTCGACGGTGGAATGCAAATCGCGGAACTGGCCTTGCCAGAGGGACATGAGCACCTTGGAGTCATTGTCACTTGTGACAAACGATTCGATAACACGCCTTCTGTGGTCTTCAATGTACGTGCTAAGACCTTTAAGAAAATTCTCAATGTCAGCTGCACTAAGAGATCTGGAACTATTAACATCACTTATATTGATCGTCATTGACTAGATGACTGCTGCACATTCTGGTGTCGTTATTTACAAAGATGGACTTACGTAACCATATCTCATAGCGGACGTTGTTTCTGATTCGCGTGCGTGTATGAGCTTTGCATAAGAAACACGTCCTTGAACTTGACACAAGACAGTCTATTTGCAAAACAATGTTCGGAGTTCCGGGTTGTGGTTCTTCCGTCGGCAATGTTGAAGCGGACGATGTCGACATTTGCGCTGACTCGTCATTGTCACTGACGGCTGCTTTGCAGGTTTTGAAAAATGCGACAAACCTGTTGGATGACGCGAAGCAATTCAAAAAAATCTTCGTGCTATTAGGTATAATCCCAAGAGCCGGAAGACCCTTGTTAAAACGCATAAAATATGCATATCTCGTCAATTCCCGCTGATTTAGATACCGACTTGATGCTTTATTAACTTTTCTATTGCACAAGTATCACTTGTTCGATGCCATGTTAACGATATTTATTTACCACTGTCCTTCGCTCGTTAACATGGCATCGAACAAGTGCTACTCGTGCAATAGAAAGGTTAATAACTCATCAAGTCGGTATCTAAATCAGCGGGAATTGACGAGATATGCATATTTTATGCGTTTTAACAAGGGTCTTCCGGCTCTTGAGATTATACCTAATAGCACGAAGATTTTTTTGAAATGCTTCGCGTCATCCAAGAGGTTTGTCGCACTTGTCAAAACCTGCAAAGCAGCCGTCAGTGACAATGACGAGTCAGCGCAAATGTTGACATCGTCCAATTCACATCTGAATCATTGCCGACGGAAGAACCACAACCCGGAACTCCGGTCATTGATTTGCAAATAGACTGTCTTGCGTCAAGTTCAAGGACTTGTTTCGTTTGCAAAACTCATACACGCACACGAATCAGAAACAACGTCCGCTATGAGATATGGTTACGTAAGTCCATCTTTGTAAATAAAGACACCGGAACTGGCAGCAGTCATCTAGTCAATGACGAACTTGCTGATGACGTTATTGACAATATAAGTGACGTTAATAGTTCCGGATCTCTTAGTTCAGCTGACATTGAGAATTTTCTTAAAGGTCTAAGCACGTACATTGAAGACCACAGAAGGCGCGTTATCGAATCGTTTGTCACAAGTGACAATGACTACAAGGTGCTTCCCTCTCGGAAGACCAGTTCCGCGATTTACATTCCACCGTCGAAGACAAGCTGAAGACCATTAGATCATGTTCTTCAAAGACGGCTGTAGCATTACTACTGATAAAAATACGTATCGGTTTGTCCAACGCAGTATTATCCGTTCTATTTCAAATGAAAGAGTCCACATTATTAAATTGGTACTTGCAGCATTAGAAGAACGTTTCGTACCGCTACATTACGGTCTTCACCATATTTCAAGAGAAGAATTGATCACCTGCAGTAGTAAGACTATTTGCAAGCAATAATGCGGAATGTCTTATCACCATCGTTGACGGTTCTTATATCCGAGTTGGTCGACCCAGTGATTATACAGTCCTACAAAGTTCATTTTGCGTCCACAAAGACCAGCATATCTTCAAGCCGATGCTTTAAAGGTCAATGGGAATGAGTGGTGGAAAAAATGGAAGCCACCTCGCACGTGGTAAATCCCCTTAAAGAACTTGTCGAACGGCAAGGGATCTTGCGTAAACCTTCTCAATGGAAGAAACAGGACGACATTAACCTGGAAGACTTCAAGGTCCTTAGCGAGGAAGACGTTCAGGGTATTGTTTTGAGTGATTTTAAATGCAGACGCGCCGAGTCCTCCGTCGCCTTAACAATCGAGAAAACCGGGTCGTTTGACGTTGAATTGTGCAAAGTAGAACATGTCCTCTTGCGTGTACGTGTCCGTAGTCAATTTTCATCGGCGGCTGTTCATCAAGCCATTATTCGATACGTACCACATGGAATTGGATTAGAAGCGATCTCGCAATGGTATTGCAATTGTAAAGGCGTGCCTTATCAGTGGGTACTTGTGCTCACGTTAGCAGTCTCACCTGGTACCTTGGCTATCGACGCCACGAGGAGCGTAGAAACTGGTATCAATCTAAATTGCGCCAAGTTTGCGAAGATGGAGCCCAATTAGACAATTTACCCAATATAGTTTAAATGTTTGTGTACCGTTTTTAAGAACTTAAGTATTACAAATAAAAGACAGTTACCACTCCATTTATGTACGGCGTTGTTATTGCTCCTAATTTCTTGACGTACTTCCGCAAAGCAAAGACTATCAAATGAAGCTGTATAATAGCTGTATAGTCTTTGCACAGCATAGGTGCCCGAGACATAAAACACTTTTACAGGCATTTCCTTTTGTTTTTGGCCTATTATTTACATATTTTACCTCGTCGTACGCGCCAATCCCGTGGCAGTTACAAAACGAAACTTTCCCAGAATCATCATTTACCCTTTATACATATTTGTTCCAAGTTTCAGTGTGATTGGTGTGGGGGATGATAGTCTAATCAGACTTTGAAGCTGACATGTCCTCCTATCTCTAGCATTACGGAAGAAATCCTTCAACCTTTGTTCTGCGGAGATTATTGATATTAATGAACAGATTTCGCGACACAAGAGCGTAAATACTATCAGAGATGACAACCAAACCAAAAATTTGGAAATTTAAAGAAATTTATTTTTAACATTACTTGACCCAAAGGTCTACCTAGTGTTGTGGGTCTTCTTTCAAAGATCGCGAGGATTTCGGGTTTTTGCTGTTACGATTGGCCTATCACTCATTCGCTTTTAGAGAAACGTGGAAAAGAAGCGAGCTAGAGAGTAATTTACATTTCCAATCACGTTTAAATTGAAATTTCGAGACAGTTAAAGAGTAGTTATTACAACTGTCCCCCTTTGGAAATTTTTTACAGCTTTGATAAAATATAGGAGGCGATCACGTGGTGGTCGGGGAGGTACTATTTTGGTTTTCCAACTTGTTCTCTCTGCGTATTAACTATAAATATACACTTCAAATCGCGACTTCGGGCGTAGATAGAAACGTATATTTACTCCATCTTAAAGAAAAAAGAAATGGGCTCGAAATGTCAGGGCGTGGTGCCTTCTAGATACGTAATCCAAGTAGACGCGAATAAATTCGAATTTCGCCCTCAAGGTGATCTAACTCGGTTCCTTTTTCCGCTTAATTTTTGTTCGAGAAAAATTAGTAACGCGGGGAGCGGTTGAGGCGGATTGATACGCGATATAAAACCTCGTAGGTAAAAAGTAGTCTTAACCAACGTCACTCGACGGCTACTTTATCAAATCTATATCCTTATTTTTCCGTTGGATTGAAAAATGAGATTTCAGTAATAACGCTAAACTACCCACACTCTCCGAAGTATAGAGCAATTATTGTACGTACGTAATCGCGTTCGAATAATTTGAAGCAACCGTTGAAAGTGTTATAGTTAAAGGATAGGCTCACCGTAAAAATATTTTGAAGGAAACTTATGGGATAAAAACGAGGGGTCGAACGCGAGGGGTCAGAGACTTGAGAACTTAGGTGTACAAAATGTTTGAACTCTTTGCACTACCAAAGCTGGACTCTGAGTTCAACAAGAGTTCGAACTGTGTGCTTTACCAAAGCTGGAGTTGCGTGAACTCAGGTGTACAAGAAAATCAAGAGTGACGTCTCCCTCGGTCGGACGTTTTAGTCAAAATTCCGTACACTTTGGCTGAAATCCAAAATGCCAACGTTGTCTACGGGAAATTAACGTTGAAATCGGCAAAATCGCTCCCAAAAACTGCTTTAAAATCTCAAAACCTCTTGAAAATCCTAAAATCCCGTACTCAAGCATAGGCAGCGTCCGACCCCCCGGATAAAAATAATTATGCCACAAAGAAAAGCCACTCGTAATTTTTTTATTATTACGAAAACGTTTTAATAATCAAGATAGTCAATAAGTTCAAGATAAGTTTGCGAAATAATAAAAGCTAATACGGTTTTATACGCGAGGCTTAAGGGGGATGGCTACTTAAAACACCTAAAAATGGTCTCTGTTTGTTCGAGTGCTATGTCCATAATTTCAAAGCAATACTAACAAAATATTTCTCATAAATAGATCAAGTATGGATCTAGTGATTAAAATAAATTTCATTGGCTTTAAAATAAAATTTCAACCATAATCAATTTTTTCGTAAACATGTTTTTACAACGGTTATTCGAGGCCAGGCAAAAGCGAATTCAATGTACATTTCAGAACTTTGTATCAGTCAAAAGAGCGTATGAATATCTCGCGATTAAAATATTTTTCAATCAATTCGGATAACAACGTCAAAAGTTATACTTGATAAACTATTATATTTTATTACATAAAAAGCCTGGAATTGACCCCTGTTTGTTCGAGTGCCACGTCCGCAATTTAAAAGTAAATGTAACCCAGTTTTTTTCGCAAATACTTCAAGTATTCATCTCGTGATTGAAATATATTCAATTAATTTTAAGATAAAATTTAAACCACTAAAATTTATTCCGCGAACCTTGTTTTCGCGGTAGTTATTCGAGTCCAGCGTATAGAAAAGTAAATATAAATGTTTGAGCTTTATATCAGTCGCAAGAGCGTTTGCATCTGTAGCGATTAAAATATTTTTGGTTCAAATTGGATAACTTGATCAAAAGTTACAAGCGAAAAAGTCGTAAAAACCTTATAATTTGACTATACCCCTAGGTGGCGCAGCAGGTTCTATTGCTAGGTGAAGAAATATAAAACATGAAGATAGTAGTTACAGGAGGAAATTTTCATACTAAGGTTGAGGAGGAGCCCCCAGGAGGGTCGAAATTTTCCCAGAAAAGGGAAACAGTGGATCACTAACAGTGTTTTCTGACGACCCTTTTTATGACTGCTAGTGCAAAAGGGTGGTTGGGTAGGATTTGTCGCTTTTCTTGTGTTCCCCCCTTCCGAAGACAAATGAGCGGTTTATCTAAGTGATTTCGAATAGTTTGGTATAGAGCAAGGTTCTTACAAAATTTCTGCGCATTATTGGGTATAGAGAAAATTACACCCTTCGACAGACCTTAGCTTTCCCTATGGCAGCCAGATTGGAAACTTTGGCGGGAAATTGTATACTTATAAAACATGAATAGAACTTGTAAATCGGGTATGTAATATTAAGTTCCACAAAATCAATTAAAACAGACATTTCAAATAAAGTAAAATTTTAATTTTACTAAAACTTACCATGTAACTTAATTGCGGCTTATTAGTCGCCTATGGTTTAGGCTACAAATCTTGTCAAAAATCACGAAAAATATCAAAACAAAAACTAGAGAAAAATCAAAAATCACGTAATCCAAAAATATCACATAAAAAAATCATGCAATCAAAAATTTCACATAAAAAATCACGTAATCAATAAAAATAAACATAAAAAAATCACGCAATCAAAAAATTTCACATAAAAAATCACGTAATCAATAAAAATAAACATAAAAAAATCACGCAATCAAAAAATTTCACATAAAAAATCACGTATCGAGCTTGGAGTCTCTAAAGTTCTGAACAGAATATGGGCATTTCACTCGCTTGTGAGAGAAAGCTATGTAAGATTTCTATAAATATCTGGGTCATAAAATCAAAACAACCCGCTCGTTCCAGCGCTACTCTTTATAGTTCCAGAGAAGAAGAAGAAACATTGCAATCAGAATAAAATTGAACTTTCAGCACATTCAAAGCGAGGGTCCCTCTTGTAAAAGTCGTTTAATTGTTGAAATTTCAAACTGACTGAACGGCAGGTTCTGAGAAACTAACATATTTAACCAATTATATATTATATACTTTAGTTCACTCCCACCTAACACCACTACCAAAGGTTAAGAGACTCATCAATGTCCATACTCCAAGTCTCACAGGCTGTTTATACAACGAGCATAGCCCATTCTTCCTTGTAAGAGTTGAAACCGCCCTTGACAATATTTTGACGGTCAGGCTTCTTTCATTTCCCCACCCCGTCGACATTCTCGTCGTCGCTTCCAAGAAAAAAATAGATAAAATCCGTAAAATGGACTTTCTTTTGTTCAAGCCCGCCTCTGCCCTTTCTCAAGATATTGAAAATCATTCGGAGGACTCTAAATGTTCAAAGCAGGGTTCAATACTATCTATCGGATTCGTATTATTGATATAACGAATAGTCTCATTTGATTGTGAGCTGAAATCTAGGATTAGTTTTTAGTCTACTTTCCAAATTTTTCAAAAAGGATACCCTCACCCGATTATTGGTTTACTATAATAGAACCAATAGAGTTAAAGGCTATTGATTGTCTCCTATAGAGTTTAGTCTCAGTTTACCGTTCATACTTGTATTTATACTTTTCAGTCCCTTGGCTTTATAAGAGTAAACAAACTGCAGGTGAAAAACTCCTAAGCCTGAATAAAGCATTCTAAAACCTCCTGACAAAATCTTGTATAGGAAACGACCGTCGCGACCTCTGAAGTCCTAGAATCACACTACACCCCCTGTTGTCCTCCCCCTTAAACTCTTATAAAGTCATTGCAAACTCCGCTCGAAGACTAGTACAACCCCCTTCTCCTTGGGAATTCTACGAACTTACCGAGAGCTCGTCCTTGAGAGAGTCGAAACAAGACGTCGCGCCTTAAGACGTTCTCTAGCGTTCAATTGCAAATTTGCAGTCCTTACTTTTGAGATTGTAAAGGCTAGCGTTTCGGTTCCTTCTTATGTACAGGACCCCTCGTTGGTCCAATTTATTTCGAATTTCCTGCCAACATGATGTTCGTGCCTCGCGGCCCCTTTCTTAAAAGCTACGCGCGTGTAGGAAGATTGTTGGGCGCCGAGAAATACCGGAATCGGCCAATTGCGTTAGAATTTTATTCCTAAATATTTTTTTAAAAGAGATAACCGCTAGATAACCCCACTCTCTTAATAAAATGCTTTGGTTTCGGGAATTTTATTAACCCCTAATAACTGGTTAGAAACATTTATAATTTTTTCTTCACCGGGCCATAAAATTGGGTCATTCCGTTTGTAATTGATTCGCGGTTTGTCGCAACACGTCTCATTATTGAAGGATTTTTTTAAAAAACCATACCCAGTGATAACTGGTTTGTTAACAATGACAAAATACGCGTCTTAAAAACTAAGAGATCTTTAATTGAAATCACGATGTTAAATGGTAGTAGAGTTAATTGAAAATATACGCAAGCTTTAAGTGAAATTTGAAATATTGGGGAAAAAATATTCCTCGTGAAAATACAGTGAAAACATGATATCAAATTAAACTGACCCAGTTAGATTTCGCGCCTTTTGCGAAATTATTTTCTTAGTGCGAGCGAAAGTCTATAAAAGTCCCTTCGAAGGGGAAGTTTCTTAACTAGAGAGTTTCAACGAAACTTAGGAGTTTCATGGTGGCGAGCTGAAAATAACCGTTAGGGGCTGAACATATTAATTCTAATTCATACATTCCCGTATACAAATTCGTGTTACATACACTTTGACCTTTAGTTATAATCTCATTAATGTATATAAAATGAGTACGCGTAAAACCTGCTCCTACCGATACGCCGACCGGCTCTAGTTTAGATTAAGTTTAACTATGAATAAATAAACGCCTTTTAACTATATATCATGTCTTTGTCAATGGGCCTTTAACCTCAACAATAACGTTGCATTTTGTTTACGGAGAAATATAGTTGAATATCTATATAGAGGGCGTTATATATAGGAACAAAATACCCACGTCGTATCGCGCGAATATGCTACTCCGCCGTGGTTGTTGGTAAATAAATATGGCGTGTTCTTTTCGTTAGTTTAGCAGGCGCGAAACTCAGTTTCATTTGATCATGGGCCAAGAAACGATAAATCCAGGACATGACTCTAGCTTCTACTAAAAGAAACAGGCTACGTCATCACCGTACCGTGATGACGCGTTTTTTGGGGTCAAGTTTGTACAGTCAAAGCTATGGCGTTTTGGGAGCAAAGTGACGTCATATGACGTCACACGCTGTACGAAGGCTGTTTGTTTGGCCGACCAAGAATTTTATTCCCTCAAACAGGGAAGAGTCATGTCCTGGATTTATCGTTTCTTGGCCCATGATTATATCAACATTATTTGTCAGACCTGAGCCGTTCGGAATTGTATTCCGAACTACCTCGTAACTTCACATTTCTCAGAACGGTTCGGAATTGCTGAATGAATCATTGATGAAGTAACTTTATGTTTATGTACGAAGGAAGCGTTAGTTTCGACATCTTTTGGTGATTTTAAAAAATTAAACCTTGGCCGTTGCCTACGTACGACGAAGTACCAAATTCGAAGTACTTTTGAGTTGAATATTTCGTCCGCGTTTGATTCTAGAATAATAGTTTCGGAAAATAATTTTAGAAACACGGTTCCAGAATAGTTTTTACTTAGGAACTTCCACACCGAAGAGTGTTTTAATAGACTTCTGCTGATACTAATGGTATCTTAAAGTAAAATTTTATGTCGCATTCCCGTTTAATCTCGTTAATTATACGGCCATCGACAACCAAACTCTTTTCATCATCACTCTTTACGAGGATAGTTGACTTAAAATTCTATTTTTTTGATCTTTGAAACCCCGAGGCTGATGAATATACCCTTTATTTATTCTTTTGTAGTTAAAATTTCAAGCTTGTAATGTTTACAAGAGCATTGACTGCAACGCGTGAGATCCCGCATTTAACAAAGAGAAACTTGTACTAATTTTTAAAACTTCAATATAGGGTTCACATTTTCGAATCCCTCGGAGGCTTTAAAGATTAATTTTAGTATCTAAAACTATACTTAATGTAGATTATTATATCTTGGGTGTCCAAAAACCTTCCCCATTCTCTGGTAGACGCGTTTCTAGAGTACTTTCCGTCTTAAGAGGTAAATTAAATTGTCATTATGTAAATTCTTAAAGAAGCGTAACAGTTTGAGTTTTTTCGCGATACCTTTGTCACGTTATTCTAAGGATTCGTGTTTATATCCTCAATTGTCCGTTGATTCCTTTTAAATTTCGGTCACTCGAAGAGCTTGATTCTTAATCAGGAAAAACCTCTTTAATCTAGTCATATTTTGATCACTCTTTTCTTCGCGTAAAGGCCCTAACTCTAGAATTTGCCCTTTGAAAATCATATCATCTCTTATCACACGCAGCCTAACTTTTATTGTACAATTTGTTACGGCCGACGTCGTCTAATAAAGGAATGTGACTTTAAAGGGACTTTTCAAATCGTAGATAGTTCCTTTAAAGGGAATTTTCTATCCCCTTTAAAGTCGACTTCTTTTCTCGCTTAGCGACTTCGTTGACCGGAACAAATTGTACATTCAAAGATAGCCTGCGCGCGTAGGAGGAAGATGGTTTTAAGGGGCAAATTTCAGAGCAGCTATATGTGGCAATATTTTCTTCAAGGCTTTCTTTATCCTATAACGCGCTAGTAAATACGCAAAGAACGAAGCTAGAGACTGGCAATAGATATTTCAATCCTATAGGAGTTGATGAGTTCCAATAATTTCGAATGCGATTAATAATAATTATATTCGTAAAATAGTGTAGTCAGTGAATGATTTGAAAGTCTTCGCGTGACTGACTTATTGACGTTATAACAAGAATTCGTACGCAATATGTGACTTCATTCAAATTTACTAGAATTCAGTGAAAATTGACTGAATATTATGACTTGGAGAGAGTTAAAGTACAATTCATATGATAATTACAAATTTGGTTTCGTTCAATGTATATTTAGTGAAACGTAAATTTAAATTATTTCCATTTTTGGAATGAAGATCTTACGACTTATGCCATGTTTATAAGAAACTTTAAATATAAAATCTAGCACTCTATCATCAAAATGACGCGATTAAGACTTAAGTCGGGCCTTCTAAAATCAGGCTGAATACACAAAACTGACGAGACAATTTAGGGAAACGAGAGACCAATGCTTTCTTCAAACATAACATTGTTTTTCTTTTCTCGAGTTTAGACGTACGCGAGGCGTAGTCTCCCTTTTCTAAGATGGATGTAAAACAAGAAGAATATATTGTGGAAGAAGCGGTTAAACTAGTTAGCTTAAACCCCCTGCCTCCCCCCCCGTCTCTTTAGCTTTTGCCTCCCAGCCATCCCTATAGCTAGCTAGAAGAAAAAAATTTGAATAATTCTTCTCTCAAGGTCTCGACGTGAGGAGACTAGAAACTCCCATGATAGGAATATTTTGGTTTGAGAAATGAGGGCCCCGGTGACGTATATTTTAGCATTTTTAACCAGGAGGCAGGAACTAATTCGCAGACTGCCTTACTTTCGCCACTAACGCGGCGCTTGGCTGCCTAGCCGAGCGCGCTTTCTTTGTCAGCGAATTAACATAATTGAGGGTGAAGTTTTTTTTTTCTCTTCGCGCTTGAATTCCAATTATCTTTCAGAAACAGCAAATTTTCGTTCGTTCGCTATACGGAAGAAAGCGAAGAAAGTGTTCGAATCTCGCTACGAGGGTGAAACCGGGTCGAAATACTCTAATACCATACACCCACACTTTTACTTACACCCCCGACTTTGTTCGTTGTTTGAATTCGCTTCATCCCGAAAGGCTTATTATTATATCTTTAGTTATTATTCTACTAGGCGAATAAACTAGCGTTTGTATCGTGGAGCAAATTCCGACTGACACGCGAGTGTAAACGAAGGGTGTTAATTTATAGCGTATGATTCATTATTTCCTTTCTTTATTCGTTTGGTTTTTAGAACGAAATATGTTTTAGGGTAATTGAACGAAATAGTATTTTGTTTTTATTTTCCAACACAGGGCCTCCCGCGAAAAAAAGTCTTATTCTATAGTTTTTCAGCTTTATAAATGATTTGTTTTTGTTTCGCCGAGGACTGGTTGTTTCTCATCCAGGTTAGAGTTTGGCTTACGGATAAAAATCCATCCTTTAAGAGAAACTTGGCGAGTTAAGCCTATTAAATTTTATTTTTTTCTCCCTCTCAGGCGTGCACTGGCTGTCCTTGCGCGGCTTATATACGTAATAGTCGCTCCTTTCCTCCCCGAAACTAGCATTTTTGAACTCCCTCCCGAAACATTTTCGGCGTCTATACCCAAACTTTCATTCTTCAGACGCGTTTTTCTATTTAGATAAAAAAAAATCTCGAAGAAAGCCAACCGGGTGGCATCCTCCACTCGGCGTCCAAAATTATGGTTAAAAATTGATCATTCCAAGTTCGCGGACACAGAAGTCTTTCGTAAAGTTTAAGACTATATCGTTAAAAGGGTGTCGGTAGTCGTATAAAGGTACTCCGACGAAGGTGGCGCGATTGGATTAGTTTTTTTTAAAGAAAGGGAATTTTATTAAGGGGGGAAAATATAAAGAGAAAGGCCGAAGTAGGTCGAGCGATTCGAGAAAGCGCTCGAAGCGGCTGGACCCGTTACGAGGTGAGACAGACGAACGTTTCGCGAGTAGGCAGAAGGAAGTTCTCCCGGAGAAGTCCGCGTGAAGTGATTTTCCTAAATTATAAAAAGACAGCGAGAGTGTTAGCCGCGTGGCGTCAATGACTCGTCTAAGGACCGCGTACGGCGCGGGAATGGATGAAATCGTTGCCTCGGATACTAGATAAAACTCGATTATGCCGGTCAAGCAAGGACTAGCGTCTCTGGAAGATGGCTTCCGAGTACGTTACCTCGGGAGTCTCGGGTTCCCTAACGGTTCCAAGAAACCGGGCATCCAAACGCTGCAACGGCCCATGTTGCAGCTGTATTCGGCGGCCAGGAGAAGGGGCGAGGATCGAAGAAGTACCCATTCCTTGGCCTTGACTCAGTTTCTGGACGTTTCGGATTACGGATTGGTGGTCGTGGACATCGAAGAAGATCCCGAAGACGGCGAATTATCGCCCGTTATAACTAAAGTCATTACGCCCGTGGAAAACGTCGTCTTGTGGGCGGCTGTACGATTTCATACCAGACCGACCAAGAGGAAGTCCATGGGTGCCGCGTTCGTGCCTATAGCGTGTTCCGACGGAGTTTTGGATAAAAACTCTTTCATCCAACTGGGCGCTAAACAACGATTTTTAGTGAGCTTGACGCACCCGCCTTTATTCGTGTGCCTTTTACAAAGGGTAGCCAATCCCAAGTCTATCGAATGCCACGCGTTCGTCTGTTCCACGGCGGAAGACGCGTTGAGTATCTCTTCCATGGTGGGTGGAAGTAAAGAAGAGAGGGGTCCCGCCGGAACGCTGGGTTACTTCGCGGCGCCCCCAAAACCGTCCAGTCACGCCTTCAAGTCTTCCCGCGATCCGTCGCGTTCCGAGGAGGATATGCTGTCAACCTCCACTCTAACGCCGTCGTCACTGACCACGGCGACCGAGGCCACGTCCAGCAGACTGACTACGGACAGTAACAGAGTGAGTAGGGTCCATTACACCAACGGTCACTCTAGAAACGATTTAAAGTATAAAAGATCTCGATCTCTCCCGCGACCCGCTCCCGACGAGAGCTCGTTAGACTACGCTGAGTTTCGAAGAGACCATCATCAAAGCCCTCGAGAACTTAGTCCATTACACGACCGACGAATGAGAGAATTAAGTCCAGGTATGGTTAGAAGAGAAACCAGCCCCGATTTACGGAGGAGAGAAATGAGCCAGTTGTCTCCTAGAAGGGAAATGAGCCCGTTGTCTCCTAGAAGGGAAATGAGCCCGTTGTCTCCTAGAAGAGAAATGAGCCCGTTGTCTCCTAGAAGAGAAATGAGCCCGTTGTCTCCTAGAAGGGAAATGATTCCGTTGTCTCCTAGAAGGGAAATGAGCCCGCTTTCCCTTAGAAGAGAAATGAGCCCGCTGTCCATTAGAAGAGAAACGAGTCCACCCGAAAGTAATACTCTGGTTAAAACCCCGGTGGCCGGAAGAAGGGAAATCATGAACGGAAGACGAGATTTCAGTCCAGTTCTCGGACGGCGGGACGAGCAGAGCCCCATCATCGGAAGAAGGGGTGAAAACGGCGCTGTTTATCGCGATAGCCCCGTTCTCGGTCGTCGTTTCGAAAACGGTACCAACGAAAAAGCTCCCAGAACGCCCAAGCTGTCGAAGAGATTCGTACAATCGAAATTCTACGACAAAAAGGAATACGCACCGCCCAAACCTCCTCGGAGGAGAGCGAAAAGCTTAAATAGATTGGGTGGCACCTCTTCCCCCGATTTTAGCGGGGACAATTCGGATTTCAATTACGGACATAACGTAATCCGAGAAATCCCCGGTAATTCGAATCACGTCGCCACTCTGGGTTCTCCGCCGAAACATTCGGAAAAGGGGAAAAGGATTCTGCCCAGTTATCAATTCGGACAGCACGAAAAGTCTTTTCAAACCAACTCGAGCGAACAGAGTAACAGTCCCGCTTCTCGAAATTCTTCCGAAGAGTTCGATACCAATAGGAAACCTCGAGAAATGATCACCGTGAGCCACACCGTCGATTTCAGTAGCGAAGGCGAGAGCACCGTCCGTAATTCGTACTTAACGAAAAACAGCGTTCGAAAAACCGAAGAAAAGACGCGTTATCGTAGGGATCTGGTCAATCAAAATGGACATCGCTCTTTTAACGGAAGAAGCCCGTCTCCGCCCGAGATACGAGAGGCTGGAACTATGACGGAAAAGGCGCCGAAGAATTTTGTATCGGACACCGACTTGGATGAATCCGAATCTGATCATTTTCGGACGCGAAACGGTCACCATTCGGAAGGTACTCAAACCTGCTCGAAAAAACGCTTTCAGTCGAATCACGAACGAGCGTCCGTTAGTCGGATAGAAGATATCAGAACGATAAACAGTCGTGGAGTCGTCGAGAAAAATTACCACCATCGAAGCGACGATTCCGATTCTGATCCGTTTAGAATGGCCAACGGTATCAGAGTAAAACCTCAACGAGAATACGCCCAAAAGGTTGGGGACACGGGTCTTTATAAAATGGTCAAAGACAATGGGGAATATCGAAGGGAATGTTGGGAAACTCGCGACGACGAAATCAGTAGCGAAAGTGAGGCTCACGAAATTTTGAAGCATCCTCGATACTTGCGAAGTATGGAAAACGGAAGGTGGGTTCACCCGTCGCTTTACGATGGCGAAAGCGAACGTGGACAGTTTTCGAACACTAAGAGATCGCCTTCTCCCAACGGAATGGTTTCGAGCGGTACTCAGACTAGGTCGCAGTATATCAATTCGAATATTCGTTACGAGGAAGAGCGAGTAAAAACTCCTTCCACGGTCAAAGAAAATAATTTACCGGTTGAGATTACGGGTAACGGGACTTCGCGAGTGACCATTACCGTCCCTTACGTTCGAGACGCGGGATCTCGGGTCTCGGACTGTTCGTACGCTCACAGCGGGGCTTCGTACATACCTCACGGGGTACGAAGCTACCATCGAAGAGATCAGGTGAGGAATTGGTCAACGGTGAGCGTCACCTCGGATCAATCTTACCAAGGTTCTTCCACTTTGCCCTTAGCCAAATCCAGACACCGTAATAACAAGGTAATCCGCTGGTCGTCGGTAGAAGATATGCCTCGAAGAAGGGGCTTCCTCACTTCCCTTAAAAGGTTCAGTGCCCGTTCGCTGACCAGAGCCAAGAAGAAGACGGGGCAATTACTCAATACTTTGAAATCCAAGATGAAATCGGACAAGCCCAAGCGGGGATACGAGAGAAACGTCGACGCAGACCCTGCTTACGAGACTTCCGAAGTGTGTTTGCGACCCGATGGAAACGGACGCCAGAACGCTCTGAAGAAGAAGAAAAGGCAACAGTCTTGGAGTTTCCACGATTTGAGAACCGAATTTCCAGCCGGGCGACCGTTGACCAAAAGACGAATCAAGTACGGTAGTCAAGACGATCTTCTGGAAAGGAACGGTAGTCCCGGTGGATCCGGAAATAGCAACAATTCCGCCAGAGAGTTGATCGGTCGTAAGAAGAAACGAAAACCGCGGTACGGGGCCGCTTACACCGACGAATCTTCCGATTCTGGAGTAGAAGAATACCCTTCCGATTATTCGGAAGCCAAGGCGGCTGCCAGATCGCGAAGAGCCACGTCGGTCCCCCGGAAGTTCGCGTCGGAAGTGACACTCTTGACAATCGACTCTCCTTCTAACAATAATTCCCGCAAAGCCAGGAACGGCGAGAGGTGGAGTAAAACGGACCTGCACGGCGAATTGGGCTACATTCCATGACACCGAGTTAATAGGCCATAGCCTAACAAAATTCTCCCAAAAAGAGTAATTAACCACTGCCAGTTTCCGGAAGATGGAACTTTTTACTAACAACATTTTCCAAATTGCCATAACTTAGTTCGCTTTTAATAATTACGTACAACTCAAAAGCCTTATTTAAATAAACCAATCTTTTGTAATATAGTTTTTAAATTTAAAAATACTCAATATTCTTGTCGCGTCTTTGTTACGAAAGGGTCTTTACCCAAATAATATTAAAGCGTTGATAAATCATTTTAATTTCATTTACCAAGTATTTTAGATTCGAAACAAAAGGGAAAGGTGTTAAGAAAGTAAAAACGAATTTTTCATAATTTTGCGCTTTCTTGATTTTTGTTCTATAGACAAAATTTGAGCCGGAATCTTTGGTAAGATTTTATAAAAATAGACGCTATTTTAATACGTAAACTCGTTACCTATCCTTTAGAAAGGTAATGTACTGGAGTGTAGAGATTTTCTTTCAAAGGGTTTCCACGCCCTGGTTTTCATACAACGTAAAGGAGTTTCGAGACTTTCTATTAATGACAATTACGTAACGTTCCAAATATGTTAAGGGTCATTGATTTAGAGATCCGTCTAAGCCTCGGCTTAAAATTTGCCAAATGGAGTAGTACCGCGGAGACGGATTGGCTCCTTAAAACTAATGACACCCGAAGTTCATTTTTCACGGATTCAACATTGTCAGAATCAGGAAAGTGTCATAACTCTATCAATAATTCGCGTAGGTTTAAAACTCTTATTTCAAAGAAATGGGTTTTTCTCTTTTCATTTTCTTTCTTCTCCCACTGTTTTTCTTTATTTTTCTTTGAATACGAGATCGATCACGATGTAACTCTTAACTTTCTCCGCCATTATTTTTTAAAGACACGAATCTTGTTATTATAATGAATAGAAAAAAATCATTTTCTTTTTTAAATCGTGAGCCCCCAATAAGGGGTTTAGACAAGTTTAGCGCGTAGTTCGTACCACTTAGTTCCAAATTTATGATGTGCAAAAAAAGAAAAGCCATAATAATAAACTAAACAAAGTTTATTACTCTTTTTTTTTAACGAGATAAGTATCTTCTTTAATTGTTAAGCTGTTAAGAGAGAAGTTGCTTAATAATCTAAACTAGAACGAAACATTATAGAACGCTATATGTTCTTGAGCAACTTTCAACATTTTAAGAAAGTTCGATTATTCGTAACGTTTGTCGGCGCTAGCTTCGTACGTGACCATCATTTTCATTTATAGAACAGCTTATTACATAAAGTGCGTTTTAGGTCAGGATAATAGCCAAAGTTTGAGCGGGAAATAGTTTTTATATTTTGAAATTTCTTTAACACTTAATTCGTCAATAATTGACACCTTATATCTTTTTATAAACATTGAGGTTTAAATTAGGGTTGTAGTTTCGTCAAAATAAAACGCATTATTTCCCGGCTTTTAATCTGACCTATATATTTCTTTTTCCAAAATACTATCCCCCATTTCTCCTGTCAGACGCTTTCGAAATAGATAACGGCGCAACCCGAGCCAAATTTAAAATTATGGTGTAACGAAAAAACTGGTCAAACTGGATTTAAATAACAGACGTCCTTGTTTGTTCCTTTTATTTTCGTTTTTGTTAAAATTTCCGACTCTCGTGGGAAGTATCGATAACGAATTCTTACTTTTAAAACCGATTATTCTAAAATTTATTAGGCCTACTCCTATCTCTATATTTTCAGATTATTGATTTACGGACCCAAAAACGCGGTAAAACCAACCATAAAATAGAATTCTACAATTTCTTTAAGCCATTCGGGAAAGAAAACGGAAGTTCGGCTTAAAAAAAAGTGTTCTCGAACTTCACCGTTTAAAATTTCCGCGGTTAAAATAAACCAATGAGAGGAAACGAAGTAGCGACGTCTATTGACGGTTTGTTCGGCTGCTCGCTCGAGTCGAAAGATTACGTGACCCCAGAATGACCTCGGTCTTAATAGTTCCCGTAATTGTTTAGCTACTTAATTCGCGTCGTTTCTTAAGGAAAATTTCGTCTAAAAATGAGTAATTACTATCGTTTCGAAACACCGCCAACCGGTTTTACTTTAACGGAAAAAAGACCGCGTTCGGCCAGTAAGGAAAAAAGGGAAAGAAAGAAACCTAAAGAACAGCAAAAGCAGACCGCTTCCTCTCAACCCGGTGTTTTGATTCTTCCATCTTCACCAGGGGCAACTGGAGGCGAAATTGACCCAAATAGTCCGATAACGCCACCGCCCGTTTTACCAAACATACCCCTGTCCGAGCAGATTCGTACTTACCAACGAGGGCTTCCCAATGCTAATAACTCCAACTCCGATGTCTCTGAAACCGACTTCGAAGTCCGTAATGTATTTTCTTCCAATTCGAATAAAAATAATAGGGAACTCAAGAGGAGAAACGATAGGAAGTTGACGAGATCCATATCATTTACGGCGAAACCCGTCAAACATTCCTTAGAAGACTTAACTGATACGAACGGTTATAATTCCATGTTCGAAACTCGTCGACAGTCGGTCTCCGTGCCTGATTTGTTTAGATTTGGAAAGCCGGCGAAACCGAAGCAGCCTGTGAAAGTACCCACAGGCACTGTGGCTTCTTATTCTTTCGAACAAGAAGGTTTCGGCGACGGTGACGATACGGGAACATCCTTACAGAATTTAAGACCGGACGAATGGACTTGGAAGAACAAGACAGATTTCGCTATATTGTGTATTTGCCAAGCATTGGGACTAAGCAACGTTTGGAGATTTCCCTACTTTTGCTATAGCAACGGCGGGGGTTCGTTTCTTTGCGCTTACATAATTTTAATGGCCGCTTGTAGCGCTCCTCTTCTATGTATGGAGCTAGCCGTGGGGCAAGTTACCCAAGCCCAGGCTATCATGGCTTTTAAGAGACTCTGCCCTCTAATGAAAGGCGTGGGTTTAGCCGGAATAGCCGCGACCTTCTGGCTATCTTCTTGCTACAGTGTCGTAATCTCTTGGGGAATGTTCTATTTTTTTAACTCCTTATATTCGGTCCCGCGTTGGCTTCAATGCGATCACGCATGGAATACTAAAGAATGTCAAGAACACCCTTCACCACCTCCGTAAGTTTTTTGTTAATTTTGTAAAATCTAACATTTTTTAAGTTGCGTCATTATCAAACTTTAGAAACGCCGCTCATTACGATAGCAACGGAACTTTTATCCCAGCTGTAACGCATTATTACCATCCCGTAACTGGTATGAAAGTATTAGGAGTCCCCAAAAGCAACGTAACGAAGAACTTAACAACTCCTGCCGTAGAATTTTTCAAGTATGTTTGTTTGCTTTCCAATTGGGAGATTTCCATATACAAGCCTACCAAATAACGCGGTTATAGCCTTCCCTTACGGAAAAAAGTTAGTTAGGCCTTCGAGAACGCTACAAAAGTCTTGAGGAAGTTTTTGAAACCTCCCCAAGATTTCTTGACGTAATGGAAGACTTCCCCAAGATCTCTTAAGACTTCATAAGACACCTGAAAGACTTCCCCAAGATCTCTTAAGACTTCATAAGACACCTGAAAGACTTCCCCAAGACCTCTCTTGAGACTAACTTTTTTCGTAAGGGTTATTTAGAACCCGGGGAGTTCGGAAGAAATACTAAAAAAATTTTACTACCAGCGGAAGATTGAGAAAAATGTATTTGAAAATTTTAAATCCCAGCCCTAAAATTATATAGAACTAGGTTATACACTTTTCAGACGAGGCGTAAATAGCCGGTTTAATCAGATCTAACCATGGTTTATTCAAAATAAACCGAGGTTTATTGAACTGAAAAGGCTATGTAAACCTCGGTTAAATCTGATTAAACCACGGCTAATTAAGCCTCGTCTGAAGAGGGTATTAGGGTGTAATCTATGGGATTTCAATTTTTCTGAACTCACTTGGTGCTAATTTGTCTAAAAGCATCGGTATTTGGTGGGGGGTTTGCTAACTGATATCTCGTCTTAAATAATGATAAATTATCTAAAATCTAGTTTAAAAATGCTGGAATCTACGAAAGGTATCGATTCACTGGGGGATTTGCGGTTCGAGTTATTCGCAGCGATGTTATTCGCGTGGATATTCATCTTCGTGGCTGTTCGAAAACCCACATTTCTGGTGGGGCACACCCGTTACACGATGGCCTTGGTTCCCAATATCCTTTTTCTGGTTTTAATTTTTGAAGTTTGCGCTTTTGAGGGATCTCGAAACGGAATCTACTATTTATTGGTTCCTCAATGGGAAGGACTACAAAATATTAAGGTGTGGCTGTACGCTTTAGCCCAAACTATCCATTCTTTGGGCGTCGTTTTTGGTTTCGGAATCGCCGTCGGATCTTGCGATAATCAATATTACAACATGTTTAGGTAAAATTTTATTATAGATTTTTGTTAGTAATATACTATATATAACGAATTCTCAATTCTTAGAGGTACGACTATCTCAGTTTTATCGAATCTTTACATTCAATTAATCGTCAGTTGCATCGTGTTTGGAACGATCGGTCATCTCTCTTTCAAGTTCAACACGCCCATTGAAACCACTTTGCAACACGGTAATATTTTATTTTAGACATTTAAAGGCCATATTGTCAAAATTCGGGTTATTGAACTAGTTAGAGCTGGAACCGTCTATCTAGAGGGGCAAGAAACTTAAGAGGGGGATTTCTTCTTAGATTTTTAAACCTAAAGCTTCAAAAATAACTAAATAAATAAAACATACATCAGAAGTGGGTTGGGAGGAAGTATCTTAACTTCTTAAGCCTCATTTCCACCTACTTCCTGTCGCTGACGTTCGTTTGTTTAAATTGTTTTCTTAGAAAAACTCATTATTTGTGTCGAGTTTCCTCCTTCCATTTGTAATTTAATTTAATATATTTTTCAAATACTCCTCGTAGATCCTGGTTTGGTGTTTTTGGCTTTCTCCGAATTAACGGCCCTTCTTCCTGTTCCCACATTTTGGGCCATAGTCTGCTTTATAGTCATCTTTTGTTTGGCCATGGATTCCCAAGTACGTTGTTTCTCTTATTCAGCGTTCTATTTAATCCTTCTTATTAGTTTTTTAAAATAAACCTTAAATCGCAGGTTACGTTGATGCAAACGTTATTGACAGCCTTGAAAGAAGTCTACAATGATTTTATAAAGCATTACTTTCACGCTCAAGCCATCTTCCTTCTCTTACTGTGCATCTTATCGTTGTTGATCAGCACCCCCTACGTCACTCAGTCCGGCGTATTCTTCTTTCAACTGACTGATCACTACGTCTCCGTTTTGAGCACCAATATTCTCGCTCTTTTAGAATTTGTCATCATTTCCTGGATATATGGTAAATTTTCTAGATTTTAATACCATTTTAAGTAGCTCGTGCTATGTATGGTAATTTTATCATGGCTGAGCTACTGCTTAGTTGAATTCTTCGTTAATTATTCGGCGATTTCTCGTTGAATATTCGTCGATTACTCTTTTAATATTCGTCATTTTCTCGTTCGTTATTCGGGATATCTCGTCCAGTATTCGGGGCAGCGTTGCCAGATCAAAAGTCTAAAATTATAGTACCTGGTTCCAAAAATTATCGATTTTTCTAGAAAATTATAGTACGCTATATTTTTGGCGCGAATTTTGAATTCAAATGCAAATATATATGACGTCGCCCACGAAAATGTTATTTTGTTATGACTGGCAGTGGCACGCGGGGAACCTAGCGGCAGTTAAAACACAACTTATATCCCTATTGCCAAGGCAACTCGGAGCTCTCGGGCTAGCCTATCACACGCTTTGCCTCTATGGAAATACAAAAGCAGTAGGCTGTGGATCCCTTAGAGGGGAGTAATACTAAGAGTGGGCCATGTGACGAAGCACAAAGTTGACTAAAATTAAAGTTTTCGATATAAAATCTACTATTTAAAAATTATCGCACAATTATCGGAAAAATGCAGAAATTATCGCAAAAAGCGTACTATATAGTATGCCGTTGAAAAGTACGCCCAGAATTTTTTCTTGAAATTATCGAAATGTACTATAATTATAGTACGTCTGGCAACGCTGAATTTCGGGGATATCTCGTCCAGTATTCGGGGATATCTCGTCCAGTATTCGGGGATATCTCGTCCAGTATTCGGGGATATCTCGTCCAGTATTCGGGGATATCTCGTCCAGTATTCGGGGATATCTCGTCCAGTATTCGGGGATATCTCGTCCAGTATTCGGGGATATCTCGTCCAGTATTCGGGGATATCTCGTCCAGTATTCGGGGATATCTCGTCCAGTATTCGGGGATATCTCGTCCAGTATTCGGGGATATCTCGTCCAGTATTCGGGGATATCTCGTCCAGTATTCGGGGATATCTCGTCCAGTATTCGGGGATATCTCGTCCAGTATTCGGGGATATCTCGTCCAGTATTCGGGGATATCTCGTCCAGTATTCGGGGATATCTCGTCCAGTATTCGGGGATATCTCGTCCAGTATTCGGGGATATCTCGTCCAGTATTCGGGGATATCTCGTCCAGTATTCGGGGATATCTCGTCCAGTATTCGGGGATATCTCGTCCAGTATTCGGGGATATCTCGTCCAGTATTCGGGGATATCTCGTCCAGTATTCGGGGATATCTCGTCCAGTATTCGGGGATATCTCGTCCAGTATTCGGGGATATCTCGTCCAGTATTCGGGGATATCTCGTCCAGTATTCGGGGATATCTCGTCCAGTATTCGGGGATATCTCGTCCAGTATTCGGGGATATCTCGTCCAGTATTCGGGGATATCTCGTCCAGTATTCGGGGATATCTCGTCCAGTATTCGGGGATATCTCGTCCAGTATTCGGGGATATCTCGTCCAGTATTCGGGGATATCTCGTCCAGTATTCGGGGATATCTCGTCCAGTATTCGGGGATATCTCGTCCAGTATTCGGGGATATCTCGTCCAGTATTCGGGGATATCTCGTCCAGTATTCGGGGATATCTCGTCCAGTATTCGGGGATATCTCGTCCAGTATTCGGGGATATCTCGTCCAGTATTCGGGGATATCTCGTCCAGTATTCGGGGATATCTCGTCCAGTATTCGGGGATATCTCGTCCAGTATTCGGGGATATCTCGTCCAGTATTCGGGGATATCTCGTCCAGTATTCGGGGATATCTCGTCCAGTATTCGGGGATATCTCGTCCAGTATTCGGGGATATCTCGTCCAGTATTCGGGGATATCTCGTCCAGTATTCGGGGATATCTCGTCCAGTATTCGGGGATATCTCGTTCAGTATTCGGGGATATCTCGTTCAGTATTCGGGGATATCTCGTTCAGTATTCGGGGATATCTCGTTCAGTATTCGGGGATATCTCGTTCAGTATTCGGGGATATCTCGTTCAGTATTCGGGGATATCTCGTTCAGTATTCGGGGATATCTCGTCCAGTATTCGGGGATATCTCGTCCAGTATTCGGGGATATCTCGTCCAGTATTCGGGGATATCTCGTCCAGTATTCGGGGATATCTCGTCCAGTATTCGGGGATATCTCGTCCAGTATTCGGGGATATCTCGTCCAGTATTCGGGGATATCTCGTCCAGTATTCGGGGATATCTCGTCCAGTATTCGGGGATATCTCGTCCAGTATTCGGGGATATCTCGTCCAGTATTCGGGGATATCTCGTCCAGTATTCGGGGATATCTCGTCCAGTATTCGGGGATATCTCGTCCAGTATTCGGGGATATCTCGTCCAGTATTCGGGGATATCTCGTCCAGTATTCGGGGATATCTCGTCCAGTATTCGGGGATATCTCGTCCAGTATTCGGGGATATCTCGTCCAGTATTCGGGGATATCTCGTCCAGTATTCGGGGATATCTCGTCCAGTATTCGGGGATATCTCGTCCAGTATTCGGGGATATCTCGTCCACAGGCAGCCCAGTGTCCTATAATTCCTATAAAATCCTATTTTTTCAAAACGTGTCCTATATTATCCTGTATTTCCTTGAAATGTCCTATAAATTCCTATAATTTTGAGGTAATAGATATTTCGGGATCAATATTTTCCTCTGCCCAGTCAAAAATTTTAACGTTTTGCATAAGCAGGCCCTATTAGCTAAGATTTGTATATATCGCTTCTCACAATTAGAGCCAGGGGTGGCGGGGAACTCAACCAAGTTCTTAAAGGGAGAATGAAAGGCCGAAACAACCTATTCTTAATCGACAAAGAATGCTAAAATAATGAGAAAAACAATAATATAATTCACCAAAAATATTTCGTTATTTTATAATCAATTTCCAAAATTCCGAAACTTGAAGATGCTAAGCCTTGGCTGCCTAGCTCGGTCCATGGCAGAGGTGGGCAAATTCGCGAACTTTCTCGCGAGTGACCAGGCTTGGCTGTACAAAGTCACTCGCGAATTGCCCAGCACTCCATGGATGTATAAAGAACTAACGTTCATGGATATTGCACTCTGAGAAAAACGCGTGAACAGAATGCGCCATGTTCACTGGCGCCATCTAGTAACGATGTTTGTCGTTAGACAGGAAGTGTACCAGGGTCATTCCACGTCAGTTCAGTCACTGATGTCACCAAGGGTCAACCAATCTTAATGAAATTTTAACCACTTTAATTCGTGGTTAAATGAGCGGCAAATATGAAATTTTAGCCCAAAATATTAAGCGGTTCCGAAACTAGAGCATTTAGTATATACCCCATGTTTTCAGGGTTTTGCCTGGGCGATATTCGTACCCCTAAGCGTTATGTCGAATATCTTTTTTCCGGATAAAGCTTATCTAATGAAATTTTCCAATTTAGAGCATTTCTATGAGCTGATTTCAAAAATGTTAACTAAAATTATCTATCTTTAACGGTTTTTCCAATATACCGATTCTTTTGCAAAAAATTATTTAACGGGGGGTCAACTTTCGAGCGTAATACTGAAAAAGGGCCAACTTCGATTTTCAATTTCGTTGCATTTTCAGATCTCTCCCAGCCTTAGCTTTCTTTCTATCTTAGATTTGTTCGTGGTATTTTGGTTTTAAGGGCAAAAAATAAAAAAAAAAAAAAGTTTCAAATTTTTGGGATGTTTATATTTATATTATTTACAGGGTGTTTCGAAAATGGTGATAGGATCGAGCTCCATTGGGTTCTATGGGCCATTTTAAGACGAAAATGTTCTATGACGTTTTGTCGTAAGGGGCGCCGTTTAAGAGTTACGTAATGATTCATGTGCGGATGACCCGT